>JAOTOL010001618.1:1635000-2235000 GCA_034440575.1 Imbricaverruca yamaguchii | reverse complement strand
CGGCGGCGGCGCGCGCCGCCGAGGCGGTGCAGTACGCGGCCGTCTACTCGGAGCACCTGCGCTGTCCCGCCACACTGTCGGCCGAGCAGTGCGCGCTGCAGCAGCACGTGGAGGCGCACTGGGAGTACGACTCGCTGGCCGCTCTGCGCGAGTGGTGCATGCTGCGCGTGGAGCGCGAGGCGGCGCGCCGTCGCGAGGCGGGCGCCACGACGGCCGGCAGCGGGCGCAGTCTGCTGCAGTCGTGGTTCCCGCTGTGGCGCGGCTGGTACGCCGGCGCGGACGAGGCGGAGCGGGCGGATGCCGAGAAGCCCGAGCTGGAGCAGGCGCTCGATCAGATGGTCGACACACTGGACAACAGCTCGACGCTGCGACGGGACGCCGTGTTCGGCCAGCTGAACTTCAGCCTCAGCCAGGCCGAGATGAAGCTGGTCCGCACGTCCAGCGCAGGCCCCGAGAGGTAAGCTTTGGATGCTGTCTCAAATTGTCTTGATGGTGAGTTCTGTTTTTTATCGGTGGTGTTGGGTATTCCACTCAGCACCTTCAAACTAGCAATGATTTTGCGCGGTATTAGAAATGTATTGCTTGAGGTCCAGGATGCCATTATCCAGTTTTCATTTACATGGGTGCCTCTGTTCAGTCGCCAGCTCCCTGCTGCGTTTTAGTTCAAAATCGTAATCATATCCTTTTCACTGGTCATCTAGTTGATGCACGTGAAACAGTTGTCATTCTTTTATGTGACGAATGCATGCTCCCTGTGTGTAACGTTGGTCGTCGATTATCGATCCGTTCATGGTGATCATTGCGACATATTTGGAGCCGTTTGGGCCATCCAATGCGGAATTCTCCTCGGTCAAGGAAGACCGGCCCCGATGCCACTGGTGTGCGACAGAGGCACCCCGCGCCTTGAGCACAGTCCTTGCTCCGCTGGTATGTGCTGTAGGCAGCCCCACCTCGAGTAGGGCTCGGCGGCCCCGATGTCGCTGGTCCGGGAAGGGCTCGGCGGCCCCGATGTCGCTGGTCCGAGAAGGGCTCGGCGGCCTGATGTGACTGGTGCGGCCGCGTCGGCAGGCGGGCGCTGTTCGACCTGGCGTTCGAGAAGGTGGAGGTGGGCGTGGAGTTGCGGCCCCGCTCCGGCTCGCACCTGCTGCAGGTGTCGCTGGGCGCCGTGTTCCTGCACGACCACGCCACGGCCGGGTCGGCGTTCCCGCGGCTGGTGGCGCCGCAGCAGAGGCCGCTGCCGGCCGGCGCTCTCCGCTCGCTGGCGCGCCTGTCCGGCCTCAGCTCGCTGTTGGATGACGCCGCGCCCGCCGCCCACCAGCCGCCCCTCTTCGAGTTCATCTACGAGAAGAGGCCGTTCAACAGCCGGGCCGACTACAAGTACGTGAGCCGTCTGTGAATCGTCCTTATGCGTGTTCGCGTTTTTTTTTTTGGGGGGGGCATGTGCCATTTTTTCTCCTTCGGTGTTGATGCTGTCTAAACAGCGTATGATGCAATTCATGAGAATATTAGCACAACTCGCGTGTCCTCTTCTTGATAGGGATATTATTGATGTAATACATATCTCCATCTCAACGAGATCATGACCTAACGAGATCATGGGATAATAGGCTTAAGCCTCAAACATGAATACATCAGTTAGTTGTTTCCTCCTCATAAAGCACGTTGCTGCCTGTTTGATGTTATCTACAACCGAAACTAGACCGTGGCGAGACACGACGCTGCCTGATTTACAAGCGACACGTGACTTCCATGTGCAGTCGTTGCGTATGCAGGCTGTGCACGGCGTCTCCGTTCTCGGACTGCTGCTGACACCACTCTGTGTGCAGGCTACATGTGACTTCCCGGTCGCTGGACGTCGTGTACAATCCGGAGGCGTTCCGGGTGATGCATCAGTTTTTCTCGGTAGTGGAGTCGGACGCCGAGCGACTGGCACAGCTTGGTAACGCCGCCCGCATCAGGTCAGTGACGCCGACTTCTTCCGTCGAACCTCGGTCGGAGCGACTGACCAGCTCCGGCTGTGGCTAGTCGGCGCGCCCTTAAGCCCAACTAATCAGTCAGTCAATCCGTCTGTGGCTGCTGCTGTATGAGTATGCAGAGGAGTTTCGGATTCACTTAACACGCGCTCTGGAGGGAGGGGGGGGGCGAAATCCGCCCACCCCTTCGGTTTTTCGTAGATAACTCCGCTTTTACCGGCCGATATACACCATTGTTTGTGTACCTGCTTAGAAATGAACGGTACGTTGTTTGAAGCAAGAAAAATGAAAATCGGCTAACACGTTTTTAAGTTATGGGCCGTTCAAGTTTTTTTTCTAAAAAATCGGAGCGCCAGACCACAAAAATCGGCGCTGATGCGCTTCCCGTATATTAGCAAAAGGGAAGTGTTCTTGACAACACTAGCGACTTGTTTGATGTGTGTGTGTGTGTGTCGTTGTGTTTGGCCAGCCTGCCACTGTGTGGTGATGTCGGCTGTTTCCGGAGGGCGTTTGTGTTGTCAGTATTTTGGTGCTGTTTGGTAAGGGTGAAAGGGTATGAGGAGTAATGTGGTGCGGATGAGAGGAAGCGAAGAAGATTATAGTTGTCTTGTAGAGGCGAGTTGTGAGACAATTGAGGTGACTTGAAGAATGGCGCGTTGGTGACTTGTTTGATGCATATTGCTATGCTATATAATTTAAAAGTCATGTTAGGTCGCCGAGGTCATCGTGACAAGCTAATGGAACCAAACTTGGTCAACTGGAATGTTGTCACAAATGGAAATGACAGTCATGAGATTGATGTCACTTTGCATGTTACTCCCTACATATCCGGAAATCTACTGTTTGTCATTGTGTGCCTAAGCGTTTCTATACTTTATTCATGTATTTCACTCCTTTCTTTGCGAATCCGATTGTTCGAGCCGCCCAAAGGAGCAGTCAGGTGGGCAGCCCGGTTCCGGTAACTGGAGCAGATAATGACCTGACAACGTGCTCCTATATAGGTGACATGAGGTCAAATGGCGGATCTGGCATATGCATCGCATCATTAGTGATATCCAAAACATTATTAATGGCAATTATGGAGCATTTAAATACAATCACAGCGATCCATAACAATGACAAGCCAAGCCACGCAAAACCATAAAATTTTGCTATTTTGACCTCATTTGACCTTGAAGATATTGACCTACGGTCATGAAATTTGCACACAATAGATTTAACTATCGTGCTCATCCACCCTGTAAATTTTGTTGCTCTAGCCTTAATGAGAGCCGAGATCTTGGGGGGGGGGGGGAATCCGCCCCCTCCAGTGCGCGTAAGTTTCAGAGGCCCTCCAGGGCTCGTGTTAAGGTGGCAAGTATGCACTGACCTTCATGCAGTACAATCTGCCTACTAGCATGACTTTCAATACCATTACGAACAGACATCGAGTTTCGAAGTTGGAGTGCAACGCGCAGAAGAATCAACAAGTTTTGATAACGTGTTACATCTTTATTAGCAGGAAGATGCCAGACTATGAAGATGTGTTCTTATATAAGAACCTGGTTCTGGTATAGCACCTGCCTCTGGTACACAACCACAACGTACTCTTGGCGCTTAAAAATTCGTCACCTTTTTGTTTCGTGCAAGTGAAGTTTGTGTCTGAATAATGAATATGAGGCACAAGAAAGCCAGATAGTGTTAAGTACGCGTAGTTATTCGTTGGCTATGTCGGTTTCAGTAAGTAGCCCTCTTCAATAAGTAACACTAAGTAACAATTGCTGTTAGCGATAACTGACAAGAAGTATGCAAATAAGAAGAACTGCACTGCACAAAGTTCCCTCTTCGTACTACAAGAAGCAAGCGGCACGAACGTTGTGCAGGCTTGCAGTGTGCTCGGTTAGGCTGTGTCAGGCGTCCTGGTATGGCTGTAACCCTGCCCGTCCACCACTTTGTCAGGTACGAGTCACTGAAGCGACAGACGCGAGAGGAGCTGATGCAGACATGGGATCAGATGCTGGAGGGCGACAGCTCTGGGAGCTCCGGCAAGCTCTGGGACGTCATGTTCAACATTTCCGCTCCACACATCATCCTGCCAGAGTCGCTGCAGGTGAGTGTTGCGCCTCCGCCTTCGCGCCGGCTGCCGTCGACAGACCTGCTCATCGGATCTCGGAATGCTTCTTGGTTTGATTTGTTTAGTCTCCACGTTGGCCATCAGTTGGCCTGGATGGGCGAAACTAGGCGCTGGTTAAAATAAACGGTGAGCCTGGCAATCTGTTAGTTCATGGTTAGTTGGTTGGTTTTTAGGCTTGTTAGCTGGTTTTTATACTTGTTAGTTAGTTGGTTTTTGCTTTATCTTGGGGACGAAGGCTGTATGTCTTGAGAATGCGATTGTGGAATCCTATCCTCAGTTGTGTCTTGCAATCCGATCCCGATCACTTAACCATCGTCATTCTTCGTTTTGAGATCGTGTCGTGTGCAACTACTAGCGGGTTGCTGAGCACCCTCCTACTCCAGTGATACTCATTACCAAGTTTGACTTGTTCAGGTTACTTACCAAATCAAAAGGTTAAAAGCATCGTCAAAGTCGACGATTGCCAAGTTCGATTCAAAGACACGTGATTCGAAAGCTATGATTGATAAATACTATTGCAGAGTAGTTCTAAGTGAGATTTACTATATCCATATATCTGTGGTAAAAGGACACAAATTTGATGGAGATATAACCTGCTCCATCATTCTGATGTAAAGAGAAAATACCATTAAAAACGAGCCGTTTTTAATGGTAAAACCTTAAAAATCACTGGAGACTATGGAATACAAAAGCCCATTTTGTTAGGAGGCTGAACAGGAAATATGCTAGAATAGATATTGATGATGTGTGCTCATCGATGGAACTTGATGCTAAGTTGAAAGTAATCTTCCCTTGTGAGATATCATGTGACACGTTTTTGCTGATCTGTTAGCATTGTATTATTGCTTTTTCTTAGTCACAGTCCGCGGCACAGGCCTCAGCTGTCCACGCCAGCCGTAGACGACGAAGGTGGTCGGTGTAGACGAGGCGGCGGTCGGCAACGTCACCTCATCTGGTCTTCGCTTGATGTACTCCACTCCACGAAGATGGTCGCACAATTACCAGTGCAGTCGCTTCGTTCCACAGTTTCAAAATCAGTGAATCGATCGTGATGCTCCACAAAGCATTCTGCAAAAAAATCCAACGCCGCTGAGCAGTGTTGGATTTTAAATTTTGGGTCTTGGATTTGGAGGGTATAATTTTTGGGTTCGCCAAAATATGGAGTGTATATCTTCGAGAAGCACTATGTAATGGAGTGTATAACTTTTTGATTTATCAAAATATTGGTTGTATATTGAAGCACTAAGTAATGGAGTGTATGCATTTTACAAATAACGAAGTGTAATCAGTAATACAGCGCATATCGTATATGCTGTATGCAATATCGTATACATATCGTAAAAAATACAGCGGGTGTTGTTTCCAAGAATCAAGAATAAAACGCCCTCGATCATTTGTTCGGTTCCTATCCTAGTGTCTCAAATACAAGTGGACTAGGGCCACTACACACTGTTGTCTGCGAAGTCATCCACATGTATCCCAGACATACAGCTATTCCAGTACCACGAATACCATGCTTTATTGCAGTGTCAATGCAGTACAACCAGCTTAAACATACCAACAGTAGCAGTTTGGATCAACGATGCATCAAATAATAGACACGTAACAAGTTTGCACATTAGTTATGGGCGCAAAATGGCCCTTGATGTCGACGCGCCCCTAAACTCCAATCCACCACCAACAAGTTTGCACAGGTCTGGGAGAAGTGACGATAGCTGCTCGTTGGCATAGCCACCAGGAGCAGCGAGAGACGCACGTAACACCATCAGAGCCCCAAACCACATCGATTTAAGCAGACGTGAGCTCCGACATCACCTCCTGTAACGATATCACGTCGAGCGGCAGATGCAAGCAGACTCGGACCTGAGGTTGGCGCCTGTTATGGATAGAGCATAGCTATCAGGTTGTGTACTGGCCGTGTCCGGGGTTGAGGGTTTGTGAATTTCAACACCTGAAGGAGTTTGGTTTGACAATTAAACAGAATGAAGGTGATTGGCTTTATTAACATTTGTACGCTACTCACTATGTACTGTAGCCATACAGCAGGTGAGCAACCCTGAAACTGCCAACTGATAAGTCACCAAGCGATAACTCAGCGGGACATCCTTTTGTCAATGCTATGCGGCCTCGCAAATTCAACAGCAAGCATATTCCCAGGTACCCAGGTGATATTCCGGGTAAGAATTGATTTTGTGGGACAGCTGCAAATTGTTTTTGGACTAGGTGTCATTTGTTTGGATTGCTAGTGGGAGGTTTAGCTGCCTCGACACGTTTTTGCGTGCTCTTGGGACGATTGGTGGGGCACTGGAATGATTTCACTTGAGGCCATTGGTGGGGCACTAGGGGTCCCAATGGGACTTGGACCCCGGTGCGACCTGTTGAGCCTCTGATGCGATTTTCAGTGGCCCAGCCCGGCCTGTCTTTTTATCCTCCCGGCGTCATTTTCCAGGGCCCGGCGAGACTTATTTAGTGGTTTCAAGGGACCCCAGCGTAAAAAGAGGTCCGAAATGTTCGGGCCCACAGCGTTACTTTCAGTGATCCCGGCACGACGTTTCGGTCCCTCAACTAGATTGTCAGGAGCCCAGCCATACTTTTTGCACTCTGAGCGCCATTTCAGGGCCGCCGGCCCAACTTTTTGAGGCCCCAGCGTGATTTTCAGGGCACCTGTGTGATTTTTGTTGTAGCCGCGGTCCCACATTCTGGAGCCCACAGCGTCATTCGTAGAGGCTGCAGTGATTTTTTTAAGGTACCTAATGTGATTATTGGGTGCCTCAAGGCATTTTTGGCCTCCGGCGACATTTACAGGGCCCTTGCGCGCTGCTTTGGTGGCCTCAATGTGACTTTTTGCAGGGGCCCCGATACGAATTTTGGGGGCCACAGCGGATTTTTGAGGGTTCGGCGCAATTTTTTCGGAACCACGGAGCGGTTTTTGGGGGCCCATGACCTATCATGGGGGTAACTTTGCTTTGGGCAATGGAGCAGTGTCGCCTGGGCGAGGAGAAACCGATGAACATTCCTCCACGTTACACACCTGGTCTTTTTGCAAAGGTATCTAGCTTCATATGTCACTTAGTTTTAACAAACTCGAAGAAAAGGCCACAAATGAATATCTAGCTCTTGTCACTCATGTCATGTGGCCCGAATCGCGTCGCCCCGCTCCTCTTGTAGTGTGCGTAAAAGTGTAGAAAGTCATGTTTTTATAATGTCACCGTTAATAGATACAATTTCAGGCTTTATGCCATGCATTTTTGTTCACAGAAATATTTCACATTTGAACCTTCCTCGTCGATTTGCCTATGTACCAATGCCGTCAACTTGCTACCGTTTTATCTTCTTGACAAAAATTAACTGCTCTAAGGAAAAATGACTTTCGTTCCGGGAACTGTGCGAAGTTGTTTGGCTGTTTTCTCCATTGCAGCTTCCTTTGACTATGTGGGATTTTTTGCCCGACTAGGTGGGAATTGCGCTGAACGCCATCATTAAGGTTTTTTGGTTCCTCTTGCTTTCTGAAAGGGTAAATTTGCGGTTTGAGGTAATTTCTTATTTCTTGCAATTTTATTTTATTTTAATGTAATGCTTGTGAATGTACTGTACCTGTATGAAGTGACCACTTATTTCTTCTGCATGGGCGCTATATTATCAACATGGTCGATGCGCCTAAAGCCAAAATAACTAACTGGCTCATTTCTTCTGCAATTGCATACTTTTCAGTTGGATGGCAAAATAACACCCAAAAGGTGTCTTGGAATTTGGCAATATAGCATGAAAAGTAATGTTCAAAATGAAGAAAAAGATGTAGCATAACATAACTTAACCTAGCCTAGCCTTCCATGCAAGAAATCAATTTTTTAGTGGAAAATTTCCACAAAACAAAATTGATTTAAATATATCAAATTCAGACACATATTCTTGCCTAACGTGAACAGTTTTGAATTTTTAAAAAAAAAAACTTTTTTTGCTTGAAATTTTTTTTCTCCAGAGATATATAAACTTGTCTAACTTATAACAACAGCAAACCTAACATAATTTAGCGAAGCCTAAACACCTTTGTATGCTTTGTGGAGGTAAAATATGTGTAAAACTTGTTTTGTGGTTACCTTAAGCTGTAACAAAGCCCCTAAAATCCCTATGCCATGACAAAACATGGCCCATATCCACCAAAAATTTTGGGATTTTCCTCAAATGATGCCCTTTGTGGGTTATCAGTTGTGTGGGCGCCACTCCGGCTCTCTAGCTCTTTGTTCAGCCATACATTCTTCTTAGCACTTTTGGACTCGGTTCTGAGCTTTTTCCATAAATGGAGAATGTACACATGAAGGCATGGGTGGCTGTTTATTAATTCACGTGCACTGCAATTGGCGCACAATGTGAGGAAAAGGCGTCTTCTCGTAGGCACGTGATGTAGTCTAGAAGAACCGCGCGTCGTGACAACTCCCGAAGGTTCAATGATGCTTGACTTAATGTATTGTGCAGTTGAAGGCAAATAAATGGTAATACACGGCAAGTCGCACACTTCAAAAGGACGTTGGAATAATGATTCGATGACACCGCCGACAGTAAATGTTATACGTTCTAAGTTTATGGGCTGAAAGACAGATATTCAATTTACAGATGCGTCCGACCGCGACAGACCCGCGCGGTTTGGCAGTCCGGAGCGCTCTCTCCGCGGGGATCTGGAACACCACCCTAACTCTCGGCACACCGCTCGGGACGATTCGTCACTTTCTCATTGGCAACTTAATAGTGACGTATTTTGAGCCCGGTTCCAATTGGTAGTTAAATGACGTTTCCCTTCCGATGTAACCCGGGCGAGGCCACCTGGCGACGAACAGTCACGTGACATTGCCCCGCCCTGCAGACGACCCGGCAACGCGCCCGTCCATTGTTCGAGACTTTGGACTTTGGACTTTAGACTCGGGTCCGGCCGCTGCCGCGGTGCGGGCCATCGTCGAGCCACCGGTCGGCTCAAGTTCATCAGTTACATTTACGGGACTGCATCTCGGCTGGCTTACCGGGTTACAGCATTTACAGTTACAGAGCAGCATTATGGCACTATGCCAGTATACATATTTTACGGTTAAAACAGTACATTTTTAGAAACTTTGTTACAAATGGCCATGGCAGTCGACGCGCCCTAAAGCACAAATCCACCACCACCACCAGACAATCACACATCACCTGTATGGAATGTAATGTTATGGAATGTGGAATGTCCATTGGTATTAAGATCATATAAATATACAGACTGCAAAGTGATCCAGATTTTGACATCTGTTGTCATCTGTTGTGCATGCTAGCAAGCTGGTATTCTTCCAATTTGGCTGACATTTCATTTTCGGCTTCACTCCTGCCTCCTCTTGGAATGTTCCTGCAGATGACCTGAAATAACAATCGTGCATTATCCTCAGTTATGTTGCAGAGTTTATGTGGCAAGGGATCCAATATGACTGACAAGGATGATTACCAGGCCTGACAATGGATCTTATTATCAGCCATAGGTCAACAATTGTTATAGGCCCATAGCGTGCTGCTTTCTCTCCACTCAACTTATTACTATTGGATAACAACATCTAGATGTCTATTGCGTGCTAAGTTTGTCTTCATCCAGCCATGCAAGGAGTGGATTTTTTAGGAGTGTGCAATTGTTTCGATGGCAAAAGTTTACAGTCCATTTTTCCAACACTGCTGCTCAGCCGTACGACTGTGTGCCAGCTAAGCATCACCCGATCAGTGGCAGGATGTATAAGTGTGTCTGTGTCTGTGTCTGTGTCTGTGTCTGTGTCTGTGTGTGTCTGTGTGTGTCTGTGTCTGTGTCTGTGTCTGTGTCTGTGTCCGTGTCCGTGTCCGTGTCCGTGTCCGTGTCCGTGTCCGTGTCCGTGTCCGTGTCCGTGTCCATGTCCGTGTGTGTGTAGCTATAGGTACCCCGACGTGTGTCTGTGGTTGTGTGTGTGTGTAGCTGTACGTACCCCGACGTGTGTCTGTGGTTGTGTGTGTGTGTGTGTGTGTGTAGCTATATGTACCCCGACGTGTGTCTGTGGTTGTGTGTGTGTGTGTGTGTGTAGCCATATGTACTCCGACGTGTGTCTGTGGTTGTGTGTGTAGCTATATGTACCCCGACGTGTGTCTGTGGTTGTGTGTGTATGTGTGTAGCTATATGTACCCCGACGTGTGTCTCTGTGTGTGTGTAGCTATATGTATCCCGACGTGTGTCTGTGGTTGTCTGTGCATGTGTGTAGCTATATTTACCCCGACGTGTGTCTGTGTGCGACCCCGCAGGACACGTCTGGGCTGCTGCTGGTGCTCGACTTTGGCCACCTGAAGCTGAACAACGACCAGTTCTGCGAGGAGGAGGCTCGTCGTCTGGCTGCGGCCGCAGCCTCGCCGGCCGGCGCCGACGACGAGCTCGACGACGACGGTACGACGTCGGTGGTGGACGCCGACTGGCGCGACAGCGATGGCGACGCCGGTGGTACTGCCGCGGACCGGCCTGGCGCTGGCTCAGCTCGGCTGGGCTCGCGCTGACCTGACTGCAGCGAGGAGTCTCATTAGTATACTCTAGTGGAGTTATTTCGCCGCTCGGCAGCACTCGTTTTGAAGTATTGGCGAAGCCAAGCAATGCCAGCTCAGTCCGCTTGTCGCCATAGAGTTGTCGCCTTGGGGCCTTAGTGGCACTGGGCTTCCGCTGCTATTGTTCTATCTCGTCGGATATTTTGAAGAGCTTGGTAACTATGATGATATATTTAAATTGTGATTAAGACATTAGGTGACCTTTTGATTATATGAGTCAAGAATGACTATAGCGATGTGTGATATCTCGGTAAATGGCAGCGGCATCTTTGCACAGAGCTGGTCGTGGTGGGTGTTGGAGTGGCATGTCTGCCTCGTCCCGACCTCTGACCTCATGACCTCGGTAGCCCTTCTCGGCCGGAGACTGGTTATCACTGACTCGAGTGATCTCTCATGTCCAAATTTGAAAATTTGATGAAGGAGAAACAGCATATAGCTGGAACAATATTTAACCTTACTATAATATTTAGTTTGTGTTCCTACTGGCTGTCTGCCTGTGGTATCTACATCATTTCAACGAGTGTGGCAACTGCCCACTAGTCTGCAGAGTGGCATGCTGACTTCTTTCAAATCAGCCGGACGGCCGTCTGTCCCGTTGCAGCGTTGTCTGCATGCAGCGCAGGGTTGACCGTTGGGGACCTTTGGGCCACTTGTGGCCAGCCGATGAGCTCCTATGACGTGATTATCCCGCAGACGACTTCCGCACGCCGTGCTCCACCCCGCCAAATGAGGAGGACGCGGCCACCGCCGAGTCGCCGTCGGCCGACACCGTGTCCATGGCGACGGCCGCGTCGGTGGAGGCCGTCTCGCCGACGGCGGCCGCCGAGCCGACGACCGCTCAGGCAGCCCGCTCCGAGCTGCAGAGGAGGATGTATGACAGGTGAGCGGCGTCTGTCTCCGTCTCGGGTCGCGGACTGTACACGGTCAGGTATGACAGGGGTAAGCGCCGTCTGTCCTCGTCTGGGGCCACAGGCACGACGTGGTCGGGTGTGGCAGGGGTGGTGGCGCCATCTTTCTCCGTCTGGGGTCACAGGCACGACGTGGTCGGGTGTGGCAGGGGTGGTGGCGCGGTCTTTCTCCGTCTGGGGTCACAGGCACGACGCGGTCAGGTGTGGCAGGGGTGGTGGCGCGGTCTTTCTCCGTCTGGGGTCACAGGCACGACGTGGTCAGGTGTGGCAGGGGTGGTGACGCTGTCTGTCCTCGTCTGGGGTCGCAGACACGACATGGTCGGGTGTGGCAGGGGTGGTGACGCTGTCTGTCCTCGTCTGGGGTCGCAGACACGACATGGTCGGGTGTGGCAGGGGTGGTGACGTTGTCTGTCCTCGTCTGGGGTCACAGACACGACATGGTCGGGTGTGGCAGGGGTGGTGGCGCCATATTTCTCCGTCTGGGGTCACAGGCACGACGTGGTCGGGTGTGGCAGGGATAAGTGCCGTCTGTCCCCATCTGGGGTCACAGGCACGACGTGGTCGGGTGTGGCAGGGGTGGACGGCGTCTTTCCCCATCTGGGGTCACAGACACGACATGGTCGGGTGTGGCAGGGGTGGACGGCGTCTGTCCCCGTCTGGGGTTGTAACTGATGGAAAGAATCTCACAGAAGACAGAACGAGACAAGGCTTCTTATTAGGGGTCTGGGTATGGGTGCTAAATGACCTCGTAGTCGGCGCGCCCTTAAATCCAAATAATCAATCAAGGGGTCTGGGTGTTAGGTAGTGATTGAAGTATTTTCTGTGTTTGGACTTGACACCTAACTGCACCATGGGTGTGGTTTGGTGACTGCCTAATCGCTTGCATGCACGAGGACTCCAGCGAGATGTTTGTGATGTGTTGCTCAAGTCATGAAGGAACCTTTTCATTTTCAGTATGATTATATTGCATAGCATACTGGGTTATTCAGCAAGAATATGTCAATGCCGTGCCGTTTGCTTCCTTGTGTCGCTCGAACTTAAAAGAAAAAAGAATCTGCATGTCTCACGACATCGTTTAAGGACATGCGAACATGTCTGTGTCACTATGCTGGTAGACGCAAGTCCGGTCCTTCAGACCAACAGCTAACAGTTTCTTACTGCTCTAAGGTCACACTGTCCTGGCAGTACTATCAAGTACAGAAACACTGCAATCCGAGGGACGTTTGGCAGAACTTTCCAGGTGATGGGATCTATCGCGGCACCTGTGTGCTGTTGCAGGTTCTCGCTGAACTTCAGCGACCTGCAGGTGCTGGTGGGTCGTGTCAAGGACAACTGGCGACACGCGCTGGCCAAGGGCAGCAGCTCGCTGCACGTGCTGGACCGGTTCACCATCTCGTTGCAGGTGCGTGATCTGTGGACGGTGGGTCGGTCGGCGCGTAAGGTGTGCTGTGATGTCGGACAGCTGAGGCGTGCGGTGGGTGGGCTCGTTTGTCGAGAACAGTTGAAAAATGCGGCTGGTGGATGGCTGAGCTGAACTGAGTGGTGGTTCAGTGAAAGGCTGCGGATGGGGGGGGGGGGCTGTGATGAAATGTCTCAATTATTCTAGTAGATGAGGCAACGTTTTGTGTTTTGTGTATTGCCCAAGAATGACTTCATGACACTACGATAGCTCGGCACACTACGGCGGCCTCTTCGCACATAACCGGTCATCGCTAGTGGCGGCACGGCATGTCAGCCCTGCCCCGACCCCGACCCCGACCCCGACCCCGACCCCGACCCCGACCCCGACCCCGACCCCGGCCCCGACCCCGACCCCGACCCCGACCCCGACCACGACCCCGACCCCGACCCCGACCCCGACCCCGACCTCGACCCCGACCCCGACCTCGACCCCGACCCCGACCCCGACCCCGACCCCGACCCGACCCCGGTCCCGACCTCGACCCCGACCCCGACCCCGACCCCGGCCCCGACCCAGAGTGGCTCCTGTAGCCTGACCTCTGACCTTCCCCAGCTGGAGTGGCGGCGACTCGCCACCTCTGATCCCGAGTGGCCGCTGGTTACGCTCAGCGGCAACCTCAGCCAGCTGATGGTGCACATCAGCGAGCAGAAGGTGCAGGCCCTGCGCACGCTGGCCGTCCGGCTGCTGCTCAGCGACAGGTCAGTCGGGCGGCTGGTCAGAACGGGTCAGGACGGTCATGTCCAGCAACTGGTCAGGACGGGTCAGCCGCAGGTCATGTCCAGCAACTGGTCAGGTCGGGTCAGCCGCAGGTCATGTCCAGCAACTGGTCAGGACGGGTCAGCCGCAGGTTACGTCCAGCAACTGGTCAGGACGGGTCAACCGCAGGTCATGTCCAGCAACTGGTCAGGACGGGTCAACCGCAGGTCATGTCCAGCAACTGGTCAGGACGGGTCAGCCGCAGGTCATGTCAGTCCGGCTCTCATAACTTGCACTGGAGTGGAGGCTGATTCGCCCCCTCCCCCGAGATCTGGAACTATTTAAACTAAAACAGAAAATTTGGCAGGGCATTACGTAATTAGACAATTGGGGATATTTGGCATTACTCCTGCAGTTAACTCTCGGCATTATAAATGTTGCGCCCCTGGGTCTTTAGGGTCAATTCGGGTCCAATAAATGAAATGTTGATGATTTCGTGATTGATAAGCTTCCTTGGGCCATGTCTACGGACAAAAGATTGGGGAAACTGAATTCAGAATGTCAAAGTATGTATCCACTACCTGAAACAGGTTACAGCAGTTTAAATGAGTGTAATGCAGATCTTAAGACAATCATTATGAGTCAAAAGATCTGAAATACGGTTTTCGATACAGTCTTGGTACGCGTTATATGGCTAGACCATATGCATAATCGACTGCAGATTGACCAGAAAGGTACACTACGTTGTGCATAAGTCTACGAACAATGACTTCTTTTTTTTTGAGGGGGTGGGGGGGGGGCTGGTGAATACTTTCTATCCAACAGTTACTATTCAATCATTGATGCCATTCAGTTTCCTGATCAACACAAAACTGAAATCAAATTTGGCGTGTCTCCGGGAGGATGTGCGGCGGCCCAGAGTAGTATAGTCCGATGCCATCAAAGCGCACCCACGGAAAAACGCATAGTCACGAGCATTATGCCCTGCACAATGAACCTAACGACGTGGTAAGCAGTCGACGCCCGGCTGTGGGGGACTCGGCCTGCGCGATACACCGCCACGCCACCGAGCCGACCTTTGTGGAGGCCGGGTGGTCGACTTTGCACCCTGCAGGTCCCATGTTTACCAACGGATTTCAGAATTCCCTTTGCATACGATGCACTTATCATTTTGGGATACAGTCACAATATTTATTGCAATATGTGCGTGTGTTAAAATTCAGTTCGTATTGAATGCAGAACATACTAATTCGTCCAGAATAGGAATGTAGTTAACCACATACTGGACAATCCTAAACGGGTATGAATGATTTGAAGCACACACCATTACTGCTGTGTTTGTTCACTATTTACTGTGCGTTGTGTGCTCGCAGGTGGTGCCGACGTGCCAACTGATGTGCGATCAGACGTGCGTGCGTGTTCACAATTGAGACTGTGGCGTCGTGTGCTCCGACTTAATATGATCTAACCGTCTGTGTGCGTTCTGATCTGGCCTGTTGGCCGGTGTGTTGCCTGACCTGACAACCTGTGTGCGACCTGACCTGACCATCTGTGTGGCTGCACGCGCGTGCGTGCGTGAACTGACCGTGGGAGACCTGCGACGCAGCCACAGCGATGACGGCGGCGAGCCGGAGCCCACCGAGCCAGCCGAGGCGTGTGCTGCACCACAGCGGGCGTCGCCGTCGCCGGCGGCCGAGCCGGCCGGCCGGGGCGAGGCGGCGCGGCTGCTGGTGGCCACCTTCTGCGCCGGCCAGATGTCGCTGGCGGTGCAGTCTCGCGGCCGGGCCGTGGCCGAGCTGCAGGTGTGCGGCGTGCGCGGCCAGCTGTGCCGCCGCCGCCGCCGGCTCACGCTCGGCCTCAGCGTGCACAGTCTGCTGCTGGTGGACGCCCTGCAGACGTACGGGCCCGACTTCGAGATCCTGGTGGCCAGCCACCGCAGTGTCACGTGAGTGGCCGGCTGGTGTAGCGTCGCGTGAGTGCCCTGCGGTGTCCCCAGGTGTCGCGGGGCGGGCAGTTACCGTAGTGTCACCGGAATGGCCTGCGGTGTCTTGAGGTGTCACGGTGTGTCGTGCGGTGTCGGGGAGGACATGTATCGAGCCGTGACCATGGCAACTGGTGCCCGTTGGAAGACTCATGGTGTCGCAGACGGAGGCACCACATCGCAATGCCGTATGATATAGGAGATAATCTGATAACATGCCGTGTGGGGTGAGCGTGACGTGACGTGTCGTGTCCGGCAGTGTGGACAGTGTGAGCGGCTCTCTGATGGACTCGGAGCCGTGCAGTCCGTGCAGTCCCGGCTCGTGACGTGTTGTGTCCGGCAGTGTGGACAGTGTGAGCGGCTCTCTGATGGACTCGGAGCCGTGCAGTCCGTGCAGTCCCGGCTCGTGACGTGTTGTGTCCGGCAGTGTGGACAGTGTGAGCGGCTCTCTGATGGACTCGGAGCCGTGCAGTCCGTACAGTCCCGGCTCGTGACGTGTCGTGTCCGGCAGTGTGGACAGTGTGAGCGGCTCTCTGATGGACTCGGAGCCGTGCAGTCCCTACAGTCCCGGCTCGCCGGACGCCGCCGACCGACCACCTTCACCGCTGGCACTGAGCCGCGCCGTCACTCAGCGACTGGAGACCACGGCCAACCTCGGAGGTACGCCAGCACAGCCGCCAGCGCCAGCCAGCGGCCGGCACAGCACAGCCAGTGCCGGCAGCCCGTAGCTGTCGATCTGTTTAGCACACTGATGGAGACGAGGACACAGTCTACACCTCGCTGTCTATACGCAGACTACACTGGCACCGCGTGCACAGTCGGGTATCTCAATTCTGAGGTGCTTCGGTCGGAGCTCATTATTTGCGGCCATGTGAGTGCACTGTGGACGGCCTTACGGCGTAGAAGGAATGGCTGTGGCTGGAATTACCGCAAAATATCGGTGCGAAGGCATCGCAGCTTGTAGCAGTGACCTCTGCACCGATCGGGTTTGTTCATTGATTTGCTTTGCTCCGTTGATGTCTTCTGTTATATTTGAAGTATGTGGTGCACACAGCCTTTGATTTCCAGGGATGGCTTAGAAATACACCGAACGGTGACACGCCTTGTGGCTGGGAAATCCGCTAACCAGCGCAGACACTGATCCGTATCGTAGTGCTACTTATTCAGAGCTCCATCTTTAGTACTGGTGTGATTTGTACATAAAAGTTGAAGTTGATAAATGGCAGATGCACCTACTTACGAGAGGAGCAGCAATCACCCCGCGTCTGTATCCCCGGCAGTGACGTCACCAGACGTGACCTTTGGCCCTTCTCCGCCGCCGGAGCCGGGAGCGGGCCACGCCCATGACGCCCTCATCACACTGGATGTGACGATCGTGCTGCCATCTCCCGGCCAGAATCACAACTATACTCTGCGTACCGTCTCCGTCAGGTTCAACACTCTCGACGTGATTGGTTAGTTACGTGGCGGGGTGGGTTGGTGGCGTGACATTGCGACCAACGGTGCGGCAGCACGATGGGCGGCGGATCTGACGTCCTGATCAGTCGGCTACCTCACGACATTAGCTCGTGTGCGATGCTGCTGAATGTGGTGGCAAAATTCATCCGATTTATGTCGTACGGATGAATAAAGCTGGCGGCCAAGTAGCACTGGAACGATGTGGGTTGTTGGAGGCGAAACAGTCTATTGTCGAGTCACGAAACAGCCACCCATTTACATGCGTACCACACACACAGTGCGTACGGCACAGTGTGTGTCAGAGCTGAAAGCACTATCCAGTTTAGCCTGTGACTAGGTGCGGTATGACGGTACCAAGCCAGTTTTCCAAAGCGGTCGTCTGACACTGAGCGTGTTGTTGGGTCGACAGCCAACCAAGAGACGATAGTGGAGCTGGGTGGATTTCTGAACCGGATCAGCGTGGCGCAGACGGAACCGCCCGATCCGAACGGGCCACCGCAGTGTGCGGAAGGTACGTCGCCTGTGGTGGAAGGCATGGACTGGTCTTGCCGCAATTCGCCCAAATCTCGTTCTTACCGACCTTATCGGGCCGGCGTCCAGCGCACCCCGGTAATCTTGTCGAGCGGATTGTGTCATCAGTGTGTGATATTTTGTCCCATTGTCGCTGAATGCCGCTATAGTCGTCGCGCCCTTGAACCCAAATAATCAATCAATTTGACTGGATCTATGCTGACCGTGCTGACTTGTGCTGACCGTGACTCAGAGTGACGACGACTGATTTATTGTGACGCTGACTGTGATTCAGTGGGACGCTGACCGTGACTCAGTGTGACGCTGACCGTGACTCAGTGTGACGCTGATCGTGACTCAGTGTGACGCTGACTGTGATTCAGTGGGACGCTGACCGTGACTCAGTGTGACGCTGATCGTGACTCAGTGTGACGCTGACTGTGACTCAGTGTGACACTGACCGTGACGCAGTGTGACATTAACCGTGACTCAGTGTGACACAGACCGTGACTCGGTGTGACGTTGACCGTGACTCTGTGTGACGCTGACCGTGACTTGGTGTGACACTGGCCATGACTCGGTGTGACACTGATCGTGATGCAGTGTGACACTGACCGTGATGCAGTGTGGCACTGACCGTGCCTCAGTGTGACACTGACAGTGACTCAGTGTGGCACTGACCGTGACTCGGTGTGGCACTGACCGTGACGCAGTGTGACGCTGACCGTGACTCGGTGTGACCCTGACCGTGACTTGGTGTGACACAGACCGTGACTCGGTGTGACACTGACCGTGACTCAGTGTGACACTGACCGTGACGCAGTGTGACGCTGACCGTGACTCAGTGTGACACTGACCGTGACCCAGTGTGACGCTGACCGTGACTCGGTGTGACCCTGACCGTGACTTGGTGTGACACAGACCGTGACTCGGTGTGACACTGACCGTGACTCAGTGTGACACTGACCGTGACGCAGTGTGACGCTGACCGTGACTCGGCGTTACGTTGACTGTCACGGCATCTCGTGCCGGCCACCAGAGGTGGCATCGTCTGCCTCGGAGGACGCCGCTCGGGCTGCCTCTCGTCCATCACAGGCAGACGACGAGGACCCCACCTCCAGTCGTACCGAGCTCACGTTCGACTTCCACAAGTAGGTGCCGCTCACCATAATCACTCGGTTCTTCATTATTATCCAGGATAATGGAAAGTGACATGAGCGCTTGATCAAGTAGGTAGCATGTGAATAACACAGATTAGTTTGGAGATGTTGATGTCATTTATGAAATGCAGCTGATATCTTTTCTCTTTCATTATGCGGTAATTGGCGTGATAGTGTTGAGACGATTACTTTCCAGGTAGATCATATATGCCGCTGAATAGCTGTCCTAGCTAATATTTGAATGGAATCTTCCATCTGTTATATTCCTGCTGGGAATTCCTTGGAGCAGAGTTTTAGCTCTCCGAATTACCTTCCGTATAATTTTGTGGGACTCATCTATGGTTAGCAATGGTTAGCAATGGTTAGCAATGGTTAGCAACTTCAACATTCATAACCTTCTGACATTTGCTTCATTGGAATTTTGCAAACAGTGGCGATTTTTTTCCTCTAACAATATTTTATGCACGTTGTATTGTCGACTTCTTTCAACATCATTGCTGGCTTTCATGTGCTTGTTTGATACACCTTAGTTTGTTTTTTTAATACAACGCTGCACTAAGCCCAAATAACTAACTACAACACTGCTTTAAACACCATTCGTACCACTACTGTTGAACTGTTTAAGACCATTGGTGCCATCTAACATTGTTATGTGCGCTGTATCACCAACACAGTCGATGTGCCCCTAAGCCCAAATAACCAACCCAACCAACCATTCGTACCATCACAGAACTGAGATCGCAGCCAGACAAGGGCTCAAAATATCCGTCAGATCACTATGAACTGCAGCTCATACCATCCATGGACCATAGCTCAGACTGTGCATTTGGCAGCCCTATTAATGCATTTGGCAGCACCACGTGATATGGGTCGTGCCCCAGAGTATTTACATAACTCGACCACGCAAAGCTCTGACTCTCACACAACGTTTCCACAATTCAATATCGTGTCATTTGAATACATGTGGAGTGATTAGAAAGCCCAGCCAATGCTGTCCCTGAACATTGGACTGCAAGCACATTGCAGCTCAACATAATCCCCGGTTGCAACTTCTTTCTCGTCTTCGAGTTGGTTGCACCGCAGCTGTGGATAGTAGCGAATAAGTAAAATAGGCCATCTATGTTCAGTTAGGTAGGTGTAACCATGCGGAGTGGATAATTAGTGTAATCAGCAGTGTATCGTGCTGACACACTATGGGGACAAGTGATCTAGGGGTAAGTTGCCTGTCTCACAATCGAAAGATTGTGTGTTCGAGTCTCGCCTGTCGCTACTCTTCGCCCGCGACCAATTGGCGTGAGAGAGTGGCAACGCTACTTGACTGAACGGTCGATGTGTCGTAAAGCCAATAATTAACCAACCAACTGATACACTATTGATATTAGTGTATCAGTATGCGATAATAATTATGCAGAGTGAATATTGGTGTAATGGATGTTGTATTAGAAAACATATAGATGTCTTTAGCAGTCTTGACCAGCAGCGTACTCAGCTTTTATGGGAGGGAGGGAGTCTCCTGGATCAGTGCGTGGTACCTTTCAAATTATGCGTCCTCTAAAGTTGTTCATTTGCTAGCAAAATTAGGGTGTGATGTAAAAATGCACCCGTGTGAAGTACCTATCTTAACCCACGATCAGTCGTCTGCTCAGATATCAAAATGAATCTGCTCAACTCCTTTCGTGAATCGACGACATATTCAGAAGATATTTTACATATCTGACAAATTCATCAAGCATGGATACATTTACAATGGAAGCTTTAATTTGGGTATTAATGCCCTTTCCTCCAACCATCACCTCAACGCCCCCATTAAGCTATTTGTTGCTAGCACCAGTAACTGGCGTTTCTGATGTGTATGCTTCCTACCAGGTATACTGTCACTAGGGTTTTGAATAATCTGGTAATATGTAGTGGGAACCTGATTGCATGATCAGTGCTATTACAAAAAATCCGATTTTTTGTGAACTTAGTCATGGTATCACACAAGCGTGCATTTCAGCCCAAACGTAAGACTGTATGTCCTGGACCTGAGCCACATACCGCCGTTCGAGATCAAGTGCGGACCATATATCAGACCATGCATGGACTAGAGCTTTATATCATTAGGAATGCAAATTCAGGGTATGCATGAGGGCCAGCAGTTATCTATAGTCCGCAGCTCAGGTCATAAATAAACTGAAGTTCATGTCATGCATGGACTGCAGACCAGGCAATGCAGACCAGCATTGCAGACCATGTACTACTGTACAGGCCAGTGCTGGGGCCACGTGCAGACCGGTTGCTGGCAGGTGGACCATCGCTGCTGCCGTGACGTTTCCGTGATGCTGCCGTGGCGTTTCCGTGATGCTGCCGTGGCGTTCCCGTGATGCTGCTGTGACGTTTCCGTGATGCTGCCGTGACGTTTCCGTGATGCCGGCCGCAGGCTGAACGTGCTGCTGCTGCGCTCGGCGGCCGACCGTCACGGCGTGACGGGCCGCAAGGTGGCCGTGGCCACCGTCAGCGGCGCGCGCATCCAGGCCACTCTGGCGGCGCACGTGTCCGTGAGCGGCGCGCTGGGCGGCCTGCAGGTGCGCAACCTGACGCCACTCGGACAGCGACACCCCAGCGTCGTGTCGGTCGGCTTCGACCCGGTGGCCGACCAATCGCAGGTGGGTTGTCTGTTTACTGGATGGCTTATGACGCACTGTATGCACTGTGTCACGGCTCGTGGCGCCGCCCGCACTGCTTCGCCGGTCGGGCGCGGGATTGGGAAATGTTCCGAGTGGTGCGAGTGTTGAATCCGGGACCTTGATATCCAGAGTTCAACATCTTAACCACTCGACCACCTTCACCCCTCGGGTGGATGTGGTGGTGGCGGACCAGTTTCGGGTGGGTGTGGTGGTGGAAAACCAGCCTCATGCGGGTGCGGTAGTGGTGAAAGTCTTAGGTGGGTGTGGCAGTAGTAGACCAGTCTCAGGTGGGTGTGGTGGTGGAAAACCAGACTCGTGTGGGTGCGACAATGGTGGACCAGTCTCAGGTAGGTGTGGCTGTCTCCTGTCCCCACTCTTGTTCCGGTTCTCTCGCGTCATTGCTACGTTTAGGTTATGCCGGCCAAGTATTATTATATCTCTCATCCCATTGATATCAAATACGCGCCATAGTTGTCAACATGTTCTGCGTTCATGAATCGTTTCGCTGGTCAAACTCACCGATGTGGAACCGCTTAGTATTTATCCAGCCTTCCACATGCTATTTGAGTCCTTGACCCACCGCCAACGAGACCGACTGCAGCGTCTGGATTCAGTTCCGACCGTTCTAATCTGTTTTCCTCTTTCCAGCTAACATGTCTTTCTGTCCCGCTGATTTATCCACTCACGGCCATCAACTACTCTGTTGTCTACCACAGAAATACCCGGTAGCCTCTAGCCTCCCTAATCTGATTTCCATGCGACATGGTTTGACTTGCCTGTGGCTCCGTCTAACCAGACCTCCGTCTGACCTAACTTTACCTCGCCCTGACAGGACCTGCTGCGCCGGCTGAATGCGGATCTGTATCGCGACAATGACCAGTGCCCCCGGGCGCTGGAGTTCTCGGCGTCTCGTCCCTCGGGGCCGGACCAGACTGCCCAACTGCAGGTACGCGCAGACGATATTCTTGTGTATGTTCTTGGGGGTCTCGGAGATCGTGTTTGGGATATCTGTGACGGAACTGGGCGGCGTGTGGCTGCCTACGAGTCAGCAGCCAGCCGTGTTTCTCACGCACCGTCTCGCTCTCGGTAGAGTTATACGGACTGCAACAGCTCGTGCCAGCATCACGGTGACGCCATCCAATGCGTTGCGCACATTGTGTCATTTTTGTTGAATTATCGATACTCGTGCTGGTAGTACAACCAAGGTACGTATGTTGCACGTGGACTGTGGGATAGTTGCAGTGTGTGTAGCACACATTGTAGTTCCTTTGTTGAGCCGGGCAGTACAAGTGGAGGAGTCGTGGGTTCTCGAGACAAGGATAATTACAGTGTGTGTAGCACACGCTGGAATTCTGTTGTCGAGCCTGACTGATGCCGGTCGTGCCGCCGGTAATGAGTAGTCTATAGGTAAGTTGCCTGTCCCACAATTGAAAGGTTGTGGGTTCGAGTCTCACCTGTCGCTACTCTTCGCCCGCTGCCAATCGGCGTGAAAGATTGGCGACCCTACATGACTCAACGGTCGATGTTTCGTAAGACCAGTAACCAACCAGCCGATGGCGCCGCCAGGTGCGCCTGGCGTCGGTGTGCTACACACACAGCGCACCGTTCCTGGCCGAGCTGGGCGGCTGTGTGGACGAGTTCAAGCAGTACATCACCGAGCTGGCGCTGTCGGTGGGCTACGCCGCCGCCGAGATTGCCCGGGAAATGGTGCACATCAGGTGAGCGGCCGCTGCCAGCAATCACTCGCCGCCGCCACCACTCGCCAGCTGGCGCGCGATGTGCGGCAGTTGGGCGCAGTAGCTCGGTGGTTAAGCTGAGCGTCCGGCACGCCAGAAGTACGGGGTTCGATTCCCCGCGATGCCCGCCCCTCCTGCCGGGGTGAAAGGCAGGCGACGCCGTATGACCTCAGCTGCTGAGTGCGTCGTGAAACAACAGTCCAATCGACGTGCGAAAATGTTGACTGTTGGCAACATGAAGACGTGCCTCGTATTGCGCTGTTTATCTCGTAAGCTGAATGCATGGTTTCTGCATTCCTTATTATGAAATGACGCACATAATAACAGACGTTGTACCAACGTTTAGTGTCAGCAGAATGACGGACAACGGAGACTCGCCGTGGCATGCCAACCTTGTGTTCGACCGGTCGGCTCCGATATTTGTCGCTTTCGTCGCATTGGACGACCATGATGGTGACGCTACGTAATGTGATATGGTGAGGAGGTGACGTCGTTCGGTGGTGAATTGACGTGATCTGGTGGCGGTGATGTCGTTTAGTGGTGTGACAATTAAGTGACGTTGTCTGGTGATACAGTTCCGTGTTTCGAAGATGCGATAATGTGTCCTGGAGATGCGTTGACCTAACCTGGTCTGGTGGTGCGGCAGAACTGAAGCCACTGGCGCCGGAGACGGCGACCCTCAGTTACCACGGACGCAAGATGCCCAGTCGCCACCCGACTCGACGCCGGTCGCCGGCTCAGCGGGGACGTCCGATCTCGACCTCAGGTCAGCCGGATAGGTCAATAGTGAAGAGCTGCGAGGGACACTGCTCCCCTCTGGTTCGTCTGGTAGCTGTATCGTGGTGGTGCTATTCCGCAAAATCTGCAAGTTAGCATCTTGACTTGACATACCTGCATTAGTCGTGTTATGGCGACAACATTGCCAATGAGATGGCAGTCCATCCTTCGAGAGTGCTTGTATTCAGCGCACTTCTCGTTGACGAAAGACGTACTTCCTGATAGAGAACGTGCTTCCTGATAGAGAACGTGCCGATGGAGACGTGCTTCCTGATAGAGAACGTGCTGATGGAGACGTGCTTCGTAAAGAGCAACTGTAAAACGAAACGTGTTCGAAGCTCTTTACCTCCTATATTGTTTACTCCCTCCCCCCCCTCACCCAGGCGGCGTCGATGGTTCCAATCTTTACATAGCGTTTGCAGTGGATTGAGTCGAAACGAATGAGGTGTGAACATTGTGTGGCTTGTTTTCTGCTGGATTAGTTAATGAGTTAGTTATGTAAGTTGTGTAAGGCGACCGACGGTGGCCTTGGTCGGCGCAGTGTGGTGCTGGAGACGCCAATCGTGGTGGTTCCCGAGGGCGCCGGCAGTCGACGCGTGCTGGTGGCCCACCTGGGCCGGATCGCGCTCACCAGCCGGCCGGCCGACCTGCAACGACTCGAGGTGCGCGACATGAACCTCTACTCGCTCGACCTGGACCGGGTCCTGCGCGCCAGGAATCTCAGGTCAGTGACGCAGCAGCGCAGACCAGGGCCTCTGATCAGTGTGACTGGTGACACTGACTGAGACCGGGGACCTCGGGTCAGTGTAACTGGTGACAGGGACTGGGAACCCCAGCCGAGTGTGACTGATGGCAGGGACTGAGACCGGGGACCTCGGGTCAGAGTAACTGGTGACTGGGACTAGGAACCCCAGCTGAGTGTGACTGATGGCAGGGACTGAGACCGGGGACCTCTGGTCAGTGTAACTGGTGACAGGGACTGGGAACCCCAGCCGAGTGTGACTGATGGCAGGGACTGAGACCGGGGACCTCTGGTCAGTGTAACTGGTGACAGGGACTGGGAACCCCAGCCGAGTGTGACTGATGGCAGGGACTGAGACCGGGGACCTCTGGTCAGTGTAACTGGTGACAGGGACTGGGAACCCCAGCCGAGTGTGACTGATGGCAGGGACTGAGACCGGGGACCTCGGGTCAGTGTAACTGGTGACAGGGACTAGGGACCTCTCATCGGTAAGACCGGTGGCAGGGACTAAGATCGTGAACTTTGGGTCATTATCATTGGATCGGAGGAACTCAGATACCTTAGGACCTAAGAAATGCAACTAGTGTTGCTTATATATATACATATGTGTGTGTGTATGTGTGTATGTATGCATGCATGTATGTATGTATGTATGTATGTATTTATTTATGTATGTATGTATATCACACTTGTATTGTTAGGTAGACCGATGATGAACCCCTGTGTACGTTGCGCGCCAATGCAGCTTAGTGACGTGTCCTAAGTTGCATATTCACTGTGCGGTAGAACACTGACTCTATATATTCTCGCTATAGCAGGTTGTGTAGCGCCCCCGGCATAGTCCGCTGTGTAACGGCCGGCCCCCTTCTGCAGTCCGCGGCGCGCGTTCACCACGCTGCGCGCTGACGAGCTGTACGACGCGCGCTGCTGCGGCGACCCCATCCTGTACGACACGGCTCTGGAGGTGTCGCTGCGCCGGGTGGACCTGCCTGATCCGATCACGCCGGCCACACCCCGGCAGACACTGCAGGTCAGGGTCGCCACCGGTCAGGTCAGGGTCGCCACCGGTCAGATCAGGGTCGCCACCGGCCAGATCAGGGTCGCCACCGGTCAGGTCAGGGTGGCCACCGGTCAGATCAGGGTTGGCACGTGAGCCGGTCACGCGGACATACAGCCACTCCTCCAGTGGGGCAGCCGACCAGGTCAGGGTGGCCACCGGTCAGATCAGGGTTGGCACGTGAGCCGGTCACGCGGACATACAGCCACGCTCGCCGTGGAGCAGCGTATCGAGTCAGAGGAATTATTGATCCGGAATATCAGGCCGGAGATGCCATGGTTTAGGGACTGTTGGCGAGGCGTATTTCTACGTCCAGAGACGGTTTGCTCGGTACGCACTCTCGACGAAGCGCTGCGGTGGCATCTCAGGTGCGTGGCTGCTTCTGGTCGATCATAGTCGAGCGAACGGTAGGGGCCCGTGGCGGAGAGCGACACGTGCGATTTGAGGCGGCTGGTGACGGTGTTACTCGTGGTAACTGACGCTGTGGTGACGGACGGTGATGGCTTCTGACGAGAAGTGACTTGATTAGCGTGACCTCGGCTGAATCATTGTGACCCATGATTTCAAGTACTCCTCTCGTCATGGTCCTGATGCCGCGGCCAAAGGTGGCTGATCGTGACCTCTGTCGGCCAGTACCGGTCACGTCCTGACCCAGGTGGACGGTCAGAGGTGGCCGATGATGACCTCTGTCGGCCAGCAACGGTCACTTCGTGACCCAGGTGGACGGCCAGAGGTGACTGACGGTGACCTTTGTCGGCCAGGAGCGGTCGCGCCATGACCCAGATGGACAGCCAGAGGTGGCAGACGGTGACCTCTGTCGACCAGTAACGGTCGCGCCGTGACCCCAGGTGGACGGCCAGTTCGTCACGCCGGTGCGGCTGTCGGTGCTGAAGTCGCAGTATGAACAGATCCTGCGCACGCTTGACCAGCTGACCGTGCCGACGGCCGACGACGACGGTGTCGGCACCGACGACGAGCGGTCGCAGCAGGAGGGTACGTGGCGGCCCGACCGGCAGACGACGCCACCGACGGCCGGCCTCTTCACGTGGCGGTGTGGGAAAATGACTACGTCACGTGGTTCTCGCAGTTAAGCTCATAGTAGCGGAACTGGACGGTTTTCCCTTTCCTGATCAGCACTCGGGAACGTTAATTTAAGCACGTGCTCAACTATGGCCCACTGAGTTATGTATTCGATTCGGTTGCGGTGTGTGCACCTGTGCGTTTTGGTGAGCATGAGTTGTGTGGGCGGTATATTGTGGCGGTGACTGATTCGCTGATTCGTCCCTCTTTCCGACCAGTCGAAGGTGACGTGGCCGGAATTACCGCTGAAGATGCGTTGGACAGGAAGGTGCCCGTGACGCAGAGCCTGAGCGTACCCATCCATGGTGAGGATATACAGAACCAGGACATATCCACGCGGTATGAGGACCTACACTGCCAGGGCATGTTCATGCATGGGGAAGACATGCAATAACTAGAGCATGCACATGCATGGTGAACACATACAGAACCAGGGCATCCCCACCTTTGGTAAGGTCGCACAGAGTTAGGGCATGTTACTGTGCGGACATTGATACCAGGTATGCCCATTCAGAATTAGCTGGAACCGGCGACTGCTTTTGATCATAAAGCTTGTTGAATATATAGCATGACGTTTGACTACTCTGACATACTGCAGTCCTCATGGATAAGAACCATGGTACTTCAACACCGGAAACACTAATGAGACCTATTTCTCATGGGATGCTTAATTCAAGTGGTCCATGTTTTGGAAATATGGCCGTTTTGTGATGGCTTACGCACGGGTGTGGAGCGACCTCTTTGCTCTTATTTGCACCGGGGTAACCACTCTTAGTTTTCGTTATTCATTTCGCGTTGCTGGACCGAATGAGGATCTATCCTGGTGCGCTATCTGCCGTCACATCGCAGCCCCCTGCCCCCCCCCATGAGTTAACCTCAAGCCTGGCATTTCTCTCGCAGGCTCGTTCCAGCTGCCCGAGTTCGAGATGGAGCTGCGCAGTGACATGGGCGGCGGCGAGGCGCGAGGTCTGGTGACGCTCACCCTCAGTCGCCTGTCGCTGACGTACGACCGTCTGCAGACAGAGCTGACACAACTGGAGGTTACACTGCAGGAGGTCACCATGGAGGACCTACTGCAGGAGCCGACGGCGGCGCACAGATACCTGCTGACCTCGCACGATTCGTGAGTCACGCCACAGTTACCTGCTGGCTTCACACGACTCATGAGTCACGGCACAGTTACCTGCTGACCTCACACGTCTCGTGAGTCACACCACATTCCTGCTGGTTTCACGACTTGTGAGTCACGACACAGTTACCTGCTGACCTCGCACGACTCAGGTACGGCACATATACCTGCTGACCACGCACGACTCGTGAGTCACGGCACAGTTACCTGCTGACCTCGCACGTCTCGTGAGTCACGGCACAGTTACCTGCTGACCTCGCACGACTCGTGAGTCACGGCACAGTTACCTGCTGACCTCGCACGACTCGTGAGTCACGGCACAGTTACCTGCTGACCTCGCACGACTCGTGAGTCACGGCACAGTTACCTGCTGACCTCGCACGACTCGTGAGTCACGGCACAGTTACCTGCTGACCTCGCACGACTCGTGAGTCACGGCACAGTTACCTGCTGACCTCGCACGACTCGTGAGTCACGGCACAGTTACCTGCTGACCTCGCACGTCTCGTGAGTCACGGCACAGTTACCTGCTGACCAGCACACTCATGAGTCACGGCACAGTTACCTGCTGACCTCACACGTCTCGTGAGTCACACCACATTCCTGCTGGTTTCACGACTTGTGAGTCACGACACAGTTACCTGCTGACCTCGCACGACTCGTGAGTCACGGCACAGTTACCTGCTGACCTCGCACGACTCATGAGTCACGGCACAGTTACCTGCTGACCTCGCACGACTCGTGAGTCACGGCACAGTTACCTGCTGACCTCGCACGACTCGTGAGTCACGGCACAGTTACCTGCTGACCTCGCACGTCTCGTGAGTCACGGCACAGTTACCTGCTGACCTCGCACGACTCATGAGTCACGGCACAGTTACCTGCTGACCTCGCACGACTCGTGAGTCACGGCACAGTTACCTGCTGACCTCGCACGACTCATGAGTCACGGCACAGTTACCTGCTGTGTAGTGGCCTACCACCGCCCTTACTTGACACCGATACGTTTGTGCATCGCCCGACTGATATGGGTTATGGGCGCTGTACAGCCCATGCAGGTGATGCGCCCTTAAACTCGAATAACACTGTGTGGTGACAGTGCTCGTGTTGTCTCGTCGGGCAACTGCGGTGTTGGGGTGTTGGGGTGTTGGCCTGCTGTGTGGTTTTTTTTCGTGTCTGACAACTGCTGAGTAGCAGTGTGCTGTTTGCCCGTCTGACGGCAGCTATCATGTGCTGTTCGTCCGTCTGACGGCATCTATCGTGTGCTGTTTGTCCGTCTGGTGTGTTGCGTCTGTTGTGTTGTGTGACGTTTGCCCGGTGTTTTTGCCGTGGTGGGCGTGCGTTTTGTCTGCTGTGTCGTGTATGTCACATTGACGGCTGCAGTGTGGTGTTTGTCTCCCCTGATTCCCACCCTGTGATCGTCAGCCGTGTATGTCACATTGACGGTTACTGTGTGGTGTTTGTCTCATCTGATGTCTACCTTGTGACCGTCAGCCGTGTGTGTCACCTTGACGGTTGCTGTGTGGTGTTTGTGTCACCTTGACGGTTGCTGTGTGGTGTTTGTCTCGTCTGATGCCCGCCCTGTGGCCGTCAGCCGTGTGTGTCACATTGACGGCTGCTGTGTGGTGTTTGTCTCATCTGATGCCCGCCCTGTGACCGTCAGCCGTGTGTGTCACACGGTTGCTGTGTGTGTTTGTCTATAGTCCCTGCCAGTTCCCTGGTGTTTGTCTCATCTGATGCCCGCCCTGTGACCGTCAGCCGTGTGTGTCACATTGACGGTTGCTGTGTGGTGTTTGTCTCATCTGATGCCCGCCCTGTGACCGTCAGCCGTGTGTGTCACATTGACGGCTGCTGTGTAGTGTTTGTCTTGTCTGATGCCCGCCCTGTGACCGTCAGGCGGTCGGTGCTGCTGTGTAGTGTTTGTCTTGTCTGATGCCCGCCCTGTGACCGTCAGGCGGTCGGTGCGGCGGCCGTCGGCGGTCAGTTCGTTCCTGTCCGCCTCGTGTCCGGACATTGCCGCCGTACTGGTGGACCGTGAGGAGAGCGGCCCGCTGGAGACGGCCAGCGGCAGTCTGCCCGCCAGACTGGACGGTGCTAGCTTCCTCGGTCCTGGCGGCGGGCCACGGCGTCCTCAAGGTATGCTGACACTCCACGCGGTCACTTCGTCTGAGGTTCAAATACCTTTGGAGGTGATGCTGTTCTGATAAATTTTGCAAATAATGGAGATGCAATGTGTTTTCCTCAATTGAAAGTATCATGAGCAATTGATTTATCAAAGCAGAGAGGTCACGACAAGCCGGCTTTGCGATCACTAGGCAGCGACATTTGAACTATTTTTGTAAGCTGTCGCTGATAAAGTCGCCCTCAATCGCTCCGTTGCGATTGCAACTTTCCACTACTCGCCAAGTGTGGCGACTACAACACACACGTGACTATGGTTACCACTATATTTATTGATGCCTGCATTGCACCCGCGATAACTGAGTGCAGTTTTGAGACGTGATGGTCTAATCATTGCGTAAACTATCGAGTAATGAATCTCTTCTTCTTCTCCTTTAAAGGAAAAAATTTTTTTTTGGGGGTTGTGGACAATAAACAACTAAAAAATCAACCCCATGGCAATGTATGCCTTGGGTGACAGCGTCCGACGTTAGCCCGTCGTTGGCCAACATATGTTGGGCCTGACTTCTGACCGGGGGCCGGTCGCCTAATCCTCATGTCTTTCGATGTCACCCTGACCTGACCTGATTTGACCTGACCTGATCTGAATTGGGCTGATTTTACCGCTGATCCGTGATTTGTGACCCTTCATCAACGTCCCTGCGGCTGCCGACACTGTTTGGCCTGACCTCTGACCCGTAATTTGTAACCTTTCGTCAACGTTCTTGCGCCTACCGAGTTCTGACTCGTCGTTATTGTGCCTGTGTCCGCCGACGTAGCACTGATCTGAATCCTGAGCCGACTTGACCTGACCTTTGGTCGGCCACTAGAGTCCCGGTGTCCTCCGACACCGGCGAGCGGTCCGCGCCGACCCACCTCGCCGCTGCGGCCGCCGGAGCGGGCGCTGATCCAGTGCACGGCCGTCCTGCGGGGCGGCCGCGCCGCCGTCAGCCGCACCGTCGACCTCAACTTCAACTGTCTCGACGTGGTCGTCAGCCCGCAGTCGTGGGTCATGGTGCTGGACTTCTTCGGCGGTCCGCCGCAGCCCGAGATTACGGTGAGGAGTCGCTGCGGACTGCATGGCGGGAGCTCAAGGTGGATCTCGCCGCGGACTATGTGGCGGGAGCTCAAGGTGGATCTCGCTGCGGACCGTATGGCGGGAGCTCAAGGTGGATCTCGCTGCGGACAGTGTGGCGGGGTTCACGGTGGGTCTCGCCGCGGACTAGTGGCGGAGCTCAGGTGGATCTCGCTGCGGACCGTATGGCGGGAGCTCAAGGTGGATCTCGCTGCGGACAGTGTGGCGGGGTTCACGGTGGGTCTCACTGTAGACTGTACGATTGATGTTAACCTCGAGTTTTGACGCCACGTGGACTAATAGATGCGCTTGTGATTCATTTCACGGGTCTGTCTTATTTACGATTGCAGTCCATGTCCTGCTAGCGCTCATTGTCTGTGCCATGACCGGCCAGATCTGGACTTGCTATAGGGTCTACACTGAAAGATCAATAGGGTCTACACATGTTCTACCATTTTTGTTGCTCCGTATCGGTTGGTTGCTTGGTTATTTGGGCTTTCGGGCGCATCGACTGCGTTGGTCATACAGCGCCCAGTTGCTCCGTATCGGACGGTGCCGCAGCCGACACTACGTGCCCCGTCTCCGGAGTATAGTCGCCGGGCGGTGACCAGCACCACGGCCGACACTGCGTGCCTCGTCCCCGGAGTGTAGTCGCCGAGCGGTGACCAGCACCACGCCCGACACTGCGTGCCCCGTCCCCGGAGTGTAGTCGCCGGGCGGTGACCAGCACCACGCCCGACACTGCGTGCCTCGTCCCCGGAGTGTAGTCGCCGAGCGGTGACCAGCACCACGGCCGACACTACGTGTCCCGTCTCCGTAGTGCTGTCCCCGGGCGGTGACCAGCACCACGGCCGACACTGCGTGCCTCGTCCCCGGAGTGTAGTCGCCGAGCGGTGACCAGCACCACGGCCGACACTGCGTGCCTCGTCCCCGGAGTGTAGTCGCCGAGCGGTGACCAGCACCACCCCGACACTGCGTGCCTCGTCCCCGGAGTGTAGTCGCCGGGCGGTGACCAGCACCACGGCCGACACTGCGTGCCTCGTCCCCGGAGTGTAGTCGCCGGGCGGTGACCAGCACCACGGCCGACACTGCGTGCCCCGTCTCCGGAGTGTAGTCGCCGAGCGGTGACCAGCACCACGGCCGACACTGCGTGCCCCGTCTCCGTAGTGCTGTCGCCGAGCGGTGACCAGCACCACGGCCGCTGCTCGCCGACAGGTGTCTCCGGAGCCGGGCGCGTCGCGCAGTGCCTCCCGGCCCGCCTTCGCCGACGGCAGCCAGCAGGTGACGGAGATCCTGGTGCGGGTGCACTCGCTCAGTCTGCTGCTCAACCAGCCGGGCAGCGGCGCCCTGGCGCGCGCCACGGTCACCGACTACAGCAGCCGCACCGTCTCGTCGGCCGACCGGGCCGACACCTCCGGCCGCCTGGGCGCCCTCAGCATGGTGGACCTCACCGCGCACGGCGCCCTCTACAGGGAGAGATTCGTCACCAGCGGACCCGAGGCGGTGCACTTCGATTTTGTCAAGTGAGTGGCTACTGCGGATATATTTCCCGTGATGCTGATGGACGCTTGGTATGTGCTGTTTTATCTCAGCGCGCGTAAATGTGTCCAATATTCCGCGTTGGATTTGAATAGGCATGCGATCGCACCAATGTGTTTTATTTTATTTTAATAGATATATGTGTATATATGTATATGTATATATATATATATATATATATATATATATATATATATATATATATATATATATATATATATATATATATATGTGTGTGTGTGTATATCTGCCTATCTGTCAATCTGTATATGTGTGTCTGTCTGTCTGTCTATCTGCCTATCGATATATCTATCAGTGTATATATATATATATATATATAGATTGAATGAAACGCTATCATACGAAACAAATGCAGGCAAGGTGGAAGAGTGATGTGACGTGCTTGTATTGTTGTGCCTAGCACAGATCGCCTTGTTCGATTTCGTCCGAGCTCTGACTGGGGCGCCCCCCCGTCCGCCAGGTACCACGCACCGGACGTGGCCCTTCGACGCGCGTGCGATATGGAGCTGCGCCTGCAGATGGCCTCGGTGCTGTACGTGCACACGCAGCGGTTCCTGACGGAGCTGCTGCAGTTCTGCGCGCACTTCAGCCAGCTGCAGGACCTGCTGGACACGCTGCAAGCCGCCTCCGCCGGCGACGACGTGAGTGCGCACCGGAACCGCGGGAAATGCCGAAAATGGCGGGAACGGCGGGAAATGCCGAGTTGGTGCTCCCGTGCCACCCGTCCACACTGCATTGCGCTCTGCAATGTGAAGTTTCATGTTTTCCTGAAGTTTTAGAAGTTTTAGATTGTCTTTTCGTGAAAACTACGAAATGTAGCCGCGATTGCTATTCAGCGTTAGAATATTGTTTTTTTTCTTTAGGTGTAAGATGTCAAAAGGAGTACACTGAGATGTCGATCTTCTCCATGGAATTGATATCGTTTAGAATATCGTTTAAGTCCTTCAAACTCAATTTTGAGCCCATAATCTGTTTTATGTGCATCTGTTTCGTTATTTTGGGAACACCTATTATGGGGATACTTATGTTAATGACAATGATAAGAATGGCATGCTGCCAGCAAATTATCTTGAACAGTGGACCATATCATGGTTAATCTCTTTACTTGAAATCGCGTTCGGTACAAGATGTCACCATCTGTAATGGTAAGGGTAAACATGATGCTTACACAAACCACGGTTAGAAACGAGACGTGGAGACTTCACAAACACACATCAAGAAGTACGATGTCGATAGTTATTTTGGAAAGATGTCTCCTCATTGTTCAATAGCTGGTACATTCCACCCTAGTTCACGAATAATTTATCACTGTTATTCGTTTAGTGAAATTATCACCCACGTGTGGCACTTCGGCCAACGAACTTGTATTGCACACGAGTAGCATGTGTGTACTTCACATATCACACACTTGTAACACGGATGTACTTCACATGTCCACGTGATAGATGTTGTAATGGAAAAGAGGTAAGCTCTCATGACAACTGCGCCGTTTCGAAGCTTCGTAATCTGCTTTGGTTTTGTGATCTAATGTTTGTAGTCCGAACAATATTGGTACGAAGCCTCTTTATCATGTGGAACTGAAGAAAAAAATCAGTGGCCTGTGAGATTGAGCTGGGAGATAACTAGCTGTTTTACGTGGGGTGGGGCTGGAGTATATCCAGCTATGGCTCACCAGATGGAGTTGAGAGATATCTACCCATTCTCCACCAGGTGGAGCTGGAATATGACCAGCTGTGGCCCACCAGGTGGAGCTGGAGTATGACCAGCTGTGGCCCGCCAGGTGGAGCCGGAGTATGACAGCTGTGACCCGCCAGGTGGAGCTGGAGTATGACCAGCTGTGGCCCGCCAGGTGGAGCCGGAGTATGACCAGCTGTGGCCCGCCAAGGTGAAGGTGGAGTATGACCAGCTGTGGCCCACCAGGTGGAGCTGGAGTATGACCAGCTGTGGCCCGCCAGGTGGAGCCGGAGTATGACCAGCTGTGGCCCGCCAGTTGGAGGTGGAGTATGACCAGCTGTGGCTCGCCAGGTGAAGGTGGAGTATGACCAGCTGTGGCCCACCAGGTGGAGCTGTCGTCGCGCGGCAGCCGCATCTCGCTGGACATCCAGGCGGGCTCGCCGGTGCTGCTGCTGCCCGTGTCTGCAGTGTCGCGCCAGGTGCTGGTGGCCGACCTGGGCCGACTGCGGGTCACAAACTCATTCCGCTTCTCCGGGCCGGAGCCGGCGGCCGCCGCCGCCAGGGACATACCCTTCTCCAGGAGGTGAGATGGAAGGACGGCCAGAGAATTGCCACTCTCCAATAAGTGAGACTTGGCTGTAGCGACTGATGCACTGTTCCTGGGCGTGAGAATGGTCGGGGATGTGGTGATTCCTACATGGATCCTCATCTAGTGATGCCCGTATGGAGCTAAATGACGTTTGCAGTCGACGCACCCCTAAACACCAATCCAGCATCATGGAGCTTCACCTAGTGGTGCCAGTATGGATTCTCACCGAATGGTCCCCATATGGAGGCTCACCGATTGATGCCCGTAGTAATCCTGACCTAGTGGTGCCCGAATTGATCCTCACTGTATGATGCCATATGGATCCTCACCTGGTGACACCCATATGATGTCACCGTAGTGACACAAGGTGAGCCTCACTGTGATTTCCATATGGATCCTCCGCTAGTGATGCATGCATGGAGCCTCACCTTGTGATGCCCATATGGAGAGCCGCACATTATGATGCCCATATGGAGCCTCACCTAGTGATGCCCTTATGGAGCCTCACCTAGTGATGCCCTTATTGAGCCTCACCTTGTGATGCCCATACGGAGCCTCACATTGTGATCCCAGTATGGAGCCTCACCTAGTGATGCCAGTGTGGAGCCCCACCTAGTGATGCCCATGTGGAGCCTGAGCGATGCCGTGTTGGTAATTGCGTCGCACCACTAGAGCATCAGAGTTCGTATTTCTCTGGGTTCTGATGCTGGTTAGTGTCGGCAGGATATCTCCCGTGGTGTGGCCTGCGTTATCTCGGTTCTGATGTTGGTTAGTGTCGGCAGGATATCTCCCCTGGTGTGGCCTGCGTTGTCTCGGTTCTGATGTTGGTTAGTGTCGGCAGGATATCTCCCGTCCTGTGGCCTGCGTTGTCTCGGTTCTGATGCTGGTTAGTGTCGGCAGGATATCTCACGTGGTGTGGCCTGCGTTGTCTCGGTTCTGATGTTGGTTAGTGTCGGCAGGATATCTCACGTGGTGTGGCCTGCGTTGTCTCGGTTCTGATGTTGGTTAGTGTCGGCAGGATATCTCACGTGGTGTGGCCTGCGTTGTCTCGGTTCTGATGTTGGTTAGTGTCGGCAGGATATCTCCCGTGGTGTGGCCTGCGTTGTCTCGGTTCTGATGTTGGTTAGTGTCGGCAGGATATCTCCCGTGGTGTGGCCTGCGTTGTCTCGGTTCTGATGTTGGTTAGTGTCGGCAGGATATCTCCCGTGGTGTGGCCTGCGTTGTCTCGGTTCTGATGTTGGTTAGTGTCGGCAGGATATCTCCCGTGGTGTGGCCTGCGTTGTCTCGGTTCTGATGTTGGTTAGTGTCGGCAGGATATCTCACGTGGTGTGGCCTGCGTTGTCTCGGTTCTGATGTTGGTTAGTGTCGGCAGGATATCTCACGTGGTGTGGCCTGCGTTGTCTCGGTTCTGATGTTGGTTAGTGTCGGCAGGATATCTCCCCTGGTGTGGCCTGCGTTGTCTCGGTTCTGATGTTGGTTAGTGTCGGCAGGATATCTCACGTGGTGTGGCCTGCGTTGTCTCGGTTCTGATGTTGGTTAGTGTCGGCAGGATATATCCCGTGGTGTGGCCTGCGTTGTCTCGGTTCTGATGTTGGTTAGTGTCGGCAGGATATCTCCCGTGGTGTGGCCTGCGTTGTCTCGGTTCTGATGTTGGTTAGTGTCGGCAGGATATCTCCCGTGGTGTGGCCTGCGTTGTCTCGGTTCTGATGTTGTTTGGTGTCGGCAGGCTATCTCCCCTGGTGTGGCCTGCGTTGTCTCGGTTCTGATGCTGGTTAGTGTCGGCAGGATATCTCCCCTGGTGTGGCCTGCGTTGTCTCGGTTCTGATGTTGGTTAGTGTCGGCAGGATATCTCCCCTGGTGTGGCCTGCGTTGTCTCGGTTCTGATGTTGGTCAGTGTCGGCAGAATTGCCCCGCGCGGCCGGGTATCTCCCGTGCTGCGGCCCGGAGCCCGCGAGAGGCCTGCCTCGCCGGACGCCGAGCCATGTCTACTCGATGTCATGGAGGTGAGTTTGAAGTGGAGTATCCTGCGATACCGTCTCATGCACTTGGCGGCACATCCAGGGGCGTCTACCATATGTACCATACCTAGCCGAGATAAATCTTACTTCTGGTGCCCTTTAATCCCCTTCTTCACATCATGTAACATACCAGACAATCTCATCATACCTTTCGTTATCTGAAGAGATTCTCATAAAAGTGACATATGTGCAAACGTTGCAAAGGCACACTCTTGAGAGCATGCATATTGCACCATCTCTGGTGGTGGCCCATAAAGCTACCCGGACGATATATGGGGCAAATCACAGTTCGACATCACGCGGTACATTGGAGGGACTCGTCACACAGCGCCGCGTGAAGTATCCGCTCCCCCCCCCCCCACGGTGCCTCCATTGCGGTATCGACTACTGACCTCTGCAGTCCTGACCCCACCGTGGTCCTCTGATGACTGCTGAACTTCCAACAGCTCGCATCCAACAGCTCGCATCCAACGCCAACGTGAGCTTTCCTCATTGGAACGCTGGGTCTCGTGTCACCATTCATATACCCGCTTAGTATGTAAATACTTAGGCTGTGATAATGCTGTGTGGGCATGACTGTCCGTGGTAGTCCTCTCGTAGACGACAGCGGAACACATCACGCACTGAACTGGGACTGCCTTCACTGCGCTGTTGCACAGCATATCTTCGAACAGTTCGGGTCCAGTACTCCACAATGCCAACGTATCTGCTTTCCTCAACGGAATGCTGGGTTTCGTGTCACCACCCATATAACCGCATATACCTTCATATATACACACATACGTATGTGTGTATGCATGCATGTGTTTATGTATGTACGTATGTATATATGTATGCATGTATGTATGTATGTGTTTACGTATGTATGTAAGTATGTATGGATGCATTTATGTATATGTATGAATGTATGTGTATGTATTTATGTATGTATATATGTGTATATGTATGTATGTATGTATGTATACATGTGTGTATGTATGTGTGTATGTATGTGTACATGTATGTTTGTATGTGTTTATGTATGTATGTATGCATGTATATGTATGTTTGTATGTGTGTATATGTATGTTTGTATGTTTTTATGTATGTGTGTATATGCATGTATGTATGTATGTGTGTATATGTATGTTTGTGTGTGTTTATGTATGTATGTGTGTATATGTATGTATGTATGTATGTGTATATGTATGTTCGTATGTGTTTATGTATGTGTGTATGTATGTATGTGTTTATATGTATGTTTGTATGTGTTTATGTATGTATGTGTGTGTATATGTATGTTTGTATGTGTTTATGTATGTGTGTATATGATGTGTGTATGTGTGCATGTATGTATGTGTGTATGTATGCATGTGTATGTATGTATGTATGTATGTGTGTATATATATGTATGTATGTGTGTATATGTATGTATGTATGTGTTTATATGTATGTTTGTATGTGTGTATGTATGTATGTATGTATGTATGTATGTGTGTATATGTATGTATGTATGTGTTTATATGTATGTTTGTATGTGTGTATGTAGGTATGTATGTGTGTATGTATGTATGTATATATGTGTGTATATGTATGTTTGTATGTATGCTGACCGGCGGCTGCCGCCGCAGGTGAGTCTATCCGACATGGACGTGTACTCTGGAGGCCGGCTGGACGTCCTGTCGCCAGAGGCGGAGCGCCGCTCGCCCGCCGACCTGGCCCTCGGCTCGTACCTGGTGCGGCCGACCGTGGACGGTCGCGTGCTCAAGCAGAAGGTGGGCCTCAAGCTCACCGTCGAGAGGAACCTGGACGCCGCGCTCAGCCACGATGGTGAGTTGACATTCTGCCGGGGACGCTGTCGTAGCAGTGGCACTGGCGACTGGAGAACTGGACCTTGTGGTGTGGATGTCTATTGGAGACATTGCATCATCGCGCCAGCCCCTATTGTCATGTGTCAATGTGGAGAGACGGTGATCGCCTGCCATGTAACGAGGCGACCTGAACATCAGCGAACGGCACATGCGACCATGAAATTCGTGAACGGAGAAAATGGCAGAAGTGAATGTTGTGACGTAATGATGCTCTGTCCCGCTGCATGAAGAATTCACGGTGCGAAAGGCGCATGAAGTTCGCCCTGAAGTTCGACACTGCGACACGGTCGGAGGGTCCTCCGACCGTGTCGCAGTGTCCAATATGAGTACGCGCGGCGGCCTGTTACCGCTGGTGGTGACGGTGACCCCGTTGGCGCTCCGACCCTGTTGCAGTACCCGATATGAGCGTGCGCGGCAGCCTGTCGACGGTGAACCTGTCGGTGGACCTGCCGCAATACAGGCTGGTGCGCGGTCTGCTGGACCACAACCTGGGCGAGGTGGTCGACCTGGAGCCGACCGTGCTTATACAGCCGCACCATGTGCAGGTGGGCGTCTGCTGCTCCGCCGTCGGCTGCAGTCAGCCTCGTCCACAGCCACAGGGTCTGACGAGGTCCTGTTGGCTGTAGTCACCTCGTCCTCAGTCGCAGATGGAGAGACACCATCTGTCGTGCTGCTACCCTCTGTAGTCCTCATGTGTGTTGTAGTTTTATCGTCCTCAGACACAGCTTGGGGAGACATCGTATGTCGTGCTGCTACCATCTGTAGTTCTCATGTTTGATGTAGTTACCTCGTCCTCAGATACAAATTGGGAGGGACTATCTGTCGTACTGCTGTCCGCCGATTCTTCATGTCCGCTGTAGTCGTCTCGTCCTCAGAACCCGGGGGGGGGGTGTGCCTTCTCTAGTTGGTTTCGTTCCACTTCCTGACGCCCTGGCACCGTCACCTCTGTTTCGTCTCGCTCCACTTGTAAGAGTGTGAAGAGCGTCCTGGAGCGTTGTGGTCTTGGTGTGGACGCAGCGCTTGTCAGCACTCGCTAGCACTGCGCCCGACCACCGCTCACGCGGCCTTCTGAGCATCGCCTCTCGTCGGTACACCGGCTTGGTTTGGCATGACCACTAGCACACCTATTAGCACGCATCAGTAGCGCCGCTGCTGGCTCATCTGGATTGGCTATCCGACCGCGGCCGTGCACGCAGATGAGGGATTTTCGTGCCTCTTTCTTCCCAGGAGAGTCAGAGCGGTGCGCTGGGCGGGCCAGTTCCTGCCCGGCCCGCGCCGGGCCTTGAGAGGCACGGTATGCCTGTGAAGGGTCCCGGACGAGGGTCAGAGATGCCGACGGTAGGTCGGCGGATGTCGGGCACGGCCGTGGTGGCGGTGGTGCTGGTGGGAACTGCTCGTGATGGTAGTTGCTTGTGACGACGGGAACCACTGGCGATAGGAATTGCCTGTGCTGGCGATAACTGCTCGCGATGGGAACTACTTGTGTGGTGATGGGAGCTGCTGATGGTGGTGGGATACGGCACCAGTATCCCGGGTAGTGACCACCAAGTCCCTACCTGTTAAGCCTGTCCACCTCTGCCTCTGATGGCTGGACTGGTTCACAGGCGGCGATCGATATCAGTAATGTTGCTGGCCAGACTATAGGTCTGTCCAGACTTATAGTCGTACACAGCTAACATCGTGGGGTATTCTGCTTACCTGAATGCCAGCAAGCCCCTACTACAGAGACTGGGCCACGTATAGGTCATTGGCATCGATGCTCGACCTTGGTACCGGTCAGTGCCTGCTCTGCTTCAACCGCGGCTACGGCTTTGCGCTTGCGGGTGGCGGGCATGGTGACATGCGTGAATAACTTTGTACTGGTGACAGCAATTTATGTTGACCCTGGCATGAACACTTTTCCTCCTTGCCTTCTAGGGATGCTCGGTGTTATATTATTACTTTGTCGCTCAGCGATGTAATGTCCATTCTTTACTTCAATGGCTGTCCGGTGCCTATCATATGGCCATTGTCAGATTGCCCAAGGTGAGGATCCTTGGCGCCTGATCTGTTCCTCGGTGTTACCGTCCCCCTGATACTCTGCCTCAGGTGAGGTCTCTGATATTTGCTGTGTGCCCAAGGTGAGAATCAGTGGCTGCTGCGCCGTGCCTCGGGTGAAACCCCGCTGACCCCCTGTCCTGCACCCCAGGTGGCGGCACCCGACTGTGTGTGGCTGACCATGTCGGTGAGACTGGACCTGCAGAACGTCTCGCTGGAGCTGGTGGCCGGTGACAGCCCCGGTCCCGGCCTGGCCAGGGTCGACTTCATTCGCTCCCAGCTGCTGTTCGAGAGTTTCAGTGACTCTTCAAAGGACGTCGACCTCATGTCGCGCGAGATCCGACTCCATGACGTCAGGTTCACCGGTGGGTTCAGTGAGGTTCACCGGCTTGTTCAGTGAGATTCATGATGTCAGGTTCGCCGGTGGGTTCAGTGGGGTTCACTGGCGGGTTCAGTAAGGTTCACGTCAGGTTCGTTGGTGGATTCAGTGAGGATCATGGCGTCAGGTTCACCGGTAAGTTCGGTGAGGTTCACCATGCTAGAAGAGTTAGAGCAGTGTTCTGGACTGGGCAGCTCCGGTCCGGCCCGGTCAGGCCCGGTCCTGCCCGCACCTGGCCTTGAGAGAGGTCCCGACGGCAGGTCGGTCGTTGTCGGACACGATGGTCGTGGGAGGCCTTCGTGATGGTGGTGGTGGTGGGGACTGCTCGAAGATATCGTATTGTCCCCATTTTGGAAAACTTCGAAGACAATAGTTCTCACATTTTCCCCCAAGAAAATGTGTTGACTACCGTCAAAACGGAACCGAAGACCTACTTTTTGGAACTGTGATCTAGCCACTTTTACTTCACAATAGTCGGTATCTCAGCCCCAGAGCATCTGCGGTACCCGCACTCTAGATCGTTGCGTGTCATGCATCCGTCACCTGACCTGCTATGAACTTAATTCTTGGAGTGCCATTTAAGCACGTTATTTACTATCATGTGTTCTGCATTTTAAGATATATGAATTAGAGGTAAAATTAGGCATGCATTTTTTTCACCCTCAATTTAAGTTTGACCTCGTAGTTTAATGAATTTAGGTAGGGAAATTATTAATTTAGGTAAAAGTTAATGCTTAGCTTTTACCTAAATTTTCTCCGATCAGCATGTTATGAATTAGTGTGCACTTATAAAACCGTATTGAGATGAGGCCATGATCTGAGTTGGTCTGCCCTAGCTCAGTGATCTTGATAAACTCGAACCATGCACTTTAAGTAGTCATTCACCAGTTAGTGTGGCAGATTTACAAGCGTTATCTTAAATGGTTTAGAAGTTATATGAGTAAAAAAGGCCTTATGGATCAAGTTAACCCTCTCATTGTCAAGCTTAAGCATAACACCCGGATTAGAAGCAGTTGAATGCATGCTTTATATGAGACTTGGAATGTTGGTCAAAGCGAACCAGGACGGAAATTATGTTCAAGTTGAAAATGTAAGGCGTGTAGGCGTAAGCGGTGCGAAATCTACATGTCTGATTCATTGCTTGCGTTATTTTTGTTTGGGGGGATATTTTCCCAGTTAGAGCAATGTGTATATCACCGTTTTCCACATTAAAGTACATCATCGTGCACTATTATCTACGAAATCTCTCCATTCCCTTCGAGCGCTGCAGACGCATGCTGGACAGTGAGCGCCGCCCGAGGCACGGCGGAGTTCGCGACGTGCCGTCGTCCGTCGAGTACTGGCTAGGCCCCCATGTACAGCCGAGCGGCGCCGCCGCCCACGCTGGCGAGATACGAAGCCAACGGTGGAGCGTCGAGCGCCGGTGACCGCGGTGACTGCCTGCCGTCCTCAGACCTGCCCGTCAACAAGCGCTCCAACGTGTTCAGTCTGATCCTGCAGCCGATGATGGCCAAGACGGAGCGGAGTCTGCAGGCGGAGCTGCACTACCGCTCCTCGGCCGAGCACGCGCAGTTCACAGTGCTGCTGAACAGCATGCGACTCATGGGCGTGTTCGACTGGTGAGTGGTGCCACGGAGCACAGCCGAACACACCGCAGCGTGCCGGAACACAACGGAACACCGAAAGTGCCAGAACACAACGGAACACCGGAAAGTGCCAGAACACAACGGAACACCGGAACGTGCCAGAACACAACGGAACATGCCAGAGCGCATGGTACCACCATTGATCGTGGATTAGCGTCATGGGAATACATTTCGTTAGCTGAATCGTCCAGACACTCAAATAACTAACTAACTGACCAATGTATGTCAATGCGAATCGACACACAATGCATGGAGATGACACACAGTGTATCAGAATAACACACAAGGACACCACGAGTTATGCAAATGGTCTGGTGGTTGAATTGTTCTCTTCAACCATTTCTGACCGACCGTTGGCACAGTATGAGACGACATAAAATAGAGCGCACAGTGTATGTGGGATGGGGCAGGGTGTCGAGCGGACTGGATGCGGGTTGTGGTGTGCACGTAGGACCACCTAAGAGCTCGTGTAGCCATATGTAGCCACATATGGAAGCGCAGGATTACACCACATGAAGTTCACACGCTGATGTGAAGGACGGGCGCTGTATAACCACTGCAGTTGATGCGCCCTAAACCATAATAACTAACGAACTCATGTGAAGGACACAAGCACACAGCTGGCTCATGGCTGCCGTGGCTCATGTGTGACACATCGCCAAACTGGCCTGTAAACTGCCTAAGCGTATTTAACTGCACCGAGTACACTGCGCCGTCATATGTGCAATGAGCGCACATGCGCTGCTTAAGGAATAATCCGCACCGAGTAATCCTTTCTTGCATCGCACCACACAACATGAGTTGCCCGTGTCGCTCATGATGCACACGATGGAAATAAATTGTTTCATTTTTAGCGTGTATTTAACGTGTATTTATGACGTGTATCACTACTTCGAGCCAACGTAGCACATGCGGTCAATGTTGACCGTCTGCACGTTGTGCCCGCTCCGGCTGCCGCCGTCCGCCGTCCGCCTCATGCGACCCGTGCGCCGGTGTGTGCAGGTGGCGCGACCTGAACGAGTTCCTCGGCGCCAGTCCGGAGGGCGCGTGCCCCACGTCAGACGCGGCCGCCGCCGCCGCCGCTGCAACCGCAGCCGCAGCCGCGCCGTCGTCTCCTCCGCCGGTCGGCTCAGTGGCCGTTGGAGCTGGTGAGGCCGCCCGTGTCCGCCGCCCGTGTCCGCCGCCCGTGTCCGCCGCCCGTGTCCGCCGACTGTGTCCGCCGACTGTCCACCTGGAGCACGTCGGGCGCCGTCCGCACGCTGGGTTGTCGGCCTGTGATCTGGCTCACATTTAGTTAGTTATTGTGGTTTAGTGGCGCGTCAACTGCGTAGGTCATATAGCCGGCTCACATTTGAGGAAGGGTATGTTGCAAAATGTCCACCGTCCTGACACACCAGCCCATCTTCAGCTCCGATGACCTCATTGTGTCCTATCCCCAGGTGTGGAGGCCTCGCTTTGACATCGCAGTGACCACACCCACGGGTGTGATGACCCAACTGTGATATCAGAGTGACACCAGCCCCGGGTGTGGTGACCTCACTATGACCTGAGAGTGATCCCGTCCCCAGGTGTAGTGACCTCACTGTGATATCAGAGTTACGCCATTCCCAGGTATGGTGGCCTCACTATGACTTGAGAGCGATCCTATCTCCAGGTGTAGTAACCGCACTATGATATCAGAGTGACACCATCCCCGGGTGATTATTGATTATTGGGTGGTTCACGACGCACTTTCTGCACATTCACGGCTAATGGCGCCGCCCACACTGTTTCGCCGGTGGGCCGCGGGATTGGGAAATGTCCCGAGCAGTGCTAGTTTCGAACCCGGGACCTTTGGTACCCAGAGCCCAACACCTTAAGCACTCGGCCATCCCCGCCCCCGTCCCCACGTGTATTGACCTCACTATGTTATCAGAGTGACTCCGTCCTCGGATGTCATGACTTCATTATGATCTCAGTGGGGGTAGGAATGGCCAAGTGGTTAAGGTGTTGAGCTCTGGGTGCCAAAGGTCCCGGATTCAATACTAGCACCGCTCTGAACATTTCACAGTCCCGTGGCCCACTGGCGAAACGGTGTGGGCGGCGCCATTAGCCGTGAATATGCAAACAGTGCATCGTGAAACACAATAAACCAAATATGATCTCAGTGGCCCATCACCACGTACGAGAACCTCACTGGTGACCCAATCTCGGTGAGCGATGACTTCACTACGAACTTCACTATGAATGATCCCATCTTCAAATGTGGTGTCTTCACTGTCACCTTAGTTACCCAGTTCCCAGACGTGGTGACCTCGCCTTTACCTCACAGTGACTCATCCCCCAGTTTGGTGACATCGCTATGATCTCAGAGCGATCCAGTATCGGGGTACTATGACTTCACTATGACTCAGAGTGATCCCATCTCCAGATTTTGTGTCTTCACTATAATCTCAGTTGCCCAGTTTTCATACGTGGTGAGCTCACCGTTACCTCCGAGTGACCCACCCCCAGGTGTGGTGAGCTCCCGTTACCTCCGAGTGACCCACCCCCAGGTGTGGTGAGCTCCCGTTACCTCAGAGTGACCCACCCCCAGGTGTGGTGAGCTCACCGTTACCTCAGAGTGACCCACCCCCAGGTGTGGTGAGCTCACCGGTGCCTCAGAGTGACCCATCCCCAGGTGTGGTGAGCTCACCGTTACCTCAGAGTGACCCATCCCCAGGTGTGGTGACGCGGCGGGCGGCCGTTCTGGGACAGCCGCAGCAGAGTCTGGAGCTGAAGCTGAACGTGTCCGACTGTGAGCTGGTGTTGGTGGAGAACCCCACCCTCTCAGACTCGGCGGCCGTCATCCTCAAGGTGACACACTGCACCTGCGCTGACACATGACATTCCGTCCAGGCCCAGAACGGCACTGGATAGCGTGCTGGGCCTGCGTGAGGCACAGTCTCGCTTTGTTAATTGTTTGATGCCGTGAGCAGTTGCAGTTTATCATGTTTGCCACCTTGTCACGACAGGCCACCAGGCGGTGTCTGTTCCCCCTGGGTGACTGTCGTGCCGGCCCCAGTCCCGCTATAATGTCCCTCCTCCCCCTGAAGCAGCCCCCTGACGTTTCCCGCACGTGCCGCAAACGACGGCGTGTGTGCAGTACCGGCCTCAGGCCCGTTATGATGCCCCCTGAAGCAGCCCCCTGACGTTTCCCGCACGTGCCGCAGACGACGGCTTGTGTGCAGTACCGGCCTCAGGCCCGTTATGATGCCCCCTGACGTTTCCCGCACGTGCCGCAGACGACGGCGTGTGTGCAGTACCGGCCTCAGGCCCGTTACGATGCCCCCTGAAGCAGCCCCCTGATGTTTCCCGCACGTGCCGCAGCCGACGGCGTGTGTGCAGTACCGGCCTCAGGCCCGTTACGATGCCCCCTGAAGCAGCCCCTGACGTTTCCCCGCACGTGCCGCAGACGACGGCTTGTGTGCAGTACCGGTCTCAGGCCCGTTACGATGCCCCCTGAAGCAGCCCCCTGACGTTTCCCGCACGTGCCGCAGACGACGGCGTGTGTGCAGTACCGGCCTCAGGCCCGTTATGATGCCCCCTGAAGCAGCCCCCTGACGTTTCCCGCACGTGCCGCAGACGACGGCTTGTGTGCAGTACCGGCCTCAGGCCCGTTATGATGCCCCCTGACGTTTCCCGCACGTGCCGCAGACGACGGCGTGTGTGCAGTACCGGCCTCAGGCCCGTTATGACTCCCCTGAAGCAGCCCCTTGACGTTTCTCGCACGTGCTGCAGCCGACGGCGTGTGTGCAGTACCGGCCTCAGGCCCGTTATGATGCCCCCTGAAGCAGTCCCCTGATGTTTCCCGCACGTGCCGCAGCCGACGGCGTGTGTGCAGTACCGGCCTCAGGCCCGTTACGATGCCCCCTGAAGCAGCCCCTGACGTTTCCCGCACGTGCCGCAGACGACGGCGTGTGTGCAGTACCGGCCTCAGGCCCGTTACGATGCCCCCTGAAGCAGCCCCCTGATGTTTCCCGCACGTGCCGCAGACGACGGCGTGTGTGCAGTACCGACCTCAGAGCCGCGAGAAGCCACTCAGCTGTGAGCTGCAGAACTGTGAACTCTTCAGCTGTCTGTTGGGCGGCGCCGAACAAGAGACGGCGCTCAGCATCGTCGATCCGGCCACTGTCAACATCGAGGTGGTCGGGAAGCTGCCTGGAAACAGCGCGAGGGGCATTCTAGACGCCACCGACACAGAGGTCCACTTCTGCATGGAGGTACGGCGGCCGCACGTTTGTTGAACCTAGTTTGGTGGGGGGTTCACACACTGCGCACGGTTTTTATGTGTTTATGGTATGATGTATTTCAATGTTAAAAGTTTTTTCTTTTTATATGTGCGCATTGTACAATATTTTGCAGTTTTTGACAAACATAGCAATTAAAAGCAAATATCTGAGAGTGGTGCTGAGTATGATTTATCGTCTTTCACCTTCTGAATAACAGGGCATATTGGCAAAAAAGCAAATGAGGAATGAGCACGCTTTGAGTTTCACGAGGATTTGCATCATCACCGCCAACATCATCGCCATGAGCATCATCAGTATCGTCATCATTATTATCTTCATCATCAGTATCATCATTATTATCACCATGAGCATCATCATCGTTACCAACACGACCATCATAATCATAATCGTAATCATGGTCATCATTACCATAGTCATCATCATCATCACGCTTGTGTTTGTCACCAGATCCTGATGCAGCAGCTGAACGTGCGTGTCAGCTACCACGACATGAAAATGTTCCTGGCGATCGCGGAGAGCCTGCCGAAGCAGACGAGCGCGCTCACCGAGGACAAGAGCAAACGCTCCTCGCGACAGCCTGTCAACATGCAAGGTACTGACGCCGCACCGGGCCTGGCCAGGGCCGCGCTGAACACCGGTCTCACTGCTGTCCAGGCAGCGGTGACGTGACAGTGAGGGTTCAGTGCATGGCGGTGATGAGCGATCGGAAGCTGACGTCCTCGGAAGCTGCTGGGTACAGTGCTGGGGTGGCGTTGGGGTAGTCACATGACTCGGACACAGTACGGAGGTGATTGTCAGGCAGGCACAGGACTTCCGGGCACAGTACTGGGGCGGTGGCCGGACAGTCACATGACCCTTGGGCACCGTACTTAAAATGTGCAATGCAGTCCCTTCTGCAGTCTCTGGTCCGTGATCAGCTCTTTGTGAGTAGTCCGGGTGCCCTGCACTGTGCCCTGAATGTGACCGCAGAAGAGAAACACCGTGAACAAACCACATCGCGAGCGTACGTGTGGACCTCGCGGAGCTGCGTTAGCCGCCAACGGGTGGTGACGTCAGAGTATGTTGGTGTTGGACAGACTGAGTCAAGCGCTGGCGAGCAGTCAAATGACCGCTCGCCAGTGCCCCTCCATCAGGGAGATTCGGATACACGTGCCGTGTGTGGAGCAGGGGTCGACTGACTCACCCCCGTCACCAGCTCACACACCGGCTGGTGTGTTTCAGCCCCGCTGCGGCAGCTGCAGATGCTGGGCTTCTCCGAGTCGGACTGTGAGCGGGCGCTGGCTTCCTGTCAGGGACGTCTCGACGATGCTGCCATCTGGCTAACGCAGGTACCAAGCTCACGCGCCACCGGCAGTCTCGTCTTATCCTCCACTGTAGTACGTTCCGTTCGACGAAGCCGGGCTACGCCTCTGATGGTAGATCACGAGGTGATGTATTTTACTGTTCAGTTAAGGTGTTTATCGATTGATGACTCGGTGTGAACTATCGTAGGATTTCAGATTGAAAAAAAATTTTCATTGAACAATTGGTGATGTTAGAGTTAAACCCAAGCCGTTTTCCCTCCCAATATCAACTCGTATATGTATCAGTTGATTTCATAATTATGGTGCACCCAAAGCTCATGGTCGGCGACTAGTTTCCCATAGAACGAAGCTGCTCCCTAATTGTAGCTAGCAAACGGCATTGGAAGCTTCGCTGGTTCGCGTGCAGAGCGAATGTCAGTCAACATGCGACTCTACAGTATCTAGAAGTCAAGCTGTAGAGAGCAGCAGCCAAGTGTCGCTATGGTCAGAGTTGTTGCCGCTCCAGCAGAACGAGGCTGGGTACATTAGTGACCTCGGCTGTTCTTTCAGAACGCTTCTCCCTCAACAGAGGTGGTGGTGTCTCAGCCGCCGCAGCAGAGCGAGCCTCTGTTGGACCTGCGTGGTGTAAAGGTGGGCACACGGGCTAACCTCCAGCTGTGTCAGCGACCTGTGGCGACCTGTCTGACTAACGAGCACCGATCCGCCCGTACTTGGTGTTTGGGTTGGTCTTTTGGTGGAGTAGCGCGTCGGGCGCCCACTGTACTGATGTGCTAAGCGGCAGATGCTTCTTTTTGTCTCTTTTTTTGTTCTGTTGAAGTGATATGATAAAGGCGTAGGGGCTTATCAACGAGCGAGACTAGGAAGGTGTTTGTGTGTGACGACTACGGAGTGCTTGCATGGACTCGCTTACATATCCTGCGAGAACCTAGCAATGTAGTGTGATTGTATTCAGCTATGGGTATCCCGTGTTCAGCATATTTCATTTAGTAAGTGTGCACACCTTGGTTTCTCCCAAGTCTACGATGTTTACACTCGTAATCTAACTTCCTTTGCTTGGTGTCACCGTAATTGAGTACATTCTGGCTCTTGGATGTGGGTGCTATTGAAGATGGCAGGGTGACGGCCAAGTAAACCTTGCGACCGCATTACCAGCTTTTCAACAGAAAAAAACATTAGGCTTCTGGGGCAGCATGGAAGGTGGTTTGGCTGCCTTTGCTGGAAATCGACTTTCGTCCCGCTAACTTTAAGAAAGTACGTTTTTCACAGTTTTGTTTCTATTTTTAACTCTCCAGTGAAATTGCTCTTTTTCATCAACCTTTATACGAGTACTTTTCACGAAATGTGCCTTCAATCCTTGCGCAAATAAAGATGCCTGGGGCGACTTTTCAGCTGTGCCCAACTTTCAAGGGCGTTTCTTGCTTAGCTGCAGTATTCGGAGTTATCATTTTTACACTCAGAGCCTCTTTTTGCTTTGATATTTATCGACTTCTGTCACGGTCTGTTTCCTGAAGTACTCTCAATATTTATCTTAAAAAAGGGTGTTGGCTGCGACATTCCCGTGCGCAGGCGTATCCATGGATCTCGCGTCGCAGCTGACCCTGGCCATCGTGCCTGGTAGCTCAGACACAACGTGGCTGATCATTGTTCCGGGAACGCGGATTCACTCCTATTGCGAAAGATTGAGTCTATTTTTTTTTTTTTTGCTTTTGCTAACAATGACAGTTGGTGAATGTTTCGCATCCGAAATATTGGTAGGTCTGCGAAAACGTTTGATGATGCGTGGCTATGTAAGCGCTCAGATGATGCGTCTACCACTGATATTCACGAAGAATCAACTGCACTGTGCTTTTGACGTTTGCCATTGCTAGTCCAGCGTCCTTCTCGGCACTACGTTGGTACTGAAAACAAATAGTGCAAATGAGACTCGTAGTACTGGTACATCGATAAAGTATGGTCAAATATCATACCATGTGGAAGAGACAATGGGCTGAGTATAGCAGCTGAGGCTGAGTCTAGAACAAGCTGCTGATACGCATTACGGTGTTTTTTGTTTTGTTTTTTTTTGTTTGTTTGTTCTGTCAGACAGAGCAGTAAGTTCATCTGCCCGACGTACAGGTGTGTGCAGCCACTCACCACACTGCCGACAGTCACAAGTACAACAGATTCCTGACCTCAACAATCACACAACCAGCGTCTTCAATGTGCCCTAATCTAGCCATGTATCAAAAGATCACCAGTGAAGTTAACCGGGGAGCTAGTTTTGAGGATGACGAATCGCCCTAAAACCCAAATAGCTAGCGAGGATGGTGAATATTTCTAACGCCGATGCCGCACTCACGACATGGCTTTGTCATCAGGTGCACACATCGTCGTTTTCCGTGTGCATCATTGACGACTGCGGGGACGCCGACGTGCCCCTGGCGGAGATCTGCATGAACCACTTGCTGGTATCGCACTCACGAGATGGCTCTGGCGAGGCGTCGTGCGAACTGTCTGGCGACTACTACAACCGCGCCTTGTCCGGCTGGGAGCCCTTTCTCGAGCCTTTCAGGTGAGATGGCCGCCTGGATTGTTGAAGTTCGCAAAGCCGGATCCGGTGTTGGTCGCATGATCTGTGAATGTTAACTGCTGGACGACGTTTCTGATCTTGACGCCATCCATTGTCTCTGATGCAGTTGGACAGGTGCGAAAGTGAACCACAGCGTTCGGCAGATGTTAGAGCCTATTCTGGATGGGGGGCAAGTGTTAGGGTTTGTAGCGGTGAGCGATCGGCAGGTGTGAGTGTGCCTATCGTGAACGGTCTGTAGTCGTAATCGGTCTGTAGATGTGAGGATCTGTAGGCGTAAGCGGTGAGCAGGTGTGAGTCATCCCTCACAGTGAATGGTTGGCAGATGTGAGGAATCCATTGTGGGGTCTGCAGCCGTGAACGGTTATAGCTATGCTATATAGCGGTGAGTGGTGTGTTACCATCGGTCGGCCACAGATACGGCGTGCAGTGTGATCTATGGCTATGAGCGGTGAGTGGTGTGTTGCCATCGGCCGCCCATAGATGCAGGCGGAGTTTGTGATCTATAGCTGTTAGCGGTGGGTGGTGTGTTACCATCGGTCGGCCACAGATACGGCGTGCAGTGTGATCTATGGCTATGAGCGGTGAGTGGTGTGTTACCATCGGTCGGCCACAGATGCGGTGTGGAGTGGCGGCGCAGTCCGCTGGCGCGCGGCTCCGGCTCCGGCTCCGGCTCCGGCTCCGGCTCCGGCTCGGGCTCGGGCTCCGGCTCCACACCAGGCGACAAGGTCACCGTCAGCGTGCGCTCCAGTCACCAGGCCAACGTGAACGTCACGTCCACCCTGCTCGAGCTGTACGCCATGGTGCGCACCAACTGGACCGACGACTACTACGACAGGCACAGGTCAGACGGGGCCTCGGTCGGCGCCGGGTGGTGCGCAGCCGGAGCAGGGCACGGCTGGAGAGTGAGATATCAAGACTTGGTAGCTGGCATGCCCACGCAAACACGCCGAGTATAATCCTTGCCGGGATCCGTCCCCGGGCGGGCGTTCCCGTGAGCTGTTTGTATTCCGAGGGTGTGTGAACATCCCTGAGCTGGTTGTATCCCTAGAGCGAGCGTTGCTCTGAACTGAGGCCGGTTTCCAGAGCGGATGTTCTGACGAGGTCAGTCTCTGGGGTCGGTGTTCCCCTGAGCTGAAGCCAGTACTCGGGAGAGGGTGTTTTGACGATCTCCGTCTCTGCGGTGGATGCTCCTCTGAACTGCGGGTCCGTCTGACTCTGTCGCCGCTCGCCAGGGCCGGAGTCCCGCGGGAGGCCAGTCGGCGTCGCAGTCCGTTTGTGCCGTTCAGTCTGAAAAACGACACAGGCTCCCGACTGAAGTTCCGCACGGTGCTTACCTCGTTCAGCGGGTGAGTCGTGTCAACTCCGCTCCTCGGATGAGTTATATGAATACTTTTCAGTGAACAAGTTGCTAATTTTTTGAGCGGACGAGTTTTGTAAACTCTTCATCGGTCGCGTCCTGAGTGGTCTTCAGTCATCTACCGCCTGAGTGGACGCCGCTTGGGTAGCTCCGGCATAGCCTCCCCGTCTGATACCTTGCTGATCTGACTCGTTCCGACGTGTGGCTGTCGTGACCTCGCTGTGCCGTCCCGCGCAGAGGCCAGGACATGACGGTGTGGCCCGCCGGTGGTCCGGGCGGCTGGACGGACGTGGACGTGGACCAGACGCTGCCCTTCACGTTCGGTGGCAGAGGTGGGATCAGATTCGGTCGGTAGCGGACCGGGCTAGTTCTCGCTCGCGCTGTGTCGACCAGGTCCCGGTAGCGATGCGCGCTGTGCCGGCCAGGTGGAACGGCGGAGGATATGTCGGAATGTTTGCAATACTTGTTGCGCGGTGATGATTCCCGACTGACTGTTCGGCTGAAATCAGTGGTGCATGGCGAGTACACTCAGTCTCTGATAGAGAATGCCTCCATTGAGAAGCCGGCTAGCTGTTACATTTTGGGCTTGCTTGTCGTCGTCAGTTGTTCCAAATTGGCTACGCTGCATGGTGCTAGTGATGATTATGTTTAAAATTACTTACTTCATTATAAATCCACGTGCTGGCTCCAAACTTCCTTCGTGCAGTGTTGGCTTCGGTTGATCTTATTCAGTTTACCCTCGCCGTGTTCCCTGTCTGTCCGCTGTGTTGCGTGTCATGACGTGACCCCGCCAGCCGGCGCATGGTGGCGTGCGGCCGGCACCGCGGCGTCGTCGGTAGCGGGGCGTGACCGTGCCGCCAGGCAAGCTGCGTCACCAGGACACCCACGCCAGTCGACAGCACCAGCTGGTGGTGTGGGTGGACGGCTGGCAGCCGGCGCCGCCCGTCTCCGTCGACAGGGTGGGCGTCTACTTCCGCCTGACCAGTCCCGTGCCGGGCCGACACCCTACCGGGGTCGAGTACCACCCTACCGGGCCGATACCACCTACCGGGGTCAGACACCCTCACAGTCAACCACCCGCTGCTGCGATCGGTGAGTACCAGCACCATACCGGGGTCAGTGAGTACCCACCCGCTGCTGCGATCGGTGAGTACCAGCACCATACCGGGGTCAGTGAGTACCCACCCGCTGCTGCGATCGGTGAGTACCAGCACCCTACCGGGGTCAGTGAGTACCCACCCGCTGCCGATCCAGTGAGTACCGCCTACTGCTCCGATCGGTGAGTACCACACCATGCCGTACTCTCCGATCGGTGAGTATCAGCACCCTTCCGGGGGTCGGTGGGCATCTGCACCTCACTAGGGCCACTGAGTACACACTCTACTGGAATCCGTGAATGCTAACAGGAAATGACTTGCGGCATGCACTGCCAGTGTGACAATTAACCACCCTATCGTCCAATCCTGCCAGCGATGGGATTGCTTTGGTGAATTCCTTCACTGGGTGGCCATATGCCACGCCGCGAAAGGTTAGGCAGATATCGCACCTGCCATCTGTAGCTTGAGCATCTGTAAGATGAAAGCGTGCCACAATGCGACGGTCTCCTGGTTTAACTGCAGCTTCATGAATTGGCTGTGTCCAATTATAACCATGCACGCACATACCTGCCCGCCCGTACAAACACACACAAACACAAACACACACATGCATATATATATATACAAAACAATATATATTTTATTTTATATATCAAATTCAGAGAGAATGATTCTTATTTAGTTCTTGGTATCTGGAACTCCCTTTCGTACTTCAGTACTTATAAGAGCCCAATTCGCTAAGTAATTTGGTAATAATGGGTCCAGATGTGAAAGTGCACACGAAATCATGACTGGAAGTTTGATTTCAAATATGTATTCCACAGATGTACAGCTTGCTATTAGTGGAATGGAAGTCTGGGTTTTATGACCGAACGTATTTATGATTTGTTAATGTACTTACTTACACGTATATATATATATGTGTGTATTGTTTATATATTGTATATATATATATATATATATATATATATATATATATATATATATATATATATATGTAATGTGTCTGTACCATATGATTGTCACATAGCGACGTTTAGCTTCCCAGCAACAAAAGGATGTGCAAATTTTCCTGCAGCGTTAATGTTTCGGGTGACAGAGATTCAGTACCGGCCTGCTTTTGGAGCCCGTGGTGTTGTGTGCCGACTGACGGACCGCTGTGCGGTCGGCGGCAGATGGAGCAGCCGGCGGCGCGTGTCGTGTTCGCCGTCACCCTGCACGGCACCGCGCGCAAGCTGGTCACCATCCGGTCAGCGCTGCTCATCCACAACACGCTGCCCGACCCGGTCGAGGTCAAGATGGAGAGCTGCTCTCAGCGGCTGGGAGGTACGAGGCCGGTCGCGGCTGCCCTGCTGTCAGGGTGCTGTCCACTGTCGCCAGTCAGACGGCGTGCTGCCGTCCGGGGTGTCGGTGTGTGGAAATGACTGATGTGATATTAGCCTGCTTAATAAACACAGCCTATGTTCACTTATGGAAACTATTGCGGGGAAGCAGGTCATGATGATGATAGTTTAGAGAGTATTCGTCCGGTAGGATGTGGTCGATTCTAAATTTGTTGTATTTTCTTAACATGATTATTGCTTCTGCCGAAGTCTGCTAATATGTCGTGAGCTTGTCAAACCCTTCTCTGAGCCATGTTTGCATGCATGACTGCAATGTGGTGCTGGCCGTGGCGCCGGTCGAGCTGTGATCAGCTGTGCCCTGGAGGTCGAGCTGTGATCAGCTGTGCCCTGGAGGTTCAGCTGTGATCAGCTGTACCCTGGAGGTTCAGCTGTGATCAGCTGTGCCCTGGAGGTTCAGCTGTGATCAGCTGTGCCCTGGAGGTTGAGTTGTGATCAGCTATGCCCTGGAGGTTCAGCCGTGGTCACCTGTGCCCTGGAGGTCAAGCTGTGATCAGCTGTACCCTGGAGGTTCAGCTGTGATCAGCTGTGCCCTGGAGGTTCAGCTGTGATCAGCTGTGCCCTGGAGGTTGAGTTGTGATCAGCTGCGCCGTGCAGATTGAGATGTGATCAGCTATGCCCTGGAGGTTGAGCTGTGATGAGTTGTGCCTCGGAGGTTGAGATGTGATCAGCTGTGCCGTGGCTCGGCCGGCTATGTTGTGAGGTGTCGGTTGAGCTGTGCTCAGCTGTGCTATACTGTGCTGTGCCAATTAAGTTGTGATCGGCTGTGCCGCGTCGGTCGAGCTGTGATATCAGATGTACAGTTAATGCTGAGCTGTGATCAGCTGTGCCGTCAAGGTTGAACTGTGATGAGCTGTGTTGTGCCAGCTGTCGTGCCGGCTGAGCTGTGATCAGCTGTGCCGTGGCTCAGCTGGTTGAACTGTGATGAGCTGCGCCGTGGCTTGGTCGGCGGTGCTGTGAGGTGCCGTTGTTGCAAGCTGCCGCACTGAGCCGCCGTCTGGAGTCTGAGCGGCGGCTGGCCGTGCCGGTGGGCTGCGCCGGCGCGCTGGTGTGGTGGCGACCGCTGCCCAGCCAACACCGGCTGCGGCACGCCTACGCCGGCCGGCCGCTGCGGCGGGAGGACCTGGCGCGACACGGCCACGCGGCCGCCGCCTGCAGCTTCGCCGGACAGGCCGACTACAGGTGGGCCCAGCCCGGCACGGCGCGCCAGCGGCTCTCGTGACGTATGCACACGCTCTGTCCCGGCACGCCCCAGCCACCCACCTGCCGTCCGAGGGGCAGGTGTGAGCGATAGGTGAGAATTGCGGGTGTGAGTGACAAGTGTGAGTGACAGGTGTGAGCAACAGGTGTGAGCGTCAGGCTTGGGGTGAGAGCAGAGAGCGTCCCTGTGTTGCAGAGCGCAGTCTGCGGGTGGACGCTGGCGTACGGTGTGCCGTACCGCTGGCCCTGGTACACTCGCAGCAGACGGCGCGGCCGCTGTCGGCCGACAATGGCTGGTCTCTGTGTGCCCGGCCATGGCGCTGGTGGGCGGCAGAGACAGAGCGGCGCCGCTGCCGAAGCTGGCAGCTGGCCGCTCACATCTACAGGTCACCACTGGGAGGGCTGTCGCGGCTGGTGTGACCTCTGACCTGGCCCGATGACATGCTCCTGTGTGTCCTCTCATCTGTCCGCCTCTCATCTGTCCGCCTCTCATCTGTCCGTTTTACTCTCCCGGGTCGCCCTTACAGCTATCCGCTCAATTATTCCAGGGTGTTCTTCCATCTGTCCGCTCAACTCTCCCTGGTCGTTCTTCCAGCTGTCCGCTAAATTATTCTGGGGCGTCATTCCATCTGTCCGTTCAACACTCCCTGGTTGTCCTTCCTGGTTGTCCTTCCATCTGTAAGTTCAACTCACCCGGGTTAGTCTTCTCAACTGCTCCGGGTTTGTTTTCACAACTTTCCCCTCACTTGTCCAGAGGTAATTTGTAGCTATCATCTCAGCTTCTTCGGGTCCGTTATCTCAGCTGTCCAAGGCCTGTCCCCTCAGATGTCCTCCGAGACGTCCAGCGTTGTCCTCTCAGCTGTCCTGCCCGCTGCCCGGTGTCTAGTCTTCCCCTTCTCTCTCTCTCTCTCTCTCTCTCTCTCTCTCTCTCTCTCTCTCTCTCTCTCTCTCTCTCTCTCTCTCTCTCTCTCTCTCTCTCTCTCTCTCTCTCTCTCTCTCTCTCTCTCTCTCTCTCTCTCTCTCTCTCTCTCTCTCTCTCTCTCTCTCTCTCTCTCTCTCTCTCTCTCTCTCTCTCTCTCTCTGTCTCTGTCTCTGTCTCTGTCTCTGTCTCTGTCTCTGTCTCTGTCTCTGTCTCTGTCTCTGTCTCTGTCTCTGTCTCTGTCTCTGTCTCTGTCTCTGTCTCTGTCTCTGTCTCTGTCTCTGTCTCTGTCTCTGTCTCTGTCTCTGTCTCTGTCTCTGTCTCTGTCTCTGTCTCTGTCTCTGTCTCTGTCTCTGTCTCTGTCTCTGTCTCTGTCTCTGTCTCTGTCTCTGTCTCTGTCTCTGTCTCTGTCTCTGTCTCTGTCTCTGTCTCTGTCTCTGTCTCTGTCTCTGTCTCTGTCTCTGTCTCTGTCTCTGTCTCTGTCTCTGTCTCTGTCTCTGTCTCTGTCTCTGTCTCTGTCTCTGTCTATGTATATATATATATATATATATATATATATATATATATATATATATATATATATATATATATATATATATATATATATATATATATATATATATATATATATATATATATATATATATATATATATATATATATATATATATATATATATATATATATATATATATATATATATATATATATATATATATATATATATATATATATATATATATATATATATATATATATATAAATATATATATATATATATATATATATATATATATATATATATATATATATATATATATATATATATATATATATATATATATATATATATATATATATATATATATAATATATATATATATATATATATATATATATATATATATATATATATATATATATATTATATATATATATATATATATATATATATATATAATATATATATATATATATATATATATATATATATATATATATATATATATATATATATACTCTCTCTCTCTCTCTCTCTCTCTCTCTCTCTCTCTCTCTCTCTCTCTCTCTCTCTCTCTGGGCGATAAATGACCTTATAATCAATACACCCTTAAGCCCAAATAATCAATCAATCTCTCTCTCTCTGGCTTTACTTCCCTCTGCTGTCTCGGATCTGTCCTCTGTTGCAGCTTCCTGTCCATTATTCTTTTCCTCTTTCTTTTTGCTTGTTTCAGTTAATATATATTCAGTTCGTACCACTCAATGGTGTCCACTATTTTTATGTAGGCTTGGCTGGAAGCTGTTTATTGATATCCTTTCGCAAACGTTATGTGATGACAAATTGTTTCCAGCCTCATTTTGTTGATACTTGTTTAACGCTGCATGCAGTTCATAGTTGTTCGTGTGTCTTCATATCCAGCTGTTCTTACGTTCATCAAAATAGTGAGTTCCTTTGTTGCATTAACGTGTTGTATATTCTCAATGAGTTCGGCAGTTCTTCCATGGCTTTTCCCGTTAGGCAATGGGCTGGGTCGCCCATTGGTCTGTGTGCTTCACATCGTTACGATCCAGCAGGCAACTAACAACCCCGTGACCGGCAGGTTCTGCGTCAGCATTGACAAGGACAACTATCCGCCGGACGATCCGTCGCCCTACTCCAGACTTTCGGCTCCAGGTGAGTGAGTGCTCCAGAGCACCGGTACGGCGCTGAATGTGACACGACTGTGGCATGAGGGCTCCAACTCCTCAACTCTATGTGAATGAGGACTTGAAGTCATGGCTCCAGATAAGTGGGGGATGCAGATACCCGGCTTCAGGTGGACGGCAGGTGAGGCTAACGCGGTTACCTGCCATGACGTGCTATGACCTCTGTGTGGGCGGCAGGCCGCTGCCGTGGCGTGCTGTAACCTCTGTGTGTGGCGGCAGGCCGCTGCCGTGGCGTGCTGTAGCCTCTGTGTGGGCGGCAGGCTGGTGCCGTGACGTGCTCTGACCTCTGTGGATGGCAGGCCGGTGCCGTGATGTGCTGTAACCTCTGTGTGGGTGGCAGGTCGGTACCGTAACATGCTGTAACTTCTGTGTGGTTGGCAGGTCGGTACCGTAACATGTTGTAACTTCTGTGTGGGTGGCAGGTCGGTGCCGTGACATGCTGTCGCCTCTGTGTGGGCGGCAGGCCGGTTCCGTGACGTGTTATAACCTCTGTGTGGGCAGCAGGCCGCTGCCGTGACGTGCTGTAACCTCTGTGTGGGCGGCAGGCCGCCGCCGTGACGTGCTATAGCCTCTCTGTGGGCGGCAGGCTGCTGCCGTGACGTGCTGTAGCCTCTGTGTGGGCGGCAGCCTGGTGCCGTGACGTGCTCTGACCTATGTGCGGCCGGAAGGTCGGTGTCGTAACATGCTGTAACCTCTGTATGGGCGGCAGTTAGGTCCCGTGACGTTCCGTCACCTCTGCGTGGGCGGCAGGCCGCTGCCGTGACGTGTTATAACCTCTGTGTGGGCGGCAGTTCGGTCCCGTGACGTTCCGTAACCTCTGTGTGGGCGGCAGGCCGCTGCCGTGACGTGTTATAACCTCTGTGTGGGCGGCAGGTCGGGCCGGCGTCATGGTACAGCCGGGCCACACCATCACTCTGGTGCCGCCCGTCACCGTCGTCAATCTGCTGCCGTGTGAACTGCGCTGCGACGTGTCCGGCTCCGAGACCGTGTACAGAATCCAACCGGGCCGACAGGCCGCCCTGGTGCACGTGAGTCTGCCCCGTACCACACCGGACCTGGGGATAGTGGGGCAGGCCGCCCTGGTGCACGTGAGTCTGCCCCGTACCACACCGGACCTGGGGATAGTGGGGCAGGCCGCCCTGGTGCACGTGAGTCTGCCCCGTACCACACCGGACCTGGGGATAGTGGGGCAGGCCGCCCTGGTGCACGTGAGTCTGTATTATAGCACACCGGACCGGGGGATTGTGGGCCGGATGTCCTGGTGCACGTGGGTCTGTCTTATAGCACACCGGACCGGGGAATGGTGGGCCGGCTGTCCTGGTGCACGTGGGTCTGTCCCATAGGACACCGGACCGGGGAACGGTGGGGTCGGCTGTCCTGGTGCACGTGGGTCTGTCCCATAGGACACCGTACCGGGGAATGGTGGGGTCGGCTGTCCTGGTGCACGTGGGTCTGTCCCGTAGCACACCGAACCTGTGAATAGTGGAGCCGGCTGTCCAGGTGCGGGTGAGTCTGTCCCTTAGCACACCGGACCGGGGGATAGTGAGGCAGGCCGCCCTGGTGCACGCGAGTCTATCCCATAGCACACCGGACCGAGGGACAGTAGAGCATGCTGTCCTGGTGCATATGAGTCTGTCCCATAGCACACCGGACCTAGGGACAGTAAAGCAGGCCGCCCTGGTGTACGTAATAAGTCTGTCCCGTAGTACATCGGACAGAGAGGCAATATGACAGGTCGAGCTGGTATGCTGGGTTCCGGATGATCGGGCACTGTACTGGGCAGAATTTCCGGCGGATCGTTTGATGTAACTGAGCACCGATAGTTGAGTAGCCTAGCCACTACTTGGTGGATGTTGTTGATTATGATATTGCTGAATGTGATGGCGAGGACGGTGGTGAAGGTTATTGGTGTTGGCAAGCGGCAAATGTAAACCGCTTTTGACAAAGACAATGACTGTGGGATGACCACGACCTGCTGTGTCGGGTAGGTCTGAACCTGCTGGTGCTGACGAGTCGCCCTGCTGTGTCAGGTGGACCTGGCCCCGGGGGTGTTAACGACCCGTCTCGGTGTGTCAGGTGGACCTGGACCAGGAGATGTCAACAACCTCCCCTGCTATGTCAGGTGGACCTGGCCCTAGAGGTGCTGACAAGCCGCCCCGCTGCGTCAGGTGGACCTGGACCAGGACGTGCTGATGACGCTGTCGATCGAGGGCTGCCGGCCGGACCGGCCGCTGGACGTGAGCGCCGCGCGCGCCGCCGGCGTGGCTTGGGTGCCGCTGGCGGTGCGCGACGCGCGCGGCCGGCTGCTGCTGCTGCGCGCCCGACTGCGCCACGGCGCCGCCGGCTGGCTGCGGCTGACCGTGTCGGCGCCGTTCTGGCTGGTGAACCGCACCGGACTGCCGCTGCTGGTGGCGCAGGAGACGGCCGAGCAGGCGGAGGCGGCCGGCCAGGAGGCCGACCACGAGCGGGCGCGCTCCGTGGCGCCGCTGCTGTTCTCGCTCAGCGACCCGGAGGCGCCGCACATGATGGTGGCCCGGCTGGGCCGCGGCCAGCACGGCGACGGTACTCCGCGGGTCAGTAGCACGCCGGTCGGCCTCTGTCGCCGCCACGCCACTCTTAGTGCGCCCGGCTATGTTTGTATGTCTCTTGTTTGTTTATCCCCTTCGCCAAAAATACATACGTGCGTGGCACAGAGCGCGGTCGCCATCGGGTCCGGGGTCTTGACCTGTTGCTTGGCTTTTGGCACGTTTTCTCCGACGTCCGCGGTATACTATAATTGTGCTGTGTTGTGGCGGCATTGCATACGTCTCTGTTCAAGCGCACAGTCTCTGTCTCTGTGAAGTACCATTCGGTGGTTGTTCGGTTTTACGACACGTAGGCCGTTGAGTCATGTAGCGTCGCCAATCTCTCACGCCGATTGGCCGCGGGAGAAGAGTAGCGACAGGTGAGACTCGAACCCACACTCTTTCGATTGTGAGATGTGCAACTTACCCCTAGACTACTCGTCCCCGAAGTACCGTTCGATAAATGACTTGCATATACCCCACCCCAACTTATGCGGGCTGGTTGGATTTCTTTGATAATTTTGTGTCATGCTATGGTTGCTTCCTTGACAAAGAAGATCTGGTAAAAACAATTACCAAACATCCACGCACATGCAATACCTATGCTAGGTGTCCCTGCATCAGTGACGCTTATATGTCCACTGCCCATATGTTATCTGCCTGTATGCCATCTGCCGGTATGTCCTCTATGTCACTGTATGCAAATCGGTCGGTCTTACTGGCCAAGCCTTGTTTGTGGCTACGGCACCTGTCGTGTGGAGACCCTATTGACACCGGCTGGCCCGGTCCTGTGTGTGGAGACCCTACTAACACCGACTGACCCGGTCCTGGGTGTGGCTACGACAACTGTCGTGTGGAGACCATACTGACACCGACTGGTCCGGTCCTGTGTGTGGCTATGGCGCCCGATGTGTGAAGACTCACCCGACCGTGACGGGTTTGTTCCGGCAGTGGTGTCACCACTTCCACCTGCAGCCGGGCCTGCAGTTCCGCCGCCTGCGAGTATCGCCGCGCGACACGCGACGCCCCGACTGGGTCTACGTGGTCGGTACGTGGCGTGGCGTGACGTGGTGTGACGACGCTCCGGCGTCACGTCGCCGGGCGACCGTGAGGGCTCGGACCAGAGCCGATTCACCGGCGGTGCATCGGCCTATCGATTGCCGCCGGCTACTCACTGGTCTGACTGTCAGTTCTGGTACAAGTCCAGCGGTGTAGTGCCGTCTGCTTCAGCGATTTGCAGTTTACTTTTGATCTTGCTGTCTGGTGCCGGACGTGACCGCTGTTGTCAGCTGACCCGACCGTGTCGGTTTGTCGTGTTGCAGGCATCGAGACCCGGCTGGGACGCGGCCGATACAGCGACACCCACATCGTCACCGTGTCGCCGCGCTTCCAGATCGACAACCGCGGCACGCGCCGGCTGCTCTTCTCGCAGCTGCACTTCGCCGACTCGTCCGTGAGTGACGCGCATGAGGCGAATACGGGTCGGGACTGGACGGGTCGTGCCCGGCTGCGCTCTTCCGGCCTGCTGAAGATGATATAGTGGTAGCGCTTGGCAACCGCTGGTGATCAGGCTGAAGTAGAAAGATAATTGCTGGGAGAAATGGCATGTTTGGATAGCGGTCTGGCCGTGCCAGGGTGTCTGCTGCCTGCTTGCTCTCCTGCACCAGCCATGTAAGCCATGGGGAAGACTCGCCTGCTAACAGCTGCTGTGTCGCTGTGTCGGACAGCATGACCCGGGCGCCCAGCGGACGTGGCTGTCGGCGATGCCGCAGAGTCAGATGGCGTTCCACTGGCCGCGCCACGACTGCGACCACCTGCTGTGCGTCAGACCGGCCGACGCCGCCGACTGTCACTGGTCGGGCGGCTTCCTCATCGACCGCTCCGACAGCTTCCACATCAACATCAGGTCAGCGCCGGGTCACCAGGTCGGGTCAGTAGTGAGTTACAGTGACAGATCAGTGACAGGTTGCACGGTCGTGTCAGTGCCAGACGATGTGGCTGTCGTGAAGATGACAAAGTTGTAGGCAATGTAGCACAATAAAAAAAAACTATCTTAGGATGTCTCCTTACACGGTCACAAGATGGGGTGCTGAATCCTCCCATCTTCCTGTTTTTCGAAGATATCTCATAAACGGGCAGAGATATTTTGATGAAATGTTGGGACTGTTGCAACTTGATAGCCCATCATATGCAAACAAATTCTTTGTTTAATCCGTTGGAGCATATAGGAACTGCGGGGGTATAAAGTCGGCCGACCAGCCGCCGACCAGACACCTTGGGCTGAAGGCCACGCATGTGTTGTCGGCGCAGCTGCGAGGCGTGCCGATCTCGATCTCGTTTGACCCCGAAGGCGTTAGCCTACAGTCATCTATTGTATACCGCAGAGAGTTCGCTACATCCGCAATCTCTCATCCAACTTGTTTGTTTCTAGCTTCAGTAGTTCCCGATATCTCAGGTGGCGGAATTCGCCCCTCCAGATTCTCGTTATATAAGAGACCCCCCCCCCGTTGTGCTTGTTAATGCAGTTTAACCTCCCAATGTGCACAGTTTAGGCTGCATTAGCCAACGTAGCCGTGGCAGCCTCAAATCGATAAAGTCCTCTGATATTATTGATTTGTTACATATGGAGCAGCTCTGCCCTATGTGACTTTGACCCATATAACCCCGGTGACCCGGGAGAGCAATGGTGGCTGGTCTCGGTTCAATCGGGTTTGCTCGCGCATGTGAATGCAGTGTGATTGTATGACCGTTGTACACTCTAAGAGAGGAGCGCGGCCAGTCCTGCGACCTGTGCTTGAATAGTGTGACATCTATGGCCCTGATGACCCCCTCAGAGACAAAGACGGCCAGTCGCAGTTCCTGCGCGTGGAGGTGGTGCTGCAGGGCGCCACCTACTACGTGGTGTTCATGGACGCCGATGCCATGCCGCCGCCGTTCCGCGTGGACAACTTCTCCGAGGTCAACATCACTTACTACCAGGTGAGCAGCGGACGGTGGGATCACCCCTAATTGTGGTGGGGGGGGGGGGGCTACGCATGATCACTTTTTTTGTCGCGGCGCCCCGTAAACCCAAATAACAAAATTTATTAACCTCTGATGGGAGCTTCTCCGAGGTCAACATCACCTACTACCAGGTGAGCAGCGACGGTGCCGTCACCCCTGATGGGACATCTCTGAGATCAGCAGCGCCTGTTACCAGGTGTGTGATGGAGGGGTCAGCTGCTTATTGGAATTTCTCCACTTCCGGGAGGTAACCGGAACTGAGGCTCCTCAGCAGCTATGGCATGACCACATAGTGACGCTGGGCGCTAACTCCCGGCTGTACACCTTGTCTGACCACCACGTTACTAGGTTCTGAGCGCCGGCTTCGGAGTGGTGGTGGTATATCCGCCAGAGATAACACCAACACCGAGTCTTGGGCCTGTGACCGCGGTGCTGTGGCCTGACCCTATGGCACTGACTCGGTGACCGTGAGCCCACAGAGCGGCACCCAGGACCACCACCTGCGCAGCACGGTGCGGCCGCGCAACTCGGTGCCGTACGCGTGGGACCTGCCGCTGGCGCGGCCACACCTGACCGTGGTGGCGCCCGGCGGACAGTCGGACGCGTTCGACATGAACCAACTGAACCAGAACAAGTCACTCAACTACGACAACTTCATGTTCATCGCCTTCAGCGCCACGTTCGGAGGGTCAGTGCAGTTGTGCTGTCTCCCTCTCCCATCGTCTTCAGCGTCACGTTCTCGGGGTCAGTGCAGTTGTGCTGTCTCCCTCTCCCATCGTCTTCAGTGTCATGTTTGGAGGGTCAGTGCAGTTGTGCTGTCTCCCTCTCCCATCGTCTTCAGCGTCATGTTCGCAGGGTCAGTGCAGTTGTGCTGTCTCCCTCTCCCATCGTCTTCAGCGTCATGTTCGCAGGGTCAGTGCAGTTGTGCTGTCTCCCGCTCCCATCGTCTTCAGCGTCACGTTTGGAGGGTCAGTGCAGTTGTGCTGTCTCCCTCTCCCATCGCCTTCAGCGTCACGTTTGGAGGGTCAGTGCAGTTGTGCTGTCTCCCTCTCCCATCGTCTTCAGCGTCATGTTCGCAGGGTCAGTGCAGTTGTGCTGTCTCCCTCTCCCATCGTCTTCAGCGTCACGTTCGGAGGGTCAGTGCAGTTGTGCTGTCTCCCTCTCCCATCGTCTTCAGCGTCACGTTTGGAGGGTCAGTGCAGTTGTGCTGTCTCCCTCTCCCATCGTCTTCAGCGTCACGTTTGGAGGGTCAGTGCAGTTGTGCTGTCTCCCTCTCCCATCGTCTTCAGCGTCACGTTTGGAGGGTCAGTGCAGTTGTGCTGTCGGCTCCGCCACCCATTGGCTCAGCGTCATGTTTACAGGACCAGTGCGGTGTCTATTCCCGGTGACTCCCCCCCCCCCCCCCCCCCCCCAAAAAAAAAAAAAACTGCTCGCTCTCTACTGTCAATAGTTTTTGGGCTGTAATTTTGCAAGCACTAAAGTCGTGCGGCAGGCAGGCAGTGTGGGTGTCACACTGGACAAAGTCATCACGATGACGGGCGGATGGTGTGAATACTAGGCAAGCCAAATGGAACGTTGTGCCATCGGTCTTGTCCTATTGTGGGTGACTAACATGTGGTGTCCCCGGAGAAACGTTCTTGCCCAAGCTGGCCGCGGGGCGGTGTCCGACTTTCTGAGCAGCGGTTCCCCGGCCGTGCTCGGCTCAGTCGGCGTCTCATGTGTCGGCAGACCGTCAGGCGCCGCGTTCGATCCTCAGAACGTCGAGTGTCGCCAGCTCGTGTTGGATGTGGTCGACTGCAACGTCATCCTCAAGCGCAAGGTAACGGCGCACGGGGGCTGCCTTGACCCGCCGTGTCAGTGCTGCCTTGCCCTGGCTGGTGGCCGTGTCGATACTGCCCTGCTCTGATCACTGGCCGAGCCGATACTGTACTGGCCGCTAGCCGTGCCGGTACTGCTATGGCCTGGCCACGGACCGTACCGGTACTGCCCCGCCCATTGGCGGTACCGGTACTGCTGTGGTCCGATCGTTGGCCGTGCCGGCACTACCCAGACACAGTCGCTGGTGGTACCGAACTACCCTGACCCGGTTACTGGCGGTGCCGGTACTACCCTGACCCAGTCACTGGCGGTGCCGGCACTACCCAGACACAGTCACTGGTGGTACCGATACTACCCTGACCCGGTTACTGGCGGTGCCGGTACTACCCTTACCCAGTCGCTGGCGGTGCCGGTACTACCCTGACCCAGTCACTGGCGGTACCTGTGCTGTGTCTCACTAGGCTACTTGTGCCTCTTTCTGTGATACATATCAGGCTGTCTCGTCATTGTGGTATATCTTGTCGGACCACTGTGCCGATGCAGTGTATCGTGATTGTTGTGATGTCGCTGGCCGTGGTTGTGTCTGCCGCCACTGTTGTATAGCTTGTCGGGCTACTGTGCCGATGCAGTGTATCCGTAAGTGTTGTGATGTCGCTGGCCGTGGTTGTGACCCACGTCTCACCTTGCGTCACGGCAGGAGCCGGGCGTACGTTCACAATTGTGGCGCCATCTGCCGTCTGGTCACGTGGTCCACGAGGGCAGCAGTCCTCCGCGAGACATCCGTTACCCGGACCAGCCCACCGACCGTCTCATGGCGAGTATACGCGGCAAAGCAGCGGCGTGGACCGCGGTCACTCAAGGTACACCGTATGGGCCAGTTGGGGACCAACAGCTGGGTCGTTTTCGGCAGCAATTTGCCTGCAGTGACAGTGACGCTGGATATATCGGGATTCACCAGCCATCTGTGAGCGACCCAATACCAAACGCGACTGGGGTCGCAGCTGAGCCCGAAACTAAAGCCAGCAAAGCACCCAGGTCGTCACACGTGCTCTATCGTGTGCGCTTGCCTGTGGGATGGGATGGGGCGTCTGCGTGGCGCGGGTGGTGGTTGCACTACTGACGTGACGCTCCGCTGCCCAGGTGTTGGACGTCGCCACGGCGGCCATCCTGCCATACGAGTACATGCCGCTGCGGCTGCGGCGACTCGACCCGCGCCGCCGGCTGACGCAGACGTGGCGCTTCACTGACGACGGCCGCCTCAGCTGCCAACACCCCAACCTCTATGTGCAGGCGCAGGACGGCTTCGCCGGGCTGCGCAGAGGTGCGCTGTGGCGACGCATGCGTGGTGATCGGTGCGGGTGTGGCGGCGCAGGGGTGTCATCCGGCTGACTCGTCTCGTACTGGGGGAGGGCGGGAGCCGCGCCCTGCACCTGGCGTCCGGGGTCGAACTGCGTGACTGTCGGTGGCGGGTGGTGTGCTTCTGCTAAGCTGGTGCCGTGGGGTGTTTGACTGGACCGGGTCAGGTTGGACGGGCTGCGCTGGGTTGCCCGACTACGGGCGAGGCGGCTGACTGGGTTTGGATACGCTGGGCCGGGTCAGACTGGACTGGGACGGGCCGAACTGTGTTTGGTTAAGCTGGCGGATTCGGGGCATTGTAGTGATTGCTCAAACGTCAGGAGATTCTGTGGAAGCGAACGGCTTCGCTGGTGCAGTGGTGGCCCAAGGCTGCGGAATCAGTACCTGTCATCTAGATCAGTGTGTGTGCTTGCTGGGTGCAAATGACAGACAGCAAGATGACCGTCAACGCGCCTCCAAACCATAAAAAACAAACATGTTTTTAAAGAGTGACCTACAAGGTAAGTTTCTAACAGGCAATCTAATTAGTTGAATTTCTTGTGCGCAAACTCGGGGAAGCGTTTCAGGCATGCTGCTCTATGCTGAGCTCGCCTGGTTTACGATATCTGACTCACCCAGTCGTGACGTCTGCCTGAGTTGGCGCATCGAAGCCGGACGTGTGGTGACTGAGCTGTGACGGGTGTCCGGTGTGACCACTGTCTCTGGACGTGTAGTGACTGAGCTGTGACGGGTGCCCGGTGTCACACCACTGTCTCTGGACGTGTAGTGACTGAGCTGTGACGGGTGTCCGGTGTGACACCACTGTCTCTGGACGTGTAGCTACTGAGCTGTGACGGATGCCCGGTGTGACACCACGGTCTCTGGACGTATAGCTACTGAGCTGTGACGGATGCCCGGTGTGACACCACGGTCTCTGGACGTATAGCTACTGAGCTGTGACGGATGCCCGGTGTGACACCACTGTCTCTGGACGTGTAGCGACTGAGCTGTGACGGATGCCCGGTGTGACACCACTGTCTCTGGACGTGTAGCAACTGAGCTGTGACGGGTGTCCGGCGTGACACCACTGTCTCTGGACGTGTAGTGGCTAAGCTGTGACGGATGCCCGGTGTGACACCACTGTCTCTGGACGTGTAGCGACTGAGCTGTGGCGGGTGTCCGGTGTGACACCACTGTCTCTGGACGTGTAGCGACTGAGCTGTGACGGGTGTCCGGCGTGACACCACTGTCTCTGGACGTGTAGTGGCTAAGCTGTGACGGATGCCCGGTGTGACACCGCTGTCTCTGGACGTGTAGCGACTGAGCTGTGACGGGTGTCCGGTGTGACACCACTGTCTCTGGACGTGTAGCGACTGAGCTGTGGCGGGTGCCCGGTGTGACACCACTGTCTCTGGACGTGTAGCGACTGAGCTGTGGCGGGTGCCCGGTGTGACACCACTGTCTCTGGACGTGTAGCGACTGAGCTGTGACGGGTGTCCGGTGTGACACCACTGTCTCTGGACGTGTAGCTACTGAGCTGTGACGGATGTCCGGTGTGACACCACTGTCTCTGGACGTGTAGCGACTGAGCTGTGGCGGGTGCCCGGTGTGACACCACTGTCTCTGGACGTGTAGCGACTGAGCTGTGACGGGTGTCCGGTGTGACACCACTGTCTCTGGACGTGTAGCTACTGAGCTGTGACGGATGTCCGGTGTGACACCACTGTCTCTGGACGTGTAGCGACTGAGCTGTGACGGATGCCCGGTGTGACACCACTGTCTCTGGACGTGTAGCGACTGAGCTGTGACGGATGCCCGGTGTGACATCACTGTCTCTGGACGTGTAGCGACTGAGCTGTGACGGGTGTCCGGTGTGACACCACTGTCTCTGGACGTGTAGCGACTGAGCTGTGGCGGGTGCCCGGTGTGACACCACTGTCTCTGGACGTGTAGCGACTGAGCTGTGGCGGGTGCCCGGTGTGACACCACTGTCTCTGGACGTGTAGCGACTGAGCTGTGACGGGTGTCCGGTGTGACACCACTGTCTCTGGACGTGTAGCTACTGAGCTGTGACGGATGTCCGGTGTGACACCACTGTCTCTGGACGTGTAGCGACTGAGCTGTGGCGGGTGCCCGGTGTGACACCACTGTCTCTGGACGTGTAGCGACTGAGCTGTGACGGGTGTCCGGTGTGACACCACTGTCTCTGGACGTGTAGCTACTGAGCTGTGACGGATGTCCGGTGTGACACCACTGTCTCTGGACGTGTAGCGACTGAGCTGTGACGGATGCCCGGTGTGACACCACTGTCTCTGGACGTGTAGCGACTGAGCTGTGACGGATGCCCGGTGTGACATCACTGTCTCTGGACGTGTAGCGACTGAGCTGTGACGGATGCCCGGTGTGACACCGCTGTCTCTGGACGTGCAGCGACTGAGTTGTGGCGGATGCCCGGTGTGACACCACTGTCTCTGCTGTCCCCAGCTGGCCCTGCTGGGTGTCGATGGAAGCCTTGTACGTAAGGGTGGTGCCGTAATCGCATGGACATTACACGACAGTGCCAAGCAATGGCGACCCTTAACTATGCATAACTGACTCGATCTGTGACTGTACCGCCGGACCACTACTCTTGCCTGAATTGCGTCTGTGGTGCATTTGCGTCTTGTGGTGATGGCAGTTTTCTCAGTATATGTACCGGGCAGTATATGTACTGACTGAACAAAGCATGAGCTACTGTTACTCCAGCAATCATAGTGCATCGCATTCTAGTAGCCCGATCACATTTGACACACACACACACCGCGCGCGCGCGCGCGTACATGTACACGTACACGTACACACACCAGGGCCTGAGTTCCTCGTGCATTAGGTCACGTGACGCGTAACGATCGGCTCGGCAGTTAGCGCTCGTGTGTGTTCCACGTTGCGCTACAGCATGTGACTCTTCTTCCGATTGTGTTGATGTCCGGCTTACAGTGTGTGATGTGGCCCACTATTCGTCAGTGTTAACACTGTGGACTGCCTCATTAACCCATTTTCTTTCCGACACAATTGGGGGTAGAACCGTGCTCCAGAAAGGTGATGGTTGAAACCCAGCACGGTCGATAGCATGACAGGCCAGTAATGCGATGCGTCTCGTATTGTCTGTGTTTGTGCGCCAGCGGTGCCGTATACTGTGCGCGGTGTAGCAAACCAGCCCTGTCGATAACGAGAGGGAAGCGATGTCAGACGTATCCGTGTTGACCCTTCTGTTGTGGCTCAGCCAGTGACGTGGTACTGTGATTTGACCACTCTGAGACACTGCGACCCCTGTGTCCCTTCCCAGCGAATGAGTTGTGCTGGGATGGAATTGCAAGATACTGGGTTCGAATGCCACGGCCGGCAGGATTTCCGAGTCCGTCCGCGACTCTCCGGCGTGATAGGTTGGCGACGCTGCATGGTCTAGCAGTCAATGTGTCACAAAATAACCCAATGTTCTTTCCGACACTGGGATGTATGGTCCTTCTGTGATCCCTCCATGGCCTCTGTCTCATCACCTACATCCGTCGCCAGAAGATGAGGTGTTGCTGGGACGTGTGACCCATCTGTAGCTCCGCCCGTAATCCCTGTGCACCCTCCTGTGTCCGTTACCAGGAGTGGGGTGGTGCTGGGATATGTGACCCCTCTGTGACCCATATGTCAATGCCCAGAGAGTTGGCTGGTGCTGATGTTTATTATCGCTGTACTCGTCCCCGAGAGTGAGGTGGTGCTTGAATATGTTACCTCCTATGTGACCCATATATCGATGTCCAGGAAGTCGGCTGGTACTGGTGTGTATGATCCTTGTACCCGTCCCCAGGGGGTGGGCTGGTGCTGATGTGTATGACCCCTGTACCCGTCCCCAGGAGGTGGGCTAGTGTATGACCCATGTACCCGTCCTCAGGAGGTGGGCTGGTGCTGCTGTGTATGACCCCTGTACCCGTCCCCAGGAGGTGGGCTAGTGTATGACCCATGTACCCGTCCTCAGGAGGTGGGCTGGTGTTGCTGTGTATAACCCATGTACCTGTCCCCAGGAGGTGGGCTGGTGTTACTGTGTATGTGTAGGGGTGACGGCTCTGCCGTCGGTGGGGTGTCGGGGGTGGTGGCGGGTGTGGGTGTGTGGGCTGTTCTGGGGGTGTGGGTGTGCCGGGTGTGTGTGGGGTGTGGGTGTGCGAAATGTATTTTAGATCCAGCCTAAACTCGACTGAAACTGATTGAACTGCTTGAACTAACTGACTTATTGGGGGCTTGACCTAACTCCCTCCTTTGTTGAATGTGGCTATGTCAGTGGTGTATTGTGTTGTTTTTCGCCGCCAACTCCACCACACATTCCCCAAACCCCAGCCGACGCGATGTTGGTTTGAGTTGCCGTCCCTAACACGAATTTATGTATGTGCGAGGTCAAGGTTTTGGGAACACCATATAGGTAAATGAGCGTCTTCAGCCAGACTATAATTAATGCGTTGCATTAGATAATTGATGGTAATTATATTTACCATTGGTCCAAATGACATGTTCCGTGTTGGGACTTTGGACGCTACTAATAGTGTAATTTTGTGCAATGTACCTCACGAAATAGGTGCCTGTGTTGAGCCCCAAGCGGCTTCCGCTGATCCTGCAAAATCTACCTACTCACGTTCATTCCCCTCATTCACTTCACATTCGCTCGCCCCATTCATGCTCTCCTTATTAATTAATTAATTACTTGGTCCCCAAATTTAGCTCCCGAACCTTCCCCATCAGCGGTACACAAACACATAGATCGACAGATCATTGCTCAAATTTTGATGGTACGTTGGCCGAAGAAGTAAGCCTTTCACTGCCAATCATGGTTGGCCGAGCCATTATTGGCATTGTTCCTCGCCTAGACAAAGTCTGAACGGCAACGAGGGGCCTATCGTACTGGCTCCGAGGGCTGATACAAGTGCTCTGGTGTCTTTGACCGACATACCTAGCCTTAAATTCGATCGATGCCACGCCGGGCCTTATTCGTCGTACACTTGCGACCAGGTCTGACGTATCCCACGGGCGGGCACGGATCCCTACTACATTGGGCACGTACCTGGTCGTCGTTATACCCTAGCCGGTCCTACCATTTTTAGCCTCGGGACTTATGGCATGCCAAATCCGTCCATGTGTCCCTCGAATCTCTGCACCAACCGTACCCACGTGCAGAGTTCGGGGGTGGACAAATTACCAGGCAGTGTTTTGCCTCTACCCTATAGTCCGGCGCCAGACTTCCGGCGAATATAATGTGGTGGTCCCTTTATCGGTCCCTCCCACATGCATACCATGTTCGCCACCTCACCTGCACCCCTGGATCGCAGAGGCCAGCGGGATTTTGCGGTCAAGAGATCCAGAGGAGGTGAACTAATGTCCCCGAAGTGTCCGTTCATCGCACCCTCTCGCAATTAGGCATTATCCAAACGCACGTCGTATATATATAACAACAATAATATTTTAGACGATTTAACCGGCTTGAACACTCACTACCACCACCCGGAAACCTTCAGCCCATATGAGGACGGCTCGCAGGTCGGCTGCCTCGCTTATAAATTTACTTCACCGTGCAAATTAATATCAGGCACGTATCGAAGCATAATTGTGTGAATCTTTCCACCTTGTCGGGAAGTACTCACGGTACTATCTCCGTCTACGGGTCGGGTGTTGATGACTCTGTCAGAGCGAAAAGCGCGGCGCACACCCCTCATCACCCGCGGTACGGCCGCCATTTCAATTCTGGACGTAAATATCCTCCCCTCCTTGCACCTGGTCGCTGAGGTATTTACCACGTGGGCACCGTTTCAAGAGGGTCGTAGTTCTTACATCCTCCATTGCGTTAACCCCCGCGGACGGCCGCTGACTGCTATCGGTATTCGCCCCCTCAGAATTTGACCTAAATGTTACCTGGTTCCTCACGTAAGTTCGTCTGTGAACGCACAGTGGAAGGGTATCTTTTGAGTTTAGGTAGAGTTTGGATTACAAAGAAAGGGTGCACCACGGCAGGTGGGATAGTTACAATATTGTTTGCACTCCTGTTAGCCTAAATGCCGAACGTAATTGGATGGGAAGAGGAAGACAGAAATTGTTGCAAGCATAATTGGGCTGCCCTCTGTCTTATTTTACTCGGCCCTGCCCTGTCGCTCTTCCTGTCCATCACTTCCGAAATGCTACCAACGGTCTGCTGATGCCAACAGATAATTTATATGCTTAATCTAATATATATTTACCTTTACATGCACCGCATCACATTACGCACACACTGCTCATACACTTCTCGCCATCTCTAACATCTCCGTCCACTTCCTCCCCATCCTGAGCTTATCCTATTTGGTCCCCCCCCCCCATGAGAGAGGTCGCTCCCAGCAATGAATTTGGTGAGAAGGCAGAAGCTGCGGAATATAATTTAGGTTTGATCGGAAAGGTTTGCGAAAGAGGAAGACATGTCAGAAGTATGACATTCACATGCCCGATGGTGAGTGGCGAGTGGCCTCAGCTGGGCACTTAATCTCCTCTATCCGAGCACTCAGCCATCTGGCCACCTCTGGACGCCCCTGAGGCGTCGGTCCGGCGGCCACCACCGCGCGTCTTCCAGTCCCCTCCGCTCGTCTCTTCTTTTCCCGTCTGTCCTGTTCTGTCTTCTTGAATTTGCTATAGCCCCGCATCTTTTTTTTCTGTACCCACTCCCAGGGCTTCGGGGTGAGCTCGCGCTTTTGATTGGGTTTGGCCTTTGCCGCCTGGGGCCTTCATGGCGTTCTAGAAGGTTCTCCTGAGCGTGGTCACCGACCTCACGGGCTGATGACCCTTCTGCCGGAGGTGGTTCAGCTGGTGTTCGCACCTGTTTCCAGCTGACAGGGTGCCGGGCCACTCGCGTTCGCCGCGTGTTGTTGTCGGAGTCGCCCCTTTGATGTAGGTGCCGGCGCCACTCGCGTGTGCTTTCTGGGCAAATATTTGTGAGGGACGGGTAAGGTGGCCGGTATCTGACTGCAAGTCTGGCGGCCTGTTCGGATTGGACAAACATACAAATTCTGGTGCCGAAAAATGTAAGCCTCCTTGCATATGACGCATGTACCCGTCCCCAGAAGGTGGGCTGGTGTTGCTGTGTATAACCCATGTACCTGTCCCCAGGGGATGGGCTGGTGTTGCCGTATATGACCCATGTACCCGTCCCTAGGAGGTAGTCTGGTTTTAGTTTGTATGACCCCTGCATCCGCCCCCAGTATGTGGGCTGGTACTGGTGTATATGACCCCTGTACCCTCCCCAGGGAGCGAGGTGGTGCTGGGCCCGGTGCCGGCCACCTGTCTGCCGCAGACCGACTCGGCTGTGCCGTCGGCTCAGGCTGTTCAGCCGCAGATGCAGTGGCCCGGCTCTGGGCAGCTGAGCGTCCGCGTAGTCACAGACGGGCCCACCCGCGTCCTACAGATCGCCGACGCCGGAACCAGGGTAATGTTCCGCTAGGTCGCCGACGCCCGAGCCAGGGTAAGGTGCTGCCGACGTCCTCCAGGTCACCGACACCGTGCCAGGGTAAGGTTCAACCTGCATCCGCCAGGTCTCCGACGCCCGAGCCAGGGTAAGGTTTCACCTGCATCCGCCAGTTCACCGACACCGTGCCCGGGCGAAGTCTTGCCCGTGTTCTCCAGGCCACCAAGGCCCGAGATAGAGTAAGGCCCCATTCGTGTCCCTTCGGCCACGGGCTGCCTAGACAGGGCAATGTCGGATAGTTGCGGTCTGATCTGGTCTGATCCCGGCTGGCGGCCGGCCACCCCCTGCCTAGTACCGGCAGCCTTGAACCCTGACCCGTGGCTTGTAATCTCCCGTTCCTGGTCAGTGATCTCCCTTATTCCTGAACCCTCACCCGTGACCCGTGTATAGCACACTGTTGAGGTTGACTTGACGACTGGTGTCTGCCTGCGTGACCTATCCCCTGCCCCCTGGCCCTGAACACTAGCCTGTGTCTCCCACAGCTGGCATTCGCTCGGATGGACCGCGACTGGGTGATTGTGGGTGAGGACCACGGGTCCAAACTCCTGGCCGCGGACAATGTGTCGAAGGAGCGGCCGAGTCAAGCCGAGTTCACCGTCAGCCTCGAGCTCCCAGCGGGTAAGAGTCTGAAGCAGACCATTCCAGACGGTGTCGGCGTCTGCCGGCTGTCGGATGACTTGGCTGGTGTACCGCTGCTACTGTGACCCTCCTGGACAGGTACCGGCGTCTGGTGTACCGCTGCTACTGTGACCCTCATGGACAGGTTCCAGCGTCAGTCTGGTGTACCGCTGCTACTGTGATCCTCCTGGACAGGTGTCGGCGTCAGTCTGGTGTACCGCTGCTACTGTGACCCTCCTGGACAGGTGCCGGCGTCTGGTGTACCGCTGTTACTGTGACCCCCATGGACAGGTGTCGGCGTCAGTCTGGTGTACCGCTGCTGCTGTGGCCCTCCTGGACAGGTGTCGGCGTTAGTCTGGTGTACCGCTGCTACTGTGACCCTCCTGGACAGGTACCGGCATCTGTCTGGTGTACTGCTGCTACTGTGACCCTCATGGACAGGTACCGGCGTCTGGTGTACCGCTGCTACTGTGACCATCCTGGACAGGTGTCGGCGTCAGTCTGGTGTACCGCTGCTACTGTGACCCTCCTGGACAGGTGTCGGCGTCAATCTGGTGTACCACTGCTACTGTGGCCCTCCTGGACAGGTATCGGCGTTAGTCTGGTGCACCGCTGCTACTGTGACCCTCCTGGACAGGTGTCGGCGTCAGTCTGGTCTGCTCGTCTCTGAAGGCCGAGCTGCTGTACGTGTACCTGGGCGACATATCGGCCGAGTGTCGTCGCACCGCCTGGCGGCTGGCGCTGGACGGCAGCGTGCGCCACCTGCAGGTCGACTGTCAGCTGACCGACACTCTGGCGCCCTGCGTGCTGCATGTGACGCCGGGCGCCGCCGGCGACGAGCGGCGCCACCTGCCGGCAGTCTGTTTCTCCACACACCGCATGCCCAGCTCGTGCAAACGCTCGCAGATCTTCGAGGTGAGCGGGCGTCGGTCAGGCGTTAGAGGATCAGGTCGGCACATGGATGGTGGTCGACTGCAGGCGCAGGCTTACTTTCTGGCGGTCGTGTTGCATTTGGCACTCGTTATTGAAGCGGGCCTCTGCTCATTCGTGCGGTTGTCCGGGAGGATACCTGCTTGGTGGCGGATCGTGCCACGTTCGTGTAACGGTCACGTGCAAATAATTTGGCCTTATTTGTGTCAGTTATGTTCACTGCTCATGAAATCCGAGTTCCTCTTCGAAACGTCGGCCTCTAACCTGGTGGTAATCAGTTTTAGTTTGTCGGTATCATTATTTTGTGTCCAGGTTCATACGTTAGTTTAGTTCCTTATGTAGGGTGGTCCTCAAAAACTAAGATGAACATGTTCAAGGTACTTTTCACTATTGGTGTTCCACTTACAGAAATATTGACTTACGCATAATTTCGTTACTTTTAATCAACGTTTAGCATTGTCGCATGGTCTCCATGTCGCTGACTGAGACATTTACTACTTACTGTTACTCAAATTATCGCATGCACTGCACATTATCGGTCCCATCATCACCTCGGTCGACAATTGATCATATCGTGTCTGCGCCAGCACATGATGGTGTCCGTGAAGGATCTGACGGTGACTCTGGAGGAGCGGCTGCTGTACCATCTGCTGCGCTTCATCGGGTACAGCGACGACACGTGAGTTCCAGTCGATGCCCCACCTCCGTATCTCTGCCCTGTATGTCCTGTGCCTTGTCAAAGTCCGTCCTCTGTACACTGACCTTTCACGCCCTGCTGCGTCCTGTCAACGTCCCACCTCTGCCCGCTCCTGTGCCCCTCATGTACTCCGTCAGTATTATGTCGAAGTTAGTTTCGGACCCCCTCATCTCAATGCATTTGGCTCCCATAGATCCTGGGATCTGAGCTCTGAGCGGATCTTAGGCATCTGGCCGGCACTGGCCTGTCGGGGTAACATAGGCATTCTTGAATTGCCGGCGTCGGCCGGCTGTCAGCTTTTTGCTTCGTCAACGCACTCATTCAAGACCCTGTGCCTGTGGGGCCAGTCGGAAGAATCATGTCATCGTGCCTCTGGCGAATATCATGCTGTCTGATGGAATGGCTTTGAGGCGCGCGCGAGAGAGAAAGAGAAAGAGAGAGGGAGCGAGAGCGAGAGCGAGATAGGAGCCATTGGATTTGCGAACCAGTTATCGCACGGCCGAGGAAAAGCAAGAATAGGCAACAGGACTTGCCTGCAGTATCCTGCCTCCGTATCCCTCCTGTGTAGGGCGTCGGTGGCTCAGTGGTTAAGCTGAGCGTCAGGCATGCCAGAGGAATGGGGTTCGATTCCCCGTGGTGCTTGACCTTCCCACCAGAATAAGTGGCAGGCGACACCATATGGCCTTAGCTGCTGAGTGCGTGGTAAGTCCAGAACCAAGTAACTAACCTCCCCTGTTCCCCTACCGAAGACTCACTGTTCCACATCCGTATCCCCCTCCCCTGTACCCCACCTGTACCTTGTCAGTATCCCGCCTCTGTATCTATCCCGTGTCCCTTCTATACCCAGTCAGTATCCCGTACCGGAATTCCTTTCCTGTGTCCATCTGGTTCCCTGCCAATGTCTCCTGAACTATGCAGTATGTCGTATCCCATGTACGATATGTGAACATGTTGAGTCCCACGATATTTGCTGGTGTCTCGCTGACCAAAATAACAGATGTCTCTCTGCACTCGATATTCAGACAGCGTGAGTTTATTATAATTTTTTAATTGGAGTGTTTAGAGAAGTAAGTTGCTAGCTTGGTCCATGTTCGTGATGAACTGGACAGTGTTTTAAATGTGTGTGAAGGTGTGAGCGCAGGTTTTAACCTGCAGCCACCACAGTTACTGACACAGTGGTCATTGGTCGGTTCGCGGTGTGACCGAATACCCAAATGTCCGTGGCTTTACAAAAATGTATATTTTTCGTTTGCCCCATGTGCTGTACCGAAAACTGGCAACTCAGATAGAGAAGAATGCGACACTGTCCGATCGTAATATAACCATCCGGACAGGTCCGGGGGTGTCTGACTGTACCCTCTCCTCGGTTCAGGTCGGAGGTGAACCAGCTGGAGGAGTCTGACCACGAGACCCAGCGCGCCCTGAAGGCGGCCACCTCAGCACACAACACCAGATACTACTTCAGACGTCTCGAGCTGGCTCTGAGAAAGGTCATCCACCAAAGGATGGAGGGAAATAATGATGCTATCACCTTCAGCTCGACCCGTATGCCTTTATCAGATTGCTCAAGTCAAGCATGCAGAGCCATCCATGCTCTTCTGGCGACAAGACGTAGTTTCTGAATGAGCGCAAAGTGACCCAAGTAGTCATCACTCTCTGAAGCGCCAATCCACCACCACCGAATAGTTTCTGACTCGCCAAAGTTTTCTTTTGACATTGACAGGCATAGCAGAAATCCAATTTTGTGCGAACTTAGTTTAATCAGGAAGACCCGACCAAAGTATGCTGACCCGAGATCGGATCTCAGTGTTGTTTTGACCTGACACCAGTGCAATGATGGCGACCTGACTCCGTATAGTGACATCTGACTGTGCCTGCATGTAGGCTCGACTTGACCCCAGTGTACTGATGGTGACCTGACCTCAGTATGTTGATCTGTGACTCGACCTCGATATGGCATTACTTAGCGTCAGTTCACCTCATATTGGCCTCAAACCAACTTCATTGTATTGTCCCGTGACCTGACCTTAGCGTATTGACCTGGACCTGATCCAGTTGTGACCAGTGACCTAATTTGATCTCGGTGTACTAACCAATAATCTAACAACAGCATGATAGTTGTAGGACTTGACCTGTTCTCAATGTAATCGGGGACCCGATCTTGGTGTAGCCCAGGACCAGGGCTGGACGTTTCCATTCTACTTAATGGATCGGGGCGTTAAAATATGAACACGACATGGAACAAAATGCAATTTTGCGTACATCTCGTTATCAGTAGCATTCGCCATCGGACGTACTGGAAGAGCGGAGACAGTTTTGGCTAGCTATACGGCTCTCTGGGAGCGGAGATGTTAGCATGAGTAATGTGGAGATATCACCTGTGGGCTAATGTGACATAACATTACCTGATCTGTGGCCTAACGTGGGTTAATGTAGCCTCAGTCTGACCCTTAGCTGGCCTCAATTCGGCCTGTGATCTGACCTTGATGTGATGCACGGCATAACTTCCGTGTAATCCGTAGCATGACCTCCGTGTGACCCATGACCTGACCTCCGTGTGGCCCGAGACCTGACCTCTGTGTGACGCATGGCCTGACCTCCGTGTGACCCGTGACCTGACCTCTATGTGGTCCGTGACCTGACCTCCATGTGACCCATGGCCTCACCTCCGCGTGACCCGTGACCTGATCTCCGTGTGACCCGTGGCAGGTACGCCTCAGTGTGCTGACCTCTGGCCGGCTGCCGGCGGAGCTGGCCGCCGTCAGAGACAAGTTGGGTCGCCGGCTGGTGCAGTTCGAGGGGGCCTCGGTCGAGCTGGACCCTTTCATCCGCAGCCATCCGTACGAAACCGCCGCCAAGCTGCTCGACTCCGTGCTGGAACACTACAAAGAGGTACGCTGCCGCACACTGCTGCTCTCACGGGAGAGGAGCGGAACTCGTGGTGTAAGTTATACGTGCTGGCGCCCGTGGCGGTCACATCGTCGCGTGCTGCAGTCGTTGTCACACTCCGGCCGGCTCTGCAGGATGTGTTGATGGTCTGCTGGCCGTCAGTCTGTGACGTGTCGGCTGTCCTCAGGAGCTCACGTCTCAGGCGGCTATTATCCTGGGCTCCACCGACTTCCTCGGCAACCCACTGGGCTTCATCTCTGACGTCAGCGACGGCGTGTCGGGTCTCATGCTGGGTGACGTCGGCGCTCTGTTCAAAAGCGTGACGCACGGCGTGGCGGACTCAACTGCCAAGGTCACAGGTCAGTGAGTAGGTCCAGGTGGCAAGGTCACTGGTGAATGACAGACCCACCCACCAATATCACAAGCCCACTGGCTTGTGTCATTGGTGACTGAACAGCCCTATGCCCCTGTCTGTTGTCCTTATGCCTCTGTCTTTGATCCAGGATATATCAGGGTTTTCCAACGATATTTTAAATTTTATTCTAGCTTACTTAGTTCAGAAGTTAGTATGGGCGTTTCAAGAACCCCAGCGAAGGTGGATTTGCCCACCTTTGCCGCAGCGTATGTGGTCCAGCGAAGGTGGATTTGCTGGTTGGTTCGGCGAGGGTAAATATGGCATGCTGTTCTAACATTTTCGCGGGAATTTTCCACTCGCGCGCCAGAAGTGGATCCGATAAGTTATCCGTGACCTAAGCACTGAGTCACCGTAAGGACTCGCTCTGCCTCTGAGCAAATCCGTCACTCGGATCCGATCGGCTCTGTATCCACCTGTATCTCAAACTCTCAAACACCAAAGGAGCTGTGACCTTTGGTGACCGCAGGCTCGCTGTGAAGCATGCTCGGCTGTGATGGCCGCTCTTGTGGCCGTAAACTGGCTGTGACCCCCCCTCTTGTGTGGTCGCAGACTGGCTGTTGAGCAAGCTCGACTGCGACGGCCATTCATGTGACCGCAGGCTTGCTGTGAAGCAAGCTCGACTGTGAAGTGATCCCACTCGTGTGACGGCAGGCTGACTGTGGAGCTCTCCCAGCCAGGGTTACTGTGGAGCTCGCCCAGCTGTGACTGCCGCTCGTGCGACCGCGGGGTGACTGTGGAGCTCGCCCAGCTGTGACCTCAGGGTGACTGTGGAGCTCGCCCAGCTGTGACGGCCGCTCGTGTGACCGCAGGCTCGCTGTCGGACGCCGTGGGCTGGGTGTCGCTGGATGAGAAGCACGACGACACGCGCCGTCGTATCCGCACCAAGCACGTGTCCGGCGCCGATAACCTGCTGGCCGGCATCAAGGGCTTCGGCCTGGGCATGTGGGGCGGCGCCTCGTCGCTGGTCGTGCAGCCCATCCAGGGCGCCTCCGCCGAGGGCGTTTGGGTTAGTGAGGCGGTCGGTGGTATCGGGGTCCTGGAGGCAGTCCGACCATCTTGGTCAGGGTGAGAGTTCTCGTTATTTGCATCAGTTGTATAAGGATCAGCAATTGGTGTTAGAATCCGATTAGTGGTGTTTTGTACAAGGTTTTGTTGGTGTGTTGTCTTTTCAGGAATTTCTTGATTGATTGATTATTTGGGCTTATGGGCGCGCCGACTACAAGGTCATTTAGCGCCCATTTCAAGAATTTATTTTACCGGTCATGTTGTTTGTCTGAACCAATTTGCGTTTTGAGCGCATTGCGTCCAATTCGAAGTTCTCACCGCCAACCTGAATTGCACCCTGTTTGTCTGTAAGCGCAATGCTGGTGTTGTCCGCGCAGGGATTTTTCTCTGGAATCGGAAAAGGACTTGTGGGTACCGTTACCAAGCCTGCCGTGGGAATCCTCGATCTGGCAGCAGGAGCTGCCAACGCGGTAAAGGATACCAGCAGGAGGTGAGTACCCTGGAGATATTCGCTCTGCTCATTTTGTCGATCCGTCAATTGTTACGTTGTCTATTACCCTCAGGTCTATTTCCCAGATGTCGTGATGAGGTTTCTGTCTAATGTCGAAGTTGGAATAGGCGGCAAAATTGTTAGAGGGATTTTCTGTTCCGGAAAACTACCAGGGTGAACTAACTTCGCCCTCAGCGACTGATTTGCACCTCAATTACCCTCACTAGATGATACGGGTATCCGTTCTTCTGCCCTTTGATTTTTTTTTCGGGCTTGCCAGTAGTCGCCGGTGTCGCCTTCGGTTTAGGATCTCGCCTGTAACCTCGATGAAATATATGGCCTATGTATGACCTAAAACCCGCAATCCGATTATATCCTTCACGCTAGCAAATGGCCTAAATGCCATCTAAGATCCAACTTAACGTCCGCGCATGTTTACTGTTCTGACCGGCAGAATGATAATATGTAAAGTGGCATGTGCTTTCTAATCTGACACATGACCTAGTATTTGGTATTTGGACCTTTCGTCGGGTAATACTTCTGGTGGGCTCATCCATAATGGCTCTACCATTGTGACTCCGGATACTATCTAGTCCGATGATCTGGCCGATGCCTGCCGAATCCACTCCCGATCTACATTAACCACGGTTGACCTAGATGTTGTCCCTGCGGTACCTCTGTTGACCCTGGATGGTCTCGGTGTTAGCCCTGGACGATGTGGACGGTGTTGGGTCGGGATGGCCTCGATATTAGCCCTGGACGATGTGGACGGTGTTGGGCCGGGATGGCCTCGATATTAGCCCTGGGCGGTGTGGACGGTGTTGGCCCTGGACGATGTGGACGGTGTTGGGCCGGGATGGTCTCGATGTTGACCCTGGGAGCCTCTGTCGGCCCTGGATGGCCTTAGTGTTAACCCTGGACGATGTGGACGGTGTTGGCCCGGGATGGCCTCGGTGTTAGCCCGGGACGGTTTAGACGGTGTTGGCCCTGGGCGGTGTGGACGGTGCTGGCCCTGGACGATGTGGACGGTGTTGGGCCGGGATGGCCTCGGTATTAGCCCGGGACGATGTGGACGGTGTTGGCCCGGGATGGTCTCGGTGTTAGCCTCGGACAGCGTGGACTGAACGATGTGGACGGTGTTGGCCCGGGACGATGTGGACGGTGTTGGGCTGGGATGGTCTCGGTGTTAGCCTCGGACGGCGTGGACGGTGCTGGCTCTGGACGATGTGGACGGTGACCTGGACCGTGTGTTTGTCGGCAGCTCGAGTCGGCAGGCGCCCGCGCGGGTCCGGCCTATTCGCGTGGTGCAGGGGGCGGGCGGTCTGTTGACGCGCTACAGCTGTAAGGACGGCGACGGCCAGGAGCTGTTGCTGTCCTTCAGCGACCGGTCACCCACAGAAAGGTCGGTCATGCTCGGGGGTCTGTTGACGCGCTACAGCTGTAAGGACGGTGACATTTGGGTCTTGTCCCGGTTTCTCCTTGGATGTTTTTTTTCCGGAATGCATTCTTCAATGACCATTCGTCTTGAGCGCCCAGGTGCCACATGGATATGCGACTTTGAGCCCCAGAAACACTCAATACGGAACATTTCATCAGGCATGTTCACCAGGTTTTCTATAACTTAACCATTTCTATAGCTTTCTATTTTTCAGTGCATGTTTACAGAACTTTCTGAAGGGGAGGTACGTCACGGTACTTCAAATCACAATCTCATAATTTGAATACAGGTCAAGGTCATTGGTCTCAATTCAAGTAAGTTTTTACCCACTTCTTGGGCTTCTAGCCCTCACGATGCAATTTTTCCGAGGATTTGTTGTTTGAACTGTAATCAAGAAAAGGACGAGATGCACCATATTAATGCCGTGCGGCCCATGTGCCAGTTGCCTTCCTCGTGCCATGTGAGGACATATCAAGCAACTCAAAATGTTTAGATTTGTTAATTGTAAAATGGAATGTCACTACAGTTTGGAATATGTCTATCTAGAGCAGTAATAGACTCTGAGTTCGAATTTAATGCGAATGAATACGAAGTAGCCTCTGTCATCGGAAAAGGTTGAACATTGTCGTGGGGTGAACTGCATGGAGACCAGTGCTGTTAATTTGGTTGATGTGGTTCACTCCAAACAGTCTCATAAATCCAACGAAATCCCTATAAAATACTCGTTTTTTAACGGGGCTCAAAACCATGGTCACGCCGGGATCATCCTGGGTCGCACGCCTGTCGGGAGATGGGCTACACGGCTGTTGGGAGGTGAGTCTCATGTTTATTTGGAGGTGGATCCTACCTGGGTCACACACCTGTCAGGCGGTTGGTCACACACCTGTCGCGAGATGGGTTACACGCTTGTCGGAAGGTGGGTTACATATTTCTTTGGAGATGGATCCTACCTGGGTCACACTTGTCGGACGGTTGGTCACACGTCTGTCGCGAGGTGGGTTATACCCGAGTCATGGATAACCAATCTCCGTGGCTATGACAAGGTCGTGGGGACGAGTAGTCTGGGGGTAAGTTTCCCGTCTCACAATCGAGAGGTTGTGGGTTCGAGTCTCACCCGTCGCTGCTCTTCGCCCGCGACCAATCGGCGTGGAAGATTGGCGACGCTACATGACTCAGCGGTCGATGAGTCGTAAAATAAATAACTAACTATGACAAGGTCGTGGTCATCAACCGGTTTTATCCAAGGTCGTATCCCCCACCTCTGCGGGTTGGTGAGGTGCTGGACGTTGCTGTTTGCGTCCGGGCCTTTGTATTCCAGTGATGGGATGTGACGAGTTCAGGGTGTCGATAGCACCAGGCGAGGATGCCATGACAACGATTGCCGTTCTCCCTCGTCTGTATCCGGGACAGGTTTTAAGTTCATTCAATACTGTATGCACCAGCACGTCAGTGATCCACAATTTGAATGAGAAATGGTCCTGGACCAGAAGTATTTTTATAGTCATCTCTTGTATTTTCACGAACAATTTCACTCTCCTATTTTAAGATGTTCGAACACGAGGAATGGAATAAAAACGTCGGAGGGAACATGCACGAATTAAGGAGTAAAGTAAAATACACTGATGAATAAAAGTAACTCTTTTTGATCAACCTCCTTTCTTATCAAATACATTTTTGCCACGTCGCCTTCGGAACTTTTTCATCCAGTTTAATTCAGGAATGTCCGCTCTACCACCACCTTAGGAATGATGTATCTTCTGGCACATTGGTCCAGAGGGGCTTTGTAGCCTCACTGCGAACCGTCAGTGTTGCAGACAGGACCAGGGCCAGGACGTGAGTGTTACAGACAGGACCGGAGCCACCGAAGTGAGCGCCGTGACCTGTATGTCTGTCTGTGTGTGTGTGACAGGTATGTGGCGTACGAGCTGCTGTGTCCCGGCGGACAGCAGGCCACGCCGGCGGCGGCGTGCGACTCCAGCTCCCCGGAGATGGCCAACTACGGGCGGGGCGACCTGCGCGTGCTCGTCTCCACCGAGGTGGTGCGCGTGTTGTCCCACACCAGCCCGGGCGTCTTCACACCCGGCTTCACGGTCCACTTCAGGTATGCAAACTTGGTAGTGCGCTTCAGGTACGTATGCTTGGTGGTGCACTTCAGGTATATGCACTTGGTAGTGCATTTCCACTTTCCAGTATATATACTTGGCGGTTCACTGCTGGTATATACACTTCGTGGTGCACTTCAGGCATGTACACAGGTCATGTCGTGTGACAAGAAGTCACAGGTCGTGCGACTTCTATTGGTGAACTAGTTGATCTTCATCATTTGCCTGTGGGTTCCTCAATAACTGCGTATCCATCAGCTCAAGTTTTCCTCGCGCTGGTTATCTTGGGGCAGGGGCGGTTTAGTGCCACTATATGCACTACCATCAACGAAAGGAGCACAACTTTTGGGGCCAGTTATCTATTTAACAATTTAATCTGGCATCTGTAGGTGTGGCCATTATTTGTTCTTCGGGTTCGCTCCAGCCCGTCACCATCTGGCAATATAGGCCGTCTAGAAGTGCCATCCTGTGAATGTCAGCCTGCAAACGCCGACCGTCTGCTGTGGTCGGCCTGTCAAAACGCGGCGCACCTGTGGTCGGCGTGTACCGGGGGGAAGGGGACCGCCAGACGGTCCGGCCACATGCGGCGTGCTGTGTCCCGCGGGGTGCTGACGATAGCCCGACCGCAGTGAACTGGAGGACTGTCGGCCGTCCATAGAGCGCGAGCCGACGGCGTGCTTGTCCCGCGGGGACAACGCGAGTAACGGAGCGTGGCGTCCATAGAGCGCGAGCCGACCGGCCTGTTGTGTTCCGCGGGGGTGCTGACGATAGCCCTGGCCGCAGTGAGCTGGAGGACTGTCGGCCGTCCATAGAGCGCGAGCCGACCGGCGTGTTGTGTTCCGCGGGGGTGCTGACGATAGCCCTGGCCGCAGTGAGCTGGAGGACTGTCGGCCGTCCATAGAGCGCGAGCCGACCGGCGTGTTGTGTTCCGCGGGGGTGCTGACGATAGCCCTGGCCGCAGTGAACTGGAGGACTGTCGGCCGTCCATAGAGCGCGAGCCGACCGGCGTGTTGTGTTCCGCGGGGGTGCTGACGATAGCCCTGGCCGCAGTGAGCTGGAGGACTGTCGGCCGTCCATAGAGCGCGAGCCGACCGGCGTGTTGTGTTCCGCGGGGGTGCTGACGATAGCCCTGGCCGCAGTGAGCTGGAGGACTGTCGGCCGTCCATAGAGCGCGAGCCGACCGGCGTGTTGTGTTCCGCGGGGGTGCTGACGATAGCCCTGGCCGCAGTGAGCTGGAGGACTGCGGCCGTCCATAGAGCGGAGCCGACCGGCGTGCTGTGTCCCGCGGGGGTCTGACGACAGCCCTGGCCGCAGTGAGCTGGAGGACTGTCGGCCGTCCATAGAGCGGAGCCGACCGGCGTGTTGTGTTCCGCGGGGTGCTGACGATAGCCCTGGCCGCAGTGAGCTGGAGGACTGTCGGCCGTCCATAGAGCGCGAGCCGACCGGCGTGTTGTGTCGGGGACATAGCCCGGCCGCAGTGAGCGGCGCTCTGAGACTGTCGGCCGTCCATAGAGCGGAGCCGACCGGCGTGTTGTGTTCCGCGGGGGTGCTGACGATAGCCCTGGCCGCAGTGAGCTGGAGGACTGTCGGCCGTCCATAGAGCGCGAGCCGACCGGCGTGTTGTGTTCCGCGGGGTGCTGACGATAGCCCTGGCCGCGTGAGCTGGAGGCTGTGGCCGTCCATAGAGCGCCGACCGGCGTGTTGTGTTCCGCGGGGGTGCTGACGATAGCCCTGGCCGCAGTGAGCTGGAGGACTGTCGGCCGTCCATAGAGCGCGAGCCGACCGGCCTGTTGTGTTCCGCGGGGGTGCTGACGATAGCCCTGGCCGCAGTGAGCTGGAGGACTGTCGGCCGTCCATAGAGCGCGAGCCGACCGGCGCGCTCATCTACAAGGTGGTGCTGACCGTGGCCGCGCCGGCTCTGGGCCGCAAGTGTAGCCAGCCGTCCCTCCGCTGTCGGGACAGTAGCGTCGCCATCAAGGTGAGCGGAGCTGGCGCCAGCCCCGGAGAAACCCGAGCTGCAGGGCTGGCAGGTGTCTAGAGGTGGTGAGGGCAATTGAGGATATCACACGCGTTGGATCAGCTCAGGGGTATCGAGCGTCCCAGTCAGCGTTTGATATCGTACCGGTGCAATGCACTGCGTGGCAACGTGACAACAGTTGTTCACCCTGTGCGTGGATGTAGTGAGGTATCATTTGCGTTTGAAGTATGTGATTGTGTGAAGTTGTGGTGGCTCTTGATGGCCCAGTTCGTCGAGCGACGGCATTGATATCTCCCATCCTGATGAAACTATGATTGAGTCATCATGCGCGCTCGCCGTTCGCTTCCGACTACGAATGTCAGCTGATGTACCCTGGAAGGTCGGGGCGAGGTAACGTGGTGGACGTATCGTAATATTGGTGGCGCAGTAGCCGAGTACGAATGTCAGCAGACGCACCCGGGAAGGTCTGGGGCGAGATAACGAGGCGGACGTATGGTGCAGTTAGTGGCGCGGTGGCCGACTACGAATGTCAGCTGACACGCGTCCCAGATAGGTCGGGGACGAGGTAGCGGGCGAACGTGTGGTAACATTTGTGGTGCGGTAAATGTCATGTCGCACATTTTGCCAATGAATTGGAATTCCTCCGAGTTCAGGATATGCCAACCAACCTCAGACTTGCATGGGCCCTGAAGCTTCGAAGGCATCGCGGTAAGCGTGTAATATTGAAGGAAGGTGCCATAAATCTGGTTGTCCGCCAGGTGACTAGTGGGAAGATTGCGTGCCGTCAGATGTCTGAACGATTTACGTCGTTATACGAAGACAGAAAAAGTATATGAACCGTCTTTTTTGTTTGTCATGCGTGCAGTTTTGGTCATCTGTATACTTTGCTTAATTTTCAAATTCCCTCGCCAATAGAAAAATTAAACAACTTCATGTCTTGGCTACATGTTATCCATCGTAAAGCAACGGCGCCTGTTTATGTGGTGCCTTGGTTCACCTTATATACCCAGCCGCTGCGTGTTGCGGCGCAACTGCAATTGCAAGGAAGTTGCACCATTCGTGATATGACGAAAACGGCCGTGGGGAGAGGAGATTTAACCATTCGGGAATGTGACTAGGACATTTGTGGGAAAGGGAAATTCACCTATATTTTTCGTGTGTGGTAGAACGTAATCCAACAACTGCGAAGTGCTTGTCTAAATGGGGTGTGTAGTCGTGGATAACGAAACACGCCATTCGGAAGTTTACCAAAATGTAAAAATGGATCTTCCACATTGTCTCTGAGGTTCGCTACTCAAGTGTTTTCTTTTCGTTGACCTGTCGATCCTCAGGAAAACCTTTTCCCACCTAAGATGTTCAACACAAGCCTTTCATTCCCCAGAAAGCTTGGTATAGCCCAGAGTATGGTATGAGTCTTGGCAAATAGCCCAAGACTCATACTATACCCAACTTAACTTAAGTCACAGCTTAGCTCATACTCATGCCTTACTTAACGCGTTTTGCTGCTTATTCGTGCATACATGCGGGGACCGTTTGGTTTTGTGTGGCGCAATTGATGGTCTGTGAAGTTGACTTTGTCAGAAACTCTGGTGGTCGGGTGTGCTGGGATTCGGTGACGTGGTGTCGCCACCGCGCACTGGCCGGCTGGTCTCGTGTGATGTTAGCAACACACTGGTGGTTGTTTTGCTATGAGTGAGTGACGCTCGTGTTGGCCGCTGATGTAGCACGGGTCAGGACAGGATAGCCTGCCTCCTTGACGTCGTGTGACTCCAGCGGCTGTCCGCCCTGTGTCGGAGCTGCTCTCGCCTCTGACTGTCCAACTGTTCACACTCTGCTCCAGATCACGGAGCTCATCAACTTCGGCAAGAGCTGCTATGAGGAGCTCGCACACACCGTGCCCCCGTCGGCGGCTGAGTCAGAGTACCAGTAGGGCGGCCGGCGGGTCGTCCCGAAGTGTGGCTGAGGCGCGCCGTACACCGCCAACCACCCATTTCGCCGCCCAGCAGTCCTGTAGCGTTCTGAGCTTGTCGCCGTCCCAGGCAGTTCGCCAATGGCGATCTGCAGTCAGTTCTTGCGTGTGTAAATGTTGTCGACCGGCCGTGGGACACTGATTTGTGGGGGGGGGCTCAGTACTGGACATGGTGTGCCTTCCGACGGTAGATATCTATGTCCAGCTTATAGGTGCTGCTATGCGCATGGCGAATTTGAGCTGCTATATATATGCATGTATGCCTACACACCGATGGGCTTTATATATGTTGACTGTGATCTTGGTATTGCACGCACTGAAATAGCACATGTACTGAGGTGGGTATCGTATCACATGATCAGCACAATCGGGTTAACGACAAATACTGTTCTGGCTGTGGCTTTGTTGCTGGTAGTTGGAGATTTGGTGATATGTCACGGAGGATGAGCATGCGTCGCGTCGCAATGTGGCCGAGCAATCCAGGCACGATTGAGACCACCCTAATGACCGATGTCATAGGCATCCTGGGTGTCGCATTTGAAGGCATTCTTACCGCCCGCCTGCGCGGTCTCGCCGCAACTGTACGTGGGGTGTTGTGCACCGGCGGTCGTCTCGCATGTACGGGTATCATGGGCGGCTGTAGCGGGGGCGTGATGTTTGTCGCGCCGCGGGAACACGCCGGTTATAGCCGGGGCCGAGTGTCATACCGTGGAAGCATACCAGTCACAGCTTGGCCAAGTGTCATACCGCGGAGACACACCGGATATAACCTGGGCCGAGTGTCATGCTGTGGAAACCTACCAGTCATAGCCTGGCCAAGTGTCATACCGCGGAGACACGCCGGATATAGCCTGGGCCATGTGTTATGCCGCAGAGACATACTGGTTACAGCCGGACCTGGTGATATACCCCTGAGCAACTCACTTATTGTGAAACGAGAACAACGACACAAACAATTCGTGTGATTGAGCAAATATAACTCGGACTGATGTGTTTCTGCTTGAAGAAGAACGCGAATGTACGCCAGAAAGTACGATTACTATTTGATGGCGGTGATTACTTTTGCGAAGCCGTGGTTTCACAGTATTTTTTAATTGCACGGTTGGCGTGAAGCGTGCTGAACAACGACCTTTATATTTTACAGTGCCTGAATGTACGGATGCTTTCTTTTAAATCGCGCGGATGATGGGATGATATATTATTCAGCAGTTCGTTGGTGGAACACTGGTAAAGCCAATCACCGACGGGTAGAATAACGTTCCTATGACTCGTGGTGTAATATATATTTATCACAATAAAGCGCACGTTATTTATTTGGCGTGCTTACATTGGGGCATAAACAAGGACTCCCTCATGCATAAATGTTGAAGTTGTTTTTGCTGTTGTTTTTGCCATTCACCTCACTACTTTCGTGCTGCCGTCTACTGCAAACAGCAATACACAAGACTGGCGCCAAATTATGTTAGCTGGGTGGGTCATATGGGAAGAGTAGTGTGCGGTTATCAATTGTATTTTCCAGTGTATGCTCAGTACAGGTGCAGGCTGCCGGTTTTATCTGTTGTGCCGAGGAAAACCAATAGTGTATGCGAGTTTGCCTGGCTGTGGTGGTGTAGAGTTCGTTTCAATTGTACGGTAATCGGTTGAGCAACAGCCGTTTCTGTTCTTGCATTGACCGGACGATAAATAGCAAAACGGCAACAATTTGTTGCACCATATTGCAACAGCAAATACACCGACGCGTGCCTTTTCCATGTCCTGCTCACCTCCACCCACTCGACTACTTATTTCCAGCCTGGCCACTCAGACCAGTCTTGCCACTCCCGCTGCCCTGCCGCGCCTGTCCGGACCAGGGTCAGTCGCGAGAGTCCAGCTCGGGCGGCGATGAGAGACCTGTGGCGACGACCTCCAACCGGCCACAACCACCACGTATCATTCACGGGCCGAAACTGGCCGGGAAGGGTGCGGTCGCCTACTCTCGATCCATCCCCACCCCACATTTGGCTCGGTTACGTGGTGCAATGTCCTGCTACATGGTCACACCTGCCGACCGGCCGGCGCCGGATCCGACGTGAGCAGAACATGCCACCGTGACAGCGGCAGCCGTCGACGGTCTGTGTCGACATCGACAGGCGCTGGCCGGCCGACGAGGCTCTCCGCTCGGAGCGCGGATCCGACCAGTCTGCAGACACGATACCAGCCGTGATCAGTCTGCTCGCATTCGAAACCCATCTGATAAAGGGTACTAAGTTGACTTCATTCAACACAGCGCAAGGTCCAAACATTTATAGTATATTTACCATTCTGAAATCCACTGGATTATGATCGACCAGTTTTATGCATTCCTACGAGCTGGCATGCACTCGCGATGTAAGTATAACACACCAGACGTATTACAATTGCAAGTATGAACATTCCTGCGTGGGTCTGCTGATGTTCAATACTTGTGGGGATGGGGGGTGTCACCCACAGCCCCCCCCCCCCCCCCCCCCCCCCCCCCCCCCCCCACCAGCTACCTTTGCCCCCCCCCCCTTTTTCTTTTTCTTTCTTTTTTTTTTTTTTTTTTAACCCCCCCCCGAGCTGGGTCGCGTTCCCCCTCCCCCCCCCCCCCCCCCCCCCGCCTTTTCCCTGGTGGGGGGGGGGGAGGGGTTTGGGGGTGTGGGGGGGGGGGGTTTTTTTTTTTTTTTTTTTCCTTTTTTTTTTTTTGTGGTCTGATCAAAGATAAATTTCCAATTTGTTATAAAATTTTTTTCTAACCCCCTCTTTCCCCCCCGGCGCGCGCCCCGCCCCCCCGCCCGGGGGAGGGTGGTTTTTCCCCTCCTGAGGGGGGAGGGGGGGGGGGGTTGTTTTTTTTTTTTTTTTTTTTTAAACAAAGTTCGGTTAGGGGGTGGTGGTGGAGGGGTGGGGGGGTTGGGGTTTTGTTTTTGCCCCCGGCTACGTTCTTCCAATAAACGAAATTTTTTTCCACGGGGAATTTTTTTTTTTTTCATGTTCTTTTCATAAACATTATTTAAAAAAACGTAAATAGCAGTTTTATGTGGGCAATCGCAGTTTGCATTACTGCGCTTAGTTTCTCCACAAAATTAAGGAATGCACTACTGTTTTGCTCAATTTCGAGCGTTCTACGTCAGCATCATACTCGGTGGACGATGAATTATCTTGAAGTTGAATGTCGTCCCGGGCAGGATAATCGTCTGATGTCATCAGGTGGATCGGGCCTCACTGTGCGTTTAGATAAAGATTTAAAGCGTTTTGCTAACTGTGACAAGAAAATTGGTTCTCCGAATCGTTCGACAGCGGTGGTCGTTTACCTCATTCGGCCAGTTGCGATAGAGTTATCATCCTCGCTATCGCTGGATACTGGTGGGGCTCGGCCCTTTCGGTCAAACGCGTGAAAGGCAACTCATTCTCTAATAGGTCAGATTCAACCTTCAGTGATTTCACAGAGCAAGGCCGTGGAATTACCTGCAGTTATCTTGGTAGCCTCGTCATCCCATTTTGGCGGGAGCTGACATCCATTAGATAGACGCTGTCATTCAACTTGAGTCTCGAACGTGGTCGATACGCGTCGTTCCGTTTATCCTCTACCGACGGTTGTGCACGCTCGGGTGCGGGACCGTCGACTGTCGTCCCGCTGGACAAGTGATTTTTGGTCCACCCGTTCCGACGCCATGTTCCGTCGGCTCCCAGGTCGTGTTCGTGTCAGCCAAACGCGTCTTCAGGGCGTGCACAGGTCTGGTTTCGCCAATTGTTAGGTTTCGGATGACACAGTTAACCGGGCCGGTTTGCTTGATAGTTCGAAAGTGCGGCTTCCCGGGGAGTGAAGGTTTTGACCACGTGCCAGGTGGCATTGTGAAGTCGTGATACACGGGTTGTCCTTTCATGAAATATTTCGGTTTGGCCTTCCGGTCCGTGTATTCTCGATTTTTGTTGTGGCTTTCTACAATGTGCATCTTCACATGGCAGTAAATCTCGTTTAAGTTTGCCAGCATTATGGGAATAGAGTCCTCTCCATGGTACACCAATTTTGGTTGTAGCACTGACCAGAGGAGAACCGGGTCTCTCCCGTAGAGCGTGCTGAACGGCGCGAGAGAGTCAGGACTTTCAATATTCGCTATCCTGAAAGCCGCAAAAGTAGCGGGAATTTCCGTGTGCCAATCATCCTGATTCTTTTTAGTTGCTTCCGACAGTATGTCATTTTGGCAGCGATGGCACCTTTCGCATTTTCCATTTCCGCTTGGATGGTAGGCATTGGTAGAGATATACCGAAGGTACAAGCAAACTTCCAACTCGTCCACATCCGCATTTATTTATTTTCAGCCCAAGTCCATTTAATTTTCAGCCCAGAAATATCACGTGGAAAAAGGGATACCAGGGATATTCTTCATAGGTATCTTTATGACGGTCTTGTCTTTAAGTGCAAAAGTTATGAGAGTAAAAGGGACAAAAGATCAGCATTGCAATGACGCAGCCGTTACTATTCTGCGTTTCACGGAACGGTCCACAAAAGTCAATGGCTAACATCTCGAACGGGCGATGCTGCACTGACATTTCCTGTATTGGCAATGGTGCTGACTTTGTTTTTTGTCTGCGCACGCTGTGAGATAAGCCATAGTATCCCTCCATATTCCGTTCCAGTAATACCGAAATTTCAGCCTTGCATACTTTTTTGGTAAATCTGATGTGACCTGTAAGGAAGCCCTCGTACATTTCTTTCAACACCCTTTCCTCTCAAACATTTCGGAACACGAAGTTGCAACCCATGGAATAGTTCAAAACGGGGACCAGCGCAAATTTTGCAAGTGAGCTTATCGAGCTCCATGTAGTGCAAAACAATGTCCTTTTTGATCCGAATGGTCTTTGTCGTTCATGGTGTTTTCGAATGTTGGCTATTTGTTCGCCTACCTTCTGAGGTTTTTCAATATTCCGCCATTTTACCAAAATGCCTTTCCATTTTCCCCCTTACTCTTCTCTTCCTCGGGGTTTCTAAGATGAGTTTTTCGGAAGTTGGGGTCAGTGGACTGGAGTCAATGACATTTACCTCGTGACCGGTTTCATGCAAATGATTGAGGTGATCTGCGGCAACATTCTTGCTACCTCTGATGTATTGCACCTCACAGTTGTGCTCTAAAGGCATAATTCTCCATCGTTGCAGCATTGGGTTTATATCTCTGATACGTTCAATGTTGTTAGTGGACGGTGATCAGTCAGAATGGTGCCTTCGATCGCAGCAGATGTCGTAATTTCTGTACTACCCACACAAGCGTAGGTGTATTTCTAACTAACAGGCTATTTTCGCTGGGTCTCATCAAGTTGCTTGGACAGAAATTGTACCACTCGTTCTCACCATAATTCTCACTCTCCTCACCATAATTTTGGGTGAGAACTGCTTAAATCGCCTTTTGTGAGGCGTCCGCGCACACTTTGTCATTTTGTGTAATGTCCGGATATGCCAGCACGGGGGCGGTGGAGGCTTGTTTGTGTTTGCTTGCTTCAGAATCGTTTTCACACTGTTCTATCCATTCAAATCTAGCGTGTTTCTCCGTACGTTGTACTGGTGGAGCAGAAATATGACCAAAACTGGGGATGATACCTCGGTAATAGGAACATAAACCGATAACATACCCAATGCCCTTGCCTTGACATTTATCGATACACCCACATTTTGAATCGATTCAGCCTTCTCCAGTTTTGACTGAATGCCATCAGCCGAAACGGTGTGTCCTAGATACTGAAGTTTTGCAGTCGCATTTTGAAAATGTCAAATTCGAGCTTCGTTCTCGATTGAAAACGAGTCGACTGAAGACCTCCGCCAGACGGGCCGAATGCTCGTCAAACGTTGTTGAGCACACCATTGTGTTGTCGATGCAAACTGATTTTGGTTTCCAGACTGTACTTTGTTCATCAACTCCATTAATTTTGTCGGAGGCGTTGCATATTGCAAATGGCATCTTGCGAGAATACCACAAAACTAAAAAAGCAGGTCCACGTTGTTTTGTGGATGCTCTCCTGAGCTATCGGGATATCCCAGTAAGCAGCTTTGAGATCCCACGAAGAAAAGATTGCTCATCATGGAAAGGCAAGGATGTACTCAATTATGGATGGGAATCGCTGTTTTTTTGATTATTTGTTAATAATGATTGAATATTTAATTACTGATATAAATGTATGGGACGGTACCGAAACCGTGGGTTTCGGTGGTGGGACGGTGGGTTTCGTCTTCGCCCGTGATTAACTTCCTGCACCAATACCAGTCTGCTTGACGTATATTTTCAATTTTGGCGATGTCAGCACGTTAGGATGATAGACCAAACATGACAAACCCTCACAACACGTTGCTAGTTTGTCGACAATGTATTGTGAATTTCCTTCGCATCTAGCAATGTCGTAATTGGACATGTCGCAAGAGTACCTGCATCATCACAATGGAACCGATCATGTTTGCGCTCAGTTCGGCTCAGGGCGGCTACGGTCGGTGCGAGTCGGACTTAACTATCTTGAAGGTGGGTCGTCTGGGCTCGACTGGGTAAGCTCGGTGGTGTCGGTGTACTTGAAGCCCAGGTCGTGGGTGCGGTCTTCCCGGCTGAGCAAGCTGAGTTTTCGTTAAACCTCAGGCTTGGTTGTGGTCGGCGGAGGCGGTGTTAGTGGTGGTGATGGTCTCGACCGTATCAGCCTCCAGATCACTGGTGTAGACTGGTGGAGGCTCGGAGGGTGCCGGCACACTGATGGTCGACTCTGCGAACATACACATTGATACGATGGTTACTGAGCATTGGCAGTATAACAAACATTGCTGAATACTAAGATCACATCATGGCAATTATTGCACCATGTATACATACACACACACACACATACACACTCACACACACATGTATATATATATATATATATATATATATATATATATATATATATATATATATATGCATGCATATATATACATACATATTTACATGTATATTTATGTATGTATATATATATATATATATATATATATATATATATATATATATATATATTCATATATGAAGCTCAGTGTTTGACAATTTCCCCAAAGGTGCAACATTCTTAATTTTCTTGGTATCGGCATGTAAGAATAAGTTCTTCTATTTTGTCTTCAAATTTGTGGTTTATTAAATACATCCATTCAAGTTCCGCAAGGATGCAAAAATGTTATTCTTCTTTTTAACCTCAATATTTTTTTACAGATTTGTTGGGACACACGGATAACACCAAGTCATTGGCATTATATCGCATAGTCTCAGTTCGTTGGATTGGGGGATTCAACATGCAGCAGATTGGAATGGCCCACGTAGGAATTTACTGAATGTAGCTACGAAACATTAGGAATGGTATCCACGTAGTTCAGAGATGCCCTCGCTTTTCGCACCAGAAGAACAATTCAATTTGCATGGACAAGTAGACGGGATAACCTCGAAGCCTAAAAACTCCGCAAATGAATATGGAGCTAAGAGACGTTCCTTGATTGTAGAAACATCTCAATCTAACGAGCAATTCAAGGGCCGTTAACTAGGTCTAGATATGCAGAGAACATGATTGAGATACAAAATAAATCCGTTGCTTGTGAGGATACACGCTTGTCAGAACACTGACTGGATGAAAGGTGGCACCGCTACCAGGATTTGGTGAATAACTTATATTTTACACCAATTGTACCCTAGTTACTTACCACTGATTGGGCTATGTGGGCTTGAAATTGCCATAGTGATAGGCCCGGGCCCAAAACACCTACAGACCTACAGCTCATGAGTGGTTACTGACCTGCCGGGACCGGAAGAAAGTTGATGTCAGAGTACTTGGGCGGCAGTTGGCCGTGTCTGGTCGTTGTCTGACGGCCTGGCGGTGCCACCTCTCCGTCCACCAATGATAGGCCGTGGAAGTGGTGCGCCAGATACTCTTCCTCCTGATCATCATCTGCAAATGCCACCCACAGCTATTGTGACAAAGGTTCACTGCTATTGTAACGCCGGGGTTCACCGCTAAGGTGACGCTATTTTCGTTCAGTAGATATGTGTACATATAAATATATATATATATATGTATATACATACACACATATATATATATATATATATACATATGCATACAGATAAATTTATATCGAAATATATATATATATATATATATATATATATATATATATATATATATATATATATATATATATATATATATATATATATATATATATATATATATATATATATATAGGTTTGTGGGTTGCGTGTGCGTGTGAGTGTGTGTGCGTGAGCAGGAAACGAGTGAAAAGCTAGTCGTCTACCTCTGAATCTATTTTTATTTAATATTTTACCTCATTTACTAGCCACTTCTAGCCCCTTGCCATAAAAAGGCTTCCGCTGCCTGTGGACGTGGCGCACCAAAACTCAAAATGACCCATTTTTGTTCTTTATTAACGAAATCATCGCGGTAGGTTGCGAGTTCGGGTCGACGCGCTTCCGAGATTATTCCCCTGTACGCGGCACCACCAGGAGAATAATCGGGAAGCATTGCTTTGGTGGCGTGATGGTAGTTCTGGTAATAAGCAATGCTTTGGAACGTTCGGCAGGGCGAGGAGCAAGATTTATCGAATTATTTTGTTTTCAAAGTCTCGTTCCTCACCGTCGTCGTCGACAATGCTGACCAAATAGGTGATGCACTTGTGAGCGATGCACGTGCAGCACAACGAGGCCAAAATGACTCCAACCATTGTCAGCCAGGCAGCCTTCATGCCGTTCCAGAACCTGAAACACCATCACTCTCGGCACTGGTGGCAGTGATAAGCGGTACATCTAGCGAGACGTTTGTGAACGACCTGAGTATAGCCACAGATGGGCGCCGGTCGCTCGGCATACCAACCCGACATGGATGCTGCATGGTCTTGAACAATACTATATATCCTGGCCAAGATTTGTGTGCCAACGTTTTTCCAAGGTCAGAGCAATGCATCGTGAATTCGTTTGATCATTGCGCCGTGGTTATTGCGCCATGAATTCGTTTGGCATTGTCGCTTCGGTCCGAGCTGGCCGTCTTGAGACTATGGGATGACCGAGATAGAGAAAATAGTCCAGAGAAATAAGTGAATAGGATGACTTGTGTAGTGGAAAAGGATTAGTGGATAATTCCCGGGTTCTCTCATGATTTCCGTTGTTCGTTTCCTGGGATGCTTTTCCTTTTGGGGCACCCATGTTAGATCGATCAGGGGGTAACACACCATAGTTTCAGAGTTGTACCAAGTTTGGTTCCGGGATTTTCAATTTTCAGCTTCAACAGACGAATGATTTGTTTTGCACCAGAGCCACTGATTTTTGTGTTGGTGAATTATATCCAACGCTCATATAGAAGAACTTCCAATAATTCACAAACCAACAACACGATTTTTGACAACGCGATACAGTTGTAATCAGGGTCGCTTTGGAATCTCTCTACACTTCGTAGGTACAATTATACTGTTTCCAAATTTGGCACTGTGACCTAGTTTTAAAGTAAAATATTTCAGATGAGGCTATGATTCTAATGAAAAATTTCCGCACATGCAGCGTTCTTTAACACGCGCTCTGGAGGGCCTCTGAAAATAACGCGCACTGGAGGGGGTGGATTCTGCCCCCATAAGATCTCAGCCCCTATGAAGGCTAGAGCAACGAACTTCACAGGGTGGATGGGAACGATAGTGAATTATATTTTGTACAAAGTTCATGACGTTAGGTCAATATCTTCAAGGTCAAATGAGGTCAAAATACCAAAATTTCCTGGTTTTGTGTGGCTTGGCTTGTCATTGTTATGGATCGCTGTGGTTGTGTTTATATGCTACAAAATTGGCATTAATGATGTTTTGGACATTACTAATGATGCAATACAGATGTCAGATGCGCCATTTGAACTCAGGTCACCTATATAGGAGCACTTTATCAGGTCATTACCTGCTCCAGTGACCTGAACCGGGCTCCCATCTCGACTGCTCCGTTGGGCGGCTCGGCACAATCGGCTTCGCAAAGAAAGGAGTGAAATACATGAATAAAGTATGGAAACGCTCAGGCACACAATGACAAACAGTAGATTTCGGGATGTATAGGGAGTAACATGTAAAGTGGCATCAATCGCATGACAGTCATTTGCATTTATGACACATTCCAGTTGACCAAGTTTGGTTCCATTAGCCTATCATGAACTTGACCTGACTTGACCTCGGCGACCTAACATGACTTTTAAATTATATAGCATAACAATATGCATCAAACAAGTCGCTAGTGTTGTCAAGAACACTTCCCTATTGCCAATATACGGGAAGCGCATCAGCGCCGATTTTTGTGGTCTGGCGCTGCGAATTGTTTTTACTTTAACGGCCCCTAACTTGAAAACGTCTCGGCCGATTTTCATTTTTCTTCCTTTAAACAATGCGCCGGTCATTTCTAAGCAGGTACGCGATAAATTTGGCGTATATCGGCCGGTACAATATGGAGTTATGTACGAAAAATCGGAAGGATTCGCGGATTTCGCCATAACCCCACTAGGGCGTGTGTTAACCTGTTATGAACTTGACCTGACTTGACTTCGGTGACTTGACATGAATCTGGAATAATGTAGCATGACAATGTACATCAAACAAGTCGCTAGTTTTGCCAAGAACGCTTCGTTTTTGCTAATATACGGGAAGCGCATCAGCGCCGATATTTGTGATCTGGCGCTGATAAATTTTTTTGACTTTAGCGACCCCTAAATATAAAAGAAATTTCGGTCGATTTTCATTTTTCTTACTTCAAACAACGCGCCGTTCATTTATTGGTAGGTACACAAACAATGGCGTATATCGGCCGGTAAAATGTGGAGTTATCTACGAAAAACCGGATGGGTGGGCGGATTTCGCCCCCCACCCCCTCCAGTGCGCGTGCAAATGTGTTCTGAGTTGATGACAAGGAAAGAAATTATTACTATTTCGAAATCTGATGCTATATGTCTGATCAATTCATGTCACCATCAATATAAACATTATCATCATCATTATCATAACTGTATCAACTAACTGTGAAGCAAGACACCTAGCAGATGCGAGTTGGATTAATGCGAAGTCAAGTTTTTAGGTACACAGGAAATTGGTGTTATGCATTTCAAGTTCATTGAGTGTGCTTTGCAAGCTGCCCTGATGTGCCCATGACGAACATTCGCTGCATGCACTCATACCCTTTTACAGAGGCATTGTAGTACAGTGGCTCCGTTTGATATATTATAGCCCAGCACATCATATTTATCAACAGGTACGAATATGTGCGTCGGCATTGTTCCTTTCTTCGCCTTATTTTCATGAATTTTACAATCATGAAATCTCCTCAACCATACCAATTTGTCACTCACTACAAATAGGTATATATTAATTAGGCAAAAGCTACATAGATTCCTTGTCCATGTTTTGTTCGGTAGCCCGATAACTAACGTTAACACGACGCGTTGTTGACACTCAAGCGACAAACTTATGTTTCTCGAGAAATAATCAGCTTGAAATTATGATGTCCTTGGGAAAACGACACCATGAGTTTTGGAACGGAGCGAGAATGGTTATGTTGACCTTTTCATGCAAGGCTATTTGGGGGTACGTAATTTCCAAATTTCGACCACTTCCCCTCAAAGCGCCCACGGCCAAAAACGCCGCGTTGTCACATCGGACAGAAAACAAACAAAAAGTGGAATGGCATGGCTTCGAGCCATCTTTGTAGTGCACGACAACTGGATATATCTGATACCGTGCATTGTTCCCACTGTACCCTGCACAACATCCTGTGTGATGAACGAGTAGTTTTCAGCAAAGTCGCCCGGAGCAATGACAGAACTCTCCGGCAAGGGCCGCTTGAGTGATCCTACGAATTCCAGCCGACCCACAGTTACACAGTGATGAATTGGCGATTCGTGCAGCGCTTTGCGCAGCGCCCAAGTTCACACATTAGCTGGTTCAACCAGTTCCCCTAAGATACACACATCCATGGGTACCAAATATTTATCCCACACTTCTAATATGTACTCCATTTCACTGAGGTTGTTTATAAACATAAACTGTCATGCTCTGTTCTTTTGGGCACCATATACACGTTTGCATTATGCACTCCCTGTTTTCGGTGCTGCAAACCGCCCTAGCCATCACCTTTTTGTAGTTAAGAGCATAAAACAATTCTTTCAAGCGGATGATGGTGCCCCATGCAGCTTATATCCGCTACTTGTGATCAGAAGCAAAGTGCTACAAGAAGGCACTCGTCATTGTCCAACCTGGTGATAATAGTTTTATTAATCAGTGACGAAAAATGTTGGATTTTCCATGCAGACAGTTTTCAGCAAGAGTCATCACGTGACTGAATTGTAATCGTAAATGATTGAATGTAGTCCTACAAATACGTAGGTAATTAACATTGACCATAATGTTTGTTTTTAATTGCGCTACTGAAGCCGGTTTCTCTGGAGGTCCCAGCAAACGTGCTTTCAGAGTGCACACTCGGCATCCCACATCGAACCTCGTAATAAACCTCGTTCATGTCAGTGGGAACAATACGGCCCGCGGCAGTATAAAGTACTAAAGTGCAGCTGGCGGAGACAAAGAGAAAGGGGCTCGGACGGGGAAGCTGCCATTCACCGACGGATAGCGCTTGTGGGAGTTTGGTTGTGACATATTACTGAACGGTCCGATCGATATGTCGCGATTGCAACGGTTATATTGTCGTGATTCACTGAAAAAAAGAATCACCTTCTTCGTGCCAGCGATGACAAAACTGACTACCAAACGTGTCTTACTTGGGATAAGATATTACGCTGGCAGAACCAAGCTACCAAGAAGGTAGCCAAATCACAGCAGGTTTGTCATCATCATACACAGAAGAAAATAGAACAAATCGTCGAAAAACAAGTTTTGTCAAAGCGCACATTTCACCATCACCTACAAGGAGAATGTAGCAGCTGCTGTCGTTGGCGGTGTTTTATCGTTTTTTAATGATCTGCCTTTTCGATGGCTAAGACTAGCAGGCGACTGAAAGCGAGAGGGATATACTTCCCTCTGCCTCAAGCATTAGTAAGGGAAAGATTGCAAGCAAAGAAGAAAATAGATTGTGTTGAAACCTCTTTCGTGTCGGATGAAGTGATCAGGATATGCTCTGGTAAAAATCGTTCTTCTAAAGTACCCGGCGGTGTTAGAATGAGAGAGCCGAAATGGTTTGTGTTGAGCAACCTGCGAGAGGTGTGCCATCTGTTTAAGAACAGCAACAGCAATACGAAGACCGGGCTCTCGACTTTGCAATCTTGCGGCAGCCGAGCTGTGTTTTGACAGGAGCAGGAAGCATCCATTCTGCGTGAGACTTCATAAGTCATCAGAACCCAAAACTCAAGTTAGATGCTCTAGGAATAGGAATGTCTTTTCAACAAGTCTAGGACGGAAATGCCTGACGATGACGATTTTGGTTGAAATATTGTTAATTATAGACAGCATTTATAGCATCCGACATACAATAGTAAGTGTTTTCTTCATTAACATTAACTACGGGTACATTGAGGAACACCATGTTTGTGAGAAGTTCCAAGCGGAATCACTGGCCACAGTTTTCTTGATTGTTATTAACTGCGATACATTGAGTAACACTTTGCCTGTTGAAAGTTCCTGCCTGAAGCACTGGCCTCATCTTGGAAATGTGACCTTAGTGCTATATTGCAAGACCAATTTATATTTAATTACCGTTTTTTTATCTCGTGAAGTGTAAGCAGTTGCGCCATCCCACCCTAAGTATAGCCACATCTAGTCTTTATTTTTAAAAAAATTGAACCATTGGTTATCGACATACAAAAAGTGCATTCATGGAAGTTTTTGTAAAAGCAAGCTTTCAATCCGATCGCTCTAGCCAAGAAAAGCTTGGTTCGGATTAAGTTAGAATCGAACTTTGACGGCACATCCATGTGCTACACCTAGAGCCAACTACAAAAAAAAACATGTGACGGTATGGCCTGTGCTCATTGAGGTGGAGGGTCGATTTAGCCCATGTTCGATTTGTTCTGGAACGCCCCTGTTGGTCATCGTAAGCAAACAGTGCTGAATCTCCATACCTTAGGAGCTGCTGAAATAAATCGATGTAGTGGTCAAGTGGCAACTGTCAACACTGAAGCTACATTCGTGCGGAAATGACATCGGTGAATATGGCTGATGTACCGTGGCAAAGCAGTGCAAAGCACTCCTTCAAATAGCACATTAACAAAAACATTATGGTTCAGATCAGACATTCTTGCTACTGAGTTACCCATAAACTACCCAAGCGAGTAAAGCAGCGCTTCCGTTCTTGGAAGCATTCGGGACGCTGTTTATATACCCGGAAAGCATTCAGACTTATCTAATTTATGCATGTGGCAACACTGCCTGTAAAGCTTGGGAGAGACACAAATCTTATTGAAACCCGCTGTCCAATGATAAACAAATAACAAATGGACATAACAAAAGCATATCGGTTAGGCTCTTCTTCCAGCTGTGACCAATTCGAGACGAGGTTGAATGAGATGAAGGCAATAGCGCGGAGAGTAAGGTAACAGGGACGTGTCGTGGGGCGAGGCAGCATGAGTGGATGAAATTAAATAAACTGTGTTCCGATATTTGTGGTTAATTGTAACTTTCGAACACTGGACCCCATTTATTACACACGTCAGCAAAATGCATAACGTACCAATTAATTCAAAATTCAATTGAGATAGACGGAACATAACCAGCTTGCTGGTTCGTGTGACATAAGTTCAAGTGGAGTGACAAGGCTGATAATGCACAGAAAGGCGTTCATGCCATAGCGCGCGACTGCGTAATAGATCCGATCAATAAACCTGGTCGAGCTCGTCCAAAGTCTGGTTCATCATTCAGACGACAGGTGGCAGCAGCTCGTACCAGCTCTCGTCATCGACCGGCGCGGCGGGCAGCGAGCGAATGTCGGCAGAGCGGCTGCCACAGTCGACCAGGCCGCGCTGTCTGTGCCGCTCCAGACGGCGTGCCTCGACCACCGTACAGCAGGTGGCGCAGGCGGTACCCTGGTGGGGCACGGCCGGCGTTGGAGCAGCGACACGAGGCGGACAGAGACGTCTGTCTGTCGCTACACTGTTCATCATGAGCGGCACGGGTCTCAACATCACAACGGCACAGGGTCCCCCACCATAGCGGCAGACAGGGTCTGTCGCCACACTCACAACGGCACGACGGGTCGCAACACTCCACCAGAGCGGCATGATGGGTCGCCACACTCATCAAGCGGCACACAGGGTCACCACGTCCACCAGTGGCCCGGGTGTCACCACACGTCCACCACGAGTGGAATTACGGGGTCTGTCGCCACACTGTCCACCATGAGCGGCACAGGGCCACACCCCCACGCGAGGTCCGTCCCACACTGCCCACCATGAGCGGTACGGCAGGGTCTGTCGCCACACTGTCCACCATGAGCGGCACGACAGGGTCTGTCGCCACGCTGTCCACCATGAGCGGCACGACAGGGTCTCACTACACTGTCCACCATGAGCGGCACGACAGGGTCTCACTACACTGTCCACCATGAGCGGCACGACAGGGTCTCACTACACTGTCCACCATGAGCGGCATGATCGGGTCTGTCGCCACACTGTCCACCATAGCGGCACTACGGGGTCTGTCGCCACACTGTTCACCAGAGCGGCACGACAGGGTCTGTCGCCACACTGTTCATCAGAGCGGCACACGGGGTCTGTCGCCACACTGTTTATCACGAGCGGCCACAGGGTCGTCGCCACACTGTTCATCATGAGCGGCACTACGGGGTCTGTCCCCACACTGTCCACCATGAGCGGCACACAGGGTCTGTCGTCACACTGTTCATCAGAGCGGCACGACAGGGTCTGTCGCCACACTGTTCATCAGAGCGGCACTACGGGGTCTGTTGCCACACTGTCCACCATGAGCGGCACGGCAGGGTCTCACTACACTGCCACCATGAGCGGCATGATCGATCCGTCGCACACTGTCCACCATGAGCGGCACGACAGGGTCTGTCGCCACACTGTCACCATGAGGGCACTACGGGTCTGTCGCCACACTGTCCACCATGAGCGGCACGACAGGGTCTGTCGCCACACTGTCCACCATGAGCGGCACGACAGGGTCTGTCGCCACACTGTCCACCATGAGCGGCACTACGGGGTCTGTTGCCACACTGTCCACCATGAGCGGCACGGCAGGGTCTGTCGCCACACTGCCCACCAAGCGGCACGACAGGGTCTGTCGCCACACTGTTCATCATGAGCGGCACTACGGGGTCTGTTGCCACACTGTCCACCAGAGCGGCCGGCAGGGTCTCACACACGTCCCCGACGGCGTCGTCCGTCGTCACCGTCCACTGGCGGCAGCAGGGTCTGTCGCCACCGTCACATGGTGGCCACGGGGTTGTTGCCACCGTCCACCATGAGCGGCACGACAGGGTCTGTCGCCACACGCCCCATAGCGGCCGACAGGGTCTGTCGCCACACTGTCCACCATGAGCGGCACGACAGGGTCTGTCGCCACACTGTCACCAGAGCGGCACTACGGGGTCTGTGCCACTGTCCACCATGAGCGGCACTACGGGGTTGTTGCCACATATTCACCATAATGGCACGACAGGGTCTCGCCACACGCCCACCATGGTGGCACACGGAGTCGTCGCCACACGTTCACCATAGCGCACACAGGGTCTGTCGCCACACTGTTCATCATGAGCGGCACTACGGGGTCCGCCACTGTCCACCATGAGCGGCACGACAGGGTCTCACTACACTGTCCACCATGAGCGGCACGACAGGGTCTGTCGCCACACTGTCCACCATGAGCGGCACGACAGGGTCTGTCGCCACACTGTCACATGAGCGGCACTACGGGGTCTGTTGCCACACTGTCCACCAAGCGCACTACGGGGTCTGTTGCCACACTATTCACCATGAATGGCACGACAGGGTCGCCACACTGCCCACCAGTGGCACTACGGAGTCGTCGCCACACTGTCACCATGAGTGGCACTACGGGTCTGTCGCCACACTGTTCACCATGAGCGCACACGGGGTCTGTCGCCACACTATTCATCATGATGGCACGACAGGGTCTCGCTACACTGTCCACACCATGAGCGGCACGACAGGGTCTGTCGCCACACTTCATCAGAGCGGTACGACGGGTCTCGCTACGCTGTCCACCAGAGTGGCATTACGGGGTCTGTCGCCACACTGTCCACCATGAGCAGCATACGGAGTCTGCCGCCACACTGTCCACCATGAGCGGCACGACAGGGTCTGTCGTCACACTGTCCACCATGGGTAACACGACAGGACGGTTGTTTCCCACGGCACCGTCACGTCCGCCTACATTCCGACACACGCTGCTCGGGCACGCGTGATGGCCATGATGGCCCTGCCACAGTCAATAGCCACCATAAACATAACCATCATTGGTCACCAGACACCCAGCAGACAGCAACTACTAGACGCCCAACTGTCGGTAGCCCAGCTAGCTGGTGTCACATGGGTTCAAGTGGAGTAACACGTATGAGAATGCATAGAGACGCGTCTGTTGTTGACAGTTGAAATACGCTGCATAAGCGCCACGGCCCTACCGCAGTCAGTGGCCATCAGAAACCCAACCGTCATTAATCACAGACACCCAGCAGTGGGCAACCACTGGATAGCCAACTGTCAGCAACCACCAGACACCCAGTTCCCAAGAACAACCAGACACAACAGTCAGTAGCCGCCGGACACCTGGCAGCCAATAACCACCAGCCACACAGCAGTCAGCAGGCACTGGACATCCAATTGTCAATGACCACCAGACACCCAGCTGCCAATAGCCACCAGACACACAGCAGTCAGCAGCCACCAGATACTCCAGTCAGTAACTGCCACACACCCAGCAGTCAGTAACCATCGATAGTGGCGCAGTCAGGGTTTTATAGTAATAAAACATGTCGGCTCGCGAAGCGCGCCGATGAACTAGAACATTGCGTGGCAAAAAATATTAAACTCTCTCGCTTCATCTGGTGTACTTTTGGGCGATAATGGGTGGGTGAGGGCGGATTGTGGGCCCGCCCCTTGCCTGCACCTGACCACCGAACACCCATCTGTCAGTAAGCACAACACACCTACCTGGCAGTCAGTAGTCACCAGACACCCACCAGGCCCAAAGTCTACCTCATAGTCGCAACTTTTTTTGTTTGTTTCTAAGTTAGCACAGGTCCTCAACTGCCACTAGCTCCTGCGGTGAAGGCACTTGATCCCTAAAGCCATCATTCTTCACCAATTAGCATATGAGTGAAGGCGATATATAATTAGAAATTGTGTGCGTGTGTGTGTGTATGTGTGTGTGTGTGTGTGTGTGTGTGTGTGTGTGTGTGTGTGTGTGTGTGTGTGTGTGTGTGTGTGTGTGTGTTCTCGGATATTTTATATTTGAGCGTGCAAAAGATGCAAGAGAGCGTGCAATGCAAAATTCAAAGCACTAAATCGAGCTTGGTTTACCTAAAGTTCGGTGTTAACGTACTCTATCGAATACCACTGATTTAAAATGATGAACGGTGCAAAAAAAATGAAGAAACGCATGGTCGTTCTTAACATCCATCATCACACTGCCCGATTACATCGGCAAATTATCAGAAGGGATATAACCACGTAGCGCGTCCGTTAGTCCCGCACTGTGAAGGCAAGATCGTGTTCATCGCAGCCAACACGTCTTCATCTGAGTCCCCAGAGGTTGGACGAACCTGGTGACAGCAGAAGGGCAGTCGGGAGGGACACCACCACGCCTCCACCATGTCGTCGTAGACGCGACAGCAGCGATACATCGCGTTGAGCACCTCGTTGCACTTCAGATTCGGCTCCTGGGCTGAAACGCAGAAGAGTGTCGCACTATGCTTCCCGTCACACTCGCAGATCCAGTCCAGACTGAAACACGGAGCAGTGTTGCACTGCACTCCTGAACACGGCGCAGTGTCGCACAGTACTCCTGGTCACACTTTCGGATCCAGCCCTGGGCGATGTTCGGCGGGGTGTCGCACTAACCCTGGTCACACGCTCGGATCTAGACCGGGGCGAAGTACGGCGGGGTGTCGCACTGTACTCCTGGTCACACACGCGGATCCAGACCGGGCTTAAAATACCATACAGGGGCGGCGTCAGGTGAAATACCATACAGGGTCGGCGAAGCGTATTGCGGCAAGGTGGCGCTGTATTGCATCTTTTTCTTTGCTGTATTGCATCCTTATTTTCGTCGATCTATTGCAATTGTTTGGGTAAAGGGGCGACACCCTCCCCCCCCCTTGGCTGCACCTCCCAAACAATATTGCGCGTCATTTGAGATACAATTTCATTGTCAGCTATTTTAGCTAACTCTACATAGGCCATCTGACACCGAGTTAGATCATTGATCTAGGATAACCTTGGAGAAATCAGTGAGTCATTCGTGTGTTGCATTACCCTGCCAAATCTAGCATTGCTGACTGAGGACGGTAAGTTATATTAATTGCCGATAACTCAAGATTTTTTGGGGGAAAACATCCGCGATATTCCTTCATCTTGCATCATAGATCAGTGTCTTGACATGATATCTCAATTTTCACATCACAGGGTCGGGAAAGGTCTCGTCATAGCCTACGCCAAGTTTCGCCCGTGTTTTCATGATTTGGGGAGTATTGGCCTGATAAATAATTGTGAATTCAGGAGTCCCCTGCTGCCACTATCTCCCTCCGTCTCTTCGTTCTTCAACACAATATTGGCACCAGCATGTTGTCTACACTCCGATTCAATGATCAATCAAGTGACGTATTACGCAATTCATCAAGATGCCTAGAAAAACCAAGGGCACCAGTTCCGCATGGGAGGTTTGCCAGATCAGTGCAAAGTGCGCCGAGTGAGCGAACCACAATAGCGTCGACTTCGAAAGGAACTCCAGCATTGACTAGAAGGGCGCCTATCTCACCTTGCACGGGACGACAAATAGGCCTTCTGCTCGTCGCCGACGTCTATGTCCTGGGCAACATCTCGCCCCCAACAATGGGCGCATTATTTGCCCAGGACGTGTACTCTACCATCGCCAGAGGAGCAGGACCTCGGGTGGCATGTTAGCTGGGTGAGCAAGTATCCTTCCAGTTGAAAAACATGGATTCCCGTCCGTGACGGCCAGTCGCCTATCTCGCCAATACTGGTGCGTTTCCGGGCAGGTGTGCGCCTGCACGATCCAAGCACTCTCCCGGGTCATTCGGACACCGCTCTTCGTAACACGCGGACCATTATTGGCCGCACATGCGCGTATTTGCAGACCAGAAAAGCGTTCTTCTGGGGAGTTGGGTGCTTTGAGAATGCACGTGCCCTCCTGGGCCAGTCGGAGCTCTATTCGCAATCAAGCGCTTCCTTGGGCCTCTGTTGAAATTAATGGCGCCGCTTCAGTTAGCAAGGATCACTGGTACAAGCTTAGGCACCCTCCTCGCACATTCTGACCCTTCTCTTGGCAGTGCTAGTACAGGCACTCTTCTATGCGCCACCCTTTGGAATGCATGCGCCTTACTGTGTCAGGCGCGTGCCCCTCATGAGAAAGTAGGAATACTTTTCGAGACAGCGCAAAAACTGGCCTAGCATGGCCAAACTGGCCATTGGTGCAACTGGACAACGCAAAAAGAGTGTCATCCTCGACACACTGTCTGGTTATTGCCCCATGCAAGTCCCACGTTCAAACAGAGAGAACGTTCGTCTAAGTTATAATTCACGAAAAAAGCAATTATTTCCCAATTATGACTCCAAGGACTCTACCAAGGACGCCTGTGTGACTCTAAATCGTGCTAACGCTCCTCCTCCAACAAAACATCTCATGAATTATGTGACGGAAGCAAGGACATGCCAACTTATGTACATTCGTCCGGTGGGCTGGGCACCATCTCCCCGGAGGGGCGGCACAAATTAAAACGAGTCAAAATATAATATTGATGCAAATATATGGAGAGAACTCACACCTCACCAAAATGTTCCAGATTTCCAGTGAGGTGGCATTGGCTGAAAAGAGGTTGCAGTTGACACTTCCTTGGGGAACTCCATTCTGGGGAAAATATCCTTGGCGATCCTCTTTGGTGAAAATATCCTGGTGATCCTATCCCAGGGCATGTTGGAAAAATTTTCACCGGGAAGACGACGATAATACGAGATGCCGAAGATGAAAAATTCGGTTGGGTTTTGTGAATTTAACTTTGAAATTATTAAATTCTTAGATGGTTGAGGAATTTTCGTTCGCAGTTACCATGTGAATATAGTATCCTCTGAATCTGCCACTGAGCCCAAGTTACCCAGATGAAGCGGCGGTAACTCCAGCTCCAAATATCAGAAATAAGGTCACTGTTAGTAAATCTTAGTAATGACACTGTTGTGCACCCGGACAATAATTTTCCTTTGATCATTCGAAGTACTGAATGAATGACCAGAGAATCATGAACATTTTTTATAACCGTAAGTGCACAGCCTGTCAGGATGCAGCACTAAATCGTGAATATTTTGTTGTTAAAGAAGCATGGTATTTAGGGAGAATGAACAGTACTGGTAAGCTCAAAAAGTGGATGTGACGCCTCCCCTCTTATACTCGCGCGAGGGGGTAGCGCCCCATGGGTTCCGCCGCCCCTGATACCAAAGCAATTTGGAACTTTTTTGGACGAGGTTCCAACACGGGATATATTTTCCTATTACTTAGAGCAATAACATAGACTATTCTGCTCGCCACGATTGCACGATTTCGGAGGGCATAAAGATGTCTTTTGAAACTGCTCTTACATCAACAGCTATCAAAACCGAGGATGCTTTGTACTCTTAGGATATAATTCCGATACTTCTCCCTGCCCCTTCCAAATAACTGATTTCTCCTCAATTCACTAGTTCTGTGACATTTTCAGCCAGTACGCATATCATGCTGTGAGTCGATTGGAACCTTACACTGGTAATTAAGTACTTACAAACATTGGTGCCGTGTTGAAACATGTCCACTATTCTGCGTTTTTCAGGTTCACTGACGTCATTGACAGATTTGCTGACGTCGCCTGGAGGCTCCTGAATTTCCTCAGCTGCTTTATCGACCTCGTCAATAGATTTTCCAGCACTATCTGCAGACGTTCCGATAGAACTTCCTTCACCCAGTTCGATCGGCACCACCAGACTACCGAATGGTAGCAATATTTTGCCTTGCTGCTGCCTATTGTCAAAGCTAGCCGAGTTAAAATAAAAAGCAGTGATAGTTGAACATTGCATATGAAACGCAGTAAGCGTAAGCAGAAATATCAAGTTGACTGGCTTCGCCATTGTGTAAGGTTAGTCTGAACCTCCAGTGTTACATTATGAAACATGAGACTGTTCCCGGCAGCAAGTGATTTGCAAAAAAGAAGCACAACTTAAGGCACGCTGAAAATTTCCAGCTTGGTACTTAATGACATTGCGTGATACACGATGTGTTATCACAGGTATCAAAGCTACAACTTAGCAATGCATGGGGAATTGTCTCGGTTTGATGATAATGTTGTGAAAATGATTCTAATGAAACTCAATTACCGCGATGATATTCCAGCTTCAAGAAGAGAACGATCATACTTGTTAGTAATACCTCCGGGATGAAGATTTTTTTATAGTTCCATTGACGTGCAAGGAAATTCACGAAGAGGGAGCAACAGCTTTCGCCATTGCTGTAATAATTTCGGTCAAGAAAAGTGGAGGGACATGCTCGCATCCGTTTTCTCATCTGCTATGCACATATATGTATATAAATACATATATTTGCGCATAAATAAATAACTATATACATATATATATATATATATATATATATTTGTGTGTGTGTGGGTGTGTATGTGTGTGTGTGTGTGTGTGTGTGTGTGTGTGTGTGTGTGTGTGTGTGTGTGTGTGTGTGTGTGTATGTGTGTGAATACATAAACTACATATTTTGGTTATCAAGCTACATACCTATTACATCTCAATGTTTGTCTGATGTTAGAGCTCTCAGCATTGCGTATTCATCCGTGACATATTGCATAAGTAAGCTAATCTCCTAACTCTAAAAGACATATAGGTCTTTCCTTCTCATCCTTGAACACAAAATGAGGTGAAATATTTCGGCCCTCGTTTGGAAGGAATGATATCTTTTATATCACGATTGGCTAACTGAAGAACTGAAACTTTTCGACATAACTATTTTCAAGAGCCAACTGAAAGGGTGGACATAAGAAATGACTATTTAAAATGATCCGTTAGTGAAAAGTTTGAGAGTTTTTCTTGCAGTCAGTGGCCTGGAAACATGGATGCAAAATTGTGTCAGCATATTTCGTGTCAGTCCACTTCTAAGAAAATTCTTGTCTCCGGTATAAATATGAGGCTCCAGGTTTCTTCATGGCCTTTTCATGCAATTTATCAACGGGGTGTTGGTGAGGCGATTTGCAAACGTTAACGCAAGCAGCAGGCATTTAAAGCTGAGCATTAATGAACAGTTTCCGTCTGTTCGCTGAGTGCTTCCTCCCTGAAATCTCTCTAAAGTATATCCAGCTTGAATATTGGGGCTCTTAAGGCGTATTTACAGTCCAAGCGTCTGTCAATTTTCAAATACTATATGATGCATTTTCTCTCTCCCATTCTCTCTCTTCCTCTCCCTATTTCTCTCTCTCCCTATTTCTCTCTCTCTCTCACTCTCTCTCTCTCCCCTCTTTTATATATATATAGATATATATATATATATATATATATATAAAAATTAAAAAAAAAAAAATAAAAAAAAATTTTTTTTTTTGTTTTTAATTTTTTTTTTTATTTATTTTTTTTTAAAAATATATATTTTTATATATATATATATATATATATATATATATATATATATAAAAAAAAAAGGGGAGATATATATATATATCTCGCATATGCAACGCAAAAATTCAACACGCAATGAAAAATCCTAATTTTGATTCTGAAGCCTCCTCAGGCCGACTCCATCTGTTAATTGTGAGATGTTAGTTACGAACTTCAAGCAATTGGAAATGTATGCTAAACTTGGATAACTAAACTAAAGATACTTCAGGTTCATTTGCCTAAGAGTAAACTGATTGAGAGTTAAATTAAATAACTCGGTCTATTTTTCTTATTTTTAATCGAGTGATGCGTTCCGGGTCTTCCAGACATTCTCAGTGTGCTAATATTGGGAATTACCCCTTGATAGGCCGAAGCTTCGAGAAGAGGCAGGGTGGTGGGCACCAGGGAGCATCCCCTTGGACGTTTTTATCGAGCAAATGTTAGCTGTTATACATTACCTTTGAGGTAGAGTACACATCTCCGCATCGCCCAGGACGAGCAGAGGCGCACGATTTTGTGAAATCCTGTCTTAAGTTGCTTTCAGTATCCGGAGTCCTTCAGCATCAAATTCCATCTTCGTAATCCATCAAATGGTGATCAAAGCACTTGTCACTGGTTGTCTGTCAGGAGCACGAATGACTTCGTTAGTTCTTTATGGCAGTGTCATGTTCATTGTCCTGCTGTGGTTTTTCGCCGATACAACACAAATCAGACATGATAGACCGTACTGTGGTGCATGAAATAACGCTGCAAAATGTCAGGGAATCTCCCGATGGCGTCCAAGTAAGAACAAACCGAGAGAATGTGCTACGATCATCCTGATTGGTAGCATTGCTTACTGTTTACCGCTGTAATAGAAATGACTGGTACGATCCGATAACAGGTCAGTGCAGGCAGTGGTTGGGGTTAGTTTGAAGCTCCCTACGATTTTTCTCAGGTAACTCCTGAGCTGTTCAACATAGCGATTTGAAATTTGGTGACTATCGTGCAATTGGTGAGGTAACCTGTTTTAAAGGATGAATTATAGCCTCCTTGGCCATAGAGCAAGGTTACGCCAACGACCTCACGATTTGTGGTCACAACCTGGTGTGCCAATCCGACTCTCACATTTGCATTAGAACATTTATTATGGACAAGGCATACAAGGTGCTATTAACTATGAAAGAAAAGACCTGGGCCCACTTTAACATGCTCAATTGAGGGAGCCGGGGGAGGGGGTGATTCTCTCTAGTGATGCTCAAGTTTCTTCACATTTTAGAAGAGAATTCGCCTGTTCTGACAACATGATACACTGTCGAGAATGTTTTGTTACTGATGTGCCTCAGCAAAACTTTCTTTGCCTATGCCCTATGTACACATATGGTTAAATAGCGATACAAAAGCACAGCAAGGGGATCTCAGTTGATGCCGGTAGGCGAAGCTGATATGCAAACTGTGGACATTTTCAGAGGCATAATATTGTCTAAAATTGGACACTTGCAATACTAGAAACAATTGTAGACAATACAATTGTCTGCAATTAGCTGCAAAAGCACATCGTGTCTTCTAATAGTGTCCCATATGTCAGGATGTCAGGCCAATGTCAGGTGAGGTCACTGCGATGTGATCAGATACAATCTGAGGTAACAATTTAGAGTTGATATTTGAGATTCGCAACACGTCACAAGCGCTCCAGGGGATTGCAGAGTAAAAACGGTTAGATTCAAAACGAAAGGTAATTTTGGACGCCAATTCCGCTTCGGATGCGAATAGGTCCAAGATGGTAACATCCAAAAAAACGTGTTGTGATTTTTATTTTGCATTGGAACCTGTCACCAAAAATATAATTAATTGTTATTGGGAAATACTTCAGGAAAGGAGAATGATTGGCTTTTCGTTGGTGTTGCCAATTATATCTTCCTGAACCTGATCGGTGTCGATAATTGCCACCTTCGAAACAATCTCATGTGACTGGAAATATCCAGAGAGATCACATATCATAGAAACTGTTGAAGTTAAAATACGCCCCATTATTAAGTGTAAATGTTTATATCATAGCCTACGATGTCAATTTTGAATTCAGCTTTCTTTCTCGATTTGAACATGCTCAGGATATACTTTTGCAGGTTTTCTGGAAAAGTGTTAACTATTGTTGGCTCCTTCCTTGAAGACGTTAAATTGAAGATTGCATTAGCTTTCTGCATCGGTGTCACCGTAGACACCACCAGTTCCCTGTAAGAGAAGGTCAAGCGGTTCTCGATGAGAACCTTCTCGGTTATTGGGTATGCCCAAGTTCGGAGACCCCCATGTATTTTATGGCTCACAGAGGTTCTCTATGAGCCTCCTGTCACGACTAATGGGCCTCTCGTTCTAGGTTCCCAGACAACATGATGGAACCTCTCGTCAAGTGCCTGACCCTTTATGAGCATTGGAGGCCCCCTATCAAGATGAATTGGTCTCCTGACCTGAGACCCCTTGACAACATACGCCGGGGCTTTCTGCCCGGTGTGGAATCTGTTGGTAAGCTTGAGGGGGATCCTGCCAAAACTAATGGGTGTCCTGAGGCCAAGCGCCCCCTGAAGACGTCGGGGTCGTTTCGAGGTGCAGATGTCTTGTCAATGCGAATTTTCCTCCTGATCTGGGGAGTCCAGACAGGCTTACCTTTATGCTTGGCGCCTCCCAAAAAGTAAAGGGGAAAGCAGACATAACTCCACTTAACGACAGGGGGGGGCACCAACCTCACATCTTGTCTCGTAGTTGACCTTGACCTAATCAGGTAGCCTCAACCTCGGTATATGCCACGGTATGGAACTTTGTTCTCAGCAGCACAGATACTGAGAACGAAACCCTATTTGTTTCACGACCAGGCTTTCAAAATTGTGACGATGATCGGGCAACCGACTGTTCCTCTTGCACTCATCCTGTTGATCTGGCCTGACAAGTCAACCAAAATGGGTATATACATAAAAATGTTCCGAGTAAATTTGAAGTTCAATCAGCTGAGCTACTTCATGCTGCTTACCGCATCGGTCGATACACCTTGGAACAAAAATTAGTGGAGAAGTCAAATTGCCCTTCACACTGCGAGTGTTATATAGTCACATGTGTAGATGCGATAGCCCGTTGTATTCACCTGGGAACAGTTTGCGATAGATGATGCCTCCGGGCACCAGTGCACAGAAGGTCAGGCAGAACACGGTGCTGAACATTGCGGCTGCGATGGCCAGAACCAGTAGACGTGTCGGCCTGAAAAGTCAGACAACACAATGCTCAACATTGCGGCGCCTACAGGCAATATCAACAGACTGCAAGTATAAAAAGTCCACTCCAAAAAAAAAACCAATATATCCCACACACAACACCCTACACACCACCACACACACACACACACAACACACACACACACACACACACAACACATACACCCCCCCCCCCCCACTATACAACATTAAACAACCTCGCCGTGCTTCGTCAGTCTGCAGGGGTAGTTTTCCCTGCTTCGGAGCAGTCTGCAGGGGCATTCTGCCCTGCTTCGTCAGTCTGCAGGGGTACTCTGCCCTGCTTCGGAGCAGTCTGCAGCGGTAGTCTGCCCTGCTTCGTCAGTCTGCAGGGGTAGTCTTCCCTGCTTCGGAGCAGTCTGCAGCGGTACTCTGCCCTGCTTCGTCAGTCTGCAGGGGTAGTCTTCCCTGGCTTCGGGGTTCAGCCTGCAGCGGTACTCAATCTGCCCTGGTCTTCGTCAGTCTTGCAAAAGCGGGTACACCTGCCGCTGCTTCGTCAGTCTGCAGGGGTAGTCTTCCCTGCTTCGGAGCAGTCTGCAGCGGTACTCTGCCGTGCTTCGTCAGTCTGCAGGGGTACTCTGCCCTGCTTCGTCAGTCTGCAGGGGTAGTCTGCCCTGCTTCGGAGCAGTCTGCAGCGGTAGTCTGCCACGTTCTAATGGTCTGCAACTGTAATCCGAATAACAGGCAGCCAGCACTCTGTAGCGCCGGTCGGCGGTCTGCTCTCCCTTAGTGTTCTAATTGCCCTGTCTCAATATCTTGCAACGTCAGTCTGCCCTGTCACAGCCGCCTGCTCCGGCAGTCTGTCACGGCTGCTTGCTGTAGGAGTCGACCACAGTAACCCTACATATACAGCAGCCTGCTACATTAGTATGCCACAGTAGTCTGTTACAGTAGTCTGTCCCATCTGCTTGCCGCAGTAGTCTGCCACAGTAGCCTGAAACAGCAGTTTGCTACAGCAGTTTGTCACAGCACTCTGCTGCGGCAGTCTGCGTCAGTAGTGTGCTGACACACGCCTCATCTGTCCTCGTAGTATGCAGACCTTCACTTGTCCTCACAGTGTGCTGACACACGCCTCACTTGTCCTCACAGTGTGCTGACCTTCACATGTCCTCACAGTGTGCTGACACACGCCTCATCTGTCCTCGCAGTGTGCTGACACACGCCTCACCTGTCCTCACAATGAGCTGACACACGCCTCACCTGTCCTCACAGTGTGCTGACACACGCCTCACTTGTCCTCACAGTGAGCTGACACACGCCTCACCTGTCCTCGTAGTGTGCAGACCTTCACCATGCTGTCCTCGCAGTGTGCTGACCTTCACCTGTCCTCACAGTGTGCTGACACACGCCTCACTTGTCCTCACAGTGTGCTGACCCTCACCTGTCCTCACAGTGTGTTGACACACGCCTCACTTGTCCTCACAGTGTATTGACACACGCCTCACTTATCCTCACAGTTTGCTGACACACGCCTCACCTGTCCTCATAGTGTGCTGACACACGCCTCACTTGTCCTCACAGTGTGCTGACACACGCCTCACCTGTCCTCACAGTGAGCTGACACACGCCTGACCTGTCCTCACAGTGTGTTGACACACGCCTCACTTGTCCTCACAGTGTGCTGACACACGCCTCACCTGTCCTCACAGTGTGCTGACATACGCCTCACCTGTCCTCACAGTGTGTTGACACACGCCTCACCTGTCCTCACAGTGCGTTGACACGCGCCTCACCTGTCCTCACAGTGTGCTGACACACGCCTCACCTGTCCTCACAGTGAGCTGACACACGCCTCACCTGTCCTCACAGTGTGCTGACACACGCCTCACCTGCCCTCGCAGTGTGTTAACACACGCCTCACCTGTCCTCACAGTGTGCTGACCCTCACCTGTCCTCACAGTGTGTTGACACACGCCTCACCTGTCCTCACAGTGTGTTGACACACGCCTCACTTGTCATCACAGTGTGCTGACATACGCCTCACCTGTCCTCACAGTGTGCTGACACACGTCTCACTTGTCCTCACAGTGTGTTGACACACGCCTCACCTGTCCTCACAGTGTGCTGACACACGCCTCACCTGTCCTCGCAGTGTGTTGACACACGCCTCACCTGTCCTCACAGTGTGCTGACACACGCCTCACCTGTCCTCGCAGTGTTCTTGGTGGCGGTGGCCGAAGAACTCGTGCTCGGCGCAGCAGTAGGCACAGTCCGGGCCGACGTGGCAGCAGAAGCCGAGTGCGATGGTCTGGTCGGGCCGGGGGCACGTCCAGCGGTCGCCGGCGGCGCAGCACACGGTCACGTTCCCCGCCTGACACGGCTTCGTCAGCTCGTGCTGCATCGGGTAGTACAGCTCGCTCAGCAGCGCCCGACCTGCGGAGGTACGGCGTCCGGCCTGGGGAGGTACAGCATCCGGCCTGGGGAGGTACGGCGCCCGGCCTGGGGAGGCACAGCGCCCGGCCTGGGGAGGTACGGCGCCCGGCCTGGGGAGGTACGGCGCCCGGCCTGGGGAGGTACAGCATCCGGCCTGGGGAGGTACGGCGCCCGGCCTGGGGAGGTACGGCGCCCGGCCTGGGGAGGTACGGCGCCCGGCCTGGGGAGGTACGGCGTCCGGCCTGGGGAGGTACGGCGCCCGGCCTGGGGAGGTACGGCGCCCGGCCTGGGGAGGTACAGCATCCGGCCTGGGGAGGTACGGCGCCCGGCCTGGGGAGGTACGGCGCCCGGCCTGGGGAGGTCGGCGTGTGACCTGCGGGGGACAGCGTCCGGCCTGGAGAGGTACAGCATCCGGCCTGGGGAGGTACGGCGCCCGGCCTGGGGAGGCACAGCGCCCGGCCTGGGGGAGGTACGGCGCCCGGCCTGGGGAGGTACGGCGTCCGGCCTGGGGAGGTACAGCATCCGGCCTGGGGAGGTACGGCGCCCGGCCTGGGGAGGTACGGCGCCCGGCCTGGGGAGGCACAGCATCCGGCCTGGGGAGGTACGGCGCCCGGCCTGGGGAGGTACGGCGCCCGGCCTGGGGAGGTACGGCGTGTGACCTGCGGGGGGACAGCGTCCGGCCTGGGGAGGTACAGCATCCGGCCTGGGGAGGTACGGCGCCCGGCCTGGGAGGCACAGCGCCCGGCCTGGGGAGGTACGGCGCCCGGCCTGGGGAGGTACAGGCGTCCGGCCTGGGGAGGCACAGCATCCGGCCTGGGGAGGTACGGCGCCCGGCCTGGGGAGGTACGGCGCCCGGCCTGGGGAGGTACGGCGTGTGACCTGCGGGGGGACAGCGTCCGGCCTGGGGAGGTACAGCATCCGGCCTGGGAGGTATGGCGCCCGGCCTGGGGAGGTACGGCGCCCGGCCTGGGGAGGTACGGCGTGCGACCTGGGGGGACAGCGTCCGGCCTGGGGAGGTACAGCATCCGGCCTGGGGAGGCACAGCGCCCGGCCTGGGGAGGTACGGCGCCCGGCCTGGGGAGGTACGGCGTGCGACCTGCGGAGGGACAGCGTCCGGCCTGCGGAGGGACAGCGCCCGGCCTGCGGAGGTACAGCATACCACCTGCGGAGGTGTTGCATGCGACCTGGGGGGTACAGCGCCAGACCTGGAGGTATAGAGCCCGACCTGAGAAGGTACATCGCCGGACCTGAGGTACAGCGCCCTAACGGTGAAGATATATCTGACTTCAGTACCCGGCCTGGGGAAGCGAGGCCGTTGATGACAGCCAGACTGGAACTGTGGCGATACTCGGCCTGTTGGCAGGAAGCCTCCAGTGTTAGCTGTACTGTTATCAGCTTTATTAGGCTTTCTGTTCAATTTTCTACTCTTGACTGTGGCATTGCCGATTTCAGACTCCATTTGTAGAGATATAAATATTGGGCGAATCCATGCATGAGGTGGGGATTGGTGACATGCCCCCTCCAATCGAAGCATGGTGCCCCATGGAGGGGCTCAGCTGCGATCAGTTGAATGTTTCTGCTGAAAGCCTCCTTCTCCCTTCCCATTCTACTTCCTCCATAATGCTCTAGTGTACCGTGCAGGCGAGACGTTAAGGGGAGGCGCCCCTTTGAGAGAATGTACGCCGCTTGGGGATACCTAAGTGTGTAGACCCTCCTGACCCTGTCTGGTTTTTCCGATTAGTGGCGCCTCTCCCAGAAACGTCGTCCTTGACCCCTCCCCCTCCTATTTGCACCCTCTGATCAGAACTTCAGGATCCGCCCGTGAATAAAAGGAAAGACTTCATTTCATCTCAGATACTTGTTTTGGCTCTAGAGGTCCAGTGTTTCATTGCGTAGCCATCCAAGTGCCATGTAATGGTCCTTGGTTTTGGGCCACTATATCCAGCTTGGTATGCCTTTGGTAGGGCACTTGTCCCCCTTCCCCTCATACGTTGGCTGTGTCCCTCTCCCCTCCCAATAAATTCAACTTTTAACATGGGATCCTATGTGGTATTCCCCCCCAAACCATTCAGGCTTGTCCATTGCCTTCAAGCATTGTGCCCTCCCAATAATTTGCAGAAGCCTACACCCATGTAGCCATTGTAGGAATAGCCTCGTCCAGTTCTGCCAGCTTCCATGTGATGGAGGAGTTAAGGTGACTTCTTCTCATGGAAATGGTGCCGCGTCCATGGTATCTCGGTATATTGTTGAAGTTTGGCCCAATATGCTGAAGGCGCGATCTAATCTATTGGTGGTGAAACCCGAATTCTATGCAAATGGGCCCATTAAACACACCGAACGCATATTGCCGGGACTAATGCGGCCATTCGCCTTATTGATGAAACGATGCGTTACAAAAATTGATTGTGCTTGCCTTTGCATACCAATTGACTAACAGGGAATTCAGCCAGTTATGGAAAGAACACACATGCCTTCTGAACTTGCTCTTCGCCATAATAGTTACGTTAGAAATATGGTGTCAACATGGTATATTGGGGATTGATCAACCTAAAGCAGACAAAGTTATATGATCAATATGGTCGATGCACCTGCAAGCCAAAGCCAGCCAGCCAAAGCAGACAAAAACTCTTGGGGCTGTGAGAAATGTAGACATCTATAAAGACTCTGTATGTTAGCCTATGCCACACAGTGCTAAATCCGATATTGTTTGGAAGTTCGAGCCATCATTGGAGAAGCCCTCTAAAGAGACCCTTAAAGATCCTCTAAAGAGACCCTTTAATTAGATCGGAAATTTCGACACCTGGTAGAGCCCTTCTGCCCTCTCAGTAGATTTCGTTTTGGCGCCACTGGTAAACTGAAGAGAAATAATATGGTCCACCCTCGGCTAGCTACCTCTGCCCCCGACTGCCGCTAGGGCATGCTCTGGTGCTACATCTGCTCCCGACTGCCGCTAGGTGCGTGTTCTCGTGCTTCCTCTGCTCCCGACTGCTGCTAGGGAATGCTCTGGTGCTACATCTGCTCCCGACTGCTGCTAGGGAATGCTCTGGTGCTACATCTGCTCCCGACTGCTGCTAGGGAATGCTCTGGTGCTACATCTGCTCCCGACTGCCGCCAGCGAGTGCTCTGGTGCTACATCTGCCCCCGACTGCCGCCAGCGAGTGCTCTGGTGCTACATCTGTTCCAAACTGCCGCTAGGTCGTGTTCTCGTGCTACCTCTGCTCCCGACTGCCCCTAGGTCGTGTTCTCGTGCTACCTCTGCTCCCGACTGCCGCTAGGTCGTGTTCTCTTGCTACCTCTGCTCCCGACTGCCGCTAGGTCGTGTTCTCGTGCTACCTCTGCTCCAGGCTGTCCCTAGGTCGTGTTCTCGTGCTACCTCTGCTCCAGACTGCCCCTAGGTCGTGTTCTCGTGCTACCTCTGCTCCCGACTGCCCCCTAGGTCGTGTTCTCGTGACGGCGGCAGACATCTGGCGGTCAATGAACAGGCGAGACACGTTCTTAACGACATCGACACTCTTCTATCATGAACTCGATGGCGTGACGAGGGACGCACACAACCTCAAATGGCTTCGTCCTATCAACTTTTGGATCTGCTCGCTGAGTTTTGCGGTGCTTTGCGGTGCTCTTCGACCCGTATCTTACTTATGACTCCAGCCGCGACTGGCGGCTGGAGGGCAATTCTATTATCGTACTCGGGAGAATCCTAGCTGGTATGCGTCAAATGTAACACCACTGCCTTGACGAGTATTGAAAGAGAATGGGTGAGCGTCTTGGAAAGCAATCGTCATCGGCGTCTGCCAGTGGGGACTCCACTCTCTGGTCTCCCATCATCCGCTCGGCTCCCCCACCCCATTAAAGTCACCGACTTCATCACATCCGGCGAGTCACTGAAATGAGTAGATCACGAGCTGCACAGGCCCGTCTGGGCGAACGCCGGTGAACGGGTGGGGTCAAAAGGCATGAACGGGTGCGGTCACCAACGGACACCCGGCTCGGCTATTTGTCCACAGACAACACAGCAACGGATACCGGCCTGGGCTTTTTGCCCCCAGACAGCACACCAACGGACACCGGCCTCTGCTATTTGTCTCCAAACAGCACACCAACGGTCACCAGCCCCGGCTATTTGTCTCCAAACAGCACACCAACGGACACCAACCTCGGATATTTGTCCCCAGACAGCACACTAACGGGCACCAGCCTCGGCTTTTGTCTGCAAACAGCACACCAACGGACACCAGCCTCGGCTATTTGTTCACAGACAGCACAGCAACGGACACCGGCCTGGGTTCTTTGTCCCCAGACAGCACACCAACGGACACCAACCTCGGCTATTTGTCCCCAGACAGCACACCAACGGACACCAACCTCGGCTATTTGTCCCCAGACAGCACACTAACGGACACCAGCCTTGGCTATTTGTCCCCAGACAGCACACTAACGGACACCAGCCTCGGCTATTTGTCCCCAAACACCACACCAATTGACACTAGCCTCGGCTATTTGTCCCCAGACAGCACACCAATGCACACTGATAACTCGAGGGAAGAACTGGCAATAAATCGTAGCGGAAAAAGTATGCTAGTTACCGGGGCGATTTTGTTTTTAGTCGAAAGAGATTAAAATTTGGATCATATAGGAAAGATTTATTGGCTTAAATATTGCCTAACCCAGGAATGTCGGAGGTTATACCTGCTAGAGGGAAGGGAGCATTCCGCTCCACTCATTTTGCTTCCGCGAAATATCTCGGGAACCAATTGAGGTAGTAGCTCAAATTGTACACACACCTACATGAATATCTAGTGTACTTTGTATTAAAATATCGACGTCCGGTTATCCATGATGACATGATGATGACGTGATAAGTGAAGTCCGTTGGCGCTCATATATTGGATGATTATTAGTGAGCGTTTGTTATACGAGTATTCTGCAGTGTAAATGTGACCTTATAATTGCTACGCAGAATCTTGTCCTGAGTGGCTGAAATTACGCCAACATTCTGCAGTGCAAATGTGACCTTATAATTGCAAGGTCTTGTCCTAATTAGCTGAAAATGCACCAAAATACATCACTAAGATATGCACTCAGGTTGGCTCACTTTAGATCTTCTGAGAGGCCCGCGAATCTTGCTGGACCGATTCGGTGATGACCCCACCTGTCGCAACACGAAAGCTGCGTCCTTCATGCCCTCAGCACGAGCACTTTGCCCAGCAACCTCCACGAGCTGCAGAAAACTGTGCTGTTGAATAACTCTTGAGGATGCCCGACGCTGAGAACGGGCGCTGAGGTGATTGTAGATTCCAGTTGGTCGCCCTCGCGCTCTCTTCACGGTCTCGTTACCAAGGCTAGGTCTTGGCTTCATCATCACTCACGACGTGGTCACTACGCTTCAGAGACACGGAGAACACCTCGTCTCCCGGAAGATTAGTCGCAAACTGACTTCTGAATTTGTTCTGGGCTCTCATGCACTTAGCCCACTTTCCCTTATGTTCTTGGCGATAAGTCGGTCGCCTTTTTCAAGTCCACAATTGACGACTCACTTCGGAGGCATCCCTGAGGGATCTTCTCCATGATCAACTGCAAACTATAATTAAACACATGAGCATAATAGTTTCCACGCCCAGATGCTTTGGCACTGGTTAACAAGTCCACCAATTAATTTTCTAAAGCGCACCTCAATGTTCACTGTACGCAAAATCCAACCACAATGACCCGAACTTTACAGGCAAAGACAGCTTCCCTGCCGTGACCTATCTCGACTCAGTCGTTTCGTCAGTAAGGGGACTTTTTGGCATAGCAACCACTGGATCAGGTTACCCGGTGAAGACACCCCGCGAGCCGACGCGTCGCGGCGTCCGGCTCGGGCTTCCCCGTGCCGCCCGGGCTGGCCACCGCACCGCACCGCGGCCTGTCGGGATACAATTGATCACTATCGGTGTTAGAGCAGATGGGTGCAGCTGAAACTTGCGGCACATATAGTCAAAGGATAGCTCATTTCATTGGGATTGGTCTCTGGCTGCGCGCTGTTGTGCGTTTTTTCAAACCTTACTTGAACTTCGAGGTAATAAAAAGTTGAACAACTATTGCAATTACTGATTGTTTGACAACAAATAGCATGTTGTTAATTGCTGCATGCCTTTTTGAATTGCTTAACGCAATGAGAATGTTCTCAGCTACCATTTCATATCTCACTTGTCCAGGTTTTCAGAATGCAGTTTACCTTTATCAATCGTCAAACTGCGACAACATTTGTGCACGTGTGCGTCGTTTTATTTTCACACGTAATGTTGTCGATGTTCATTGACTTATTTCTATATCAAATCTTGCGAAAATTTTCCATAAAAACTGTGACTTCGTCTGCTGCAATCATTTGCTGATACAATGGCGTCAGAAATACGGCATAAGAATAGTCGAGAAATACATTTATGGACAGTTTTTCCCTTGGGATATCACACTGTGCAACGGACACCAGCCTTGGCTATTTGTCCCCAGACAGCACACTAACGGACACCAGCCTTGGCTATTTGTCCCCAGACAGCACACTAACGGACACCAGCTTCGGCTATTTGTCCCCAGACAGCACACCAATGGACACCAGCCTCGGCTATTTGTCCCCAGACAGCACACCAGTGGACACCAGCCTCGGCTATTTGTCCCCACCAGACAGTACACCAACGAATACCAGCCTCGGCCGTTTGTTCCCAGACAGCATTGGGCTCCGCAACGAACTGAGGAAATTTTAAACATGACTCAAGAGCGCATGCATATTCGATGCGACTAGCACATTTTAGCCAATGTTTTATGTCTGTGCTCAGTAGCATTGGACATTGGAATGAGAGAAAGGGACGAACAAGATGCACATACCGAGCATTTTTAGCGGAAGCCTTAGGCATTGTTCTCGTGAGCGTAGCATGAATAGAACCGACTTTAAACGTCTCACCAGACCCGATTTGTCTGACTTCCGAACGTCTTGCTGGTATGGAGGGGCATTGCGGATGGTTATTGTTGATGTGTGGTGCAATTACCCACAAAAGAGCTAACATTTGTTCTGTGGCATCTGCATCTGCGAGGTGATGCATCTGCATTTGTGGCATCTGCAAGGTGGCTGCATATTTCCACTATCTTGGGAAATTTAGCACGCTTTCTTGGCCCGTGGTCATGGATTCCGAACACCAATGCCATGGTCAATGGACGCGTGGGAATGCTTCTGTCAGACTTCAGAGAGACATTGAAGTCCGTTTCGAATCTGATCCATCTATCGTGCTTCATAGATGCAATGACAAATTAGTTCCAAACATTGAAAGGGCCCACATCTTCTTCTATTCACCATTTCTCCACATAGACACTCCACATAGACATAGAACAACATAGACACTCCACATAGACACTCGCTACCGATCCTAGCCCATTGAGTTCAGACATTTCCTATGATAGCCGAAGAGATATGGTTCATGAGCATCTCAAAATTAAACACAGCTCAGATCCCAGAATGGACGACATCGGACCGAGAGTAGTTAGCAAAAACAAGCACAAAATGTTTCTTACTTCAAGCATCCGGAGAGCCCAACCCATCAGCTATGCCGTAGCTGATGGGTTGAGCCAGACCGACCCATGCGGCATGGGTCGGTCTGGAGTAACTTGAAATGTCCAAGCTAACGCTAAGAACACTTGCTGTGTTCGTAGATCATACGCGTTATTTTAGACCAATATTGTAAACACTCGATCCACTCCACTTGATCGATGGTAACTCTCACGTATAGTTACCGGCGTTACCATTTTTCAATTACCACACCAGCCAGCATAAGTGTGGAGTCACTATTTCGAAATATGCCCCAAGACTCGGGGGCAACATTTCAACACGCCTTGGTTACCTTTTGTAATTATGTTGCCAGTAATGCCCTGCAGTAGACTTGTTGCGGCCAGAACATGACATAGTAGCATTGTCTCTTTTCTTCCAAGCCGCATGCTTACAAGCTTCTAAATATATTTAGCTGAGTTGAGCACACGCAAGGAAGCCTGCAAGTGAATCATGAATATGCTACTAACTACAATGTCTTCCCGTATTTGACTTGCTGGTTTTTTCTAAAGAAATATAGCTTATAAGCCGTTTTTATGCGATATTCGTCTACAGAAAGCAAAAAATTTACTCCAAAGTAATAAGCAAACAACTGCTCCAAAACTGCAGTAATTGCAAAACCCAAACGGTCACAAAACTCTCATTCACTTCAGCAGAGTCTTTGAGGTTTGAATTTGCTTGAGACACGTGCCTTTATCTGGAGCAGCTATCATTTTGTGTCGTCGTCTCCTACCAAGACAGTGAGCTGTGTCAAGGAACAACATTTCTCGTCTGTATTTTGGATAATGTTATGCTGTTGAATGTGGGACGATGGTATTGTATCGGCTGTGATAATGGAAACTCGCGATGGAATTCGTATCGAATAAATGTCTGTGACAATGGACACGGACGCGGCGCGAACGGCTGTGCTTGTGATATCAAACCTCGCTGAAGAATACAATTAGAATAAAACTGGCACTGGCGAGGGACTGGAACAAGAGCTGGCGCTGGCACTTTAAGAATAGAACTGGCGCTTCTTGGTTACAACTGACTTAAAACTCGTATGTCTCGTCCACCGTCAGAAACACGTGGCGATGTTGTCGCCATTAAAGAAAATTCCTCCCGTGATGAATTATCAGTATAAATGAATGAATGAACTGTGTATGGATAATTTATGGCCATTGGGTCCTACTTTTCTCGAAAAGCTTCATTCTTGTATGGGGTTACCTCTTGTATCGCATTACCTCTAGCCTGGTAATGCAAAGGAAACAGGCTACAATGGCATAAAATACGCACAGCAAGCTGTACTTAGTGGCGCACGTGAGCGAAGTAACCTGGCTACGATGACGTAAAATACGCACACCATGCTGTACTCGGTGGCACACGTGTGACGAAGGAACCTGATGCGGCGTGCTGTGTTGGTTACATCTACTTGCATTGCATTAGTTTTGCATCTTGCATTGGTGTTGGGTTATTGCACCTCAAAGCCTGCACCTCTGTTTCTCAGCGTGGCCCCTGGCAAAGGACCAGTCAGCTGACCTGGGCTGACCAGTGCGGTCGGCTGGGCTCTGTCGGGAGAACAACACAGACAGGGTCTGCTCGGGATGTGTTGAGCGTGAGTGCAAAAGAAACGAAAACATTTAAGTTTTGAAGCCGAAATAGGAAGCGTGTGGCTGGACATGGACGAGCTGGTTTGGGCTTGTTGGGCCGTCCGTGGTAGTATCATCTCACCCGGATTGTATATGAGAAATTCAACTAGCCTGATACGTAGAAAAGATGTCGAGATGTTATCAGTTTGATCAATGTAAGAAATGTATATTTGCCTAATGTTGATGTTGTGGGAGCGAACGTTGGTGCTGCGTCTGCAACACCTGTAGGGGCGAATCCAGGTGGAAACTGGGGGCATGTGCCCTCGCCCCCCGATGGAAATGTGGCGCCCTGAACACCTGTAATATGACATTCTTCAGAAATGCCTCGATATAATTAGAATCATAGCTTTTCTTCTAGGCTTTTTAGGTCTCTTCTTTGCATACATAAAAGCAACTGAATAGCACAACACTATTAGGCTGTCTGGGCTTCACCCGCACACAAATTGGCACACGTCGTGCGGATTTTCACCGTCAGCCCACGGAACATCCTTTCTCTGATTTTGCAGTTTTCAGCATTGCCTTGTGATGCGCATGAATAAACTCCATAGCGTGTATTCATAAACTTCCTCAGAATGCAGACCACAGTTTTTTTTTCTCGCATAGATGTGAAAGAACTGCGGTCTGCATTCTCGAGATCAAAGCGACCCACTCGCAGGTTCTGTGACTGGCGGAAGTCCGACGATTGGAAGTGGAGTTGCGGTTCGACTGAATCGCAGCGTCATCGATGACTGACTCCCCCCCCCCCCGCTTATTCTGTGAGATGTCAGCTTCTGAGTACTCAAAACTAATTTTGTGTGCATCGCGCCGGACGGATATGAGCCGGTTTATCGTAAATGGCTTTCACACAAACATAACTTTAGTATAACTTACTCCCTTTGCTTGAAACTGTAACTTAGCTTATTTGTCCAGAAAACACTTATCCGGTCAACGTAACTTCCCCAACGGGCCGAATGGCACTTTGCCACAGTCCACAAAAGTAGCATACCTTGTATGCTACTATTACGTGGTGTCGCTACATTTACATATGCCTGTATTTGAATAAGTTCAGGGAGTTAGGAGTTTATTCATACATATATATATATATATATATATATATATATATATATATATGTTCAAAATCACCATCATTTTCGGGCCGGGTCGTTTCACCCACATGAACTTTTTTCTGTCTCTGTCTCTATCGCTGCCTGTATGTCTGTATGTCTGCTTGTTTGCATGTCTGCATGTCTGTCTGTCCGTCTGTCTGTCTGTCTGTCTGTCTGTCTGTCTGTCTGTCTGTCTGTCTGTCTGTCTGTCTGTCTGTCTGTCTGTCTGTCTGTCTGTTTGTCTGTCTGTCTGTCTGTCTGTCTGTCTGTCTGTCTGTCTGTCTGTCTGTCTGTCTGTCTGTCTGTCTGTCTGTCTGTCTGTCTGTCTGTCTGTCTGTATGTCTGTCTGTCGGTCTGTCTGTCTGTCTGTCTGTCTGTCTGTCTGTCTGTCTGTCTGTCTGTCTGTCTGTCTGTCTGTCTGTCTGTCTGTCTGTCTGTCTGTCTGTCTGTCTGTCTGTCTGTCTGTCTGTCTGTCTGTCTGTCTGTCTGTCTGTATGTCTGTCTGTCGCTGTCTGTCTGTCTGTCTGTCTGTCTGTCTGTCTGTCTGTCTGTCTGTCTGTCTGTCTGTCTGTCTGTCTGTCTGTCTGTCTGTCTGTCTGTCTGTCTGTCTGTCTGTCTGTCTGTCTGTCTGTCTGTCTGTCTGTCTGTCTGTCTGTCTGTCTGTCTGTCTGTCTGTCTGTCTGTCTGTCTGTCTGTCTGTCTGTCTGTCTGTCTGTCTGTCTCTCTCTCTCTCTCTCTCTCTCTCTCTCTCTCTCTCTCTCTCTCTCTCTCTCTCTCTCTCTCTCTCTCTCTCTCTCCCACTCTCTTTCCCTCTCTGCATCCCTTCCTCCATCCTTATCTTCTCCATCTCATATTTATTTTAATTTTATCTTTGTTCCTCTAGCTTTTTGACGACCACTGAAAACTGCGCCCGTAATCAGTCCGATGTCTCTGTAGAATCAGTCCGACGTAAGATGTCTCTGGTCACTGTCCTACGACGTGATAAGTGAGAACGTGTCAAACACTTTTTGCCAATAGCATAAGTTATCGGCAATTCATCCCATTTATTTCCTCTGAGTCACAAATGATGGGTGTGTATTTGATGATATACGACTCAGCCAACATATTTGCGTAAGTAACTAAGCTTTCTAGGGCCGTCATAGGTCACTGCCCGAAGTTGACCGGGATGACATTTTCGAACTAGGAGTTATTGTGGAGTTAATCTGGATGTTTAAGCGGAATTTGGCGCCAAGCCTATCCGTGGATAGGCTTGGCAATGAACCTAGACAATGGTGTGTTCGGGCAGTATTTCGGAAGGCCATAAAATAAGGTTGATTATTTTTGCTTCATCTGACCCATTGCCCATGGGTCTACGTGTAGCAAATTGCACACAATTAGTATCCAAAGGTACTGCAAAGCGCAATGGTAGACATGTAGAACGCGAATCTGCTGCTGCTGTCACACGGGCAACGGTTGAAAGTAAATATTTTCGATTGTTGGCAAAATTGAGCTAAATACAAATGATCTAGCAAGAGATGCCCTGAAGTGCACCAAAGCACTAATTTGAACTATGTGCCGGGAAAAAGAAGATGGAGGAGTGGAAGCTGAAGGGGTTTTGCATAAATGATAAATTTAGAATAATCTGAACCTATGAAATACCCTCCCAGTGACATCTTCTCAAAATTGGTTCTGGGAGCAAACATACTCTGGCGAAAATGCCTTGTAGGATTATCCTGCAGATATGTCCAGACGACTGTAGAGATACTACCAGGCGAGAGAGGGACATATTGAGCACGGTTATCAACAAATGGGTCTGTGTCTCGCTCAGAAATGAGCTCCAGAGTCGCATAGCCAGAGCGTGCGTGAGTTCTTCGCGAATCCTTTGCTCGCACAGGACTTGTGGACGAACGTAAGGAAGCACGCTCTCGGCCAGCAGTGCAACGCACCTGCTTACACTCCCGGCTTCGCCACCACTTCCAAGTTCGATGAGTGTGCCACGCCAACGTCGGATATCGCACCGCCGAACAGCTGACCGAACGCCGAGCTGACCTGCCACCCTGTCCACCCACCGTAGCCAGTGCAGCGTTCACCTTCTGCTCGGTCATGCTGACCTGCCACCCCGTCCACCCACCGTAGCCAGTGCAGCGTCCACCCTGCTCGGTCATGCTGACCTGCCCCCCCCACCCACCGTCCATCGTCCACCGTCTGCTCGGTCGCTACCTGCCCCCCACCCACCGTAGCCAGTGCAGCGTCCACCGTCTGCTCGGTCATGCTGACCTGCCACCCCGTCCACCCACCGTAGCCAGTGCAGCGTCCACCGTCTGCTCGGTCATGCTGACCTGCCACCCCGTCCACCCACCGTAGCCAGTGCAGCGTCCACCGTCTGCTCGGTCATGCTGACCTGCCACCCCGTCCACACCGTACGCCAGTGCAGCGTCCACCGTCTGCTCGGTCACACGTAGCCAGTGCACGTCCACCGTCGTCACTGCCTGCCACCCCGTCCACCCACCGTAGCCAGTGCAGCGTCCACCGTCTGCTCGGTCATGCTGACCTGCCACCCCCACCACCGTCCACGTCCACCGCTCGGTCATGCCTGCCTCCCACCCCGTCCACCCACCGTACCCAGTGCAGCGTCCACCGTCTGCTCGGTCATGCTGACCTGCCACCCCGTCCACCCACCGTAGCCAGTGCAGCGTCCACCGTCTGCTCGGTCATGCTGACCTGCCACCCCGTCCACCCACCGTAGCCAGTGCAGCGTCCACCGTCTGCTCGGTCATGCTGACCTGCCACCCCGTCCACCCACCGTAGCCAGTGCAGCGTCCACCGTCTGCTCGGTCATGCTGACCTGCCACCCCGTCCACCCACCGTAGCCAGTGCAGCGTCCACCGTCTGCTCGGTCACGCTTGACCCACACCGATCTTGGAGACACAGATATTGGAGCTTCTCAAGACCAGCGCCGCTCTCCGCGCCATGAGCGGCTCAAAACGACGCGTGGTGAAGGCGTGCCACTGCGGCTGGTGCGTGGGTGCGGATGATCAAAACTGGTCGAAGCGCCGTAAAGCCCAAATAGCTAACTGCAACTGATGCAGTTGTGCTACCCTGTTGTTTTCCTCCACATTCCCCATTTTATTAACATGTCATTTGCCAGCAGAAACGTTCTTGCAGTGTTGAAGCATGCTGTTCCTATTTTTAAATCAGGTGATAGAGCGGAACTTAGTATATTTGAAACAAGTGTGTGTTGAGTGTCATCGTGAAACTAGCGGAAAACCAGCCAACACGTAGCTAACAAATTACATTCCTAGGCATGATATGCTGACGGCCACACAGTACGCGTATCGGCCCCAGTATTCCGCTGAGAGTGCTACCGTTCACATTGTCAGCGCGATATCTTTCAACAAAGATGAAGGTCGTGCAACAAGTGTTTCCTCTTGTGGTTTGTCCAAGGCGTCTGATGGTGTTGAAAGCGAAGCGCTCCTGACAAAACTGTGGCATGTGGCATGGGATAGCTATGCATTTGTTCAGTGAGTGTTTCAGCAATCTAGCACAACCAATTATAAACAGCTTTGGAAATGTCCCGCAGAGTAGCGCATGGCGGCAACCTCGGGCCGATCCTGTTCAGCCTGTTTGCAAACGACTTACCCTGTCATCTTTCATTGAATGCAACCATTGTCACATATGCAGACGAAATACAAATCATGCACAGCGTCATGCCCACGAACATCGGACTAAAAACTTCCGTACAAACCTGGAGGTTCATCTGGCAGTAGTTCTCATCATGTGGTTTACTTCGAGCGGGCTCAAAATCACCCCCTCAAAAACGAAACTCATCATGTTTGGAACACTAGCGGCAACGAAACGGGCAACAAATTTGTTCAGTCAACTTCCAAGGAGTTATCTTAAAATTGGCCAAAACATTAAAAATCATCGGCATCTAGCACGACCAATATCTCAGCATGTCACGACAAGCCATCATGCTGCACAGCGCTGTCACAGCGGTCTCATCACAATCAGTAAGATAAGCAATGAACTTTAAGAAAAACTAATCTAAAACAGCTCATTTAAGTATTGGTGTTTCCACATTTAGCATACTGCCTGCCAGCATGGGCCCCATCATACAAAAGTAGTGCTACCGGATTGAAGAGCATCATGCATTTTCTTATCCGCATTTTGGCAAGAAAATGTCTGCTCGAATACGTCCCTGATGAAAGCCAGCAACAAAAGTGGCTCACCTCTGGCTCCATCATTGAACTCTCAAATTTAGAGACTGTGCGCTGATCCACGAGTTACGTCAGGCGGATTGCGCCCAAAATCTGAAGTCCTTGTCACACCCCGGGCTTGAATTTCGCGGCGCACCACGAGCGCTCGAATCAATTCCAAATCCAACTACAAATGCGGACAGGCAGTCCAGAGGAAACAAGGTGAACTGTACCTTTGCGCTCTATTCGCGTGCGGAACAGACAGAACATTTAATACAAAACGTTGAAAATCAGAACATGTTTTAAAAGGGCGTGCATGACACAAGAATGATATGATTATTTACATATGTGACTAACAACGCTCATGCTTAGAGCGTTTTTTTACAACGCTTAATGCTTAAAGCTGCGCACCTGCATATATTCTTCCACTAACTGTAGATATATGTGTAGACATATGTGTAGATTCCTCTGTGGTTCAATAGCCAAGACTGTTTTGAATTCCACAACGATATGCAATGCAATACAGTGCACGACATTTCCTTGTAGTATTCTGCTCGGAATTAAAGCACAATCCGGTTGGACATTTGTTCATAATCCTGCGCGGGGTTCCCCCAGGACAAACCTGTGTATAGCCACACAGGGCACTTGCAATAGCATGCACGCAACCGCGGCGAATTGGACCACGATTTTAGCTCTGTTGGCGCGATGCCCCAACAAACTGAGCTTGCCATGACATGAGTCGTGGCAGTTAACCAAGCTACATAACTTGGCTGGTGTTGTCGTTGGTGACCGAATGTTGACGGTCCCCACACGAGAATGAGGCACCCATACAAACACCGCCAATCGCATTCAAACATGCCGAGCCTTGTTGGTAGCGGAATTGAGCGTGTTCACCGAACCGAGGCCATGTTGGGCTTCAGCTGGGTGGACCTTCTGGCTGCTCCAGGCTGCCAGGAGACATGTCCGTGACCATTACCACACATGCTCCAGACTGCCGGGAGACGAGTACATGATCATTGTCATAGATGCTCCAGGCTGTCATATAGGCGAGTCCATGATCATTGTCATAGGTGCTCCAGACTGTCATGAGGCGTGTCCATGATCATTGGCGCAGGTGCTCCAGGCCGTCATGAGGCGTGTCCATGATCATTGGCTCCGGTGCTCCAGGCTGTCATGAGGCGAGACCATGATCATTTCCTCAGGTGCTCCAGGCTGTCATGAGGCGAGACCATGATCATTTCCTCAGGTGCTCCAGGCTGTCATGAGGCGTGTCCATGAGCATTGGCTCCGGTGCTCCAGGCTGTCATGAGGCGAGTCCATGATCATTTCCTCAGGTGCTCCAGGCTGTTATGAGGCGTGCTATGATCATTGTGTCCGGTGCTCCAGGCTGTCATGAGACGAGTCCATGATTATTGTCATAGGTGTTACAGACTGTCATGAGGCGTGTCCATGATCATTGCCTCAGGTGCTCCAGGCTGTCGTGAGGCGTATCCATGATCATTTCCTCAGGTGCTCCAGGCTGTCATGAGGCGTATCCATGATCATTTCCTCAGGTGCTCCAGGCTGTCATGAGGCGTATCCATGATCATTTCCTCAGGTGCACCAGGCTGTCATGGGGTGTGTCCATGACCATTTCCTCAGGTGCTCCAGGCTGTCATGAGGTGTGTCCATGATCATTTCCTCAGGTGCTCCAGGCTGTCATGAGGTGTGTCCATGATCATTGGCGCAGGTGCTGCCGGGACACGTGAGAATAACCGGCAGCTAGGAGCCAGCGTACCAGAGGATATTCCAAACCGACGGCCATCATTTACAACTGCATCGATGCATGCCTGTTGGCATGCTCCGATTTTATTTAATTACCCAGTATGCAGTGCTGCAATTGACAGTTCCTCCTGTAATATGCACGCCATTACTTAACCGAACATAATACTTCTGGACGTTATTTAAAGCGATATTTGGCATCAAATACGCTATAAAGCTGTATCATGTAACCCCCTGTGGAGAGAGGGCGGGGGTCCAACACCAGTGCCTAAAATTATTCCACCATTAACTGTGCAGATGAAGAAAGAAGTTGCTTGGGAATAGTGGAAGATTGGAAGAAAATATAGGATCGTCACTTAAGGATTAAAAATTGGAATGCCTTTCACTTAAGTCACATGCATTTTACATTATTTAGCAGTCGTATGTATGATGACTGCCCACACATGTGGCAAAATGGTAAAAACCTAAGGCAAGGATGAAATAGTACAATTCCATTAACTGTGAAATTCAGGCCACATGGTCAATTATTTCACTGTCCAACGCAGACTCACTCCTCCCCTCCCCACCATGAATCCGCTTCTGGTACTTCGCCCTCCACACTGACGGCACTGGTGAAATGCTCGGAATCCTTACAAGTTAAAACCAACAGAATAGTCATAGTTTCAGGATCGTGCCGCACCATCCTACAAGGCGCAACTACAGGATCATGCCGGACCATCCTGCAAGGCGCAACTACAGGATCGTGCTGGACCATCCTACTGGGCGTAACTACAGGATCGTGCCGGACCATCCTACAAGGCGCAACTACAGGATCGCGCCGGACCATCCTACAAGGCGCAACTACAGGACTGTGCCGGACCATCCTACAAGGCGCAACTACAGTACGGTGCGGGACCATCCTACAAGGTTAAACTACAGGATCGTGCCGGACCATCCTACAAGGCGCAACTACAGGACTGTGCCGGACCATCCTACAAGGCGTAACTGCAGGATCGTGCCAAACCATCCTACAAGGCGCAACTACAGGATCGCGCCAAACCATCCTACAAGGCGCAACTACAGGATCATGCAGGACCATCCTGCAAGGCGCAACTGCAGGATCGTGACGGACCATCCTACAAGGTTAGACTACAGGATCGCGCCGGACAATCATCCTGCAAGGCGCAACTACAGGACTGTGCGGGACCATCCTCCAAGGTTAAACTACAGGATCGTACCAGACCATCCTACAAGGTTGAACTACAGGATCATGCCGGACCATCCTACAAGGCGCAACTGCAGGATCGTGCCAAACCATCCTACAAAGCGCAACTACAGGATCACGCCGGACCATCCTACAAGGCGGAACTACAGGATCGCGCCGGACAATCCGGCGTGACCACTATGCCTTGCAGGATTGACCGATACACGTAGGGTTAGTTAACGAGCGGTGGAATTGAGGCACTAGTCCCCCACTTTTCGGCGGCGCCCCCTTTGACTGGAGAGTGGTACCTCTACAACATACTAGAGTGCACCATCCTCTTCACCTTGAAATTTTCAACCGAAGGTTCTGAGTACAACAGTTGTCCACCCCCGGGCACTCGGGTGTGCCCTCCCCTCAAATGTGATCAGTGCGTGGCGCCCCCCCCCCCCCGAATAAAAATGGAGCCCTTTGAAAATCCCCCTACCATCACCACCACCACTTCTTTTATCGCTCCTGCACCTCTGCTGACCCAGGTGAAAATAGTGTGTGACAGTCCTGCAGGATCCTTGCTGTCCTATATTGTTTCTCAGAATCCTGCAAAGCATTTTGCTAGGAACACATCATCTACAAGCACAATACACCTCGCCAAAACGCCGCTGCATATTACGCTCATCTTGCCTAGATGCAGTGGCTATCTTTGTCGCACACATAGGAGTATTTGTGTGTATGTGCTTGTATGTGTGTGTGTGTGTGTGTGTGTGTGTGTGTGTGTGTGTGTGTGTGTGTGTGTGTGTGTGTATGTGTGCATCCAGCGATCTGCAGGGGAGTAGCTAGGTGGAGACAGCTCCCACCTTCATTCCCCAACCCACACCCTTGGAGATCTCGATACCCCTGGGGCCGAAAATAAGAGGAATCATAGGCGAAGGGAGCGCGGCTTGTGAGGAACACCAAATAAATTTGCCGTTTGGTCACGAACGCTCAAAGTTGGACAAGCTTCAATCTCACCTCCGCAAAGTAGTAGCATTCATCCAAGTTTTCGCAAAGGGTCAGGGGAGGGGTACTTTGCGACCATTTGTGTAGGGCCATCTTACTTGCACACTCAAATTGTTGCAACACTTTTTTAACGTCATTCCACAAATACTCGCACAAGTAGTACAAGTAATACATTTTTCTTTTCTTTTTCTCCATCACACTGAGGAGAAACGACAATTTTATAATGTCTCCTACTGAACTTTTCAGAGAAGACAAAAATCAAGCAAATGAATCGCATGGTCCAACAACAAAGAGATAGGCAAAGTGTTGGAGATTCAGTTTTCGTGGAGGGGCGTGAAAGGCCTCTCGAATATTCGCTGAACTGCAGCGGGCCGACGTACCGGAACGTGATTGGTAGGTGGTCGTCGTGTGACCTCGCCCGACCCGGGCGAGGTCACGCAAGCTGAGCGGATGGTTATGAGCGGTGGCAGATCGGAGTCGTGCATCTCGGTGTCCTGGAACGAGCTACCAAAAAGACTGTAAATAAGGGTCCATCTCCTGTCATCTTAATTACGAGCCGAGGCGCATATAAGTGCCGTGGCATTGTGATATGTGTGTAAGCTAAGCTCTAAGCACCGCTGAGTGTATAATCCAAAACCTGTACATTGCGCTCGCCCTCCGTGTGCCTTTTGTGTTTCTAATTTCAATTTTGACATTCAGTTTACAGCATTAAGAAAAAGAAATGCCACTGCCGAATTTCTAATACATTTTAAAAAGAAATTTAGTCCCAATTCTTGCTGTGGTGGCTTTATCAACCAGGGTACTAGGTCCAGGGTCCTGTGCTATTGCTAAGCAGAGCTTGTTGCGTGAACAGTGGCCCCACCACCCGATCCATGAATTCAGTTCAACAGCGGAATTTTGACCGGGTGTTGAACGTGCCGTCAATGCACCTATACGGCGCCCCGGTAGCTCGTCCCGGTCATACCGGGCCAGTTGCCAACTGACCCTCCCAGCCGGGGGCTAAATGGGAGCACGTGGGGCGACTCGAACCCTGTCTTACCAGGACAGGGGAGACCAATGCAGGCCAGCGCTTTTGCCAACCGAGCTTCCGGTGTGGCAAATTTGAGTGGATGGTAGAGTTGAGTGGCATTTTGAGTAAATTGACGTCAATTGAAGTTGCAGTTGATGAATGAGAAATTTCTAATTGTCGGCGGTTTTGAGGGTCAGTGAGCCGATTGTGCAGCATCCAAGTATTTCGGCATCAGTGTTTTCGCAAGCATTCGTTCTCACTGCCTGGCGCCACTACCAACCCTGCATCAGCCAGGGAATGCATTCAATCGGCAACGTTGCTTGCCACTGCTATCTTCGGATATTCGTCTGTGCTCTGGTCAGTCGCAGGGGATGATTGGCGAGGTGGCTGCGAACTAGACACCAGCCATTAGCCCCAGTGCCAAAAATTGCTCGCAAAGATAGCTGCCCTATCTCTCCAAGCCGACCTCTAGTCTGCCCGTCATCTTCCTGGGATCTGAAGAATTATGTTCGCCTTGTAAGCCAGCTCGAACACCCAGTTTTCTCCAAGAAGTTGGAGCTGTATCGATTTCCCATTGGCCGCGTTTTGGTCTGCGCCGAGCGACGACGACACCAATAGGAGGGCTCGCCGGCGGAAACTGGCGACGGGCGGCAGCTGCCGAGCCGCTGATTGGCTGCCGCGGCGGTCACATGGGGAGAGGGCGGAGTCACGTGTGCAGCGGCGCGCTCCCACTCACCCGGGCAATCCAGGGACCGCGGTCCCTTTTGCCACTTCCCCGCGGTTTTTCTTCTTCCAACCGTGTCTCCTGTAAACAGCTGGCTCACTGTTGCATTCCACTCCCTCTGCGAGCCTTCTCTCTGTCTATCCCTCCTTTCACGTCTACCACCCTCTCAGTTGGCTTTTGAAGTTCACCCGTAAAACACCAATCCGATTATTTACTTTCGTAACTAAGCTCGCCTCGAGATGGCGCAAAACATCCTGCGGTGGGTCACCGACACGGTGGACACGCTGAAGGATCGCGCCAAGGACACCATTGATGGTCACGTGACCAACGGCAACGCAGCCAATGACCCCAGCCGGAAATCTCGTGACGTCAAGCCCCTGCACTACATCGGTGAGTCAAACCAGCCACTGCTGCACATTGCAATGTATTTCACTGCCTGTTGTAGTATTCTAGAGTGCCAGGGGTAAAACTTTGTCGCTGAAGTTGCCAGTATTCAAGGACATCCGGCTAACCTAATCCTCTCCCCTCCCCCAGAAAAAGAAGCGCTCGGATTCCGGCCACTTCCCGTTGAAACTCGGAAATTGAATTCTCCTTTTCCAAAATATCAGCAAAACACGTGGGTTCACTGCTTAGGGAATTGACCATTTTCTCATCATTATATTTCAAATAAAATGAACATCTGTTCATTTGCAAAGGACAGGATTCAAAACTGCAGGACCAGTACAGTGATGGGCTTGGCTACGATGTTCTGAGCAAGTAAGGTTCTTGAGTATACAACTGAAATTAAGTTTAGATTGGTTTTTAGAACACCACACATTATGGTGCAAATCGCATTGCCCATTGCACTAACAAATAATCTTCCATTTGACCCGGAGTTGTCACCCTCAAGGGTTGCCCACAGGCGGTAGCTAAAAATATTGATGCACAACTTGCATTATGCTTATTGTATGAACTATTCAGCTCGTTTCTTTGATACAAAATGCTTGTACGCATTTTAATTTGCCGATGTCGGGGGATTCAGCACCAGATATTTCCTCTCAGACTAATCTCTAGCACTCAGTCAGGTGCCCTAACCTAGCTAACGAGCCAATTGTTGTCATTCACTGAACCAGTGTGATATCTCTTAACGCCCCGCCAGATACTCTAGCCCATTTAACAACCCAACTGCTGTCACCGGCTGGAGCATTGTGATATTTCTTTAGCGCCCAGTTAGATACCCTAGCACACCTGCAAGCCAGCTGCTCACTGGATTCACTGGACCATTGTGATATCTATGGATGCCGCCAAGGTGTGTGTTGGGAACACGGACCCTCCCCTCCCAAAGAAAAAGTTATATTTAGCATTAGGCATACGGTGTAGTATGGGAAAATATATCACGAGCTCTCTCCCTAGCCAAAATTCGTGGTGAAGCCCATGTTCTTCCATACATTCATGCAATGCTAACCTTATCTATCAACGGATGAATAAAATGACTTGGGGTGCTCAGGAAAAGGTTGGCAATTCTCTCAAGAAAATTGATAGTACTCAAAAGCTTGGTGGTGTTAGAGCACTGTCAACAGCACACGAAATCCGGCAACTTAATATGCCAACAGTGTTGTCTTCCCGATGTTTCTAGTGCTGCTGCTGCTGCCATGTGCACAACCGTGGGTCGTTTGATGATAATAGTTCGATTGTTTGGATAGTTACGCTCGCCCGGAATGCTTAAATTGGTCCGGCCGTGAGACTGTTGTGAAAGCGTGTTTTGTTGTTATTGAGGACAACGGAGCAGTGGTATATTCAAGAGGACACAGGGGCACGTGGACTTCCTTGATGAATATTTTCGTGTTGAGTAATTTCGGGCCGCTGATGATTCGATGAAAATTAGTAGGCTGTGCTAATATTAGAGGAAAATTGATGTTTAAACTATGCGGGATGAAAGGGAAACTATGCGGCGTCCGAAAATATTATCTTATAGGCATGTGAGCGAAGCAGCCGACCTGGGTAGTGGATTAATGTGCGGAGGTACCGCTATTGTGACGCTATAAACTGTGGCGAAATACGTCAGGGAAACACGAGCGGTGTCCTGTATTCATCTTTTCGTGCCCAATAATCAGCAATTATTTCGAAATGCTCTTTTAGAAGCGGTAAGGAATGGCACATACATCAGCCTGTTAATTTCCCCCATCACCTGGATTTTTCCCACCATGGGCGCTGTTTTGCATGCTTTCGAAGGGGAAAGTGTCTCTCAATGTTGGCTTTTGCCTTTGTCTACAATGTTTTCAACCTTTAGCATGGGACCCTATAGAGGGTGCATTGTAAAACATTTCCCACAGCCGAATACATTTTGGCCAGCCCACTGTCTCCAGGCATTGTCTCCTACCCCAATTGGTTTTTTTCAGAAATCAACTCCCTGGTTCCCACACATGCGTTCCCCTTCGCAAAATGCTGTATGCCCCCTGTAAATTGAGTTTTTATACTTTTGTAGGACAGTTTTCCTAGTGATTCTGCATCGGACATTTATCCAATGCACTGGGTGACTTTTGGCCACCGCAACGGTGAAAAGTCACCAAAAGCATCCCAATAACTTCTCAAGAAAGGATGTTCCGCATGAAATTGGCATGGCGCATCTAGAATTTTCTTCAGTGGGACCGACCAAAAAATGTCATGAAATAGAGGCGAAATAGAGCCCGGTCTCGGCGAAAATTTCTGCTTCTGCATCGTAAAAATCTCATAATTTCTTGTTTGACCTATTGTATATTTGGTTTCTATGGTTGGAGAACCTCCGGGACCCCTTGGCTGCGCCTCCGGGACAAATGATGTAGCATTCCATTGATTACGCATTGTTAGACCATGGGACACGATGTGTTTTCATTAAGTTTGCATACCATAAAATTTATCCGAGTGGGCCGTCCTATAGTATGTCATCAGAGCATTGTTTTCTTCAAAAAGGCGCTCATTCCCTTTTATATTTAAGTGACCGAAGCTTCGGAAGGGATTGCTTACTAGGCATAGTACCACCAAATATTTCATTTTGTTAAATTAGGCGCTTCGCCCTCCTAAGACCATTTCGCACCGTGCCACCAAGCAAATTCTCTTCGGAGACCTTCCAGTGGCGTACGTCTCTTGGGGATGGTTTTAAGTCCGCGTGGATCTGGACTGACTACCCCGACACCGCTCCCACCCAAGGGCTGCTCAGGTCATTTGATCATTGGACCACACACACACACCACAACGTGAAAATACTGATATGCAACAGCGATTGTCATGTGATTGGGCACTTGTGCCTCAAATCCTGTCGAACTAAATTCAAGCATCGGATTACAATAACTATCAAGAAGTTGCTTTCTTTATGCGCTTACGGTTGTCAGTTGACAATCCGTACTGGTGGTGTACGGCGGCACAGTATTCGTGTACAACGGCGCAGCATCCGCATTAGGCGGAGAAATATCAATGCAGGAGGGAAAATATCAGTGTACCACGGCACAGTATCAGTGCTCGGCGGTGCAGAAACAATGTCTGGCGGCGCAACATCAATGTACGATGGCACAGCATCAACGTTGGGTTGCACAATTCACTGGCGCATCGTTAGATTGAACAGATGACCGGTGATGGGACTGGTGGCTTCATCATCGGACACCATCTGTCGGTACCGTTATCGTCGCTGGCTCGAGATCGCCAGCTGAAGCTGTCATATTATCCAGCCCAGGTTGTAGCTCGGAGAACCTTGGCGAACTGAACGCATATGATGCTACATCCCAGTCGACCATTTAGATTTTGCACCGACTGCTATTCAGTGCTCCACAGATTGGTTAGTTATACTCACAGCCCCACAGCCATGGGGATACTCACAATTAGTTATACTCACAATTGTTATACAGTTAGTTATACTCACAATTGTCCACGTACAGTGAACAAACCTGACCAGACCAGAAGTCAATGATGTGTCGACTTCCCTGGTAAAAACTGCCTTCCATTGGCATACATTTGTACCTCATGCTTATATAAAATGCCAAGTTTATTGTTGGTAAAAACCCTCGGTGTCTAGATGGCGACACCACGTTCACAACCGGTGGTGATAGCAAGGCTGCTGCTGCGTTCCGTTTTCTGTTGTCCTGGGCTTCGTTCACATTTAGGTTTTCACATGTCATTGTGCCTTAGGAATGAACTTGTTAGCAGTTGAGGGCCAGAGGGGTACTTCCGACTGGTGGGCACGGGTACACACGAGGACTGGTGGGCACGGGTACTCACGAGGACTGGTGGGCACGGGTACACACGAGGACTGGTGGGCACGGGTACACACGAAGACTGGTGGGCACGGGTACACACGAGGACTGGTGGGCACGGGTACACACGAGGACTGGTGGGCACGGGTACACACGAGGACTGGTGGGCACGGGTACACACGAGGACTGGTGGGCACGGGTACACACGAGGACTGGTGGGCACGGGTACACACGAGGACTGGTGGGCACGGGATACACACGAGGACTGGTGGGCACGGGTACACACGAGGACTGGTGGGCACGGGTACACACGAGGACTGGTGGGCACGGGTACACACGAGGACTGGTGGGCACGGGTACACACGAGGACTGGTGGGCACGGGTACACACGAGGACTGGTGGGCACGGGTACACACGAGGACTGGTGGGCACGGGTACACACGAGGACTGGTGGGCACGGGTACACACGAGGACTGGTGGGCACGGGTACACACGAGGACTGGTGGGCACGGGTACACACGAGGACTGGGGGCACGGGTACACACGAGGACTGGTGGGCACGGGTACACACGAGGACTGGTGGGCACGGGTTACACACGAGGACTGGTGGGCACGGGTACACACGAGGACTGGTGGGCACGGGTACACACGAGGACTGGTGGGCACGGGTACACACGAGGACTGGTGGGCACGGGTACACACGAGGACTGGTGGGCACGGGTACACACGAGGACTGGTGGGCACGGGTACACACGAGGCTGAACTGGTGGGCACGGGTACACACGAGGACTGGTGGGCACGGGTACACAAGGACTGGTGGGCAAAAGGACGGAGTACACACGAGGACAACACGAGGACTGGTGGGCACGGGTACACACGAGGACTGGTGGGCACGGGAAGACGGGGGCACGGGACACAAGGACGGGGGCACGGGTACAACGGTGGCAGTACACACGAGGACTGGTGGGCACGGGTACACACGAGGACTGGTGGGCACGGGTACACATGAGGACTGGTGGGCACGGGTACACACGAGGACTGGTGGGCACGGGTACACACGAGGACTGGTAGGCACAGGTACAATTGGCGCCACCAACAGCTCGGCAGTCAGTCTGGGCGTCATGACACCTGAATATCCTGCATAAGTATAAGCATAGTGGGGAACAGCATACATGTGCGGGATATTCAGGTGCCAGGACGCTCAGCCTGACTGTCAGACTATTTGTGACGCGAATAGTGTCCAGGCGTGATGGGAACAGTATACCTATGGAGGATATTCAGGTACCGGAGCGCCCAGCCTGACTGCAAAGCTATTTGTGATGCCAATAGTACATGCGAGGGCTGGTGGGCATAGCTCGAGGGCCACTGGACAAGATACCCACAAGTCAGAATGTAAAAATACCTTGCCGACAGCAGGGGTATCTGCCTAGTGGTCATGGCCCATATCAGACGTCTCACAGCAAGAGTTCCTGCCAGAAGTCCAAATCAGATGTTTCACAGCAGGGGTCTCTGCCAGTGTACAACTAGCACAGACCATCACATGGTGTTCACATCAGCGTCCCACAGCAGGGATCTCTGCCGGGAGTCCAAATCTGATGTTTCAAATCAGGGATCTCTGACAGGAGTCCAAATATGATGTATCACATCAGGGGTCTCTGATAGTGTACAACGAGCAGGGACCATCACATGGGGTCCATATCAGACGTCCCACAGCAGGGATCTCTGCCAGTGCAACAGACCATCACATGGTGTCCAATCAACGTCCCACAGCAGGGGTCTCGCCAGTCACAACAGACCATCACATGGTGTCCATATCAACGTCCCACAGCAGGGGTCCGCCAGACAACAACCATCACAGGTGTCCATACAACGTCCCACAGCAGGGGTCTCTGCCAGTGTACAACAGACCATCACATGGTGTCCACATCAGCGTCCCAAGCAGGGGTCTCTGACAGTGACAACTAGCACAGACCATCACATGGTGTCCACATCAGCGTCCCACAGCAGGGGTCTCTGCCAGTGTACAACAGACCATCACATGGTGTCCACATCAGCGTCCCACAGCAGGGGCTCTGCCAGTGTACAACAGACCATCACATGGTGTCCATATCAACGTCCCACAGCAGGGGTCTCTGCCAGTGTACAACAGACCATCACATGGTGTCCACATCAGCGTCCCAAAGCAGGGGTATCTGCCAGGCAACAGACCATCACATGGTGTCCAATCAACGTCCCACAGCAGGGGTCTCTGCCAGTGACAACAGACCATCACATGGTGTCCACATCAGCGTCCCAAAGCAGGGGTATCTGCCAGTGTACAACAGACCATCACATGGTGTCCACATCAGACGTCCCACAGCAGGGATCTCTGCCGGGAGTCCAAATCTGATGTTTCAAATCAGGGGTCTCTGACAGGAGTCCAAATCAGATGTCTCACATCAGGGGTCTCTGACAGTGTACAACGAGCACGGACCATCACATGGGATCCATATAAGACGTCCCACAGCAAGGATCTCTGTCAGGGCAGAACAATTTTCATTTCATGGGGGATATCTGGGAACAGGGGTACTGTTTTACACGCTTTGGGAGGGGCAAGTGTCCATCAATGCTGGCCTTGCCCACTCAATGATTTCTACTGTTAACATAGGATTACCCTCCCCCTCATAATATTCAGAAATTATCACCTGTGTCTGGGAACGCTATTATGCGTAACATACAATTGACCTTAAGTGAATCTATCGATAAGCGGGGAGAAGATTAACGTCCACATCGATCAGATTCTGACTGAAATTTGACATATATTTTCGGAATTTTGTGTGTTAGAAACTTCAGGATTGGAGGAGGGCAGGCGTGCATCAGTTATTTTGCCCCCTCTGGATCTGCGGAGCTCCAGTTATTGAGATTCCATTTGGATCTGGAACTAGGATCGTCTATGGATCTCTGAGTGTTTTTCGCGTTGTCATGCATACATGCTTCTTTATAGTATATCGGAGTTTGAGGCTCACATATTCGTGAGGGAACTGCAAGTATTCACTGTGTGTTGCTCCTGATGGAACGTGACCGGATGTGGCTCTGTTGGATTTCTTCTTAGATGCCTCCTGTAATGTGGTGAGTGTGCTATCCCTGGTCTGCAGTGGTTCCATGGAAAAAGGAATCTACGATGATGTCAAATAACTGAGTTAGTACCCCACACTTTATGCATGTAGTTCTCCTCGCAGAATATATAATTGTGTTTTCCCAAAAAAATTAACTAGCGAATGGAAAACATACTCCAAACTATAGCAGATGCCATGTCATTCCTACTTTTTGCTTAGCTCATTTTGTATGACATCACCCATTATCGCGCTCCTATCAGAAACTACTATATGCATTATCTGCAATACTTCTGGAATTTGATATTGCATATATTGTGAGCGTTTACTGGAAATATTGGATTGTAAAGCACTAACATCTCCTCAATAGCTGGACTGTGGGACAACTCCCGTTATCAACGATTTCAACGATTCATGAATGCTTACTAGATCAATGCGTAGTTTCCGTCCAAGCGACACTACGCGTCTAGGCCACGACAGTGCATCTTGGAGTCGCCACCGATCTGCCCTACGATGCCTGCCTGTTTTGTCCCACATCGCTTGTCCTCTCGTCGCTTGTTACTTTCTCTACCTCCGTCACCCCACCCAGTCACTTGTCACTCCACCTAGCGCTCGTGCGCACCTGCTACATCCGCAGCCAGTTCAGTTTGCCACAAGTGGGTATTTAGGTGCCAGATTAAGGTGGACTAGGTCGTCGTCAGCTTTAGAATGCACCATATTTAGTACCTATCTACCAGCTCTGACGGAACCACCTCCAGAGGTCATTCTTAGTGTCCACACGAAGTCGATGGCAGCGACCAATTAATTGCAACTATACGTGGCTGTGCCAGATACATAATTGAGTAAGATTGGCCACACCCGTGCCAGCTGGCTCAGTGATTCACCTCGAAAACATCAGCTAACCTTTTCCCTCGATATTCTCGAGTGAGAAGGAAAGCCTCTTGTCCCAAGCACACACATATCACTGCATGCCCCACATTATCTACGTGCAATTGGAAAGCTCCAAGCGACTGTTGAAGTGCTGAGACCAACTTCTGCTACGCGTATTTGAAATTATTTGGCAGTGACCCCGTATCTCATTTAATACCCCTGTTCTGGCACATCATTCAACTTGGACAGTCTACCGAGTCCTACCGTGATGCGAATCGGCCGTGCTTTGTTTCAGACCACCATGCCGCTATTTAGCACACTAGAGATGGTGGATGTGAATCGTTCTTGCTTTGTTGAGACCACTATGCCGCTATTTAGCAGACCAGGCCCGGTCGATTCGTCCCAGTGAGCCCACGGCAGACACTCAGACGAGTGCGTCTTCATGTTTGTCGCACAATCCGTCGCGCTTCCGGAGCAATCTGAAAACGCTTTTATATCGCTCAAAACGTCGATAGACATTAATCGGTTCAGCGGAGCCGAGCCCCGGTCGCCGCTAAAAACAGTCGGCTGCTCTCACCGCCGCCCGTCGGCGACGACGGGGCGGGGGGAGCGGGGGGGGGGCTCTGTCAGCCGGCGAGAGGTGCGCTAAGCCAGGCTCTCGCCAGTGGCAGATGGAGCCACCGGATAAGGCCAATCAGTGGGGCCGGCGGCCGCGCGGGTCCCGGGATCGCATGGATCGCATGGATCTCGAGTGGTCCGCACTGGGCCGCATGGGTCCCGGGTGGGCCACACTGGGCCCCATGCATCCCTCGTGGTCCACACTGGGCCGCATGGGTCCCGGGTAGTCCACACTGGGCCGCATGGTGGTTTAGTCCCGAGTCGCAGTTATGTCACGACCGGTACATGATACCGCACGGTACGGGGTGCATACCAACCGCATGGGGTGTGTCCGCACGGCAGCCTGCCGCCGACGTCTAATGCAGTCACAATGTAAACGGGGTGCGAGGCGCTTGCTCTTGTTCATTGTTGCGAGTAGAGCTTCACTTTTTCATCAATCGCTCACATGTCCCATCACCGTCAAAGTCGCACTCTCACGCAAGGCCTTATCCTGATGTCAGGCTCGTAAGCTGGATCTCCCAGGGTTCCTGCTCTGAAGATCTCAGCAACCTTATTCTAATGCTCAACCAGGACGCCGGACCTGCCAGAGCTCCTGCTCTGGAGACCTCAGTGGCCCCGCTGCTCGGTGATTTGACGCCTGGAGTTGGTGAGGGTCAGCCGCTCTGACGGACCTCCCAGAGTTCCTGCTCTGGAGACCCCAGTGGCCCCGCTGCTCGGTGACTTGGCCTGGAGTTGGTGAGGGTCAGCCGCTCTGACGGACCTCCCAGAGTTCCTGCTCTGGAGACCCCAGTGGCCCCGCTGCTCGGTGACTTGGCCTGGAGTTGGTGAAGGTCAGCCGCTCTGACGGACCTCCCAGAGTTCCTGCTCTGGAGACCCCAGTGGCCCCGCTGCTCGGTGACTTGGCCTGGAGTTGGTGAGGGTCAGCCGCTCTGACGGACCTCCCAGAGTTCCTGCTCTGGTGCTCGGTGACTTGGCCTGGAGTTGGTGAGGGTCAGCCGCCCTGACACAATTAAACAGCGACCGTCCAGATCAGCCGCATAGCGCCACGCTGGCGAGGACTGAGGGCGGCGTAATGCGATTAGGCATTAGTGATTGTTTGTCTACAATCTGTGCGCGTACTGAACGCCAAGGGAGCCGCCAAGGGAGTCGCGTGTATCGGGGCGGCAGGGGGAGGGGTGAGTATTCCGGCAGGCGGAGTCGCGCGTATTGGGGCGGCAGGGGGAGGGGTGAGTATTCCGGCAGGCGGAGTCGCGGGTATCGGGGCGGCAGGGGGAGGGGTGAGTATTCCGGCAGGCGGAGTCGCGGGTATCGGGGCGGCAGGGGGAGGGGTGAGTATTCCGGCAGGCGGAGTCGCGTATGGGCGCAGGGGAGGGGGAGTATTCCGGCAGGCGGAGTCGCGGGTATCGGGGCGGCAGGGGGAGGGGTGAGTATTCCGGCAGGCGAAGTCGCGTGTATCGGGGCGGCAGGGGAGGGGGTGAGTATTCCGGCAGGCGGAGTCGCGGGTATCGGGGCGGCAGGGGAGGGGTGAGCATTCCGGCAGGCGGAGTCGCGGGTATCGGGGCGGCAGGGGAGGGGTGAGTATTCCGGCAGGCGGAGTCGCGTATGGAGGGGGGGTGAGATCCGGCAGGCGAGTCGCGGGTATCGGGGCGGCAGGGGGAGGGGTGAGTATTCCGGCAGGCGGAGTCGCGGGTATCGGGGCGGCAGGGGAGGGGTGAGTATTCCGGCAGGCGGAGTCGCGGGTATCGGGGCGGCAGGGGAGGGGTGAGTATTCCGGCAGGCGGAGTCGCGGTATCGGGGCGGCAGGGGAGGGGTGAGTATTCCGGCAGGCGGAGTCGCGGGTATCGGGGCGGCAGGGGAGGGGTGAGTATTCCGGCAGGCGGGGTCGCGCTTATTGGGGCGGCAGGGGGAGGGGTGAGTATTCCGGCAGGGGAGGGGTGTGTATTCCGGCAGGCGGAGTCGCGGGTATCGGGGCGGCAGGGGGAGGGGTGAGTATTCCGGCAGGCGGAGTCGCGTGTATCGGGGCGGCAGGGGGAGGGGTGAGTATTCCGGCAGGCGAAGTCACGGGTATCGGGGTGGTAGGGGAGGGATCAGTATTCCGTCAGAGGAGGGGTGAGTATTCCGGCAGGCGGGGTCGCGGGTATCGGGGCGGCAGGGGGAGGAGTATTCCGGCAGGCGGAGTCGCGCGTATCGGGGCGGCAGGGGGAGGGGTGAGTACTCCGGCAGGCGGGGTCGCGCGTATTGGGGCGGCAGGGGGAGGGGGAGTATTCCGACAGGCTGAGTCGCGTGCATCGGGCAACAGAGGGAGGGATGGGTAATCCATCCACCTATGTGACAAGACGAGTGTTAGTCGTGACGGTAAAATTCGCGCAGATAGGCGAAAGGAAAGGGAGGGGGTAAGTGCAATGCGTCGGGTAGTGACTGATCTGTGTTTGGTCAACGAAATGTGAACCTGGCAGCAAAAGAGGTGTTCATATTATCCGGGCTGAGTCATTTTGTATTGTTTTCAGGACTTTGCATGCATGTATGCCTTTGCATCACGTCTTACTCAGAGAACGTTGTAGCTCGTGACATTCGCAAGGCGCTTTGCTAAGTGCAGAGTCAGGCAGGCTCATGGTCTAGGTAATTTGGCATGCACTAAATTGGTCATTCCATGTTCTATGCCATTACTGAACAGCTCGTCATACGGGAGGGTTGGATCGTGACCAGTGGACACCAGTGTTCGGCAGCGCGTCGTCTGAGACTGCTGACACTGCGTACCTTCCAGATGTCCACAGTAGCATGCAAGTGAGGCTGTATCGCGTCACCGACTTGTTTCCTCCTTTCTGGAAGCTAGCTCGGTGCATGTTTGCGGAAATTGCAGTTTCTGCCCGCTCTGCTGCAGTCGAAGTGCTCAGATCATCGACGACTATTGTGTTAGATGTTCTCAAGCCACGTCAGCACGTGCAAAATTCGGGAACAGACCAGGTTGCTGACCTCTTGTGACTTCTGATGGTTAGAAAACATTCAGGAATGCTCCATCGCCTGAAGTTGAATATTTGTCGTTTGGAACTACAAATGAAGCACCTGTAAGCCTTTATATGCCAGGCGTACAGACTTGGTAAGACCGATGGCGATTCTAGACGAAATTTGCCGGTGACCTCGCACGAACCGGTGTTGATTCTGTCTGACCCGACCCGTTGGTCGCCTGTCTAAACTGGCCTGTTGCTCATCTGCATGTACTGACTCGTTGAACATGCACATTGCGAGGTCAAAATAAGTTGCGATAGACCGATAGACTTCAAAGAGAATAAGCTGCACTGTGGTGTTCGGTGCACTAATGCATCCTGTATGGATTCGGTGCACGTGGCGACTGTATTTGCCGATATCTGACGGTTTTGAGGTTGTGGCTATCGGCCTCTCTTGGATGTGCACTGGTTGAACAAAAGTGTAAATGTCAGGTGCGATGTAAAAGTTATGTACGGTCAGTCAGGTCAGTGTAAGTCGGGTAAATGTAAAAGTCAAGTAAAAATTATTTGCGACACGCGATACGTCAATTTTGTTCTAGGGGAATATGTCATAGTAAGGCGGATGAGAAAGGGGTGGCATCCACATCTGATGTAAAGGCTAATGACGTTTCTTCGGAAAGTTATCATAGCTAGCAAAGCTAACCTTGGAACAAACCGAAAAACAAACTACGCTCTGCCCCAGGAACAATTTCTTCTTCATTTATTTCTGAGCGCACATTTTCCGAGAAAAAGAAGTATTACTCTGACCAAATATCTGCTGCTAGGTTACAACTCCCCCACCAGGAGATGGACCCAGCGCATACGCAGCAGGGTGGCCTTGATACGGACCGTGATCTTCAGCCAGTGTAGGATTCAAGGGGAGGTAACCGGGTGCATGTGCCCATCCCGAGCGAGGATCGAGGTAAAAACGTACCCTTCCCCCCGGACGCCATCCAGATGTGGCGCCGAAGGTCCCACATTCTGGTGCCGCTTTCGATTCTAAAAGTACACAGAACTATACATACATTCCCTAACAAAAGAAGCCCTCTTTTCAAGACAGACGACCCTCTCCACGAGAATGGCGCACCCTTGGCTATATAGGAGCCCCTCTGGGAAACAAAGGCGCCCTCTCAATTGGACAGACGCCTCTTTGGACTAGAAAGCCCTCCTGCAAATTTGGAAGGCGCCCATATGGACAATGAACGCGCCCCTATTGGCTGGACAGGTGCCCCTCGGAACAAGAAGGCGCCCTCTGGAGTAGATTGGCGCCCCTCTAGACTAAGTGGCTAAGCGTAGAGTAATAGGCGTCCTTCTAAGCTATAAAAATATCCCTCGGGAAAACGAAGGCTCCATATTGATAGGACAAGAAGCTCCCTGGACTAGACAGGCGCTCCCTGGACAAAGAAAGCCTCCTCTGGGGCTTTCTTTGTCCACTCTGATCAACGGTGTCATTTGAAGTAGACAGACGTCCCTCTAGACTAGGTAGCCACATGTAGTGAGATTGCATGTGAGGTGGCACTGGTACTAGGCAGATCGGACATCCAGTACGGCGACCTCGTGACCGGATCGGGCCGGCCGGATACGTGGCGTGGTGGGGCGTGTGCGGAATGGGCCAATCAGCGGTCGGGGGTGTCTAGCGCGGGAGCGGTGTCGAGTTGAGGTGGGAGGGTGTGAGCTGGGCCGGCCCATTCTGGTTACCGCGAAGCGCTGAGGAATACACGGTCCTGACGTTAAAATTATCTCTTCGTGAACTATAGCACCCATGAGAACTAGGCAGGCGGCCCTGTAAGCTAGAAAGACGCCACTCCGGAGAAGACAGGCGCCCATCTAGACTAGACAGGCGCTTATACAAACTAGGAGGGGTCTTATCTAAATTGGGAAACTGTCCCACTAGTTAAGGAAGGCCTCCTTCTTGATGGGTCTTTGGAAACTCGACACCTCGATAACACAGCACCACTTCGGATTCCCATGCAAGTTTGTGTATGGGGTTGTCTAGGCCCGAGAACACGAATCTGAGGTTTTTTAGATTCCTAGGTCTAACGGTTATTGCATCACGATGACGTCACCTGCTGACTTTTTCTGCTCATTGCAAATTTAAATGCGATATAACTCCGAGGCTTATCATTATTTTTCCATTCTGTAAAATGTTTTGTAAAGCAGACGTATGGTATTGCATAATATTTTTTCTGAATGTATACATCCATGTTTTATTATTTTTTACATCATATATTTTATATAATACCATTTTTCGAAAAATGTGTAAGTGTCGATTTTCGAAAAAACATCCATATTCTGATTTTCCGTGCAATTCTGTATAAGATGCAATTAAAGATAGAATGGGCACACCCCTGGAACACCGTCAGAAAAATCGTTATAACATAGCACAGGCTTCTGTCCTGGCTGTTGCAGCAGCGCTATGCACAATGCAACTATGGGCGAGAACCTCGCTGCTGGATGCCATCCAGGGTGGGGGTAGGGTTCAGGTTTGCGGTGGGCTGCGTCGGTCATCTCCAATCAGCAGCGTATGTATTTAGTGGGGGAGGGGGCTGGGGGGCAATGCGCCGTAGTGTTTATACGGTGGGAATTTCCGGTTGTCCAAGAATAATCAAATTGCGACTGCAGTCGAGAATGGCATAGAATGACATAGCACCACAGAACAATTGAAAACGCCCTGCATTTCATGAAATGTCTCAAATATACATCCGGTTTTACGTAACCTGTCACTAATTCTTCTGAATGTAGACCATATACGCAGCGGTCCTTACCAGAGGAGACTGGTCCTTTCGAATTTGAGAGAAGCCTACCATCAATACAAGGAGCAAACTCCTCAGCCTGTTGGGTTCTCCACATTCGCTAGTCTGCGACCACCTTGGTGAGTGCTAGCCGGCGCTAGCGGGACGCATTCAGTTTGCGTGTGCATTCATCATCAAAACCCGAAATTGATGGTTCAAGCCATACGTCACGATTTGTCTGTCGTTGATCTTATGAAGAAAGTTGTTTGCTCCGTGGAAAACGAAGAATGTATGTTTCGGCAATGTAACAAGTGTCCCGGAGTCAACGAGCCAGGAATTTTCTGACCAGTATGCCGAGTTTGGCAGAGACTGACGAAGTGGAATTTAGACAGTGGATCAGCACGGATCGAACCACGATGAGTAAACATGACGCAGACCGTTGAAGATTTTATCGAGGGGCTTACTAATGCCATATCAAAGCTAACCAGGCACCGCTATACAGCGCGCGTACAGAATGACTTTCTAAAAGATCTGAAAGGACAACTACCCGAGGATGAGGCCATCATCTCGGGATATTTTTTTCGAAAGCTACACCTTTCTGGTGCAAGATGCAGTAAAGGCTACCATTGGGAGAACGCACAGGCCACTGTCCATCCATTCGTCGTTACAACGCGAGTCCCAGACGGGTCACTGCAAACCAAAAGCTATTGCGTCATAAGTGACGATATGCACCACAATACAGCCTCAGTTTACGCGTTCCAAACGAAGGTTCTGGAACGGATGAAATCCGAGAATGAAGATGTCAGAAAGGTGCATTACTTTACAGACGGCTGTGCAGCACAATACAAGCATAAACATAATATAAGGAACATGTGCCTGCACAAGCAGGACTTCAACGTTGACTGCGAGTGGCATTATTTTGCCACCTGCCATGGAAAAGGTCCGTGCGACGGCGTAGGTGGGACCGTGAAACGCCTGAGGACAAGGGCAAACATTCAGCGGCCAAACGGAGGCCAGATATTGACCCCGGAAGCTATGTTTAACTTCTGCTCGACACACATATCAGGTACTGTTCCTAATTGCAAAAATAATTTTTTATTAGCACTACCTAGCGCCATTTTTCGCAATTTTCTGTCAGATTAAAATTATCGCGGGATTTTGGGTATTCAGGGAACATCAGCTCAATATACCTAAGCCTTCACTGGTTATCCAGGATCAACAACTGGTCTTTATATACAAATAAATAGTCCGTTCACTATGACACCCGTCAAAAGGGCGAGTGCAAGTAGCGCATTTCTTACCCGTTTTCTAGATACTCGTAAAAATACTGCATATGTGAAATGCTGAAAAGATCGAAGATTGTGCGATCGGGATGACAAATACTTGCAAGGGAAAATTGATGAAAATTGCGTCCCACAGGGATCGAATTCATTTACGTCTCCCAGGCGGACATCGAGAAGACAGCGACAACGCTGTCACAGCATTTCGCTTCAGCAAAACTTGTGAAGGGCACGAGGAGCTTCCACTGTTTTCGGCCCAGAAGCGCGACTCAGGTGGCCACATATGCGACTTCGCGGACCTCACCATTATATGAAATATATAATGTAAAAAATAATAAAACATGGATGTAAAAATTCATAAAAATATTATGCATAGTATTGCAAAAATAGTACGTCTGCTTAACAGAACATTATACAGAATGGAAAAATAATGATAAACCTCGGAGTTATATCGCATTGAAATTTGCAATGAGCATAAAAAAGTCAGTATACGACGTCGTCGTGACGTAAAAACCGTGAGACCTAGGGGCCTAAAAAGTTCAGATTCGTATTCTCGCCCCTAGACAACCCCATATAGCAATTTCCTTGGGAATTCGACAGGGTGCTGTGTTGAAACAGGCCTTCTGGGTGTCGAGTTTCTGAAGTACTACTCTGATAGCAGTGAAAGCCCCCAGGGCTAGATAGGCGCCCTCTGGGGTACATAGACACCCCTCTAAAAAGATAGGCGACCTTGTAAACTAGTAGGAAGGCACGAAAACAATGGAAGCCCACTGGGCTTCCATTGAACAATAAAGGCGTCCCCCTGGACAAAGAAGGCGCCCCTCTGGACAACGAAGACCCCTCTGTGGCCGACGAAGGTGCCCATCTGAACTAGATAGGCGTCCCTCTAAGCTAGGAACGTTTTCCTCTGGGGAACGAAGGCACCCCTCTTAACTAGACAGACGCCCTTCTAGACCAGACCGGCGACCATCTAAGCTGTGAGGATGCTCCTCTGGATAACAAAGGCTTCACCTGGATAGGAAAATAAGTCCTTTGGATCACCAAAACGACGCTCTGGACAACAAAGGTGCTCCCTCAGAGAAGATGCTCTTAGGTGTCCATTGGGGCCACGAATGTGCCCATCTGGACTAGACAGGTGTCGCTCTAAATAACGAGGACGCCCCTCTCGATGACAAAGGGCGCGCATCGGGAGAATGAAGACGATCTTCTCGATAGCAAACAAACAAAAACGTCACATGGTTCGCCATGGGTCTATCATAGCATTACATTTGCTTAAAATGATGGTGAGTGTGCGTGATGTGTGCCTTTGTTGTGAACTGACTTGCGTTCACGGTGAATAGGCGCGACTGCGGAGATTCAGAGCATAGTATGTTCACAAACGAGGCGGGCGCTGTCTCCGTCCGACGGCCAGGACGTGTCTCAGGGCACTTGTTCTCAAAGCATGACCAGCTCTGTCGCTCTCTGATCACCTTCGCTTACTGCAGTTCAGCGTAAGTTAAGCGATTTATGGGTATATATATATATTTGTGTGTGTGTGTGTGTGTGTATATATATGTCTGCATGTGTGCATGTGGTGTGCAGAAGCATCCAAAAGAGAAGGCTTAGACATAACTTGTTTGAAAAGCTGTATTTATAAGTGTGGATAGCTTCGTTAAATATACACGTTAGCATGGGCTTTTATTTTTGTCGATATCGACATTTGATGCTCGTTTTTCTTCCCTCTCTCTCTCTCTCTCTCTCTCTCTCTCTCGCTCTCTCTTTTGCACGATTATTTTTCGGCGGGGAGGAGCTCCGCAGCTCAGTATATCTTCCGGCGTTCATATGACGCGAATGCCGGGTTTTAATTAAACCGCGACTACCAGATGTGGCCCAGATCAATAAGGCCGGCAAATTCGACAACAATGGCTGTAGCAGTCGACGTTACTGCGCCACGCCGTATTCGACGACAACACGCGGTATTGGACTCTACACTGTCTAGTGGTTTGTAGCTCACACCATGTCCGTGTTCACTCTAGAACACTCAAATGTAAATCGGTGATTTTCACCGCAAGCGTTCAATCCAGCGCACCGCCAATACCCCAGAGTGCAGCATACACTGCCACTGAAGGCGGGTTCAGTCTTACATGACTTGTTTTCGTGAGGATTGACCCAAACTGGTAGTGAATGATCTTTGGTATGGCAGGCGCCATGAACACGGGCTAGGTAAGATGTCAGAAAAATGACAGTCGATGTATGGTCGATGTCTTCAAGCAACTGGTCGTGATGCACTCTTCATAGATCGAAGATTATCTTGATATGCTGCTCTTTGCCTATGCAAGTCGAGAAAGCGCCTCAACCTGTCACCTACCCTGGCTTTCTTCTGTCGCTACTCCGCTTTGTTTCCGAGATCCAAAGTGGGCGGAGTTCGCCTAGCATACCGCTACTGTGCGGTGCAAGCTCTAGTGTTCCGCTGCGGTGCTGACGAGTTCAACAACAGCAGCTGATTTAATATGGAGAATCGGTCAGTCTTGTCGCATTCTAACGACCACACGTGGTTTTCCCATGAATTGTCTCAGTCATGGGGTTAATTGCGATTTAGGGAGATGATGGTTTTTAGAATCCCAGTCGTACGCAATCCTTCAAATCCTTCAATTCCTTGCTCCGAGAAAAGCACATTGATCTCTTCTGGCATTTTGGCTCTAAGTATTCGTCGTTAATTTTGTTGCTCTAGCGACATACCCACACATGTCTCTCTAAGAGCTTGAATCTATTCGTGGTATGACTTAATGATGCTTTTACCAACACCTACACCACTATAGTTTATCAATGTGGCTTCATTACCGAACAAAGAGATAGCTGATAACCCTGGTACGCATGTGATGAATCTTTGAAGAAGAGCGGTCGGGATCCGAGCTTTGATTTGCAAACGGATGTGCTGGGCCCAGCCTCCTGCCGAATAACCTTTCGCGTGCGTTGTTGAAAGTTGTGCGACACATCCGGCAGTCTCATGCCGCCAGGGACGTTGTCAGGGTGTGGCCCTCACGACCTCCGCAGCAGTACACTGTGAGGGACGTTGTCAGGGTGTGGCCCTCACGACCTCCGCAGCAGTACACTGTCAGGGACGTTGTCAGGGTGTGGTCTGCACGACCTCCGCAGCTGTACACTGTCAGGGATGTTGTCAGGGTATGGTCTGTACAACCTCCGCAGCTGTACACTGTCAGGGACGTTGTCAGGGTGTGGTCTATACAACCTCCGCAGCTGTACACTGTCAGGGACGTTGTCAGGGTGTGGTGTGCACGACCTCCGCAGCCGTACACTGTGAGGGACGTTGTCAGGGTGTGGTCTGTACAACCTCCGCAGCTGTACACTGTCAGGGACGTTGTCAGGGTGTGGTCCTGCGACCTCCGCAGCTGTACACTGTCAGGACGTTGTCAGGGTGTGGTCTGCACGACCTCCGCAGCAGTACACTGCCAGGGACGTTGTCAGGGTGTGGCTGCACGACCTCCGCAGCTGTACACTGTCAGGGACGTTGTCAGGGTGTGGTCTGCACGACCTCCGCAGCCGTACACTGTGAGGGACGTTGTCAGGGTGTGGTCTGTACGACCTCCGCAGCTGTACACTGTCAGGGACGTTGTCAGGGTGTGGTCTGCACGACCTCCGCAGCAGTACACTGTGAGGGACGTTGTCAGGGTGTGGTCTGTACGACCTCCGCAGCTGTACACTGTCAGGGACGTTGTCAGGGTGTGGCCCTCACGACCTCCGCAGCAGTACACTGTCAGGGACGTTGTCAGGGTGTGGCTCTCACGACCTCTCCAGCCGTACACTGTGAGGGACGTTGTCAGGGTATGGTCTGTACAACCTCCGCAGCTGTACACTGTCAGGGACGTTGTCAGGGTGTGGTCTGCACGACCTCCGCAGCTGTACACTGGCAGGGATGTCAGGGTGTGGCCCTCCTGGTCTCTGGTGCCGTAGGCCGTTGAGGGCGTTACCGTAGTGTGGTCTGTGCGACGTATGCAGGCATACCGTTATCAGAGGAGTGTTGCCAGGCTGTGATCTGCACGAACTCAGCAACCGCACAGCATCAGCGGACATTACAGCAGTCATCCGTTCGTCCAACAGCCGTCACAGACCGGGCGGCGAGCGATATTACACCCATACATCTCGGCGGCAGGCCCGGCAGACACTTCACGTTCGGTAAACAAATCACCGGCGCGCCGACTTTTGCCGCCGACACAATATCGCCGGCGCGGCGTAACGAAAATGAAACTTCCACCGACGGCCGGGCCAATATGCAGCCGCCTCCCCACGCATTCCGCAGCCAGTCGACTGCAAAGGCACGCCAGGCAGCTGCGCCTGGCGCGCGGCGGCGAAGCGCGCCGCCGCCTCGCCGTCCGCGCCGGACGTGACGCACTGGCGGCAAGGTGGCCGCTGTCGGGACCAAGTCTCGTGACGGACACCCCTCGTGGTGTCTGGCGGCCGCCGCCGGACCAAACCTCGTGATGGACACCCTCGTGGTGTCTGGCGGCCGCCGCCGGACCAAACCTCGTGACGGACACCCCCCGTGGTGTCTGGCGGCCGCCGCCGGACACCCCGGTGTCTGGCGGCCGCCGCCGGACCAAACCTCGTGATGGACACCCTCGTGGTGTCTGGCGGCCGCCGCCGGACAAAGTCTCGTGACGGACACCTCCCGTGGTGTCTGGCGGCCGCTGCCGGACCAAGTCTCGTGACGGACACCCTCGTGGTGTCTGGCGGCCGCCGCCGGACACCCCCGTGGTGTCTGGCGGCCGCCGCCGGACCAAGTCTCGTGACGGACACCCCTCGTGGTGTCTGGCGGCCGCCGCCGGACCAAGTATCGTGACGGACACCCCTCGCGGTGTCTGGCGGCCGCCGCCGGACCAAGTCTCGTGACGGACACCCCCGTGGTGTCTGGCGGCCGCCGGTGTCCGCGCCCCGGACCAAGTCTCGTGACGGACACCCCCGGTGTCGGCGCCGCCGACCAGACGGACACCCCCGTGGTGTCTGGCGGCCGCCGCCAGGACACCCCTCGCGGTGTCTGGCGGCCGCCGCCGGACCAAGTCTCGTGACGGACACCCCCGTGGTGTCTGGCGGCCGCTGCCGGACCAAGTCTCGTGACGGACACCCCCCGTGGTGTCTGGCGGCCGCCGCCGGACACCCCTCGCGGTGCCTGGCGCTGACGTCCGCACTCAGGGTGAGGGGAGACGCGGCCAGGCAGAGGTGTCCATGCGGCGCTCGTGGCGGAGACCCCCGTTGCGGCGTATTTACCCGACGGGCAGCAGCTGGCCGCCGACGCCTACCGCCGCCACCCCTGCGCCTAATTGCGCCTCTCGCGCCATTGATTGCAGATCCGCCGCATATATAAATACGCCAATTACGCGCCGTGCAGGCGGCGGCGATTCAATTTCTGCTGTCGACGACAATTGCGGCGCGCTTTCGCTGTAGGCGATCGTGTTGCCGGCTGTGCGGAGGGCAACGACACCTAGTCGCCCGGACATCGGCACACTGGCAGCAGTGTAGCAGTCCACCGACCACTGACTCAGCACCGCTGATGCCCTGGCAGCAGCCCCTTCTCGGAGCAGGCAGCACACACACTAGCACCCTTATGCCCGCCCGGACATCGGCACACTGGCAGCAGGGTAGCAGTCCACCGACCACTGACTCAGCACCGCTGATGCCCGCCCGGACATCGGCACACTGGCAGCAGGGTAGCAGTCCACCGACCACTGACTCAGCACCGCTGATGCCCGCCCGGACATCGGCACACTGGCAGCAGGGTAGCAGTCCACCGACCACTGACTCAGCACCGCTGATGCCCGCCCGGACATCGGCCACATCGGCAACTGGCAGCAGTGTAGCAGTCCACCGACCACTGACTCAGCACCGCTGATGCCCGCCCGGACATGGCACCTTTCGGCACACTGGCAGCAGTGTAGCAGTCCACCGACCACTGACTCAGCACCGCTGATACTCGCCCGGACATCGGCACACTGGCAGCAGGGTAGCAGTCCACCGACCACTGACTCAGCACCGCTGATACCCGCCCGGACATCGGCACACTGGCAGCAGGGTAGCAGTCCACCGACCACTGACTCAGCACCGCTGATACTTGCTGCACTGATCTGTATCAGTATTACAACAAAACTGCTGGCTATCAGCACATACAAGATTGGTACCTTCTAGGGTGAAACAGAATCACTCTGAAACCCGGCCTGTCATTCCAGCTGACCAGAGTCCTCCTGTCCAGCTACCCGACACCCTACGGTGGAGGAACACGCAGTGGGATGCAGACGGAATCCTCACAAGGTTGATTTAGTGATCATGGAGCAGGAGATAAGTGTTCGTTAGCAGCGAAACATAAATCCGAGAATGGGGACGGGATGAGTTTGCCGTTATACGTTCACTCACCCGCAGCTGAGCATCAGCTATAGCAAGCATACTCGAGGGTTGTTATTCGCAGTTCTTCTCAGGCAGGCTGTTCGCCCTGGCCAGCCCAGTAAGCAAATCAGTGTATGCTGTATCCAGTGGCAGTTCTGTGCCGATCCGGGTCTGGATCTGATCGGGTACCGGCTGAACATCAGACTATTGATTCAGCCTAGCGGAAGCTAGCAACGGATGAATCCCGTTTCATGCCAAATCGGCCAGATGAAAGCCTTAATGGCATTCCTGAACATCCGCTACGGCGGGCACGTGGTGGGACGAATGCACCGCCAAACAATCAATCGGGCCACTATGCTGTTAAGGAATATTCAACGGCATTGTCAAGGAGAGCGTAGAAGCGAGCATGGATAAACCCATGTCACAATTCCTAAATAATTGATTAATTTGCCGTCGTGTTGTAGTTCCTTGCAAACGCGCGGTCATCGCAGACAATGGACGACTATTCAGAAGATTGATCTCAGTGGGGAAATGATTTTGTCCAGATAATCAGATAAAAAGATCAAATATAACGGCGACAAATAGACAAAACGACGTATGAGCTTCTGCATTTGCATCACTTGGTGCTGACAGTGATCTCATTTATCCACCATTACCATCTTCGTTGAGACAACACTTCGCACATGTGATGCAAGTTTGCATTATTCGTGAAAACTGCGTGTAGCTATCATATCTCTCGTCACGAAGTTTCCATGACATCCCAGTGTGAAGCAGGTACGATCAATGGCACAGCAAGTATTCTCTGAAAGGGGACCCGACCAAAAAAAATGTCAAGCTAGAATGGGCGTGTTCGCTAGGTGCGCCAATTTGAGACAAATCCTCAGGCTTTCCGAATTGTACTTTTCTTTTTATGTGACGAAATGGCCTCGTTAGGCCAAAATATTCGGAACACCGTAAGTATTCAGATCACTATAAGCAAAAGGAGGATTAACCCGCAGCGTACCTCTCTGGTCAGATCCTCACACCCACGTGAGAGAGTCAATGAGTGTTCACCCCCTAAATTTCAAACTAGGCGTTGCACGGAAACAAACGAGGTACCATCGGAAAGTCCTTGACGAACCGGATCCGAAAATGGTCCTTTTGTGTTGTTTTTTTTTTTCATAATTTTGAACATCGAAATGTCGGGTTCTTTTAAATACCAATATCTAACAACATTATATATCTGATTAATCGGTTTCTTAAGTCGTGCAAGATAATTTTGATACTATTTCGAAAATGAAGACCCGAAATAAACCATAAAACAGCTGGGCTCAACCTAAGTAAATAATCCTCTAAACAGGCCTCGGCCACCTTGCGCACTTTATCGTGACCTGACCTGAGGCCACTTGACGGAGGCCCAATAAATTGGATACGAACTTCTTCTGATGTTTTTGCATACGTAGCAAGTTAAAATTATGCTAGAAGAGCATGCATATTACACAAATATGCAAATCGGCCCAAAATGGGCCACAAATTTGACACTACCTCAGGTAGCTGACCTGAATTGAAACAACAATTTCGTAGCATACCTTTGGAGGCACTGCCCTATTTGCACTCACGGAGCAAAGTTGATTTGAATATCTTTTGATGTGTGTGAGTTACCGATCCTCAAACATTTTGGGGCGATCTTCCTTGACCTGAGCTAGGTTAGTGACCTTAGATGACCCGATATTGATACTTTCGTTTCGGACGTCGAAATGATGAAGGAAAGGGTACTGAAAATTGTGCGCCGATGCGCGTCGAAATTGTCCCGTTGTTCTCGTGGCAGCCTGAGTGTGGTGGACGTAAAAAGACCCCTCGAGGGTTAAACTCCTTTGTCCTGGTTTGGTGTTATACCTGAAATTGTTCGTGGACATTCGCTACCACCCCGAAAGTTGCTTGGGGACCAACTATGTTCATCAGCACTCCCATGCATATCCTTATCCCATTAAGTTTCTTTCTGCCTCGTCTCGAAAGCACGTTATCTATATGACATGGACACTTCTAAACTGAAAACGTTTGTTCACATTAACAGTATTAATGTGGGGATACAGGATTTCTTCTACTGGCAATTATATCATGTTCGAAGCTCCATGAAGCCCCAAACTTGCGTTCCATTGGCATCATAATCCTATCTGAAGCTCCACGAAATTATTCCTGGTTTAGGCGAATAGCTACATAATCTGGGCACCCGCGATAATTATCCCTGCTGGAAACAATACGGGCTTCTCGGGCTTCGACAAACAGACCTATTGTGAAGCAGACAATAAAAACATCGAATTACCATTAGTCTTTCCGGTCAAATCCTCCCACCCCGTCTCGGGGGGGGGGGCGGTTGAAGACCCCCCTCTAAAATCCAAACTAAGCATCGTACGAAAACGAAAGCGGTGTCATCGGAAAGCACTCGACGAGTAGGGTCCGGGTCCTTCCTCCAAAACATTTTCCCCCCCAAAAGTGACGTCACCAGGGGGGGCTAGATTTTCACGACTTTTCACGACTTACATTTTGTCTTTGACTCTGGAGAATTCATTTTGGGGATATATGAAAAAACAAAATGTATTTTGAATTAGAAAAGGACAACCAAATCGACCAGGGCTATAATTATTTTGGCCCCACCAAAAAGTTTTTTTTTTCATTTCAAAATTTTGACTTTTCAAGTATTCTTAAATTTTCATTTTCCAGTGGGTAGAGCAGACCGAGAAACGTTGTTGGAAGTCAACTTGCCCCAATAAAAAATGCTTACTTTATCCAGAATCCTGTATTTGAACTACAATTTGGCAAATATGCAAAGTTTATATGTAGTCAAAAACGAAAAATAAATGAAAAATTCAACTCGTACGTTTAATGCATCCGTAAAAATAAGCAAACGCTGAAAGTTTCATTGAAATATTTGCATCCGTTAAAGCGTGACGACTGGATGAACTTTTTTGGAGGTGACCTCACTTGACCTTGACTAACTCGTTGACCCTGGATGACCTGCCGTAAAATTTTTGAATCAGCATGTCAAATTGATGTGGGAAAAGGCATGCCAAATTTGGACGCGCTTCCGCGCGCCGTTCGTCCAATATCCGCGAAAACCCTGAGTGGGGCGGTTGAAGACCCCCCCCCCCCCCCAGACGGGACGGGTTGATGCTAAGCCGATCAAATAAGCTTGATGCAGCCTTCAGCCAAGATGACAGCAGAGGTGTCTCAAGGTAAACCAGACTTAGTTAGTTTTTAGGATTTTAGGGCGCATCAACTGCAGTGGTTATACAGCGCCCAAAAGTGAACCAGAAATCATGTTCAAAGGACAAGAGCAAGGTCTGACAGACATACGTGATACTTGTTGGTCCATCACAATAGCGTGCATCTCTCGACAGACTTGCTGCCGGAGAACGCCGATGGCTTCCCAGCGACCCGCGAGTTTCTGCAGGGTGTGGTCGACATCCTGTACGACTTCATACAGAAGACGTTCGACAGGAAGGAGAAGGTGATCGACTTCCACCACCCGGAGGACCTGCGTCGTCTGCTGGACCTGCGCATTCCCGAGCACGGCGTCAGCATTGATCAGCTGCTGCGAGACTGCGAGCAGACTCTCAAGTACCAGGTCAAAACAGGTCAGTCGAGGCCAGCGTCCAGATCAGGTCACAATATCACCGTGGATCAAGAAGCAAGTGAAACGAGCTAACCAGTCTTCCAATGCTTAATTATAAGCAGGTAGTCAATTGTTAGGTCAGCGACTATTAATTGATGAATTGAGTCAAATCAAGCCGGTCAAGGCTCAGCACTTGGCCAGGGTAGATCAGTTCTGCTCATTTACCAACGCACGCCTCGCCGTCCAAGGGAGCTGATGAAGGGGACAGTCTCGGTTCACACCCAACGCCGACCAATTGGAGAGCATCCCATCAAGTGGTCTTTTAATATGTAATAATCACAACCAAAATTGAGATAGTAACGTCCAAAAACCACTGAATTAATGGTAAAATAAGTACGGATATAAGTTGAAGTTGGCGTAGCCGAATTGCGGAGTCAAAAAGAATATTGGGAGCACGTATTCCTGGTGCAATATCCAGTAACTGGATGGGCGATCAAGGACTAAATGGCCATTTGGTCATTTTACCAGATGATGACCATGTTCCATTCGAGAATCAGAAAATAAAGAGGGTAAAATCCAATTTTAATTACGAATGTGACTCAATGGATCACTATTGCCAGCTCTTGGCTGTTATTTTGCATGACAGAATATCTTCAGGAATGCTATTTTGTGAAAGTGGTTCGGTGTTGTCGAAATAGTTGAATGCATCCCGAGTGTTCCATCCGATTTGGTACCACTGTGTGGGGGGGGGGGCAGTTCGACTTCTAACATCACTGGGAGGGCAGTTCGAGGTACGGCACCACTGGGAGGGCAGTTCGAGTCTCCGTGTCCGCTTGCTCTGGCTCTCCAGCCAATAGCGGTGTATTATGAAAGGTGTATTTGAAGACCTTCAACAATTATCGATAGTACGGTCAATTACTAACACGGAGCTAAATCATAATGATGCCAATTATTTCTGATCCATTGGACGGCGGATATTCGGTATAAATAGTGCCTGAGAGCTGCTTGACCATGAACATGTCAAACGTGCTCGAACACGCGATTTGTGCAGTTGGCACCCTACACCGTTAGACTCTTTCGCCACGACGGATGCCTTTGGAAAGATTTGCTTCGAAAAAATAAATTGGAAAAAACACGAGATAATCCTTTTTAATGTGTGTCCATTTAACAACTCGGCGATCAAAAGTGGTGGCAGGGGATGCGCTGCCAGCCTTTTTCAAATTTTAATTGCTAATTTGCATTTCTAGTTCCATTTCTTGGATGCTTGAAGGACAATTATACAGGAATATCCCGAGCTCAAGCCTAGACATGATATATTTCATCCAATGACTGGCTTAGTTTGGTAAGGATGAGGCTGCTGACCCCTCCCCCACCACATATACACCCTCCTGGACTCTAATTGTACTGTGGACCACACGGCCACACACACACTCTCTCTCTCTGTCTCTTCCTCTCTCTTCTCTCTCTCCCTCTCTCTTTCCGTCTCTCTCCCCCTCTCTCTCTCTCTCTCTCTCTCTCTCTCTATCTCTCTCTCTCTCTCTCTCTCTCTCTCTCTCTCTCTCTCTCTCTCTCTCTCTCTCTCCCTCATTCCTTGTGAGATATCGGTGCCGAGAGGAAATTAATTCGGTAATCCGACGCTGAACTGGGCCGCTATCTGGCGTCGACCTGTCACCAACAGCCGGCGGCCAGCACTCCGACAAAATGGCGCCGCTGCCGTTCACCAGCGGCACAAGTGCGAGCACAAACATCTCTCCCGCCACCGCCGCCGCCGCCGTTCAGCAGGAAGCTGCGAGTGGGGTTCGACACAGCGAGCTCGCGGTGCGCCAGACAGGCGACTTCCCGGCACACGGGGAGGGGGCAGCGCCACGGGGCCGGCTGGATTTGGTCGGTGGTGCCGATGTAGAGCACGTATGATAGGACAGCTCAACTGAAGAGCCAGGCACCAAGCGAAATTGCGGGCACGGTGCTTCGGAAGGTTACGATGTTGCCGAATTTAGCCCTGTGTCAGCATGTAGATAGTTTAGGAGTCTAGCTGTCTGAAGGAAGGAAACTATTATCCCACGCACTGTGGAGGCTTACACCTTACCCTCCTGCATTAGCTGGACCCTCGTCCATTAACTTTTCCCTCATTCATTAGCTACTGCCTTCCCCATTAATTTTGTGATGAACTAGATAGAGAAATTTCTAAGAAGCAAGAAGAGCACAAATCGGCTAGATGTAGCTTTTCTCTTGAACTTTCAAGGCTGGTTGAAATATGCCCGTTTACCTGTTCTGGCCAACCGTCGTTCTGTGACCGATAATCTTCCATATTGGGTGAAATAAGTCAATATCAGACTATGGACAGTCACTGGGTGATTACCATAGTATTTAGATCTTGGTCCTGAAGGAAACGCGATCTCGATAGCCTATCTTAATGCCTAAGTGATAACCTAAATGATAACCCAAATACGATAACCCAAATGATAACCCAAATCTAGCACCATGGCATGCAAATAAGTTAAGCTTGTCTCCCAGGTCTAGGCTATATACGAGCAGGAGCGAATGCAAGGGAGCATCCTTCAGTACATCCTCCACCATCCTCACCCCCACCACCCCTCCGTGAAAACGTGTCATCCTCTGGCCGGGAAAGGCGATAGGCGGTCATCCTTGTCTGCTCGAATGTACCCCTTTCCTCCCCCGCTCAATGGATTGTTTAGTCAATATCTCCTCTCAGAAGAAAAGGTGCCCCTTCAGTATGCTCAAGTGCACCCATTTCCCCCAGGCTCAACACATTTTCAGCAAAAGGCATCTCTCCATAGTTTTTGGACCTACTATTCCAAGATCCTCTTCTGTATTCGGGAAGTATGCAATGAACTGCTGAATGGGATTATCATCGAACAGTTTATGCTTAAAAGTAGATAATAGGTGGCACCAACCCAAGGTCAAAAGTTGGGGCGTTTTAATAATTCACACGATATTCACTTTAAATTTGGAACGCTATTAAAGGATATGATTTTGCACTGCGCATAATCTAGTATTCCAAAAGATTAATTCGGCTTAAACATATGTATAGTGAAGTCCTCACAGTGTAAATATCAGCTTCACTACCTAACCTGACCCGGCGTGATCAAACCCAAGTAACCTGATACCGATGTGACCTAGCCCACACAACCAAACCCGATGTGACCTAATCCAAGTAACATAACTCGATGTGACCTAATCCAAGTAACCTGACCCGATGTAGCCTAGCCCAAGTAGCTTAACCCGATAGGAGCAAACCCAAGTAGCCTGACCCGATGTGAGCAAACCCAAGTAGGCCTAATCGATGTGACCTAACTTAAGTAAACTAACTCAATGATACGATTTCGTGTTGTTTTTTGTTTCTTCTTTTGCTATTTACCTATATGCTCATATTTCGACTCTGAATATGTCCTCTATGTTTGGTGCATACCTGGCAAATGCTTAAATGCACATCTAAAAACAGCACTGTGACCATAAATCATTCCTTCCCCAGCCCCATAATTTTAGCATACATGGACTAGATTTTAACACGAATTGAGTTCGTTAATTATTATGTTATTCGGCCTGTGTCGGGCAGAAACTTGCCATCCCAGTGGACCAGCAGAGGAGCATCGGCGTGTAGGCTCTCCTGGCCAGTGGCCGCACCAAGTGCTCTCGCCTGCTGCCGAGACTAGCCAACGGAGCTTCGTGACGAGGTCAAGTCGGACAGCTCGTGTCCAAGAGCTGGAGCCGCGGCACCCACCACAAACGCGACATCACGGTCCGGCACCATGACGCAGTCTACGGATGACGTCACTTCAGTGGATGTAAATCGCTCTTCGTTCTCTTTGGCGGAGGAACGAGCCTTTGGTGATTGAAACTCTGCATCCTGTGACTCCTGCGAAGTGGACGAAGAGGGTGCCGAGGGCAGAAAGGCGTGCGCTCCACGGAATTTTGCCTGCATCTCACGGCGACGTTGTCAAGCTTCACTCTCGATAGGCAGCTTGTTTACCTGGGACATAATACAGAAACGGATATGTTCCTGCTGCGTGAGGTAGCACACCTGGTCCTCGTTGTTCAGATGTGAAGCGCGTTCTTCACTGCTGTGTTGATCAAGTCATCGGGCTCGTTCTAGGACAGTTTCCCCTGGGCACGGTGTGCTTCGTGCCCTTCTGGTACGGTTCTCTGAAGAGCCAGATACTCGCTGGAGAGCCCTTCAAACTTTCGGGAACACGCGTCAATCCTCGAGGTCGGAATTCACCCCAAATTCCAGACTGCAAGCATTGCCAAGGAAGCCTGATGCACGCTGTGACGAAGTGGGTGTCTCTAGACAAGAATGCACGTCTTGGACAGTCGAAGGACAGTGACATCACCTCCTGTGAAGAGGGTGGAAATAGCGAGGCAATCGGTCGGACCACCAATATGCCACCACTCAGGGCTCCCACTAGTTGAGGAAAGGGTAATTCAATTATAATCCAATTTAGTAGAATTCAGCCCGTCTTTTCAATTGTGAAGCAAAAAGAGGAGGCGCTATAATTTGCGCGACCACTGCATGTTATGATAACTACCCAAACAACATAAGCACAAGTATTCAGGGTTTAAAGTAATGTATATAAAATTCGTCAAATGATATGGATATATATATATATATATATATATATATATATATATATATATATATATATATTCCGCTAAGCAGGTACTACTAAATGCAGGAGGCTCCTGAGCGCCCCAGATCCGGTGCTCTGGGTTTGTTGTTACCTTGGCGGGATACGCTAACTGCCAATTAAATATTGGTTACATACGCTAACTGTCCATTAAAACATTCCCGTGCAATTGGACTTGCATGGTCATGTGGCACACTGAGGTCCAGGAAAACAGAACAAACACTTCTTTCATCAGGCTATCGTAACGATACGTATGGATTAAATTGTCACGAACATATGAGGTGCGTGTGGATTTTATAGTTTTTGAGCCCATGCACCGAATTCTGATAGTTGTAGTGCATAGTGCATCTTACAATAAGGGGCAGGATCTTAGGATGGATAGGTCATGTTGCGGCATTACAAGATTTTGATATTTAACCGATAGAGATGCGGTTGTATATTTATAGAAGAGTCACATTTTAAAATAGCCACCCTGGCCTTTCTGGAAGACGGCCTTAGCTTGTTTGTTACTCTGCCTGACACGAGCACATCGAGAAGAGAATAGGAACTTCACACTAGGACTATGGGATTCAAGGACTGGTGCTTCTACTGTTGAGCACTCCTGGAGCCAGACAAGAATGCATCTCTTTTGGGGCATATTTCACCGCCAATGTGCATTCATAGCAAGTATTGAATAATGCACAGATAGTATATTTGGGGCAGTGAGGTTGAAGACTTCCCTCCTATCCCCCTCCACCAACGATTCATCCGATGTTTTCAGGCTGGATGGGGAAATGATTAGCCCTGGTTTGGCAGTTTGGCAGTTGGCAGTTCCGAATAGTCTATGACCGTGTTGTCACTGCATCCGTCTGCAGACTTGCTTGTCGTGATTCGTCACAAAGTGGAGCATTGGTGAATCGGGAATTTTTCCACCTGAAATAGCTGAAAGGGATTAAAAATTATTGGAAGTGTCCATTCACAGGTCGCATTTTATTTTAAGAGATGCCTCAAACGTAATTAGTGTGCAGGCACTACAGTAGGGAATCCAGAATGTGGATTCCCGTATTCCATTACTGGCAAATACTAGTATTCCCATCCCAGTTTGGATTCCCATACTGGCGAGAGCCAGTATCGGAATCCAAACTGGCTCTCGCCGTTTTTGGAGATAAATTTCCACCCAAAGACCTCCCAATTTCGAAAACTCGTCAGAGCTAAGTAGCTAACATTTGATGGGTCTGTTTATAACAATATTTTCCTTTAAAAGAATGTTTTTAGATTTCAAGAAAATACCATCTTAGGGCAATGGCGATGGGAAATCGGCTAATTTGTGGAGGAGACAACTGTGAAGCAAAGAAAGGAGGCGTTACAATTTGCGAGGCCGCCGTATGTGATGGGATCATGGGAAGCTATTTACTTGCTGCTACATTTGCAACTGTCAGTTGCATGGGGAGTGAATGGAGGCTCACTCCCCTCGTTTTGGAGTTGCCTGTGGAATAGGTGGGAACACCCACGTGCTGCTATTTATCTACATATCCAAGGGCATCAGGATAAGTCCCCGAGCAAACAGACTCCATCCGGCTCTAATTAAAATGTCAACACTCGATCTCGGGTAGCATTCGACGTCCTGCCGTTGGCCACCACAGTCCCGCCATCGAACCGCTACAGCTCTGCTATGATCCCATCACGATCTCACCGAAGTCCCGCCACAGTCCCGCCACAGTCCCACCACATCCGCCACAGTCTGCCACAGTCCCGCCACATCCGCCACAGTCCCGCCACAGTCCCACCACAGTCCCGCTACAGTCCCACCACAGTCCCGCCACAATCCCACCACAGTCCCACCACAGTCCACCACAGTCCCGCCACAGTCCCACCACAGTCCCGCCACAGTCCCGCCACAGTCCCGCCACAGTCCCGCCACAGTCCCGCCACAGTCCCGCCACAGTCCCGCCACAGTCCCGCCACAGTCCCGCCACAGTCCCGCCACAGTCCCGCCACAGTCCCGCCACAGTCCCGCCACAGTCCCAAGTCCCGCCACAGTCCCGCCACAATCCCGCCACAGTCCCGTCACAGTCCCGTCACAGTCCCGCCACAGTCACACCACAATCCCGCCACATCGCTGCCACAGTCCCGCCACATCGCCGCCACAGTCCCGCCACAATCCCGCCACAATCCCGCCCCCGAACCACTACAGTCCCGCCACAGTCTCATTATGCTCCCACACAGTCCTGCCACAGTCCCGCCACAGTCCTGCCACAGTCCCGCCACAGTCCCGCCACAGTCCCGCCACATCCGCCACAGTCCCGCCACAGTCCCGCCACAGTCCCGCCACAGTCCCGCCACAGTCCCGCCACAGTCCCGCCACAATCCAGCCTCATTGTCGCTGCAGTTTCGTCGCAAGCCCGCCACAACTCCACCACAACCATGTCATGGCCTGACCATAGATCAATAACAGCCCCGCCACAGTTCCACCATAATACCGCCACAGTCTCACTATAGATCTATCACAGTCTCTCCACAGCTCCACTATAATACCGCCACAGTTCCACCATAATACCGCCACAGTGTCATTATAGCTCGATTAGAGTCTCTCCACAGTTCCGCTATAATATCGCCACAGTTTCACCATAGATCCAACACAACCACGCCACAGTTCCACTATGGATCTGCCAAAGTCCCTCCACACTCTCGCCACAGTCATGCCACAAGTCCAACACAGTCATGCCACAGTCTCGCCAAAATAGCGTCACAGTCTCTCACAGTCACGCCGTAATTCCGCGGCAGACTCATCACAGACAGGTTGCAATCCCACCAGAGTCCCATCACAATCCCGCCACAATCCCACCATTGATCTATCACAGTCCCGCTGCAGTTCCACCATAATCCTGTCACAGTCCCGCAACAGCTCCACCATAACCCCGCCACAGTTCCCCTATGGATATGTCACAGTCCTGACACAGTTTCACCACAATCCCGCCACAGTCCCACCATAGATGCATTGCAGTCCCGCCACAGTTCCACCATAATCCCGCGACAGCGCCACCCTAGACATATCACAGTCCAGCCATAGACATATCACAGTCCCGCCATAGACATATCACAATCCCGCCATAGACATATCACAGTCCCGCCATAGACATATCACAGTCCCGCCATAGACGTATCACAGTCCCGCCATAGACGTATCACAGTCCCGCCACAGCTCCACCATAGCCCCGCCACAGCGCCGTCATAGACATATCACAGTCCCGCCATAGACATATCACAGTCCCGCCATAGACGTATCACAGTCCCGCTATAGGCATATCACAGCTCCGCCATACACATATCACAGTCCCGCCATAGACGTATCACAGTCCCGCCATAGAAATATCACAGTCCCGCCATATACGTATCATAGTCCCGCCATAGAAATATCACAGTTCCACCATAGACGTATCACAGTCCCGCCACAGCTCCACCGTAACCCGCCACAGCGCCGCCATAGATCCATCACAGTCGGTCCACAGCTCCACCATAACCCCGCCACAGCGCCGCCATAGATCCATCACAGTCGGTCCACAGCTCCACCATAACCCCGCCACAGCGCCGCCATAGATCCATCACAGTCGGTCCACAGTTGCCGCCGGCGCCGCGGCCGCCGTCGCGCGTCAGTACCGGTGGAGCGGCGTCTGTCCTCGCGGTTTTCGGCCGCGCCCAGCTGAACACCCCTCTGGCGGCACGCGCTCCGTCAGCGCCAGGTGATGGATGGTGGTCGGACGGCCGCCGGGTTAAAACACTTGGGCCCGTGATGGACGGCTCCCGCCATTAAGGCTCGCCGATAGCGTGTCGTGTGAAAAATCGACGCCCGCCGGTTTTGGCGCGAGTCGGCACGTCGACGACGGCACAGAGCATCTGCCCGGCTGAAGATTGATGCTGCTCGTTCCCGGCTTAAAAACGTTTCAGTTCATGCCTTAGCGGAGCACGTGAAGTCTGCACCTGAAGCATGGCAAAGCTGATCCAGCTTCTGCCTATACACAGCGGGAACAGACTCGCGATACTTGCCACGAATATATGATGCCACGCAACGAATATATGATGAAATCATATTGGAGCTGGCGTCCAGTGCTTTCGGTCGTTTTTTTCCCAAGGAGCAACTTGCGCGACATCACTAGACGGTTTACAACAGGAATTCACAACCGAGGGAATGGGAACATATTGAGGTTGACAAGGGTAGTGAAGCCATATGAAGATCATGGCACATAGTGTCAGGTAAGCTACTGGGTGTGATTGGTGGTGACAGGAAATTGAGATACATTTTACGGCCGATAGGAAGATTGAGCTATAAAAAGCTTACAACGGCTGATTTGTTGACTGAAACTGTGACTCAATTACTTGATTTATGGGCAATTAATTAGCATTCAATCACTTACCATGAACACCACCTGAGATGGCTTCGTGTTACAATGACTGACTGCCAAACATTTCTCAATGTCGGTCCTAGGGCCCGGACGACGACAGCTGACGCCAACGGCCATTTTGTCAATGTCAAAGATGAGCAAAGTTGCCGACGAAGTTGATAATTGCAGCGTATATCATACTAAACAATTCGAGAAATGGTTGGTGTTGCCAAGTTCGGACAAATCACGCACACCGTTGGAAAGTCGGTGTTCATCAAGTTGCTGTTGCAACTGCAGTATCTGCACTGCTACATTATTGCCCCGTGAACATTATATCTCAGACATTGTGTATGAGTGGGAGTTGTCCTCCCTGAGTCCAGTCGTTGGGTGTCCCGGTGTCAGCTGTCTGCGTCTGTACCTGGTCTGGTCTCAGCGGGGTATGGCTGCTGTCGGGTGCATAGCTTATGCGACTGATGTGTGGCTCGTGTGGCTGGTGCCGGGTGTGTGAATGATGTGACTGGCGTATGGCTCATGTTGCTGGTGTCGGGTGTGTGAATGATGTGGCTGATGTATAGCTCATGTGACTGGTATCGGGTGTGTGAATGATGCGACTGATGTATGGCTCATGTGGCTGGTGTCGGGTGTGTGAATGATGTATGGCTCATGTGGCTGGTGTCGGGTGTGTGAATGATGTGACTAGTGTATGGCTCATGTAGCTGGTGTCGGGTGTGTGAATGATGTGACTAGTGTATGGCTCATGTGGCTGGTGTCGGGTGTGTGAATGATGTGACTGGTGTATGGCTCATGTGACTGGTGTCGGGTGTGTGAATGATGTGACTGGTGTATGGCTCATGTGGCTGGTGTCGGGTGTATGAATGATGTGACTGGTGTATGGCTCATGTGACTGGTGTCGGGTGTGTGACTGTGACTGTGTGACTGTCGGGTGTGTTTGTTGGGCGTGTGACGCATGTGCCGATGCTGGATGTGTGACGTCAGGCTACCTTCGGTGACCGATCGATCACAGATCTGTGTCGTCTCCAGCGGCTGTTGGACCCTCGAGCCGACACAGGCACACCATCTGTCTCTCTCGACGCCACCGGCAGACGAGGAGCCGACTGTGGCTGTTCCGGAGCCTTAAACGCAACCCCCTCTCTATCACCCTCTCCCTCCCTCTCTCTCTCTCTCCTCTCCCTCTCTCCATCTCTCCCTCCCTCTCTCTCTCTCCCTCTCTCTCTCCCTCTCTCTCTCTTTTTCTCACTTTTTCTATATATTTATCTATATATACACATATATATGTATATAGATTGATATATATCGCTCTCTCGCTCCTCGCTCTGTATTCGAGGACAGGTGCCGCAGTTACGATTTCCGGCAAATGTGGTGGATTTCAGTCACGACCGAAATAAATGAAACCTGTCTCCATGGCAGTTGGAATGAAATTCGCGACATGCATCGAATGCGGATAGGTTCCCGGGATCCCATATGCGGGTCTCGCTCCATGAAATATGCAACAAGTCTGCTTCTGGTGCTTGTTACTTTTGAGTCTACTGAAGTTTAATGTTCTGGTCTTAATACAGACATTCTGCATATTGTATCCGACATGTCAAGCTATGTTCTGCCATCTATCTTTCAATGTTGAAGCGCAGTTAGCGCTGTGTTGAGAGTCTTGACATTCGCTGCTGTGTGGTGGTAGCTGCGGCGGGGCAGAGGTCTCCTGCCTAATAGAACAGCTGGATGCGCTCCTGCATCTCTCTCTCTCCACCGCACCCAAACATTTCCCCTGGCAAATATGTCAGTCTGAAATATGTTGGGGATTTCCATTAATACCCCCGGCTTTCGTCTGATCCGGAAATCTTCGTATTTTTGGGGTCTCTCCATTACTTTTCACTCAGCCGTCGGAATTGGGAATTATTCGGGAATAGAGTCGTAACTAGGCTGACGGACCAATGACAGGGGACGCCGACTCCCACCGCTCCCATTCATCTAGATGGCTTATTTACGAGTGAATAAGTGGGGCCGAATGTCGGGTGGCTGGCCTGCTATTTGGATCCGGCTCGCGACGCTACAAATATTGCTGGCAGGGACGGTTTCGTTTTTATGGCCGGCGTCCGCGATCGGACCCAGCGCGGGCAGCGACTGTTACCTGACCTGGTAGTGTGCGCAGAGGCTGTGGCCGAGGCTGGTGGTGTGTCGACGCTGTGACATGACCTGGTGGTGTGTAGCGACTGTGACCTGACCTTGTGGTGTGCAGCGGCTGTTGCCTGACCTAGTGGTGCGTGGAGGCTGTGACATGACCTTGTGGTATGTTCAGAGACTGTGACCGAGCCTGGTGGTGTCTGGAAGCTGTGTGACCCGACATAGCGGTGTGTGTAGAGACTGCGACAGAGTCTGGTGGTGTGTGGAAGCTGTGACCTAACCTAGCGGTGTGTGTAGGCTGTGATCTGTTCAAGTGGTGAGCAGAGAGAGAGAGAGAGAGAGAGAGAGGGGGAGAGAGAGAGGAGAGAAGGGGAGAGAGAGAGAGAGAGAGAGAGAGAGGAGAGAGAGAGAGAGAGAGAGGGAGAGAAGGGAAGAGGTATGGCGTGCAAATTGTCATCAGACATGGTAGTCGTGTGCGGAGACTGATTAGATCGTTTGATGTGCAGTTGCCATGCCCTTACCCAGTAGCCTGTGTCAAGAATTTGCACAGTGGTGGCATCAAAAACGGCTACTGTTTTTATTTTGCTTTGATATGTGCCTTACAATTCGGCATAAAAATTAGATCGCCGGGCGATCGGCATTCTTTCTCAAAATGCGTTGTAAAAAGACTGTTTTCGGCATTCGGCGCTATATTGGCTGTGAGAACCAATCCAGATAAGTTAGTCAAATAATATATCTTCTTGATCGTCTCGACGAGCTGAGTCGACTGAAACGACCAATAATGTGGAACAATCGGTAGCTAAAAAAATATCGGCTATCTTGTGTCTTCTAAAACACCAGCAGATGTCCATTTCGGGGCATGCAAGGAACTCTGAGGTTTAAACAAGTAAAAATCATGATACAGCCTTGGTTTCTACACTTACTCATTTGAAGACTTCAGCATCACTCACTAGGCATAGAAATATAGACAAAACATTATATTTACTGGCTGTTTAAAATACATAGCAGCATGATTGAGGAAGGTTGTTTTGTACGAATGTTCATCACATACCAAATACAAGGCTATCTGGAAAGGCTATCTGAATGTCTCAACATGCAACGAATGGGTAGCTATTCGTTGCATGTTGAAACATTCAGATAGCCTTTCCACATCACGTTCATACGAAAATCAGATACGTTGGTGATAAAAATGAATAAAATTCGCCTTGATCATTGAAATTCCCCGTGATCACCATGCGACCATCAATGCCTACTTTCTCCCAAGGGACACATGTCCGACATCAATCAATGAACACTGGAAATATGCAAGGCAAACATCGCGCGAAGGTGCGGAGCACAACTGACTGGACGGCATAGAGCACCCCAGTTCTACCTTTCATGGAGCTCACGGTCTTTTTAGCATATTCCCTACGCCCCTCTTAGATGTTAGCCCGGACAAAAGCTGCCGGTGCATGTACCTACACTGTACGTGTCAGATCATGGCCTGGGAAGCACTGCATGCAAAAACCTCCGGCGTATCGTTGAATTCATTGTGGGGGTTTATTATCTGATGTGGTTTCGCGCGAAGGTGCAGCACATCTGCTTGGATGGGCTGCCGCATGTGCTGCGCCAGCTGCAGCTCACTAGGCTGCAGCATGGGGAAGTCGTGAGCATCGTGGTGCCGTACCTCCACTCCAGTGCCTGGTATGCTCACACCGAAATGTTGCTCCAAACACTTTTCTATAGATAGCACAGAGCAGAGCATAAGTTCGTTGTTGAACGTATCAGGTGCATTCGCCGCAAAAATGAGCGTGGAGACCCCAGCGTTCGTCCCAGGAAAATTAGAGACAAAATGAGACCACGGAGAGTCTGCAGTAATTGATATCCTGGGACGGCGCCTTCGAATCGGCCCTCGCGTGCCACGCGCCAAGCTCCGAACTTGATGGCTATGTGGACATGCCAATGTCAATCCTAGTTTCCCGTGCACGGTCAGTCAGTTGAACGATGCGTGAAACAGGTGTCGCTAGCTACAAAGAACGTGTACGGGAAGGAGAGGAGGGGCGGCTACATCCGAGCTGCCTACATGCACCGGCAGCTTTTGCCCGTGCTAACAACTAAGATGGACGTGGAGAATATTCCAAAACGACTGTGAGTTTCATGAAAGATAGAACTTGGGTGCTCTATGCCGTCCAGTTAGTTGTGCTCCGCATCTTTGCGAGATGTTTGCATTGGATATACCAGTGTTCATTGATTGATGTCTGACGTGTGTCCCTTTGGGAAAAAATAGGCATCAATGGTCCCATGGTGATCACGGGGAATTTCAATAATCGCGGCGAATTTTAATCATTTATATCACCAACGTATCTGATTTCCGTCTGAACGTGACGTGGAAAGGCTATCTGAATATTTCAGCATGCAACAAATAGGTAGGTATTTGGTAGGTGATGCACATGCGTACAAAGCAGCCTCCCTCAATCATGCAGCTATGTAGTTCAAACAGCGAATAAATATGAAGCTTTGCTTATATTTCTATGCCCAGTGAGTGATGCTGAAGTCTTCAAATGAGTAAGTGCAGAAACCGTGCCTGTATCATGATTTTTCCTTATTTAAACCTTAGAGTTCCTTGTATGGCCCGAAATGGACATTTGCTGGTGTATTAGAAGACATAAGATAGGCGATAATTTTTTAACTATCGATTTCTCGACGATATTGCGTTATTTCAATCAACTCAGCTCGTCGAGACGATCAAAAAGAGATAGTATTTGACCCACTTATCTGGAATGGTTCTCACAGCCAATATGGCGCCGAATGCCTAAAAAGAGCCTTTTTCAAACGCATTTTGAGAAAAATTCCCATGGCCCAGCGATCTAATTTGTATGCCAACTGTTAGGTACATATCAAGGCAAAATAAAAACAGTAGCCGTTTTTGATAACACCACTTTGCAAATTCTCGACACAGGCTATTACCCAGTGTTGTACAGAGTCTGTGCCCTTACTTCCCTAGCCTCTGGTGGATCGAGCTCATCAAGGATAACAGATGCTGACCGATTCTCTACGTTACTTCTCTCCGTTGGAAAATAATTTGTACGTCTGACATGAGCAGAATATTCAGCGAATTATGAAAATATGACCAGCGTATGCTAGTGATTTAATGAATGCACAACAGCCTCATAGGCCTACATCGCCACCGAAGGCGCAGTGGGTGTGCTTTGCAGAGAAGAAGCGTCGGATGTGTGCCGCCTGCTCCTGAAGGTCTGCTTCATGTAGTTGAAGAGAATGTTATTGTAATTCGAGCCTCAACGTTCAGAAATGCATGTTCACTGGACTAACAGGACCACTTACTTGAGAGGTCAACCATACAGATACTCCCTATTGCTGGATGGTACCGCAGCAGGGGATAATGCGACGGCAATCTCAACGGTGTCTTTCATTTCTCATGCTTCCTGTATTGTTCACGTGTTTCGAAATGTATCAATTTGATTCCATGAGAAGCCGGAATCCATGATGTATTTCAGCCTGCTGCCTGCCATCAGTGAATGAGCTGAGATTACTCGCGATTAAATCACAACCCTTTCCCTCAAAGCGGCACGTGAAGTAAGCAAAGCAGCGAAATTGCATTGATACGGCAGCGACCTTGTGATACCTTCGAACCAGGCAATTAATCTGAATTTATGAACGATCATAATGGCGGAACAACAAGTTACGATCGAATAAACCCGCACCGCTCTGCCGACGCATGTGTGCAGATTACAGCCGGGCCACATTTCGAGTCGCCGCGGCCGCGCCACGGCCGCCGCCGTCGGCGCTGTGTGGCACAGCTGAGACTGCCGGCCTCGGGTCCGCACCGCTCGGCTTAACCCCTCCCCTCGCTTCCCATGCCGCTCCAATCGGCCCTTTTAATAACACTCAGTCGCCGGCAGGGGGAATTTATTAGGGGATGATGGAAGCATCTGGGCGCCGCCGATTACCATCAGCCGGTTTATTTACGCGCCGGCCGCGGCAGGCGGTGACCGTCGGCGGCCGGTGACGCGCGCGCGCGGCCCGACAATCGCGCCCTATCGGCGCCGCTCCTCACGGCCTTCACCTGGGACTGGCCTGGTGCCGGCTGTCCACTGCTTCTGCCGTCCAGAGCCGCGGACGCCGCCGGCGCGCCACAGACCCAGCTGGGATGGCGTCATAGGCTGGTCAAAGGACCCACACGCAACGACACACGTGCCGATGACGAGATTGGACTGCATGGTGTCCGATTGTTGTTTGGTGTCAATTTCCGACTCGTCCGTATTTTCTGACCGAAAGAATTCATTGGTTCGTACAGTCGAAGCCAAGGAAATTAGCTCACCATCCACGCTCCGTAAATGGAGTCAGACAGCCTGACTCCATACAGCCATAGCTCGGTATCAGAGAGTTTGTCCCCATACGGTTCCAACTTAGGGCGGCCCATCCGACCCGCTACGGTCCCAGCCCCAGATGCGAGTCTCCGTCCTGCTACAGCGCCAGCCCGGGGTGGGAGTTTCTGTCCTGTTACAGCGCCAGCCCGGGGTGTGGATCTCCGTCCTGTTACAGCGCCAGTCCGGGGTGTGGGTGTCCGTCCTGTTACAGCGCCAGCCCGGGGTGTGAGTCTCCGTCCTGTTACAGCGCCAGCCCGGGGTGTGGGTCTCCGTCCTGTTACAGCGCCAGCCCTGGGTGTGGGTCTCCGTCCTGCTACAGCGCCAGCCCGGGGTGTGAGTCTCCGTCCTGTTACAGCGCCAGCCCGGGGTGTGGGTCTCCGTCCTGTTACAGCGCCAGCCCGGGGTGTGGGTCTCCGTCCTGTTACAGCGCCAGCCCGGGGTGTGGGTCTCCGTCCTGTTACAGCGCCAGCCCGGGGTGTGGTGTCCGTCCCGCTACAGCGCCAGCCCGGGGTGTGGTGTCCGTCCTGTTACAGCGCCAGCCCGGGGTGTGGGTCTCCGTCCTGTTACAGCGCCAGCCCGGGGGTGTGGTGTCCGTCCTGTTACAGCGCCAGCCCGGGGTGTGGGTCTCCGTCCTGTTACAGCGCCAGCCCGGGGTGGGGGTCCGTCCTGTTACAGCGCCAGTCCGGGTGTGGGTCTCCGTCCTGTTACAGCGCCAGTCCGGGGTGTGGGTCTCCGTCCTGTTACAGCGCCAGTCCGGGGTGTGGGTCTCCGTCCTGTTACAGCGCCAGCCCGGGGTGTGGGTCTCCGTCCTGTTACAGCGCCAGCCCGGGGTGTGGGTCTCGGTCCTGCTACAGCGCCAGCCCGGGGTGTGGGTCTCGGTCCTGTTACAGCGCCAGCCCGGGGTGTGGGTCTCGGTCCTGTTACAGCGCCAGCCCGGGGCGGGAGTCTCGGTCCTGCTACAGCGCCAGCCCGGGGCGGGAGTCTCGGTCCTGCTACAGCGCCAGTCCGGGGTGTGGGTCACCGTCCTGTTACAGCGCCAGCCCGGGGCGGGAGTCTCGGTCCTGCTACAGCGCCAGCCCGGGGCGGGAGTCTCGGTCCTGCTACAGCGCCAGCCCGGGGCGGGAGTCTCGGTCCTGTTACAGCGCCAGCCCGGGGTGTGGGTCTCCGTCCTGTTACAGCGCCAGTCCGGGGTGTGGCGCCAGTCCGGGGTGTGGGTGTCCGTCCCGTTACAGCGCCAGCCAGGGGTGTGGGTCTCCGTCCTGTTACAGCGCCAGCCCGGGGCGGGAGTCTCGGTCCTGCTACAGCGCCAGTCCGGGTGCGGACGGCCGTCTCTGGCCAATACCGGCCGGACGGCCGTGGTCGGGGAGCCGCCGTTCCGGTCGGTGGCGCTGCCGCTGACGGGTCGAGTGGTGCTGGCCGTGACAGGGCCAGTGACGTGTCGTCACCAGCTGACCAGAGCGCCGCCTCCGGCTGACAGCCGGCCAGGGGGAGCCGGGGCCACTCGGCAGGGTGTCGATCTGCACCGCCGCCGTCGCCGCTACAGCCTCAGCCACAACTACGGCCACAGGAACAGCCTCAGCCACAACTACGGCCACAGCCTCAGCCACAACTACGGCCACAGCCTCAGCCACAACCACGGCCACAGCCACAGCAACAGCCACACCCACACCCACAGCCACAGCCACAGCCACAGCCACAGCCACAGCCACAGCCACAGCCACAGCCACAGCCACAGCCACAGCCACAGCCACAGCCTTGCCATTGCACTCCAGTGTCATGCCATTAGCGTAACGGAACATTCATTGTCATTGTATTCAATATAAGAAGCGGTTTTGCCTGTTCATGCACCTCTGAGCTGGGTTGCACTGGTGTTATCTGAATGAGGCGAGTGCCGATAGGGATATATATATATATATATATATATATATATATATATATATATATATATATATATATCATTACATCTGAACCGTCAGGGAAGAACTCTAAAGATGTTCTATGTCGCAGGCATATGGGTAGCGACGTTATGATATAAAATAATTATAAGTTATTGAGATGATTTGTACAGCATTTCCACTTGATATCCAAAGCACGTACTGCATAAAAACCACGGACTTCAAAATAGCTCTTCCTTTCCCCTCCCCTCAACTCTTGGACACTTAACAGCACGCTCTAATGCACATCTGCCATGCCAGCAAAAAGGCACAGAACAAATGCTCATTACCATCATGGTCATCGCACCGATGAGGGACATCGGTACGCACATCCCCAAGCGTTGTAATTGTTTACGTTACGCCTGTGGCGTTGCATGTAATAAAAAAAATCCATCTGAAGATCATTTCACTTTCCGCTCCAAAATTCGTGGTGATGTCCATGATCGCAACCATGAAAATCGCGAGAGAATTTGTGAACTGACTTCTGGTTTGGAAGTCCGAATAAACCATCATACTTGCCTTACCAGCCAGCTACCTGCTGCCCAGCTTCCTCCTCCCCATCTGATTTATCGAAGACGTCTTCTGGCTCTGGTCTACCCCAGATTGCGCACGGAAGGCTCCTATGCAGCATGCTCTTATGTGATAGTAATGAACCACGTATTCATTTGCCATTGGAGATTTTGGTAATTTAACATTGACCATCGTCTACGGACGACATTGTATTATCCTACACATTGTGGTGGGTAAGACGGAGTGGTAGTAGTGGTATATTTTTTCGTAGGCGTAACTTGTCGCAGTTCTTTCAAACCTGACAATCTTACATGGCGGAAGCAAACTTTTGGTGGGTATACTGTGCCGGTTAGCCTAATGACATTGCGGCTTAGTCTACCCGCCGCCCGACCACGATGCGGGACGAACCCGGCAGTACCCTGTGCCGCTCGGAACAGGCTGCGAAGACGGAAACCATCACCAGCCTGGCATATCTGAGACTCCTTTGGCATGTTAATTGCTTCGGCTCGGTTTCCACAGCGGAATATCTTCTCCCGCTGATGCTGAAGTTCGTTTGTAGAGAAGTTAAATGTTCAGGCGAAGAAAATTAGAGAAAATCCACAGTTTCTGGGCGAATAATACCCGGTTAAATTCCATAAACAAAACCTCGGTTAAATGTTGGAAACAAGAGAGTGCTGGATGGGGAAGCTCTACCTCTCATGTAAAAATACAGCATATTTGGAGGCATGCAGTATTCTGGAATGAAGTATTTGATTTTGATAACATAAGGGACGCATGTGCATCATGGGACACATTAGGAATCACTCAGATTGTTACAGGGAGTCCACATTCTAGATGTCAAGGCATATATAAGTAACAGTCCCTGACTGGTGTCTCGTGGTCAACAATGGCTAGCAGAGCACCTACCCTAGAAGTTCTTATCATAGACTAAGTGCCCAACGAAAGATGAAGTTGCACTGGACTGGAAAGTGGGGGACAAATCCACTCACCCCTCCAGTTTTTCATAAACAACTCGATTTTACAGGTCGTGATACGCCATTTTTGGAGTGCCTGCTGGTAAATGTCCGGCGCGTCGCATAAAACAAGTAAAAGAAATTCGGGTGAAAATTCGAGTTAGACACCATCAAAGTCAGAACATTTCGTGGCGCCAGACCACACAAAATCGGCGCTTTCTGTATAAATGCTAGCTACTTGTTTGATGTATGTTGTTATTCTATATTGTTTCAAGGTCATGCTAGGTCACCGAGGTCAGGACAGATCAGTAGAACCAGACCTGGTCAACTGGAAGGTTGCCATACACGAACATTCTTTTTGTCTTTTTGTCTTTTTGCATGTTACTCCCTACATTTTCTGAAAACTACTGTTTTTGTCGTTGTGCACCTAAACATTTTCATACTTCACCCATGTACTTCAGCACTTTCTTCGTGGGGCCGATTGCGCCGGGCCTTCAACTGGTCCGGCGGGCGGCCCGGTTCCGGTAATTGGAACCGGTAACTGACCCGATAAAGTACTGATATGTAGGTTGCCTGAGGTCAAATGCCGTATCTATCATCTATATTGCATCATACGCCATATCCAAAACATCACTGATGCCCATTTTGGAGCATTTAAATACAATCGCAGCAATCCATAACAATGTCAAGCCAAGTCACGCAAAACAAGCAAACTGTGACATATGTGACCTGATTTGACTCTGAAGATATTAACCTAAGATCATGAAATTTTTACAGAATAGAGTTCACCACGATACTCATCTACCCGGAAAATGTCGGTACCCTAGCTTTCATAGGAGCCGAGATCTTATGCGTGGTGGAATCCGCCCCGCCACCCTTGTGCAGTGCGCGTAATGTTCAGAGGGCCTCCAGGGCGGACGTTTAAGGAGGGGTCTTGATCATTTCAGCAAGGATTGCCATATCAAAGTTGTTCGGTGGGGATTTGTATATGATGTATGTAATGGTGTTAATGATGTATGTATTAAAGTTGTTCAGTGGGGATGTCTATGCTGCTTGGTGGAAAAGCACAGCAACCTGCACCCCCATCACCATAGCTCAGATGCACAGCTACAGGGGTGGACCTTCCTATGCTTTTGGTGAGGGCTTGGCCTACCAATGTTTTGGCTTCTTGGCATGGGACCCTATGAGCTGAGCTTCATCAACCAGATTGGCAGCATTCATTTCCTCCATGCATTGGGCCTCGCCAACATTTTCAAACTTCTCCACCCATGGCAATAAGTATGGTTAGTTGACCACCTACCAACCGTTAAACCATCTTTATTATTCGGCTACAGGTTGGTCCGGCGGTGCTGCTGTCCCTCTCACCCCGCCGCCAATACTTGTAATCAGTGCGCACCTTTCTCTTCAAACTCCTACGCAAAACCCACAACCCACTACACGCACCCAACATGAACACAACACCACGCCCAACACCACGTCGGGTGATTTCTACCTCTGGCGCCGGAGGAATGGAGAGTCCATGGGCTCCCTTGACCCCTGGCTGATGGAGGAGATCACCCGTTGGACACAAACGCCCCTGCACGCACGTCAAACTAAAACAGGAGGAGCTTTTGATCCAGGCCAACAATGCGATAGCGAAAAATGCGACGCACCCAAAACATGAAAACCACACCCATCAACATTATACCGGCCACATATCTCAACAAAACACAAGGTATCATATACGCAAGCAAGCTGGCCCGATGGCCGGAAGATCATGTGACCTGCAGGCTCGGCAACCAGGGGATACTCTCCGTCTACAGGCCCTCGCACTACAGACAAACCAAACACACACACACACACACACACACACACACACACACACACACACACACACACACACACACACACACACACACACACACACACACACACACACACACACACACACACACACACATACACACAAACACACACACATACATCCTCATAATGACTTTCAATACTAAACGGCAACCCACACACGTCAAAGCTGGTTACATCACACACAAAGTCACACCACGGGCACCCCTTCCTCGACGCTGCTCTCTCCTCTCTCTCTTTTTTTTTTTTTTTTTTTTTCTCTTTCTCTCTCTCTCTCTCCCTTTCGGGGGTTGGCCCTTTTAAGGGAGAAAAAAAAAACCCAACTAACCTTTGTCCCAGCCACACCACGCCAACACATGCAATAGCGACACGTGGCTATGAGTCGGATGTGGCGGAAACCACGGCTCCCAGGACAGGGAGCCGCGGTTCCCTCGATGGGACAAAGATAAGGAAATTGTCAACCTTATCCACTTAGAGGGTGGGGCCCCGTCGCGGGCGAAGGCGTAGGTCACCGACCAGCACCTGACGCCCCCCCCCGCCGAGAGCCGTCCACACAAACAAACACATCCTACACGGCTACTCAAATAGAACGCACCGAATGCCCCAGAGAAACTCAGACAGACCCGACAATCATCATTAAGCAACATCCCACAACTCAAAACACCGCACAAGCACAGGATTCACCCCAATACCACACCGCGAAAGGCTCAAGACATCACAACGCTCACAACCATAAGCGCCAAACGCACGGCGCAAAAACCAACACAACCAACTCGGACCAATCACAGATTCAGATACATACTCAGACGACGAATACAACAATCCAGACCACACCTCATCCACTACCCAGGCACCTACAGAATGAGCAACCAACAAAAAAAAAAAAAAAAAAAAGCAACAAGCCAAACATCCCTGCCAAAATCCGCCCGACGCTAAACATCCGAAAAACTTCATCTATCTATCTCCGAACTCTGCCCATGACGTGTAATGTATGTTTTATATACTTTTATTAGAAAAACCCGAAACAAAATAAATGACCAAAAACAAAACAAAACAACACAAAAGATCCATGTATGATGGTTATTATATGCATTTATATATGCGTGTGTGTGTGTATGTGTCTGTGTATGTTTGTTTTTTGTTTCTTTGTTTTTTGCATTTGTTAAAACGAACGGCGATGGATCCACCCCACCCCCAATTACGCTCCGGCACCGTTACTCAACGAATCTATAAGGACGTAAACAGCCGATATCACCGAGAAGGTGACAGGCTAGTACAACTCAATACAACAACGACAACCTACCAACATTGAGGAAGATGCCTTTTTTATTATTTAAAAAAACAGCGAATGCATACATCGAATGTACATTTATTCCATGTGGTCGGCACGTCTGGAATTGACAAGACATAAGTGCTTGTGATTAAAGGCACAGACGAGAGGGCCGAGGTTTTCATCCAGAAAGGCGCGGTGGTGATCGGCACACAGAGCCACGGCTCAGCACCCCATACCCCACGGACCCCAGCCGTTTGGGGACCCGTGCTCTCCCCCGCGGCCTATCCGGCTACCTGCTCACTGTGGCCGAGCCCGACTGCCAACCTCTGCGTCCCTATCCGGCTACCTGTGGACGTCACAACATAACAATGTCGGTGGACAACAACTGACGTGTGGGCCTGTGGACTGTAACAGTTTATTCGACACTGTCGTAGATGACCTGTGGACTGTCACGATACTGACGTGTGGACCTGTGGACTGTCACGACACTGCATGTGGGCCTGTGGACTGTCACGACACTGACGTGTGGACCTGTGGACTGTCACGATACTGACGTGTGGACCTTGGACTGTCACGACACTGTCATGTGTACAACTATTGGGCCTGTGGACTGTCACGACACTGACGTGTGGACCTGTGGAATGTCACACACTGTCGTGTGGACCTGTGACTGTAACGACACTGACGTGTGGACCTGTGGACTGTCGCGACACTGTCGTGTGGACCTGTGGATTGTCACGACACTGACGTGTGCGCCTGTGGACTGTCACGACACTGACGTGTGGACCTGTGGACTGTCATGCCACCGTCGTGTGGACCTGTGGACTGTCACGACACTGACGTGTGCGCCTGTGGACTGTCATGCCACCGTCGTGTGGACCTGTGGACTGTCACGACATTGCTCAGCGTTACTCACTGTCGACTGTCACGCCACTGTCGTGTGGACCTGTGGACTGTCATGCCACTGTCGTGTGGACCTGTGGACTGTCATGCCACTGTCGTGTGGACCTGTGGACTGTCACGACACTGACGTGTGGGCCTGTGGACTGTCACGACACTGTCGTGTGGACCTGTGGACTGTCACGACACTGACGTGTGGACCTGTGGACTGTCACGACACTGTCGTGTGGACCTGTGGACTGTCACACCACCGTCGTGTGGACCTGTGGACTGTCATGCCACTGTCGTGTGGACCTGTGGACTGTCACGACACTGTCGTGTGGACCTGTGGACTGTCACGACACTGTCGTGTGGACCTGTGGACTGTCACGATACTGACGTGTGGGCCTGTGGACTGTCACGACACTGACGTGTGGGCCTGTGGACTGTCACGACACTGTCGTGTGGACCTGTGGACTGTCACGACACTGTCGTGTGGACCTGTGGACTGTCACGACACTGACGTGTGGGCCTGTGGACTGTCACGATACTGACGTGTGAGCCTGTGGACTGTAACGACACTGACGTGTGGACCTGTGGACTGTCACGATACTGACGTGTGGACCTGTGGACTGTCACGATACTGACGTGTGGACCTGTGGACTGTCACGATACTGACGTGTGTACCTGTGGACTGTCACGACACTGACGTGTGAGCCTGTGGACTGTCACGACACTGTCGTGTGGACCTGTGGACTGTCACGACACTGACGTGTGGACCTGTGGACTGTCACGACACTGTCGTGTGGGCCTGTGGACTGTCACGACACTGTCGTGTGGACCTGTGGACTGTCATGCCACTGTCGTGTGGACCTGTGGACTGTCACGACACTGTCGTGTGGACCTGTGGACTGTCACGACACTGTCGTGTGGGCCTGTGGACTGTCACGATACTGACGTGTGGGCCTGTGGACTGTCACGATACTGACGTGTGGGCCTGTGGACTGTCACGACACTGTCGTGTGGGCCTGTGGACTGTAACGACACTGTCGTGTGGGCCTGTGGACTGTCACGACACTGACGTGTGGGCCTGTGGACTGTCACGACATTAGTCAATGTTGCTGACTTTCATGACATTGCCCCCGGATCTGGTGACTCTCGTGTCCTGATCTATTCAATACCACAGAGCTGTGTCCCGTCGTTTTGTTGACTACCGCGGCGTTGTTCTGCGGATCTGTATGCTATTATGCAGCGGCCCACCTCGGATCACAAAGGGCAAATGCAAAAGTGTCATGGAACCGGGACCACTTCTGGCCAAAGAAATGCGCCGAACATTTCTGGTCATGCGTAGTGAAAATCTCAAACTGTCTTGTTTGATCTAGTGTATCTTTGGTTTCTAGGTGATTCCTAAGGGGGTGCGGACCTCCGAACCCCCTGTTTGCGCCTCTGCTACTATGGCACTGATCAGCGGGTCTGTCGCTTACCATGGCACTGTCCAGCGGGTCTGCCGACTACCATAGTACTGTCTCGTGGGTCTGTCGACTACCATAGTACTGTCTGTCGAATGTCACATTTGCCGCCAGCCTTGTTGCCGGTGAATGTGGAAACAGTGCTGACTAGTGAGTTGGTTTTCCGACAATAGGAGCAGCATCACTCGCAGGTCGCACGTTCCCGCCCTTCCGCCGGGTCGTGCTCGCCCGCCCATCTGATTGCCATTCCACACAATCGGCCCTGTTTTGATTCAATTACGGCGCGCGTCTATAAATCGACGTCGCCGCGCGGCGCGGCCACAATGCGTTCATTTACATCGGCTCGGGGCGTATTCAGCCGCCGCCTGGCGCCAAATATGCCGGCCACAGATAAGAAAACCACTTATGGCGCCGGTGACACGAGCGTTCTGGACGCCGGCTCGCGCGCTTTTTTCGCCAAGCACGTCCCGCGGGAGGGCGGCCCACAAAACGCGCGTGGATAAGTGATTTAGCGGCGCGTCCGGGCCGGTGGCCGTCGTGCTGCCGGTGTGATGAACGCGCCGCGATCTCGCCGCGATAGTCGGCCGCAGGAGATTGGCTCGTCGCCACGAAATGAAATGGCGCCCCGAGTCGGGCCGGATGAGGTCCCCTTCCCCAGCATTGGGCGTGCGTTTGGGGCGACGGGTTCCACAGACGACCGATGTTTCGTGATTTGCTTGCTCAACTTTGGTGGAGCTTTCTCGCAGTTTGAGTGGATGGTGATGACAGCAAGCTGTCCTGATGTTTGAAATAGCATTGTCTGGTCGGTTCGATCTCTGATTGTACTTGGAATGTGATTATGTTGTGGCTTGGAATTCCACGAGTTTTATATCGCATCCATTATTCACGAACAATAAAATTCTGCATTATCAGCATGGTATCCCTTAATGTTTCTCGGATGCTTACGAAGATTTTGAGAAGCAACGACAAGTCGCATGCGTAATTGGTACCTAAAGCTGATAAGGTTCATTCTTTATTCATACTTGGTTTAGATTTCATCGTTGGGCCACGTAAAGCGCAGGTTAGCTCGTACTTACATTTCTTAGGAGGAAAGATGGGTTCCAAACAATTGTGGGGGCACACTTCTTGGCATTTCTCATTCATACGTTAGAAAGTGATCATTAGTAGAGGCAGCACTTTCATTCCCCGGGGTTAGATTGTCATTCTTGGTCGATTTTCTGCATACATCATCACCTCCTCGAGCTGTGCACACCGTCCGTCTGTGCTGGGCAGGACATCCTCGCTACATGAACCAGCTGTCCACCGGTCTGGAGACCATCTCTCTGGCGGGAGAGTGGCTGACCGCCACGGCCAACACCAACATGTTCACCTACGAGATCGCTCCCGTCTTCATCCTCATGGAGGCCGAGACGCTGCAGAAGATGCGCGAGATCATCGGCTGGAAGGACCACGGCGACAGCATTCTGTGTCCAGGTCAGGAGCGAAAACAACCCCGCACAGTCGGGGGCCAAGCCATACTCGGGCCGTATCAAGGACGGTACCAAACCATGTCGGGGACCGTACCAGACCGTGTCAAGGACCACGCCAGACTATGTCAGGGACCGCACCAGTCCATGTTAAGGGACCGCACCAGACCGTGATAGGAGCCGCATCAGACCGTGCTTGGGACCGCACCAGACCATGTCAGATGCCATGCCAGACCGCGCCAGAGACCCGCCACACCCTAAGCGTATCAGGGACCATACCAGGCAGTGTCAGGGACGGCACCAGACCGTGTCAGGAACCATATCAGACCGTGCCAGGAACCATCCCAGACCGTATCAGGGACCGCACCAGACCGTTTCAGAACCACCGCATATCAATGTTCTAGCATGGCAGGGGCCATACCATGTCAGGGACAATATCAGAAACCACAGAATACTCAGACCGCATCAGGAACCACAGAACACCAAGAGCATTTCACTCTCTGGCAGAGTAATTAAAGGCTCCTACATACCTATATTTGCTGGCTAGCTGTTCGTTTAATACCGAAAGGTGAAATATTACCACTGCTCCGAATGCTAATGTTGTCTTCCCTTTTCTAAAACTAACCACGGCTTACAGTTCTTATGAGGCATTGATTAACCGCATACATGTCAAATATGAACAAGCAAACGCTCTGCGAAATTGCCGCCGCTTTCAGACCGGTTGTCCTTCAGGTGGCACCATCTCCAACCTGTACGCGGCTCTTGTAGCGCGCCACAAGATGTTCCCGCACGTGAAGGCACAGGGTCTGTACGGCTTGCCGGCGCCCCTGGTCATGTTCACCTCGGAGTACGTGAGTACCGTACCCGGTCAGCGCGAGTCTGGCTTCCAGTACCGTACCCAACCCGCGCAGATGCTGCTGTCAGCACTTGAAATGTTTGGTATGTACCGGAACATCAAGTGGAGTTATGTATGCTAAGTAGGTGGTGTTTTTACATGGATATAGTGCTTGGATTTGTGCTTTGCAACCCCGGATGTGAATATGACTTTTTTTGGGGTGTGGGGGGGGGTGGCAAGTAAATACAAAGAGGATATTTTTCTTCAAACCTGTGACACTAACATATCAGCTTGCACCTTTCAACAAATCCTGAACTCTCTGTCACGGACCAGCTCATTGATAAACAGCACGATACAGCGTCCCAGTGATAAACAAATGAGAGCATGACTTTCTGGAGATGATAATGTTCTGGATGACAAAAATCCAGGAACAGCCTATCTTTCCAACCCTGGTATAGTTACGATCTGCTAGTTCTAAGGATGTGGGTAAGGTCAAATTACCTGCCCCGGTGATTTGTAAATACCAGAAGTTATATGTTGTTCAAATAAAAATGATGTTGAATCATACAGATTACCTCAAATTCACCTTGGTATGCATTATAGTGATGCAGGAACAATTGCGATTATAAAAGTGAGTGACATTTACGATAAAATATATTTCATTTGTTCTACATCTAGGAATCAAAATATAACTTCCACAATTGCACTTAAACTAGCCACTACCTGCATGGCACAATGCTGGTTGGGGGCCTTTAAAATCCTGCTACGCGATAACAGTGTATTGGTTTTGTTCACTAATACCGTCCTGCCGAACTACGGCATGCTCTTAGCTCGTCCTCATGTGACAACTAAGCCAGCACTTCCACCGAGTACCACTGCAGGTATATCGATACTGGGAGTGACTTGGATCTGCACCAGACCCAGGTGCAACAGTACTACCTGCATACCTGCAATCCAGCTCAAATTAGAATAGAACACAAATTATCATGAGTCGGAAGAAAAATCACCACAGACGTGTCGGCTCAGCTGACGCCAGGCGCTGACGATCGAGCCTCGGCTCTGCAGTCAGTACTGACGACCCAGCCTCGGCTCTGCAGTCAGTACTGACGACCCAGCCTCGACTTCACCGTCAGTACTGACGACCCAGCCTCGGCTCTACAGTCAGTACTGACGACCCAGCCTCGGCTCTGCAGTCGGTACTGACGACCCAGCCTCGGCTCTACAGTCAGTACTGACGACCCAGCCTCGGCTCTGCAGTCGGTACTGACGACCCAGCCTCAACTTCACCGTCAGTACTGACGACCCAGCCATGGCTCTGCAGTCAGTACTGACGACCCAGCCTCGGCTCTGCAGTCAGTACTGACGACCCAGCCTCGGCTCTGCAGTCAGTACTGACGACCCAGCCTCGGCTCTACAGTCAGTACTGACGACCCAGCCTCGGCTCTGCAGTCAGTACTGACGACCCAGCCTCGACTTCACCGTCAGTACTGACGACCCAGCCTCGGCTCTGCAGTCAGTACTGACGACCCAGCCTTGGCTCTGCAGTCAGTACCGACGACCCAGCCTCGGCTCTGCAGTCAGTACTGAAGACCCAGCCTCGGCTCTACAGTCAACACTGACGACCCAGCCTTGGCTCTACAGTCAGTACTGACGACCCAGCCTCGGCTCTGCAGTCAGCACTGACGACCCAGCCTCGGCTCTACAGTCAGTACTGACGACCCAGCCTCGGCTCTGCAGTCAGCACTGACGACCCAGCCTCGGCTCTACAGTCAGTACTGACGACCCAGCCTCGGCTCTGCAGTCGGTACTGACGACCCAGCCTCGGCTCTACAGTCAGTACTGACGACCCAGCCTTGGCTCTACAGTCAGTACTGAAGAGCCGGCTCCGGCTCTACAGTCAGTATTGACGAACCGGCTCCGGTTCTATAGTCAGTATTGACGGGCCAGCTCTGGTTTTATAGTCAATGCTGACGAGTTGGCGTCGGTTGCAGGCACTACGGACGTGTCATCGCCGGTTGTAGTCACCACTGACTGGCTTGTTCCAGTTTTTGTCACCACTTATGGATTGGCACGGGTTCTAGTCGTTACTGATGGTTCGGTGCTGGCTATAGTCACTACAGACAAGTCAGTGTTGGTCATGGTCACTCCAGGCAGGTCGCATTAGTCACCATAAACAGGTCGGTACGGCTATTGTCACTACTGACGGGTCTGTGCCGGTTGTAGTCACCAGCGATGGGTCGTTGCCAGTTGTAGGCACTAGTGACGGGTCAGTTCCTGTTGTAGTCACCAGCGATGAGTCGTTACCGGTATAGTCACCAGTGACGTGTCGGTACCGGTTGTAGTCACCAGTGACGGGTCTGCGCCGGTTGTAGTCACCAGCGACGTGTCGGTGCCGGTATAGTCACTACTGACGGGTATGTGCGGGTTGTAGTCACCAGTGACGGGCCGGTGCCGGTAGTAGTCACCAGTGACAGGCCGGTGCCGGTTGTAGGCATCAGTGACGCGTCAGTGCCGGTTGTAGTCACCAGTGACAGGCCGGTGTCGGTTGCAGAGTCACTACTCCATCATGACGGCGGGCGCCGTGATCGGCCTGGGCACGGACAACGTGTGGGAGGTGGCCTGCGACAGGCGCGGCCGCATGGACACCACCAAGCTGGAGGCGCGGTAAGTGCACTCGCCGTCCCGCCGCCTACCTCTGGGCCAGGGTGTAGCTCATCATTGTCGCCGAGACAAGGTTTGATCGGAGACCCGACGGCGGCGAGTCCGTATCAAAGTGCGACCTGAGAAACGCCTAATCTGATCTAATCTGATCCGATAACGCGATTGTCGGCATCGGGATCGGCCGAACGATCGCGACGTCTTCGGAATGTATCGGCCATGGCCGCAACGGCCTCAACTCCTTCGTGGGGCGCAAAGCAGTCGGCGGGCGTTGTGCATTTGGAAGCATCATCCGATGACCGATCACGGAATGCTCACACCGCTCGTGTTAAGCGATATTCTGTCCTTTCGATTCGCTCATGCCTTGTATCCTCATTCATGGTTCACATTTTCTGCATATCATGAAATCCTCACGACGATCAGCTCTCCTAAGAATGGTCCTTTTAGCTTCGATGCATGGGAATTTAATGCTTCCAAATGTCGTACGTGCCCCATCGTTGGACTCCTTTAGGAGTAATCTAGATTCACACTTCTCCAGCAGCATTGTTCAATGTGCTCATCTGCGACGTTGTGTGATAATGTGCTACGCTGTGTGATGATGTGTGAATCGCACTCTTTACCGACGCCCATACTTCCGATATTTGCGAATTGTTCAAGTATCCGGCCATCCGTGCCTTTGAGGCCGGACTGGTGCGGAGTTTTCCTCATGTTCGACTTTGAAGGGCCGAAAGTTTTGCAAATGCGTTGATTTAATTACTTCAGCAACACATGCGCTCAATATGATAATGCGTCAAACACAGACACACCTTTGTGTGTAACCAGAGGCGCTCGCCGTGCTCGTGATCCGATGAGGGTGGCGCTACACGACATCCTCCATCACCGGAACTCTCCGGCCTGCTCTGTGTGGCAGGATTCTGGAGGCCAAGCAGAAGGGGCTGATCCCGTTCTTCGTCAACTGCACGTCGGGCAGCACAGTGGTGGGCGCCTACGACCCAATCCACGCCATCGCCGACATCTGCCGCAGATACAAAGTCTGGATGCACGTCGATGTAAGGGTGGCAGGAAGCGAAGCTGGCTTCAGAAATACTCCAAGCAATGGTCTAAAATTGCATACCATTACCTGATAGCTATAACTTAGCTATACCTGATAGCCATAACTTTGCTGAACAAGGTTCCCGTGTTACGCTTCACAACTCACCTGTAGGCACCACTGGCAATGTGACTGCTCGAGATTAGCCAACTGCTATTTGTGCATTACCTGGTGCAGTTTACTGTCTTCTTGACTAACTGTTCGATGTCAGTCGATAATGACAATATGACATGACGACGAGGAAGTGACATCACACCATCTTTTCAAATCTGCACGTATCACACGCTGCATACCTGTGTATCTAGATAGCCGTTTATAATAATGCATGCTGTTTCGCCAGGCGGCATGGGGAGGAGGCGCGTTGCTGTCGCCCAAGCTGAAGGCGCGCCTGTTCGCCGGCATAGAGCGAGCCGACTCCGTCACGTGGAACCCGCACAAGCAGATGGGGGTGTTGCTGCAATGCTCCACCATCCATATACGGGAGGATGTGAGTACCTCGACCAGCCCTGGCCACGTCGGACTGACGGCTGAAGTTTCCGTCATATCGGCCGTCCAATCACAGACCCCCCCCCACACATACACACACACACACAAACACACACACACACACACACACACACACATACAAACACACACACACACATACACACGTACATGCACACATGGATGCTTATATAATCATATATATCTACATATATATGCATGCATATATGTATGTAGGTATATATACGTATAAATATATATGTATACATATGCATACACACATATATATATATATATACATGTGGCGCTCAGGTCAGCTGACAAATGGTCCGGGGAGCGCTGCCTGTCGATCCGGCTGTGGCGCGAGACCGTTCCGCCGATTTCCACTCCCCGCTATCCACGGTACCACGGTAGTTGGCGGTGGACCGGATCTGCGCACTCCGAGTGACGAGGTTTCAGCACTCACGTTCTTCTTCTTCACAAACCGCCCACGGTCGAGGCCGTGGTAGCTCAGTTGTACAGCATCGGACTCTTCATCGCAAAATTGAAGGTTCGAATCTCACAACCGACGGCATTTACCGAGTCCACCCGTGACCAATCGGCGTGAGAGGTTGGCGGTGCTATATGGCCTAGGGGTTGAATGCATCGTAAAAGAACTCAAGGTTCTTCTTCTTCTTCTTAACCACTTACAGCTGGCCTGCGGTACTCAAAGCTACCCGGGTAATACAGCGAGTGACTTTAATGCATTGCTTTGCTCCAGGATTTACAGTACCGGTGGTCACCACTCGTGGTGCTCTCAAACATTGACTACCTTTTTCGTCGTCAGGGCCTGCTGATGAACTGCAACAAGATGTGCGCCGAGTACTTATTTCAGCAAGATAAGCACTACGACACTGGCTTCGACACAGGAGACAAGGTCATCCAGTGCGGACGACACAATGACATATTCAAGCTGTGGCTTCTCTGGAGGGCCAAGGTACCCAGCTGTGCTCAGTGTGCCGACGCATGCCCACACTGTCGAGAATAACGTTATGCAGTGTTTCAGACATTAGCTGATTAGATCTGTTTTTACCGTCACACACTTTTCGTGTTCCTGCAGATGTCAAGCCATCCAACGGTTTTTTGTGTTATTTAGGTGATTGGGTTGCATCCAGTTCCACACCTACCACTGTCAGCCACCCTGCTGAGAGCTGTCCAGACCTTAGCACGACTCGCTAAGCACTAAAGATTGAGTCTAGTCAAATGGTCGACATATGGTCGGAGGGTCACTTTCTGCCAAGCGCTTCCTCTTCTCAGTCTTTCACTTCAGGTCGAGCTACGCCACCGATTGCGTGCAGTGGGTCCTTGTATGCCCAGAGTTGACTTATATTACCTGGACTTTTCCACAAAAATACTCCCCGAAATATTACATGCAAAAAGGGTTGTAATGTCATCTGAGAATTGATCCCTATTAATAAATATACTTCAGTTGTGTCATTTGTCACCGTCCATAAATTCCTGCTTCAACACCACAATTTATTCTTCAGTTTTCACATGATTTGTTCGAGCTTGGACGTTATGCCTATCTACATTTGTGAAATGCAAATAATCCATAAGTGTCAAACTTTTAGTTTCATCTTCCTGAACTTTTTTGATAACCTCTTTCGAAAAGGATTGAAATTGCGTCGATGCATGCAGCGTTTACGACATTCGACTATGCGTCGATGTGCTCTTTTGAACTTCCCGACAAGATTAAACTGACTCTAAGTCAGGCACCTCAGCCTATTATCATGGATCTGCGTGTATCCAGGAAAAGGGCGCAGCTGGACACTTCATGGGAAACTAAAAACGTGCCACAATTGTCACAATGTTCTGAACATGGCCATCTCTTGCATAAGAGGCGCGTGAGATCTTGCGTGAGCCACAGGCAACTCGACCTGACCAGAGTTGACCTCTACTGACCGTTCGTGTCACGTGATTTCAGGGCGACAGCGGGTTCGCGCTTCACGTGGAGTACCTCTGGGACCTCACCGAGTTCCTGGTGCAGGAGATCAGACGCCGCTCCGACCGGTTCTACCTGATCTGGGATGAGCCGGAGTGTCTGAACGTGTGCTTCTGGTACGTGCCGGAAAGGCTGAGGCAGACGCCGCACGACTACGACAGGGAGGAGCAGCTCGGCAAGGTGGGTGGTAGCGGCGGACACCACACAGCCACGATAGGGTGGAGCAGCTCGGTAAGGTGGGTGGAAGCGGCAGACACACACAACCACGACAGGGAGGAGCAGCTCCGTAAGGTGGGTGGCAGCGGAAGACGCCGCACGACTACGACAGGGAGGAGCAGCTTGGTAAGGTGGGTGGCAGCGGCAGACGCCGCACGACTACGACAGGGAGGAGCAGCTCCGTAAGGTGGGTGGCAGCGGAAGACACCATACGACTGCGACAGGGAGGAGCAGCTCGGTAAGGTGGGTGGCAGCGGCAGACGCCGTACGACTACGACAGGGAGGAGCAGCTCGGTAAGGTGAGTGGCAGCGGAAGACACCATACGACTACGACAGGGAGGAGCAGCTCGTCAAGGTGGGTGGCAGCTGAAGACACCACACAACCACGATAGGGAGGAGCAGCTCAGCAAGGTGGGAGGAGCAGCTCGGTAAGGTGGGTGGCGGCGGCAGACGGGTCGCGTGTGATCAGGGTTCGGACAGCTGACACCCGCCGCCCGACACACCATTGGTGGGCCGGAGTCGGCGTTTATGGTGCCGACCAATGCATCAGGTCCGTGCTAGGTAACTTCATCGTCTCTGTGCTGAGTTAGTTTGCGTTGCCATCCATGAGCATAGCGTGGCCTTCGGGCTCGGCATAAGCATAATTAACGCCTACAACTGTGCGCATGTACTCATCTGGTAGGAGCAACTATTTTATGTTGAAGTTCAGTGCTAATGTTATCCAACAGCTAGGAAGGTTGGTAAATTTTACCAGAGGTACCTAGGTGCTGCTATGAGTATTGGAGTTGGACGGCGCGGGTTAATTTTGTTGGAAGGTTTGTCTAACCTTCCATGTCCCTGTCTAATCCCCTGCCCGGTGGTTCATGCATGCATGGATGAATACATCACAACTGTGTGTTGATATTTAACTCAGAGTGTAACTCAAGTACTATTCCTTGACCTATTTGGACTACATGATATACAATGAACTTATGCGAGTAGACGAACGTGAAGCAACAGTTTCAGAGAAATGGAGTCAGACAGGCGTCGGACGAAACTGGACTTTCTAAGCCATGAGTTCGACTATCAGCAGCAGGCTGCATGGTTAAGCTTAGGACACGGCGTGAGCCGCTGAGTGGGGGCCCTGACAGCGAGCCTGCCAGTGTACATGTCAGCAGCCCACCACGGTCGTGCTGACGCTGGCTCCGTGTGACCCCGACAGCTCTGTCCCACCATCAAGGCGCGCATGATGGAGCACGGTAGTCTGATGGTATGCTATCAGCCGCTGCGCACCACCTCCACGCAGCGACCCAACTTCTTCCGCAACATCATCAACAACCAGGCCGTCAACAGGGACGACATCCGCTTCATGCTCGACGAGATCGAGCGGCTCGGGCATGATCTGTAGTCGCCCTGGCGGCCGCTAGGAGCGCTGCGGTCGGCGTGACTCGACGACTGGCCGCTGGGGGCGCTGTAGTGCGTGTGTCGGCCGACAGGTGGCAGCTCCGCGGTGCGCCGCTGTTCGCCACAGCCGCGGCCCGGCCGTGCTGCCGCCGACGCGCCACCGCCGGGCAGCGGCTGGATCTGTCTCAATGTGTGCAATTGTTAACTTCCGTATCTCCCGAACGCTGGCCTCGCGGCTGTTCGTTCGCCGGCGATGTGAGCTTTATGATGGCTTGCGGTTGTTGGATTGTCAGAGCGGAGGCTGTTGAGTGGAGCTCGAGGCGGCTACGACACTCACCGCGGATAAAGGAGCGTTCGAATTTCTACATATCCCTCTGATGAAGCGCGACAGGATGGACGAGACTGAAAGTCGGCACCAGCGATGATTCGTTGTGATACTATTGCCCGTTGCTATGCTCGTTGATAATTATTTACGCGTGTCGTTATTATTTGTTGTTTGTTAGCACCGCAGCGGTGAGGATGCGCTGTGGGGCTGGTTCTGCTGACGCCCGCCGGCGCCGAAGGCCAGCCTCTGTTACTGTTGCACCCTAGATGTGCGCTGTGCCGTGAGGCCGGCGGTGTTCGCGTGGTCCCTCGCGTGTGTTGTGGCTGGAATGTTTACCGGGCGCTGTGTTTACCGTGCTGGCAACCCTCAACACGTGCTCAAACACTGTGCAGCACCCGCACCACAGCGCGGTCCTGGAGACGCCAAGCTTGCGCTCACGTCCGCCAGCCGGCTATCGGCTGGTGTGGTCCGTTCTGAGCGCTCGCACGCCGGTTCTTTCTCCGACGACCTCGACGGAGTCCTTGTGTAGATTCCCGCCGCATGAGATGCCCTTTGTACCCTCCCGACCGTCTGAGGTTGTTTGTGTCCATTCGTCGTAGTCTGTTGAATCTACTGTGTAATCCACCCTCCAACGGGCGATAGACAGATGGGCTGTAAGGCAACTGGGCGTCTTGTAGAACAAGGCATTGTTAGTCACTGTTAAGTTTATTGATCGTGGCTCGTTGAAAGCAAACAAAAACACTTAAAGCTGCTGTAGGGCACGGGTTGGTTGGTTAGGCGGCCACGACGCTGACATCATGCCGTCTCCTCCCACCCCCACCACCCCCGTACTGCATGTTCTTCCACGTGTACACGCCGCACTGCACTGCATGCCTCGTCCAGTTGTGCACGCTTTCACGTGCAGAACGCGTGCTCGCACGGCTCGCGATAGCTGCGTAGACGTCTGCGTTGGTGAGATTTCGCTCGCTTCACTTCCACTGCTGTGATATGTACCGATAGTCGGGCTGAGCTGGTGGGACCGCCGGGTGGCCGCATAGTACATCACCTCGTAGGCGTCAACACGGCAGCCAACACCAAGCCGTCCGCCAAGGTGTCTCCCAAACGCTGAGGTGGCATCGGGCTGCACTGGTGTGCTCGGGCTGCTGAGGTGTCCTCAGGTCCCTGAGGTGTCCCCAGCTGGGGTGTCCTCAGGCTACTGAGGTATCCCTAGACTGTTTAGGTGTCCTCAGGCTACCCAGGTGTTCTCAAGCTACCGAAGTGTTACCAGACTGTCCAGGTGCCCTCATGCTGACCAGGTATGCGAGGCGATTACCAAGGTAACATCCCACCACCAGTCCAGGTAGACATGCGTGAGCGCACAGCCAAACGGTAGTTGTTGTGTGGGAATGTTGGGTGCAGCCTTCGGTGTATGCCGAGTGGCTGCCTGTATCTCTGGCTGTCTGTATGATGCACCTCAGTGTTGCACTATCCATTCCACTTGCACAGCTTGTCAGCAGCACTGCTTTCCACAAAATGAGCAATGTACATAAAGCCCACTGCAGTAGCACAAGTAGTAACACAAGTAGCACAGACAGCGCACGGCAGTAGCACAAGTAGCACAGACAGCACACCCCGCATGCAGTAGTTTGTCGTTCAGCACCGCGCCTATCTCGACTGCACTGGCCTCGTGTCTGCACACCCTCGTCATGTTTCGGCACAGTGGAAATCTGCCTTCTCGGAATGTCGTGTGGTAGTTCACACGGCTGTACTGAAGTCTTCCAAACGGCATCTTCCAGAGTGTAACAACGTCTTCCATTGACCAAGCCAGTGAGAACGGCTGGTGCGTCGAGCTTCCCTCTATTGCTATCATCCGTGCATATAAACGTAATATATTTTGAATTTTGTACACGCCTATTGGCGACAAGAACCGAATTTACACATTCGGGGCAATAAGATCCAAGTCTTCCAAACTAGGATAAGTGTGGGACGTTGAGGTCCCAAAGTCGTGTCGTCTCACATGCTGCATCCAGCTTGCTGAGGGTCCACGTCGTCTTCCAAAGTGTCGCCTCGCAGTTCTCTCGCAGCTAATGTGTCATGCGCGATCACTTCCGGAGCTGCTGTGTCTAGTGGAGTGATCGTGGCAGTTGATCGTGAGCCGTCTGTGGCGGCGAATTAATTGAGTGGCTGAACTGCTTGTGGTAGTCGCGTAAACACTCGGCGTGCTCACCGTATAGATGTCATGTGCATGGAATGTAAATGTCTGAGAAAGCATCCCCACCCCCACATATGCGTCAGAAGACAAAGAAACAGGCAGCATATTGGTGGCCTGCTCAGTTTTTATTGAATTTGATCATGGTAGTATGCGATGTTCATAAAAGATGTGCTAAACATGTTCAGTCGAGGTTGATTTTTTTTTTGCTGCAGCAGGAATCCATTAACTTCTCTTTGGCTATCGTTATCGGTATACAGACTACTTGTGGATGTCATGCTACGATATGTGTGGCATGTTCGATATGTGTTCTTCCTATGCTGAAAGACACAATCGGTGATGGTTTTTGTGGCAGTGATCTTGTGAGTGCTAAGTAGCAAATGCTGTGGACAATACGGAGCAAGGCGTGCTGACGAATTGCATATTGACAAATGACAACACATTAACGATTGGCACACACACACACATACACACACACACACACACACACACACACATTATATATATATATATATATATTTGCAACAAACATGGAGGAAAAACATTTACTTCATTCCAGCAAATAGCTACTTATCCAGAGCATTTGTGTTTGTGCTCACGTTGACCTATGTTTTGACATTTGGAGAGGAAGAGGGACGGGCGTTGAGTTATCCCCAGAAAGCTAATCACTTAATGCACAGCATATCAAAAGTGATAGCAAGCAATTCATGTGTTAAAGAACAGAAGTAAGCAGATGTGACGTTTCTCAACCCAAACCAGAATCCGTTAATTATTTTGTTACATATAAGTCTTCTCGACGATGCTGAGTTACCTGTCGAAATAAGCCACCGCTACTATGAATGAAAACAAGCCGGGATGCGAAATTATTGCCCAATACTTAAAATCGTAACATTGGCGTCTCAACATGGGTAATGATAGCAATCGGTAGATTAACACAGCTATGTATCACTATGTAGCCAATGCACTTCATTGAATGATTGATCTTTGAGATGCAGCGATTACACTGGTCACTTCGCGAGCTTGTTGGAAAATGTTGGTCCATGTTGACTCTATTGAGGTTCATGGAGTCAGCAACCTCCTCTGACAAGATTTCCTTTCGGTTGTGGATGCTTCAGAACCTAGGACTTGGCTGAGACTGCAACTTGGTTGAGAAACTGGAACTTGAAGACATGAATGTCTAAATTCCCACTTCATGTCAACTTGTCAACATTGACATTTGCAGCTGAGGTATGAGTAAGCACACATGTCTTCATGCACTTACATGCGTGAGTTGGCCTGTGGTATTTCACATTTAGCAAGAGTTGTCCTCAGTCGTACCCCCAACATCATGCAAGCGAGGCTCCTGGTCAGTATGTGCCCAACCGAATTCCGCTGTGAATGAAAGCAGCATTTAGTTCAAACATTCCAAGCTGGAACACGTGACTCATGTGTTGTAAGTAACACGATCAGTGTGAAATAAGACGAATCCCTCGCCTGGATCGCTCGGTCCTCCCGCACTCATGTAGGAAAGCATAGATGTGCTGCTAATTTCGCACGCAACCCCAAAATAAAATCAAGCTAAAACTTTTAATCAAGGCTTGCAACCGGCACTCCTCCCCCTTCCCTTCCTTGGATGTTCGGCTAAATGTCCAGTTTTCCTGATTCCGTGAATGCTTTAATGAGATTCGTAAAGTCGTTTGTTGTAGGAACTTTCAGAGCTTTTGAGGATTCTCAAAATCACTTCTTCGAAACAACGTCTTCGCATGCATCGCCCATAGTATTAATGGTTCAAATTATCGAGGAGAAATTGAGGTCATGGATCCGAGCCCCCGCCCGTCCTACTTCTCTTGACATCGAGTAGTATTAGCATGGTGTCGTGGTGCTGTTGAAGCTGTGTACATGTAACTGTCGGACGTTGTGCGTGCACATATATGTTGCCGTTGGTGTAATTACCAGTTACTTGAATGTATCAATCAGCTGCTGCGTATGTAACAATCAGCTGCTGCGTGTGCAACAATCAGCCGCTGCATGTGTAGCAATCAGCCGCTGCGTATGCAGCAATCAGCCGCTGCGTGTGTAACAATCAGCCGCTGCGTGTGTAACAATCAGCCGCTGCGTGTGTAACAATCAGCTGCGGTGCACATGCCCGTCGGCTGTTGGACGCGTTGTATCTTGGTTCGTTATGCCTTCGTTGTTACATGCACTGAATGGCCAGTGCGTTAACGAACCAAGAACGCCATATTATGCCGAGAGCAAGTCGACTACATGTCAGCGTCCTCAGTATTCCCCCGAGATACAAACATTAACGTGCAATTAGTGATGAAGCGCCAAGCACGAGTTGACTGATAGTGGAAGCTTCCGTCATACAGGCTCTGCGCGCTTGGGTTTGCATGCCTAATAATGCGTGTAACCATCAGCTCCTGCGAGTGCATCCTTCGGCTGGTTGGCGTGTAGCCATCAACTCTTGCGAGTGCACCCTTCGGCTGCTCCCTGTGCGAGCATAGGTGGCTTGATGTTGCATGTGCTAGGATCGCCATCCAGGGCCGTCTTCCGGCAGAGGTTCCACTTGGCATGCGCGCCGCCATTCCGATTGGCGCGCGCTGGTCGGCTGGCTGGAGACACTTGCTGTGGGCGCCCGCAACGACCGCCCACGGTAGGCTCGCTTGTAGCCGTCCTCACAGTATTTACCCGGATGAACAGTCTAGTCCCTGGGCTGCAGATCAGTACGTACCGGGCTGATCAGCTGATACATTGGTGGTGCCGTTGGGTAGGCGTTAGAGCGCCGCAGCGGGAAAATGCGGACACGCACACCACGCTACCATGAGGATAATGACATAATGGGAGGGTGTCAACTTTGGATGCAACAAAAAATAACCTCAGCACGCACATTGGTCTTCACTAAAGAACTCAATCACAAACCTCAAGGCAGATGGTGCAGTGAGCACAGAAAATTGGCCCGGAAACTGACCGAGTAAGGAGTCAAGTCTCGACAAAGCAACAATGAAAGCAGTGACTGTTCAAAAATCCACGTAGCCATCACTGTTGCCCGCTGCGGGTTGCTTGCTGTTCATCCCGCCACGTCCGGTCAGTGGCGTTCGGCGCCCGCCACCGTCTGCTACCGCCGTCTGTGCCCGCTCCCTTCTGTGCCCGCTCTCGCCTGTGCCCGCTCTCGTCCGCGTCCGCTCCCTTCTGTGCCCGCTCCCTCCCCCTCCCTCCCTTTTCTCCTCCCCCTTCCTCTTCGTCCGCGTCCGCTCCTGTCTATGCCTGCGTGTCGTCTGTTCTGTTGGTTGGCGAGCGGTGCGCCTCTGTGATCTGCTTCGCGCGCCTCCGGCTGCGGCCCGTCTGCGGCCGTGCTCGGTGTTCTCGTGGCGTGTTCGTGTCAGACCCGGGCCGCCGGCCGCCGCCTGGGTCGCTGTTGTTGTATCGCCGGCCGCTCCGTACGTGCCGCAGAGCGCAGGCTGCGGCCCGGCGCCGCCGACCCTCGGCGCGGCAGTGCCGGGGTGTGCAGGCGGCTGTCGGGCCGTGCAAAACCTCTCACGGAGGAGTGTCTGCGCTCTGAGGTCTGTCGACGACACCCAGCCGCGGCCGATCGTGTAGGAGGGCAATAAACACGTCAAAATTATTGCCGATCGAATTTTATTGTGGTCGTGACCGGCGAAGCACGAATTCGGAGAACTACGGTACAGTCGTCATCACGATCATCAAAGTCTGTCTCATGATATCACACAATGCGGCAGCACATGGCGCTACTGTTGCCTGCGTGCTATATCGCTTCAACATGTCGACATGCTAAACAGTAACGCGACATACCTATCCCTCCTGCTGATATATGCGCCAGCTACGAAAATACTTCAGCCGTCAACCGTCAACTGTCCTGTTCGCATATTGGCCATCCAAGTCACCAAGCAAAACAAAACTTACTACAAATATATCATATCTTGATGGTCAGGGGCAAACAGGTATCACAGACTCACTCAACATCCGAATGAATGTGAATATATGGAAGCATTTCATTAAGCCATGTACGATAGGCGAATCCGTCACCGAAAATAAGCAGGTTGGAGTAAACTGGCAAAACATTCATTGAAACGATACGACACGCCAACGTTTGTTGACAACACTCGAAAAAAAAACTTAAGTCGTCCATTTTAGGGACAAATATCACAACAGAATTCAATCTAGTTATTAGTAGTGCTCCTTGCACATGCATAATGCCACTATGTGGAAATTACAGCATGTCAGTCTTTTCGGCCGTTGTCGGTTATTCTGTCACAAAATATTCGCCAGTTAACACATACAGACAGGAATTGTGCGCAATTAGCATGTCTTACAAAACGCTTCCACACAATATACGTTGTAACCCTATAACAATCCATAACAGTCAGCAGTCGTGATAGCTTAATGGGCACGGGCGCTCCGACCGAAGACGTTCTGCCCGATTACTGTATATTGTACAAAGCAACAGCACTGCTGTACTACATGGTACCGTGACATCGTCGAGTCATGTCATGGGTCTGGGTTTTACGACGGTTGCAGCGGCTATGTTTGCGTTGCTTGCTTGTCTGCCCGATCGATTGGTTAGTTATTGGGTTTTACGACACGTCGACCGTTGAATCATGAAGCGTCGCCAATCTCTCACGCCGATTGGCCGCGGGAGAAGAGTAGCAACAGATGAGACTCGAACTCACAATCTTTCGATTGCGAGACGGGCAACTTACCATTAGGCTACTAGTACCAAGATCAATCCACAGTCCCCAGCGTCCCCTGTCTGACCGAGGATAATGCACCGAGACGACGCCGAACGAGTACTCGGGTCTGCATAAACATATTTCACTTGACTGAACGCCACGTGTAATCTTTTCTCGGCGTGTTTGCAGGTCAATTTTGCGTTTATCATCACGGCACATTGTGGGCAAAAGCTCCGCAGACAAAACAAACTACACAGTTATGAAATTGCGCAAACCGCAGGGAATTCCCGTCACGCGAGGCATTCACGATTCACATGTAGGCAGAAATGTCATCGAGAAGCATTCTTCCTTCCCGCACAATGTGGTGACGTCTACATTTAAACCATTGTCATTTCTGTCCGATTTCGACGAAAACGAGAAAATATTGTATGCGACCAGCCTAAAATCCATGAGACTTCAAAGGATTCTATGCCGTCCGGTACCAACACGCGCAGAATAGTTGGAGTATCACGTCATCTGTGACGTGGGCAGCATGTAATACTTGCCGTACTGGTCGCCCCGAAACACCCTAAGTATCGAACAACTGTGTGCCGGATGCACAACTGCATAAAGCAACACCCCCGGCCCGTCTCCATAGTTACTGCATTGTGTATTGTACAAGAGTGATAAATTATTCGCGGAATAGAGTAGAATATACCATTTCCTGAGCACTGAATCGACATCCATTCCAAAGGAATACCGACATCGTGCTGCTTGGTGATTGTGAAGTCTTCATGCTTGGCTTCTAACTGTACCCCGTTTCCAAGTATCATGCTTATGCTCATCATAACGGAGCCGGGATCGTGATAACGAACATCTCATAACACAATTTCACGTGAAGGGATTACCTGTGGCATGCCATGTTGTGCAATACCAGTTTACAGCATCGATGTCTGCATCGTTATCGTTAATATGTATCCCCAAATTATGTACTTCCCAAAACGCGCAAAACGGAAACAGTATGGAATTGTCTAAAAATTGGATTCGCAAAACTTAATTTCTGAAAAAAATAATAGCATTATTTCCATGATGATATCGGCATCCTCCTGTACTCTTCTCGACATCTCACACCTAACGAGAAATCATTATTTTAGCACTGTTATGTTATCGTGTCAACTACAGGTAAATATCCCGTCGCATGGCTGTAAAGCACGTGGCAACATAGGGGTAAAATCACGACAACGGACATGTTTGAGGTTACTCAGATCGTCAAGGAGTAACACCAGCCACGACTATCACGACATCCATCAGCATCCCGCTCACCTATCACTGCGCCGGACGGCCGCTAGTAGCGGGTTAACTTCAGCGGAAAGTTCTCGCTGACCACATGATCGTCATCGAACACGATGACCACGTTGACGGAGAAGTCGATCTGAAAGTGCGCGGCGCTCACGGACGCGCACGTGAACAGTCTGGGGAACACCATGTGCAGCGGGATGGCCAGTGTGCGCGGCACGTCTCCCAGCCCCACCTGCAGGTTCTGCACCTCGGACGACTGTCGGGAGAGCGCGTCGGCGCGGCCGCACGCCTCGGTGCGCACCAGCTGCAGCTCCAGACTGCGCACCACCGCGTCGCAGTACTCCAGCACCAGCTCGCCGCGCAGCGGCTGCGTCACGCAGCACTCGGTGGAGTGCAGCCGGCCGCGCAGCCGGTACCGGCGCGCCGGTCGGCCGCTCTCCGGCTGCCGACTCGGCTGGATGAGGAACATGAGCGGCCGCGCCGCCGCCGGCGCCGCCGCCTCGCGCGCCGTCTCCACCATGAACTCCAGCTGGCCGTGCGCGTCCTTGGCGAGCACGCCGCGCCGCAGCTCGCACGTGGCCATGTACTGCACGCTGACGTACAGGCCGTGGTACGTCTCGTAGAGCGGGCGGCCGTGGCGCGCCGCCAGCGCCACCTCGAACGGCACCTCGGTCACGCCGGCCGGCAGCCGGCCGGGCGGCACCAGCGGCAGCGACTCCTGCAGCAGCCGCAGCGTCGTCGGCGTCGAGTAGAAGGCGTCCACCACGCCGGCTGACTTGCCCGTCAGCGTCAGCTGCACCGAGCCGGCCACGGTCAGGGTGACGCCCTCGTGCCGCAGGTCGGCGCGGCTGGTCAGCACGGCCACGCCGCTCAGCAGGTCGCCCTCCCGGTACACCTTGCTGGGCCGGCGCAGCCGCAGCTCCACGGAGGCCGCCATCGCCGCCGCTGTAACGCGGACACGTCGGCACACTCAGGGGCGCGTCACGTGGTCAGACACAGATGTGCACGCAGGCTGCAGGCATGCTGTTTGTCATTGGCGTCTATATTGTACAGCACACCCAATTCGTGAGTCCTACCATAGTCATGAATACAGCTGCATATGTATGTGGGGGTTTAGGGGTGCATCGACTGCAGTGGTCATGTAGCTACATATTCATGTGCCTGCACGTTGATCATGTGTCTACTACAGAAAAGCATTATGAAAGTAGTCATCAACAGTTACTAACTCGATGTCTTGTCTTGGTAAATGCACACCAAAAATATACAACTTGGCATATTTTGTCATTGGATTGACTGGTAAGTGGTCAGTGGGTAACTTTACTTTTTCTTAAAGGTACACACATCCTTCACAAGAGCATTGAACTATGCAAACTGAATTAATGCTGAAGTACTTCTATGATTCATTATTCATTCATTCATGTGGAGGTGCACAATACTGTGCCTTGCACCCAACTTACTTACCCTGGCTTGACACAGGCTTATCACATAACCAACATAACACAACAGTATGTATTCATAAGTTAACAAAGCAATATACCCCGAGCAGGTATATCTCATAGTACTATTAAAACATCATTTCTACACCTGGATGCAATTCACATGATAACTTATAGTAACAGCATACATAAATGTACCTTAAATGTTAGGTTTGTTCTGATCAGGTCTTCCATAAATCAAAATATGCATTATTACATTCCAACCATGATCAAAACATGCATTATTACACTCCTAACTTTTCAAAATATATTACAATAGGCAAAATATACAATTGTTCCAAAAAATATATAATGCATCATTCCTCAGATTAAAGTCGCTTCTGAAACATCATTCATCAGCCACTCCATTTGTGTCACTTCAACTAAGCACTGAGAATAGGTGAAGCTCTCCATCCATTTGGAAGGACTAAAACACCAGGAAGAATTATTAACTAAGAATTATAACATTATGTTAGTGTTGTTTCACTTGCTTGGAAAACCAGTAACTATGTACATTCATCCACTACACCCCATACTTTTTTTCTGAGTGCTCACCATAGAAGGAAATACTTTAACATGCTAAATGATGTGAGCACCAGGACCTATACTTAGCTTGCAGTTGCAAAGGAGCATGCACCATCCCTCAGTCAGCAGTATCTACTCAGGCCATGTGCCAGGGGCATGGCTTCATCAGTGAGCTAAGGCAAAGGGTGGGGTGATGGTGGGCTGGGCTTGGGGGTGCAATTGGATGATAGCTCCAGGCTAGGGAGCAAAAATAAATATCATTTTGTTACAGCAAGTAGGATAGTTTGTTTGTTTATTGGGTTGTTCACTATGCACTTTATGCACACCCACTGCTAATGGTGCCGCCCACACTGCTTCGCCGGTGGATCGCGGGATTGGGAAATGTCCGGAGTGATGCTAGTGTTGAACCCAGAGCCCAACACCTTAACCACTCAGCCATCCCTGCCCCAAGTAGGACAGTTGCTTTATCCATTGTGTGTGCAGAGTAAGTAAGTGTGAAATACATCAAGCTAGGTAGCTCATATGTAAGAAGATTGGCAGAATGCAAATGCAGTACTAATTTCCAAAGCAGGAAGTATCAAGTGTGTAGGAAACTGGGGCAGCCAGTCTGAGCTCAATGGCTTGCAAGGTACTAGAAAAGCTGGTCAAGGAAATGTTCACTCATCTAGACAGGCACAATCTTTTAAGGGATACCTAGCATGGATTTTGACCTGGGGAATCTTGTTCAACTATTCTGCTGGAGTTCATGGATCATGTAACTAGAGGAGTGGACAATCAAAACAGGATAGATGTTGTGTACTTAGGATTTAGAAAAGCTTTTGATAAAGCTCTACACAAGTGCTTAATTCTTCAACTAGAGTAGCATGTGATTGATTGAAATCTTCTGGGCTGGATTAAAGCATAGTTAGGGAGTGGAAACAAAGGGTAGTGTTAAATGGATGAAAATAAGAATAGAAGAATGGAAGTAGTGCCACAGGGCTCTGTTCTAAGTCTACTTATTGCTGTCATCTTTGCAAACAGCAATTATATAGGGCTGGAAAATAGTGATCAAATTTCCTGATGACATCAAGCTGGTAGGAGTGGCTAACAGTGGTGATCAGTCTAGTAGCATTCAACTTGGCTTGGGGGACCTAAAAGTCACCTGATTAATGGCAAATGCCTATTAATTTTGAGAAGTGCATTCTGGGGATGGTAGATAACTGGATGCAATTAAAGGAGAGAGACTTACATGTGTTATATTTGAATTGAAAAAACTGTACTCTGCTATGCCTTAGCTATGCCTGACCCAATTTGGAATATTCTGTAAATCATGGAGTGCTTAGAAAGAGATAGATTGGGCTAGCTTGGGCTAATTAGGTTAGGTAAGGATTTTATGTTTCCAAATGCCAAAAATGATGCAGAAGAAAACCACTGGACTCAGCAGAGCAACTTATAATATGGAAATAAAGTTGATGGCATTAGATATGAAGTATGTTATATGAAATATTTCACTGAAGTATGAGACATTAATGGGTAATATGATTGACATACATATAATTATTTAAGGGTTAGATAAGGTCGATCTGAATGATGCTCTTCTATTTAGAATATTTCATAGGGTCATCAATTGAAGTCACAAGTCAAGTTGTAGGAGTCATGCAACAATAGATTTTCAGCATGACCACGACTGATCAATAACAGCCTGACTGCTGATGTTGTGGTAAGTCCCAAATTGAATGTATTTACATATAGAGTGATAAACTTTGTATTATTGCAGTCTAAGGTAACCATAAGATAAACATTTCTTTCTTGAACACCTCAGGCTAGCTTAGGTTACATTAAGTTAGGTAAGGATTTTACATTTCCAAATTTTTAGAGATAAAAAAGTTTGGAAACTTTCCATTTAAAAAATGTTGTTCTCTTGCATGACCATGTGACACAAGTCCAAGCCACCTTTTGGGTGTTATTTTATATTTCAACTGAAAAGCATGCACCTGAAGAGGAAATAAGTGGTCACATCATGCTGAGCACATTCACAAACATTGGATTTTAGAAATAATTTTATGCAATATGAAATTACCTGAAACTGCAATCTTACCCAATTGTTTTAGCTTAGAGAATCTCATATTTGAGTTATAGTTAGTGGCTGATTGGTTGGTTAGTTGTTTGGGTTTGGGGTCATGGGTTGAAATGTATGCTAGTAAGCAATTAATGAGGCATGCACCACATACATGGTACAGGCTCCTTTAAACAGACATTGAGTTAAAGATCATTGATGGGGCATATGATCCATGAGTGCATTACATGGGAACAAGTGAATAAGGCTAGACATGTATTTGTAGGTATATAGTATGATGATCGATATTCTTTTATGTAATTTAATGTGTGGTATTGGTCTGGTTGAATATCTTTTTGTCCAGGCTTATAGTAACTTCTCATTACAGGCATAACCCAGACTGTCCCCTTGTGGCTCTTATTAGGTCCAAACACTCTGATATATGATTCTGTGGCTTATCCTTGGCAGAAATATTGTCAACTCCTTCAGAGTGAGTAGTTTGATTGATTATTTGGGCTTTGGGGCACATCAATGGCTACTGGTTATGTAGCGCCCAGACTGAGTAGAGTTGTTCCATCAGATGGAGAACTTACTGCTGCTTGACAAGCATGCTCAAAGCTCTTCTGAAAGCATGAAATGAATTTGTGATGTCAGGAAAAATAATTGTGCTCCAAACTGAAATTCCTGCAAATGTTCTGCATTATTGCAGCCTAGTGCATTCACAAGATTGATCCTACACACATCTTACCTCTGTAAAACAGAAAATGGTTAGTTTAGGATAGATCTTCTAAAACTTGGAAATTTTGTACTTGACAAAAATTGATAACCAAAATATCTGAAAAAGCTAGGTTGTTAGGTTAGGTAGTGTCATTGCAGCTCAAGGCATTAATAAGATGCCTTGCCGCATGTTATCGCCCGTCAATCAAGCAGACGTTAGGTTCGCGTAACCCTCCCAGAAGTGTAATGTAATGTTCATGCAATCCCCTCCATTCTTCCAGGTTTCAATGTGACCGAAACTGGCACACTTGATACATGAAAACAAAGCAGGTTGTTATGAGACTAGTTCTGACGTCATCAACACTTTTGAAAGAGGTGCAAATTTGTATAATTCATGGCATTCAAACCTATATATACCTTTATATTCAACCTTTATTTCAAACCTTAATATACTCTGATTCAAGCGTTCCTTGGTGAGTCGGGGAGAAGGGATCTGGGAAAATTGTTCTGAGTTGGTACCCTGTTAATGTTAACTTGTCATTTGTCATATTCAATCTGAAAATATATGCTGACAATAATTAATTGAACCCTCTGGCTTCATGATTGATCCATGGATCACGTACGCCTGGATTGAAAGCCAACAGCTGTTTGCTTATCAGCCTACCTAGCGGCGAGTAAGTAAAAACATGGAATCGCGGCCGGTTTTAGGCCGTGCGCCCGTGGGAATTCTGGGTACCCATTTCGCATTGGATTTGTCTTTCCAACTCATGGAGCCATCCCAGGATTACATCACCCCTTCATGATACAAAATTGATCAAGGAACTTTACCGCTCTTTCCTTATTGATTTATTACGCTCCGTTCAGAAGTTGTCCTGGTGCGAAGTGAAGACATCTTTGAGAGGGAGCCCACCTCGTCCAAATGGTCGGCACACCGATGTTGGCATCTTGAAGATCTTTATCTTGAATCATTATCTCTTATCTCTCTATCATTGTCTTCATCTTGAAATGATTGTAGGGGGCAAAGTACATGAAGGCAATGGACAGGCCAAAATTTATTCGGGCCACATTCCATTGGTTCTCATGTTAGAAGTTGAAATAATTGCGGGAGGGGGGTTGGTCAAGCAAACATTGAGGTGACAGTCCCCCTCAAAATTATATATAAAACAACACCCCTGAGTCGAACGACTGGCAAGTGGTAGCGAATCGGCGAGAGGTAGTGGCGTTGCCAGCTAGGGTATGTTGCAAGGGTTGATCTAATGAGGGAGAGAAAGTCGCGCCCCTTATGACTCGAAGGATATCTCTCTTGGAGGTTCCAGTGTACCCCCTCCCTCGAAATACTCAGCGGAACGCGCTCCTCGGCCTGGGAACGGCAGTCCTCTGAGAGTCCGAACGCACGCCGCGAATTTTTCGGCGAAAGTCACTCCTCAGACAAAAACAAATGCTGCCCCTCTGGTAGATCGGAGTGCACCCCGTCCAAGTGTTCTGTGTCTGAACAAGAACCTCTCCTTTGGAGAAATGATGGCTACTTGGCAAAATCTTGAATCTGTCAGTGGTATGGTGTAGGGGGAAGGGTTTGTACCCTCCATGGATTTTCGCTCAACCCTCTGCGGATTGGTGAGTACGCTGAAGTGTACTCTCCATTCAGTTGTGTAAACCACTCCACCTGAAAATAGCAGCCACATATCTAGAGAGCAAGGAGGGTGGGGTGAAAACAGAACTGCCCATTGAAGGCCTTATGTTTAATGGTGAAACTGCCCCCTCAATACTTGCTTCCCCACCCGCAATAATTTCAACTTTTAGCATGGGAGCGTATGTAATGTGACCCCTTTATTCATTTTGGTCTGCCTAATGCCTTATTGTACTTTGCCCTCTTCGATCGTTTTAAGAAGTCAACAGGTGTGCCACTGTCGACCCTTTCGGCGAAATGGGCAACCTCCCACAAACGCCTTCACTTCGCATTACAACTTCCGAACGGAGCGTAATATATCAATAAAGAAAGAACGGTAAGGTTCCTTGATCAATTCTGTATCATGGAAGGCAGATGCAATCCTCCTGGGGTGGCTGAATTAATTGTGGAGAATGCCAATATGAAACGCATACGCAGAACTCCCATAGGCGCACTGCCTAAAACCGGCCGCGATTCCGTGTTTTTACTTACCAGCCGCTAGGTGGCAGGTTGGTGCCGCTGATACGCGCAGATGAAAGGCGCCGACGCGGAGTTTCCAATCCAGGAGTACATCATCCATGATTGATCTCTGGTTCTGGTATAAATGTATCCTGGTATCCCAGTATAATGTATACAAATTTCCTATTAAATGTACACATCAGTATATTTCGCTTTTATTAGATACAACAGAGCATGCTGAGAGACAGAGGTACTTCGGATTATATATTCAAATGTCCATGGAACACATCGATAAGGTAACGGCGGATTACAGCATTTGCTTCAAATATTTCAGTGTAGTCTGATGACGTCCTCTATGGAAAAATGCGTGTTGCCAATCGAAAAAATGTCTATTGATAGGATGTCTATTAATGTAATTTATGGTGTCAAAATCAAAATTTGCATTCTATGAACCACTATGGCCCCATGCAGGTGCCCCCTCACACACGCACACACACACGCAAGCATTGTGGCTCAAAACTTGGCACTTTTAGTTGGCCTGCTGACTACACGCGTTGCACCACACCGCGAAGGGAGGGGTCCAATCATCTCTACTCCGACCAGCCTCTTGGCCTAAATGTGTCGTATGGTGCATGATGCCGCATGATGCAATGATGACACGGGTGTCGCAATGGTGACACCCGACTGTGTCACGTGGCAATGATACAGCCTCAACCGGCCGGCCGTCGGCTCGCGGTGAGAACGGGTACGGGGCACGGATAACGGGCCAAAATACTTACAATGACAAGTGTTGAAATTCCAACGCGGGTTAGTCTACTGGTCGTTAAGGTGACCGCGGAACCTGATGCATGTTAGTTCATGTTGCATACTAATTGTGTGTAACTTGAGTTTTAGGGCGCATCGATCATGGTAGATCACTTAGTGCCCATGACAGAACAGAGAACCATTTAGTCAGTCATTTATTAGTGATGTTGTTGGGAGACTGTTTTTTACTGACCTGAACATATAATCAAAACTCCCATTTTCCTAAAGTATTGACATGCCTTTCCTAAGAAGTCTAAGTCCTCTCGAAGGAGATTGGGGAATATCCTATTGGTTCCAAGGAAGGTATTGGGCTCTGTCCTGTGTGTAGTGCTGACATGTGAGAATGTGATAATCATGTACCTGCATGCATATGTACCTGTATACGTGCACCTGTGCATGTAGATGTACATGTACTCATAGATATGTGCATACAGCACTATGAACCCGTATTATTTGCGACTTAACCCGTCCCGTCTCGGGGGGTCTTCAACCGCCCCCCCCCTCAGGTTTTTCGCGGATAGCGGACGAACGGCGCGCGGCAGCGCGCCCAAATTTGGCATACCTTTTCCCACATCAATTTGACATGCTGATTCAAAAATTGTATGTAAGGTTACCTATGGTCAACGAGTTAGTCAAGATCAAGTGAGGTCACCTCCAAAAACGTTCAACCAGTCGTCATGCTTTAACGGATACAGATATTTTAATGAAACATTCAGCATTTGCTTATCTTTACGGATGCAACAAAACGTATGAGGTGAATTTGTCATTTTTTGTTTGTTTTTTATTACATTTGAATTTTGCGTATTTGCCATATTGCAGTTCAAACACAGGATTCTGGCTAAAGTAAGCATTTTTATTAGGGCAAGTTGACTTCCAACAACATTTCTCGGTTTGCTCTACTCATTGGAGAAGGAAAATTAAAGAAAACTTGAAAACTCAAAATTTTGACATTTCAAAAAAAATGTATGTTTGGGGTGCCAACACAAATTATAGCCCTGGTCGATTTCGCTGTCCTTTTCTCATTCCAAATAATTTTTTTTTTCTCATATATCCCACAAATGAACTCTCCAGAGTAAAGAACATAATGCAAGTCGTGAAAAGTGATAATCTAGCCCCCCTGGTGACTATATTTTTTCCGTCATTTTTGGGGGAATTTTGTTTGGGGGGTGGACCCGGACCCTACTCGTCGAGCGCTTTCCGATGACACCTCTTTCGTTTTCGTGCGATGCTTAGTTTGGATTTTAGAGGGGGGTCTTCAACCGCATCCCCCTCCCCGAGACGGGGTGGGAGGATTTGGCAGGAAAGACGGCGCGGGTTAAAGAACCAGACAGTGCTGATCATACTACGAAAATGCAAAAAAGCAAGCAATTGCTGGCAAACGCATTGACTTCTTTTCTGAGTTTATTTTGGCTATTGCGCTTCCTAAATGTGTGTTGAAACCGAAGAAACCCAGCGAAATATATATATAATTTCATTATGATATTTGGTATGATTACATCGAAGTAATGTTGAGGATGCGGTTACATTTACATCGGATATATAACAATGCTGCTAGCTTTAGCACTACGAAGCCTCATTAATTACTACCTGGAGGACATCCGGTTCATCTTAAGAATATTTTTTCTGAAACCTATATTTTTCGCTTCAGGTGCCAATCAGTCGAACTGATACAGTAGCTTGTGCTGTCTTCCTACGTTGTGGTTTGCTTGAATGACTTTATCACCAACCGACGGCATTACCGAGTCCACCCGCGACAAATCGGAGTGAGAAATTGGCGACGGTATATGACCTAGCGGTTGAATGCGTCGTAAATGAACCCAATGGGAAGAATGACTTTGTCACCGATATTTTCTATCGATGAACATGGTCGTCACGATTATCATCATTAGCCAAGTCGTTGATAATATCGGTAGCGAAGTAAAAACTGGGTATATGAAGTCCATCCACTGCAGTTAAACAAGCGACGGTATGATACATTATTAAGCTTACTACCGAACCTACTAAACCTTACTAAACATGTGCTGGATAAAGAATTTCACTGTCTCGTTCTAAGAAAACAACTACTTGCACTATACCTTCGGTCTCGTGCAGTGTTTCTTTTTATAACCCGACAGCAGAATTCCTTTCCAGAACCGTTTAGTTATGTATATTCCGTACTATGTAGAGCGTTAGTTTTGAAAATGAACCAGGCTGTTCGAAGCGCTAAAGAAATATGCAAGACATTAATTGTATTTGGTTATGTTATATTTCATCCACCAAGCGAACGAGGAGAGAAGTTGCGATGCAACGAGCGACTCCAGAAAGAGATCTCGAAGACACACGTTACAATTGTGCTTAATGACACTAATCGCCGGAGAATATATATATATATATATATATATATATATATATATATATATATATATATATATATATGTGTGTGTGTGTGTGTGTGTGTGTGTGTGTGTGTGTGTGTGTGTGTGTGTGTGTGTGTGTGTGTGTGTGTGTGTGTGTGTATATGTGTGTGTGTGCGTGCGTGCGCGCGTGCGTGTAAAATCACATAAAATTACGTAAGGACTAGCCAAATATCAAAGACTTTCAAAAATTCCAAACGTCCTTGACAATTTCCACCATCTCGGGTCGAAACTACATTGCCAAGCCAAACCAGAGCAGCATGAAGTACACGACAGCTGGGTTGTTCGCCGCCCACCACATATTGCCTCTCTTCCTCGGCGCCTGGAAAGGAATTGCGTAACTGCCAGGGGCAGCGCCGACCCAACAAGCGAACCTCGCCGCGATCAATGGAAATCAGTATGGTGCATGCCGGCGGCAAAGTCAGTGGTGTTACCGAGCACGTATTGGCCCGGTCAGGCCCACTCTGAGCGGCCCGGAACGGAGCCGGTGCGGCCCTGACACAGACAAACTGCAGCAGCCATGAGGTAAGCACCATATAATCGGCAAGCACGAGCCGACCCAGCCATGGAGCAGACAGAGACTCGGTCCTCATGCAGACAAAGGCCTGCTCCTCAATCAGACAGAGGTCCGGTCCTCATTCAGACGGGAACCCGGCCCTGGATCAGCCAGAGCCAAAAGACAGAGGGGCAAAGAAAAAAGGGAGATTGAGAGAGAGAGAGAGAGAAGAGGGAGATTGAGAGAGAGAGAGAGAGAGAGAGAAAGAAAGGAAGTGGGGTGAATGTTGACTACTCTAATGGTGTGTCTTGAATTCAGTTGTATGGCGTTTATAATACATATTCATATCATATATATTTCGAGATTCATACGTGGGAAGGGCCTGTTTAACCCGATTACACCAAGCTCGAACTGGAAATGCAGGTGACTCAAAGCACAATACACTAACACACATCAGGATGGATAAGTAAATCGTTCTTCGAACCAGAATGCATCTATTCTGGTCTTGAACTGGTTTAGAAAGGGGCGGGGATGACCGAGTGGTTAAGGTGTCGGGCTATGGGTACCAAAGGTCCCGGGTTCGACTCTAGCGCCACTCAGGACATTTCCCAATCCCGCGGCCTACCGGCGAAACAGTGTGGGCGGCGCCATTAGCCGTGAATGTGCATAAAGTGTGTCGTGAACCAACCAATAAACAAACGAACTGGTTTAGAGTATTAGAGCAGACTACTTTTTCTGGGAACGAGTTCCAGTCGCCGACTGCTCGAACACTCGGATGGTTTCGTCTCACTCTTGTAAATGCAGCAGGCTTCGCCATCTTCAAGGAGTGGCTGTTGGTGGACAAGTGTGATGACAGCCGAACCATGTCTTTGTGTAAGTCGAGAAGACCATGCAATAGTTGGTTCATGAGGATCATGTCGCCACGACGCCTACTGTATTGCAGTGAATGTAGTCGCAACATTTGTAGGCAGCCTTTATAAGGAAGGCGTCTGACTTCTGTCACCAGCTTAGTTGCTCTTCGCTGTACTCTCTCAACCATTTTCTGGTCTGCCTTATTAAAAGGACCACCCGACTGCATTACCATATTCTAGGTGTGGTCTGACCAGATATTCGTAAAAGAGGGGAAGGATCTGAGCATCCATTTGTGCAATGGACCTCTTAATAAGTCCGATAACTGTTGGCTTTTGAGACTGCTGAGTCTGCTTGCGTTCGGAACTTAATTCTTTATCAAGTAGGATGCATAAATCCTTTTCCTGTGTGACTTGATCTAGCTTGGTGTTTTGTAAGCTATATGAATGCCGTCTGTTTTTGCTTCCAAGGTGAAGGATTTTGCACTTGGATGCGTTGAAGGTCATAATAAATTTTTCAGACAACTGCCCTAATGCATCAAGGTCTGACTGGATTTGGTCCAGGCCTGAAAGATTGCGAACGTTGCAATACGACTTCGTGTCATCTGCAAACAGATTCAGGCCACAATTCACTCACTGCGGAAGGTCATTAACAAATAGCAAATAGAGTTAGGCCAAGCACTGATCCTTGGGATATCCCACTAGTTACCCAATAACATTTTACTCCATTTACCACAACTCTTTGGGGTCTCCCAGACAAAAACTATGAAATTCTTGCCAGAACCTTTCCTCGAATTCCCAAGTCATATAGTTTCCTTAGCAGTCGCAGGTGGGGGCAGTGTCAAATGCTTTTCTAAAATTCAAGTACGCAACATCCACAAGATCGCCATCCTCCAGCATCCATTTGTTTGGACGCTGGATGGAAGTGCAGGATTTGTTTGGTACAAAGCCATGCTGGGCTTCATGGAGTTGGCCAGTGGTTAGCGTGTGTTCCATCAGACTGTCCCGAATGATAGATTCAAGTACCTTGGACAATACTGAAGTAAGACTTATGGGACAGTAGTTGGAGGGATCTTGCTTGCAACCTTTCTTGAAAATGGGAGCAATTTCGGCAATATCCCAGTCTTCAGGAAGCATGCCAAAGTCCATAAATTTCTTGAACAGCATGCATAATGGAACACTTAGTGGTGAGGCCAATTCTTGGAGGACTTTTGGGGGGATATCGTCAGGTCCTCGTGAAAAAGCCGAGTTTAATCTTGTTAGCTTAGTTTTCACTGCAGCTGGGGATATTGCAATATCTTCAAGCAGAGGTGCCTCACACTGTACTGACAGGCCTGGAAGGGTGAGCATTCCTCAGAAGTGAGCACACTGGAAAAGTATCTTCCGAGTATGTTTGCCTTCCCCACATCGGTACTAGCACTGGTACTTGAGCCATTTTGTAACTTGATTTCAACAATTCGAAGTATTGCTTTCATGCAAGAATTGGAGTACCTAGAATGCCTTTGGGTTATGTTTTATGTCTCCCACTAGCTTCCTTTCGAAGTTTTGACAGATATTTCTGGTGAGCCTTCTCAGTTCATTACTAGCACAAGTGAAGCGTAGGTGGTCAAGTGCATTTGTATTGTTGAATTGTTGCGGCATAACATACCGTAGTTTTGTGTTTCTATTAGCGGCGATTTTGCACTGTTCAAGGAAATGCAGTTCACTGCATGTTCAGTGTGCACTTCTGTCATGTTATTGTCCTGTTATAAAGGAGCCAGAATGCTGTGTTCTCGTCCCTGGCTTGTCACCCAGCAAGGCTGTGCCCTGAGGTAAACACTTCAATTTAGACCATCGTAGTCGAACACAAGAGCAATGCAATGCTTTATCACTCACTATATTCACTTCTGGTTTACCAACAACGTGTGTAAAGCATCGCAATTCCTTTCGCCGCGGGTTAGCTATTTTGGGCTACTTACAACGGGTTCCTGTTGTACTACAATATTCTCTCTGAAGCCGACGTAATTGGCAACGTCGCGCTATTGTTAGCGACTCACCACAGACAACGACGTATGAACTCGCATAGCAATGTGTCACGCAGCACATCAGTTTATGACGTGTCACGGTGTTGCAGTTCGCAGCCGAGGACGTTGGCCGAGTTCGTGAAGATGAGCCGCGAGGGCAAGGCCCCGCCACAGCAGCAGGGGAAGAAGCGCTGGGGCCGCCAGGGCGCGGGAAAAGCTACCGAAGTGGACCGCCAACGCCGAGAGCGGTCAGCCAGAGAGCGGCGCGACCGCGAACCATCGGAGGAGCGGCGCCGCGACACAGAGCGCGCGCAGCGAGAGCGGGACGAACGGGATGAGCGGGACAAACGCGAGAAGCGGGAGAGAGACGAGCGAGAGAGAGACGAGCGAGAGCGACGCGAACGGGACCGTCGAGAAGAGGAGCGGAGGGAAGAGGAGCGGCGGGAAGAGGAGCGGCGCGACAGAAAACGCCGAGAGGAGGAGGAGGAACGACGCGACAGGGAGCGACGGAAGGAGGAAGATGAACGGCGCGAAAGAGAGCGTCGGGAGGAGGAAGAGGAACGGCACAACAGAGAGCGTCGGGAGGAGGATGAGAGGCGACGGCGGGAACTGGAGGACGAGGATAGGCGGAGGGATGAGGAGAGGCGGGAGAGAGACAGGCGCGAAGAAGAGGAGCGGAAATCCGAAGAAGATAAAAAATATAAGAGAGAAGATAAACAAAAGGCAACAGAGGAGAAGCGAAAAGAAGAAGAGAAAAGACAAGAAGAACAGCACAAGAGGCAAGAAACTAGAAATAGGCCACGTTCTGGAAAGAAAACTGACCGGGAGGATATGCTGAAGTCCAAGGAGTTCCAGAATTTCTCGCATTGGTTAAAGAACGGCAAAAAAGATGACATGGACCAGGTGCAAGACATAATGTTTCCGAAGGGCTACTGGGATTAGAACTGAACCAACAGCCGAAAAGTCCATTCCAACTCGTTTGTGCTATGGCCTCCGTTCGTTACTTCTGGAACCGGCAATACCCAGTTATCCTCACCTCATCCCAAACTTGCCGGCTGTGACGAATTTGTCCAGATCGCCTACATCGTCTCGAGAGGCTCGTGTATGATCTGCTGGTGATGGTGGCAACAACGCCTTGTCACAGGAAGCGCACACAGATCAAGAAACCTAATCAGAGTTTCCTTGATCAATTTTCCGGCCACTGCCTGCAACCAGTGGCGTAGCCACCGGTTGCACGCCTTCAACCTTCAACCACGCCTTGCACGCCTTCAATCTCCGCTCTACGTTTACTAATTTTACTCCTAGCTTTAATAACTTGTGCGGTGTGTTCGCTGGACAGCCAACGAAGGCTTTACTCATTATTGCTGTTTGGCCATAGTCAACGCGAGCATCGTGACGCCAAGCTCTGTTGGGCACGGCCGATCCTGTTGCATCTGAATGAATGTGGGGAATGCTTCACGCTGGCAGAGGAAATGCGTGATAGTGTTCCACTTGCCCACCAGTGATGCTTCTGCATGTCTGCAGAAGAGTTCGACGAGGTCCCGGTAAAACAACAAGATTGAAAAGTCGCGAAAGTGAACTCCCATCTCGCCTGCAGAGTGACCAACAGCAGAGTTTCGGTAAGGATTTGATTGTGTCAGAGTTAAGATTACACTTCAAAATGATTATCATAAAGTGGGGCGGGGACCCCGCCGTACCCTCATTTCCCGGCTCTTAGATCCATATCTGAATTTAACTCGGAAATCTGAACATGTTTCGGTCTTTGCGTTACCCGTATTTCTGATATTTCCGATTTCCGTAATTTGAAGGAATGTTCTCGTAATTTCTTCGTGACGTGCTTTCCGCTTTCTTCCTTAATATAGCCCTGGACCCGATATGATGCTTTTCGCATGCACTTAACTTTACCCGGTGCCGGATTTCAAGGGAACACGGACGCAGTTGTAGGAAACACGGATAGTGAACTCCGCGCTCAGTAAATTAGGTCACACATTTGAACAATCACGAACCCCCAGCCTTCCACCTCCCTGCGACGATGATATGCTATGCATATATATGCCAATATAAGAGACCGTTAGGGTCGTTGAAAGAGCGATACCAAGACTATGTGGCTCCCCTGCCGCAGGCACAAGACCTGGCAGTCCCTACACCGTGACTGGAAACGTACAATGCAGCCATGCAACTGCACTCCCATGCGATCCGTGAAGATGGGTTCCTTATTGTGGTCATTTTCGCGGAGAATAGAAACTTCAGAAATAAACAGACATATTGTCATCAACTCATTTCAAATTGATGGATTCCTCGTTCGGAATTCATAGAGTCGTGACGTCACAGGTGATTTCCTGCGGTGAAGGCCACTATCAGGCTGAAAACTTAGCCTTTCTGTATTTTATATAACCGCTCTTCAGGTTAACTTAAATTCCTCAAAGGGCCCCTACCCCGTAAGGCCGACGGTAAGGGCTCCCTTCAACATGTGTGAGGAGCCCTCACGCATATGAGTGGGAACAAGAGGATGAAGGGGAGAGAGCATGGCAGCCAACTTTGCCGAGTTTTAACATGGGGACATGGGTGTTGACTGAAAAGAAATGCATTAAAACTCTCTGTAACACCTAACCTCTCTATAAACCACAACATCCCTCCCAAATACCATCCCTCACCCATACCCTGAAGGATCGGACTTAGTTTATTAGTTATTTGGGCTTTAGGACGCATCGATTTCATTGGTCATGCAGCGCCTATAACAGTACGTAATTGACGCTTCGATATATTACATATGCTAGTTAAACTTCGCTGATCCGTAATCATAGTAACAAACGGAGCGTGAAATATGAGATGGCATAGTTAAACCTTTTCAGTGTGGTGGTATTATAGAAAATGATACTTCGACGAGGTAGTCAAAAAGTTGCCCCGATTGGACGATACTCGAGTCGTTGCCTAAAACTTCACTAAGTGACTGAAGACGCCCAAAGTGGCGTCTACGCTCCTCATGATGGGGCCACGGGAACAGGACATGACACAGAAAGTCGTGCGTGGCATTTCAGGCAGCATGGTAATTCATTACCAGTTAGCAAGTATAAATGAGTGACATACGTGTGCCCTGTTTTCAAGCGGCACAACGCTACATCGTGTCGCCTATTCATGGGCGAGCACGAACTCCATTCTTCGAGACGATGATTGATCGCTTTCAACTTATTACCAGTTAGCTTGTTCCAAGACGCTTGCCACTTCGCGAGCACATACGCAGAAATCGTTCGCAATTTATCACGGGTATGGAGCGGTAGGGTTCGCAAGCATGGAGTTAGCGACGCACGTTTTGCAGCAGCATCCGCTAGGTCGTTCCCGGAGATGCCCACGTTCCTTGGGATCCAACACAGTACTACTATATTATCTGCTTGATGCACATCGGTAAGGCGAGATAAAACTCCTGTAAAATGGGATTAGATGGGTCGAGCGTCCTCATCGCTAAAAGGTTACTTAAGGAAATAATGTGTAATGTGTAGTGGAGCATTTGACACTTCAGTGAAGCATAGAGTTTTCAGGATAGGAATAAGCTCAAATGAATGCACAGATGCATGCGAAGGAAGTGAAAACTTCTTACAACAGTACCAGTAGTGAGAGCGCTGCCGGCGCCCGATTCCGTTCTGGATCCATCGGTGTGCGTTGCAACAAATCCAGTACAACTCTTGATGTGCTCCATGGCAAGTGCTCGGAATGCATGCAGTATGACATTCGCTTTCTTTGTTCCGGCGAGGAATACGTCCACTTCCGGTGTTGTGAGTTCCCACGGCGGCATCGGAATACGTTCAGTGCGCCGAATACCCCGTAGCCGGAGACCACTCTCACGGAACAGAGCGCCGCATTCGAACACCATACGGGACGGCATTCATAGGCCGTTCATCTGAGAACAGCGCCAATATGCGGTGTGAAAATGCGTGAGCGTAAGCTGGGTGAGCCGGATGTTACCGTAGTTTGCAGGCATATCGCATTCCCATCTGCTCACGGCGCAGAGAGGGTGGAAATCCGTGAGTTTCTGCGAGGAGACTCACCGCTGGAGATGTACGAAAGGCCCCTATAATGATCCGAAGCGCAGAGTGGTGAACTGTGTCCAGGGTGCGTATACCGGTAAAACATGCTCCGTCATGAATAAAGCATGCGTATTCAAGTTTTGATCAAATAAGCGATCGGTATGGCAGGAGCAGCGTTGCCAGGTCTGCTCCATAGGTTGCACGATCCACACACTTCAAGTCATTCAGGGTTTTTTTTTTCACACTTATCTCGGACAGGAATGCTTTAATATGCATGGGGTTGCATGGGGTTTATAATGTTATGACCAGTACAATGCCCAGTATCATGCCCATTGGCCCAATGTTAAATGTCAAATATCAGAGGAGAGAAGAACACGAGCCCCTCCAAATGTACACAAAGCTTAGTCCATGTGCCCCGCAATCGGACAGAGGTTCCTCCGACGTCGGGACCCACTTCTGTCCCCCTTGTGCCCACTTCTTGAGGTCGGTGGTCGTAAACCCTTTCGGGGCCGAGGCACCTATGTGGCGTTGAGACACCTTGAGAGTTATTTGGCCCCATCGATATGGAGGGACACCTCCCAACCTCCGAAATGGAGCTTCTTTCCGTGACCCAGATGTCGAGTCACCGACTCGACCGTATATCGATGGATTGGCCTCTTCCGCGGTTTGGGCTCTCATGTTGCGATGGGCTCAAACCGGGAGGTAGGGGTGCGGAGGTAGGGACCATCGCCCTGTCTTTTCTGATGCTTCTCGACTTGCGTTGTGTCGAGAATCTAGTGAATTCTGCTTGTACTGAATCTAGTGACCCTAAACGTTATGCAAATCTGATGTGTGTTGTAGGTGCTGCATGGTCATATAATCCTAATCTGCATTTTTACAGGCCGTTATTCAGCTGGTTAACCCTAGAAAATGTGTCTCCCCCGATCATCATAGCAGAACACTGCCTGCACCACTGGTCCATAGTACCATGATGTAAAAACGGCCCCTATAACTCCGAATAGGCATTTAGTGCGATTAGAAAATGTGGTGTCCTCAGAAACCCGTCGGTAGCCCACAAAGGCTCAAACTACCGCTCTCGAATCTGTCTCTGTCATCCAAATACCACTTGAAGGAAATCATGTGTGCACGCAAGCTCTAAGACCCTCTGCCAACGCAGGTATTAATTCTTTTAAACTACGATACTGTTTTAAGTGATAAAGTAAGCTATTTAAAGGCGTATTTCATATATCTGCTTGAATTATGAGTAGTCGGTTGCAGACATCCCGCTAGTGCTGGGCGAGTCCGCCCAGCCTGCCCTCGCATACCGACCACCCGATCCAGCCAGCTGCTCTGGTGACATCACGCTAGTGCTGGGCGAGTCTGCCCAGCCTGCCCTCGCATACCGACCACCCGATCCAGCCAGCTGCTCTGGTGACATCACGCTAGTGCTGGGCGAGTCTGCCCAGCCTGCCCTCGCATACCGACCACCCGATCCAGCCAGCTGCTCTGGTGACATCCCGCTAGTGTGGGGAGTCCGCCCAGCCTCCCTCGCAACAACCAAATGGACGTCACGCTGCTGGGCCCCCAGCCTGCCCCCATACCGACCACCCGATCATGCCAGCTGCTCTGTACATCACGCTAGTGCTGGGCGGTCCCAGCCTGCCTCGCATACCCCCCCCTCTTCCCTTCTGGGCGGAAGCGACTGGAAAATTATCGGATGAATTGTCCTCCCCCACACGACCTTGGAAATAATTAACCGCCTAAAGCCAGACTCGATAATTCGGCACATTGCATTCACGTGCCCAATGCGTGCTCAATGTTCGGCGGAAAGGCTCGATTGCGGTAACCATGCATCCACGCCTGCAAAATGTGGTTCGAAATAAATCTGATTCAGCTGAAATCGGTTACAATCTTGCTGAAATCCAGCCCGTCTGTGAAATGCGACACAAACACTTATTTCCAGCATAAATGCACCATGCTGAGTTGCCGAATTAGCATACATCTACTCTGTGGTGCCGTCCTTTTTATCTTGCAGCCTTCCCGCTCGGTTCATGCGAACCACGACCGTTCAGCGCGGCACCCTCCATCAGATTGACCCGGCTACGAGGTGCGCAGATTAGGTGACACGACTGCATAACACGTCACTGGCGGCTGGCTGGCTCGTGCTGAGACAAAGTGGGCTGAACAGGCACCGACCTAAAACCTTCGCTTTCAACAAAAGACGCACGCCATACAAAACAAGGATTGTGGCAAAGCTGCTAGACATTATAATTTAAGCACCATGCATAATTATGAGGAAGGAGTCAGAGCTTGAAACACCGCGACAAACATACATGATTACCGTTTGAAAAGTGTAATGACCGAGCCAGGTCAATCCGATGACATTTTGTCGTATACACGCTGGAGTTAACAAGCTTAGACCTCGCCCTTGCTGGTAATGTTTGGTGTACGTCTGCCATAGGTGGCGCTAAAAGATGCGAGGGGAGCTGAATTAATTGTCTCCCTGACGTCTTGTAACTTACTTCTATGATATATGTATATACATATATAGAAAGATATATAGATAAATAGATAGATAGACAGATAGATAGGAAGCTAGATAGATAGACATATATATATATAAATATATATAGATAGATAGATGGATAGAAAGATAGAAAGATAGACATATAGATTGATAGATACACCATTTATGTAATACCAAAGCGAAACCGCCGACGATGATGCCATCCAGTACACCATTCAACGTCAGAATAAGCGCATCAGCACAGAGCATAGCTGCGAAGCGCTATCACCACATCTCTTTTGTTTCTTCGTTTGTGTACAATCGGCACACAGTGGAAGTACATGACTAAAAGTATTTGATGGCGTCCCCAGCTATATAGAGCAGACTCTGATGATTTGTTTCTATGTGACGATGCCCTGTAGCCGGGACCAGTTTTTATGGCAGTAAAAAGTACACTTCGGTCTATCTCTATATCTATTCACCCAAGTCGGAGAACGGGCACATGGCTGGGCCAGAGTTCAAATGCTGTATATATTCATGCTCAACTTGTTCGCTGTGCATACATGTACATGCATACAGGAAAAGGCACGGGGGTGCGCACGCCATTTATCACAAAATATTTTACTTCTACATCAACATAATTTGTCTTAGCTTGTCACTTAGTTTGTCAAAAAAGTAAGATTAAATGAACAGTTGCTTGCCTGATAAGTGGGAGTACACGGCAGCCATAGAGAAGCCAAGCCACGATGCTTAAATATCCTTTTTTTTAATACACCGTCAAAACAGAATTGCGTGTTAAGTGGGGCGACAAAATTATATTATGCATTTAATTACATTTCGCCATTTCCTATTCATTGCTGCATGCTATTTATGCATTTGATTATTTTGGGTGAAGAGCTTAAAACAGCGTAGTGACAAGTCGATTATAGACACCACCCATCAAAGTTAAGAAAATAGTAGTATAAAGAATACCTTGCAAAACTCATACTGGATAAGGAAGTTTGTCGTCTCGAAAAGAGAAATACATTGCACTCGATCTTCGGTGTCGCGTGGTGTTTTTAGAACTCGACAGCAACATGTCTTTCCCAGCACCGTTTAATAACATACATTCTGATACGACTTCGTGTGACAATCGCTCTGGATACCTTCACTAATCGCTTGTAATTCAACAGGTGTGCACAGCGAAGTTCGGCAAGAATAGTGGAATGTGTCCATGGTCCATAACGTCCAGCCGAGGAATATGCTCACTCAGTGAAGAACTTTTGTGCATTGAGCTTGAAGGAAGATTTTCGAGACTATGTCGTTGCGATCAACGTGATGTAGCGTGGGTCGAATTGTTCTGCATTGGATGCCGTGCTACTAGTAGTGTTTTTAAAGCTCAACAAAGGCACGTTGATAAGCCTGTCTGGCGTTACTACGACGGCTTTATGTATTGCTGCGTTACTGTGTCCTTTTGTCTCTCTGTCTGCCTCAGTGCTGGCAGACTAGCGGTCGGTCTGTCTGCCTCAGTGCTGCCAGACTTGCGGTCCGTCTGTCTGCCTCAGTGCTGCCAGACTGGCAGTCAGGTAAAATGTTTAAACATATTTGGTAAAATGCATATGCCCTACACACGCTTGCTCTGACGTACATTTACGCATACATACATTTGTGAACACGTACAATTGTCATACGTACATTTGCGCATACGTATATTTGGCCTTACGTACATTTGCGTTTACGTACCTTTGCACTTACGTACCTTTACGAATACGTACATTTGCTCTTAAGTACATTTACCCTTATGTGCATTTACACTTGTGCATTTGCACGTTTGCGCGTACGTACATTTGTGCATACGTACTTTTTGCGCATACGTACCTATGTCATACGTACATCTGCGCTTACGTACATTCGTGCGTACGTACATTTGTGCATACGTACTTTTTGCGCATACGTACCTATGTCATACGTACATCTGCGCTTACGTACATCCGCACTTACGTACATTTGTTCACGTGTGTTTGCGTGCGTACATCTGTCATACGTACGCTTGCTTTACGTACATTTGTCCGGTTACCGCCAGACTGGCGGTCGGTCTGTCTGCCTCACTGCTGCCAGACTCGCTGTCGGTCTGTCTGCCTCAGTGCTGCCAGACTCGCTGTCGGTCTGTCTGCCTCAGTGCTGCCAGACTCGCTGTCGGTCTGTTTGCCTCAGTGCTGCCAGACTCGCTGTCGGTCTGTCTGCCTCAGTGCTGCCAGACTCGCTGTCGGTCTGTCTGCCTCAGTGCTGCTCGACTGACTGTCCAGTCGGTCTGTGTCGTTACCTTACTTGACCCGTTGACCGCTGGTGGATCAAGTTGAGGGCGCATTCGCGCCATGGCTACCAGAAGTGACTCAGTTTTTGTTTCGCCAACCTTGCACAAACCAGCAAATTCCTACAAATATATATCTGACAAAGTATTATTTTGATGGTGGTGGTGGTTTCGTTTAAGGGCCCGTCAAGCAACACCAAATCCGTATTTGCCTTACATGCAAAAACGCATTTCACCAAGTCCGATCAACAATAAAGAACCGTCATTTAACTTTTCGTAGGTAACGATTTTAAGCCAAGGTGCCGGATCTGCCAGCGGTTCCCAACGTGGGTCGGAACATCCTAAGCCATCAACGCATCAACGCAACCCGACACAGTCCACAGCGCAGACTGTCGCCGTGACTGTCGCCGTGACAGTCACCGTGACGCGGACTGTCGCCGTGACAGTCACCGTGTCGCGGACTGTCGCTAACAGTGTCGCCGTGACTGTGACAGTCACCGTGTCACAGACTGTCGCTGTGTCGCTGTGACGATGCCGCCGTGACTGTGACAGTCGCCGTGTTGCGGACTGTCGCTGTGACGATGCCGCCGTGACTGTGACGGTCGCCGTGTTGCGGACTGTCGCTGTGACCGCGGTAGCAGCTGTGTCGCAGGCTGTCGCTGCGACAGTGCCGAGGACTGTCGCTGTGAGGGCAGCTCTGAACATACAGACCCGTGTGTCAGTGACCCTATCTGAGATCGGTCCGTACGCCTACGTCAGACCCGTGCGTAGGCTCATTGAGTCGATCTGCAGTGCGACTACACCAGGCCGGCTGACCCGGCGTGGGTCGTTGGCATGGCTACTAATTGGTCCATGGACGTTGTGACTGGTCAATAATGATGACTGGACGGGACGATGGTGCAGCCGGCAATTGAATGCCTCGCGCGTGGGCGACAAGCCACCAGACGGCCGTCAGCGGGGATTGCCTTCTGAGCAGCCGAGCGAAGTGCCTCCACGTCACCCACCAGCCAGCGAGGACGAGGCAGCACACGACCAGCCACCGCCGCCGAGATCCGCCGCCGAGCTCCCGCAGCGCGCTGGTCTACGTCTCGGTGACGGCGGGCGGCCTCTCAGGGGGCCGTGTGACGTGGGGAGAGACGGGCGAGACGGTGGGAGAGTACGTGGTGCCACTTAGAACACGACTTTTCGTAGTGAGACACTAACATGTTTATGATGGCGTCATAGTGGACATTCCGCGTTGTTGCGAACTTCGAAATGGTGGCTAGATTGCTGCCACGTGCTGTGTCGTGCTCTGATATGCCGGCGTGTAACAACGAGCAGTTAAATAATTTATTAAAATACATTCTGCCTATTTGCCAGCAGTATGATCTAGCTGCAAATTACTGCGCAAGGAGAGTGGACATAGAGACGGATACACTATCAAAATCGTTAGCAAAATTAGCTGGTAAACAAGCGACAGCTGTCGACGAGCTACCACTGTACACACTAGCTACATACGATGCACGGCACGGCTATTACGTCGGCTGCGCCGGCGCCTGGCAACGCTCGCGCTGACTCGATACACACGCTCGATGAGGAGAGACCACGGACCGGCGCGACGGCCCGTCGCCGTAAGGCACTGGCGGTACACGGGAATTTGGCGGTGGCGTCGGCGGGCACCGCCGCGCCACGACAGAGAGGCAGTCATTTGTCACATAGAATCTGGGTGGCCGGCCGCGGCCCGGACAGGCGCGCAGCCGCACGGGCCGTACAGTCTCGAAGACGGCCGGCTGCCGGAGCTGCCCGAGCGGCGGCACCGGGTGGCGGCCCGTCATTGGTAGATCATCACCAGCTGCTTGGCGCCCTTGGCCACCTCGAACGCCATCTGGATCACCTGCTGCGTGATGGCACGCGCGTCGCCGGCCGACGGACTGGACGCCGAGGCGAGCAGGCCGGCCGACTCGTGCTGCAGCCGCCAGGCGGACGTGCTGAGCAGCTGCACAGACTCGAGCGCCCGCTCGTCGCAGCCGCTCTGTCGAGTGGCCACACGCCGCGTCAGAACGGCGCAACACGCCTCGCACCCGCCGCCAGCCAGCGGCGTGTAGGGCACAGCGCTAGTCCACTGCATGAGCCTCATGCCCGCCGCCAGCCAACAGGGTGTAGGGCACGACGTTACAGTCCATTGCGCGAGCTGCACGCCCTCACGCTGCGGTACATGGACACGGTGGCATAGCTCCGGGAGAACACTAGCCACCAGACACTACTCCGAACGATCCTCGGCTCAGATCCGGGAGAGGATTGCACATGAATAAATAATGCATTACTTTTAGATGAGACAAAGGATTTCTCAATATATAACATACGCTACTAGTAGAGTAGACCTCAAGGGCCAGTGACGACACCGGGCTGGAGTTGGGGAGGGGACGCGGATCCATTGGATTGCGGATCCCCCATGTTTAAGGACAGACCTCCACCAATGAATGAGCAGGGAGTTGTACGATCAACGTGGCACTTCTCTGATATGTCTGGAAACCCCGTCACTGCCCCGGGGACGGCGAGATTGACATGGAGATTTCGCGACTATCCTGGTGATCACATGACAGACCTACTGATCCGGAGTCTTACCAGAGTTCCCCGAATGACCTGAGAAGCCCAAGTCTGACCTTAGGGCGCTGAAATGATCTGAGGAACACGGCCACCATGCGACCGACCTGAGAAGCCCAGGACTGGCATCAGGGTGCCGAGACTGACCTGAGGAAACACGGCCACCATGCGGCCGACCTGAGAAGCCCAGGACTGACCTCACGGTGCCGAGATTGATCTGAGGAACACGGCCACCATGCGACTGACCTGAGAAGACCGAGACTGGCCTCAGAGTGCCGAGACTGATCTGGGGAACACGGCCACCATGCGACTGACATGAGAACCTTAGGACTGGCCTCAGGGTGCCGAGACTGACCTGAGGGAACACGGCCACCATGCGACCGACCTGAGAAGCCCAGGATTGACCTCACGGTGCCGATATTGATCTGAGGAACACGGCCACCATGCGACTGACCTGAGAACCTTAGGACTGGCCTCAGGGTGCCGAGACTGACCTGAGGGAACACGGCCACCATGCGACTGACCTGAGAACCTTAGGACTGGCCTCAGGGTGCCGAGACTGACCTGAGGGAACACGGCCACCATGTCGAGCACGGCCGAGTAGATGCGGTCGATGCACGCGTTGTACTGGTCCGTGCGGCCGCTCTGGGCGGCCGTGAGCAGCCTCTGGATCCTCCGGGTCACCTGTCGGGTCAGGCCAGGTCACAGTCCAGTCACCGGTCATGCAGTGATGCTGGATCCATTGCGCAGTCACGGATTCACTGCACACTCAGCCTGGGCAAGCTACCGCATCAGGAAACCAGCAGACGAGCCGCACCGGGACTGTGACATGATTCCACAATCTCTCCCCGTCTCTCTCTCCCTCCTTCTATCTCGTATGTGTATCATCCCGATGGGCGCGTCCGATTACCGTCACGGCTCAATGATCCGACGAGGGCTACAACAGCTTAACAGTACCCTCCCCTAATCCTGTAAAAGCAAAATAGAACTGAAGCATGTGTAATAGTGCTATGAGTCGACAAGTCTACTTCTTGATCGCTGTAGTTCGCCAAGTTTGGCACCTATATTATGCACAACTCTGCAACACATTCAACAGACACCACGTCTTTGCCCCTCTTCATACTCCCGCGTCTGTCCCGCCCGTTACACCGGCCACCACTGCCAGTCGCCATGCGACTCGTCTCTCACCTGCTCCGTTTTCCGGATGACCGTCTCCTGTTTGGGTGGAGCGGTGGCGGCCGAGGCAGCGCCGCCGGGCAGCGGCAGCGACCGTGACCCGCTGCGCAGTGAGGCCGTCTCGTGCGGCAGCGAACGAGAGCCGCTGGCACCGCCCACCGGCGACTCGGCCAGCGGCGAGCGGCCGTCCTGCTCGCTGGCAGAGTGCTTCCGCTGCCGACAGGACAGCGTCAGAGGGTGCCCGGAAGCGGGCCAAAGCAGCGGCCCACAGCAGCGGCCCACGGCAGCGGCCCACGGCAGCGGTCCACAGCAGCGGCCCACAGCAGCGGGTCACGGTAGCGGCCCACAGCAGCGGTCCACAGCAGCGCCCCACGGCAGCGGGCCACGGCAGCGAACCACAGCAGCGAACCACGGCAGCGGGCCACGGCAGCGGGCCACGGCAGCGGGCCACGGCAGCGGGCCACGGCAGCGGGCCACGGCAGCGAACCACAGCAGCGGGCCACGGCAGCGGGCCACGGCAGCGGGCCACAGCAGCGGGCCACAGCAGCGGTCCACAGCAGCGGTCCACAGCAGCGGTCCACAGCAGCGGTCCACAGCAGCGGGCCGCGGTAGTGGTCCCCACCATCAGCGGCGCTCGCCACCAACCAAAAGGCCCAGGCGGCATAACTCACGACGTCATGTCAATAGAGCTACATAGAAAATATTAACTCCCTCTATGCCAACTTCAACCGTGCAAAACTAGTCGGGTATTTCATTAGGTCTGGCCAACTCCGCAGACGGGCACCAAAAGTAAACAGTGGTCGCAACGCAGCAGCACACGCACACGTGTCGATGTCTGTGAGGGCTGTGCGGCGGACACCCGCCCGACAGCCACCGCACGTCCGGCGCCCAGCCCCGCCACGCACCTCCAGACACCAGGAGGCCGACTGAACGGGCCGGTCGCGCGTCTCGAACATGCTGACGGGCCGCTGCACGTGCCGGCCGGACGGCGGCAGCGGCGGGGTGCCGGTCGGCGGCGCCGCGCCGCTGCTGTTGGCCCGCAGCGCAGAGTTTTCACTGGTGAGCCGCTGTACCTGCGTCACAGCCGCCAGCCGGCGTCACGCGCGGCGCACAGCAGACAGCGGGTCGTCACGTGAGGGTCACACGGTCACGTGCGGCACACAGCAGACGGCGGGTCGTGACGTCAGGTGTCACACGGTCACGCGCGGCGCACAGCAGACAGCGGGTCGTCACGTGAGACGTCACACGGTCACGCGCCGGTGTCGGGTGCAGCAGACAGCGGGTCGTCACGTGAGGCGTCACACGGTCACGCGCCGGTGTCGGGTGCAGCAGACAGCGGGTCGTCACGTGAGACGTCACACGGTCACGCGCCGGTGTCGGGTGCAGCAGACAGCGGGTCGTCACGTGAGACGTCACACGGTCACGCGCCGGTGTCGGGTGCAGCAGACAGCGAGTCGTGACGTCAGGGTCACACGGTCACGCGCCGGTGTCGGGTGCAGCAGACAGCGGGTCGTCACGTGAGGCGTCACACGGTCACGCGCCGGTGTCGGGTGCAGCAGACAGCGGGTCGTCACGTGAGGCGTCACACGGTCACGCGCCGGTGTCGGGTGCAGCAGACAGCGGGTCGTCACGTCAGCGTCACACGGTCACGCGCCGGTGTCGGGTGGAGCAGACAGCGGGTCGTCACGTGAGGCGTCACACGGTCACGCGCCGGTGTCGGGTGCAGCAGACAGCGGGTCGTCACGTCAGAGCGTCACACGGTCACGCGCCGGTGTCGGGTGCAGCAGACAGCGGGTCGTGACGTCAGGGTCACACGGTCACGCGCGGTGTCGGGTCAGCAGACAGCGGGTCGTCGTCGTCACACGGTCACGCGCCGGTGTCGGGTGCAGCAGACAGCGGGTCGTCACGTCAGGCGTCACACGGTCACGCGCCGGTGTCGGGTGCAGCAGTGTGGCACAGGGCGGCCCCGTGGCTGCACACGACACGTTGCTGCTACTTTTGGTCTTAGCACGCTTCGACCAATCTGCTCGTCGTCGCCCACTGCACACGACACCACCACACGTATTAACTGGACAGCAGGATTAGATCAGAAACGCGTGCGATTGCGTACGGAATAGTGAGATGGCAGCATGGTCACCGGAGTGAACATTTTCAGATGCTGTACATGGTTCAACAGGCAACACGGTCACAATCAGACAAATCAGAGGAGACGACACCTCCGACAACGTTCTAGCTCACGGAATATACTATGCATACGTGCACAATTACATACATATATACATACACATGCACATATGTATATATGCGTTTGTGTGTGGACATATGAGCGTATACAAAATGTAGCAGGTAGCAGAAGTACACCGAGGGAGACATCAAACAATGCGCAGCCTCTTCGAGATAAAAAAAAATGAGGATCTTTATTTTCTGGTGGAGTATGGCTTTATACTTGACCGAAAGGTGCGGGGATGGGTGCCCTGACGGATGCCCAGCACTACTAGGCCGGAGTGCCCCCCTCCCCCGAGGAGCTTATTGCCAGTGGACAACAAGGGAGCGCGATCTACACATGCTTCGCCGATCATTCAGGTGCCAGACACCAGGCGTCAACATGCACTTCTGCTGGCCGGCGGTGGATGGCGGCCGCGCCGCCAGCTGCAGGCGCACGTGCCAGCCGCCACATGCGTCTGTTGGCGTGTCGGCAGGTCGGCCGGAAAGCCGACAGCCCAGCTAGGCTGTGCATAGTCCGGAGGCGATCTCGGCACCCCACATACAGAATGGGGAACTGCGAAAACCCACCGAACAGTGGAAACACACGGTTTGATCGTGACCGCAATATCTGCTTCGAATCGTTACCTCCCCAGCGTCATCGTCGTCGTTACTTGTCCAACATTCAGCACTGTTCAACAGCATACACGTTGGAGCAAAACTGCTTGCCTGACCCCGCTACCCGCTGTTGACGTCGTAGTTACGAAAACAATGGTGGATCCGAACCGATCCTCGCTGGACCGTTGCACCGTCTTGAAAAGTTGGAGCGTGGCATTCCGGGCATCGGCGGTCGATGTATCGACCGCCGATAATCCGCCAGTGGCGGCGGACCGGCCGCAGTTTAGCGCGTGACACGCTCCACAACGCTTCCAAACCGGTCCGGGGGTCCGAGGAGTCCGGGGTGTCTGAGGGTGTGACGGTCCTAGGGGGTCGGAGGGTTCATGGGCTTGGGGTTCAGCGACATCCAGTGGCCGAGCAGTGTGAGCACCCCTCCCCACCCGGCCGGATACGTCACGGCCGTTACGGCCGTTCCTAGGCGCTGTGACGGCGCTAGACGGGACTCGCCGCCTAGTATCGACCATGTCGGTTACCTCAGAAACCAGCAAACGTTACACCACCACACAGGCCGGGCCATGCGGCCACGGGGGCACCGCACGAGCCCCCCCCCACACACACACCGGATAATCGCTGCCCGAGCATAGTTGTTTGTATATTTACTCATCCCGCTGAGACAGCTAGTTAGTGAGTTTTTCCAACGGCAGAAGCTCCGCCTGTGCGGGCGACACGCGGCGTCGAGAACAACAACTGGTACTTTCTGTCGACACAACTGCTCGGATGCCAGCAATGCTTGAAACATTCAGGAGACATTGTCAATAGGAAGCAGGGAAGCGGTCAATGGTCCTTCCAAAGACTATTACATACATGCGACTACCTGCAGGGAGCGTTCTACCTGCAGGAACGGTTGGAAATTACCAGTAAGATCGATTCAAGTTCACTACGAAGTTTAATTATTGGAACTAAAGCCACATGACATAACCAATGTTCCACCTTTCATTTACGAAGATACAAATTATGCAAATAAGGTAATGGTGCCAAAAAGGCCGGCTCAGAAATTTTCACACATTTATTATTTTCGCCTGAAGCAATGCTGTTGTGCACGTTTTACTCCGATTGACAATGCCAATGAACCTAAGGTGGTGTAAATGGGGAGGGGCGGTTCCAGCATCACTACGATTACGCCGTTCACTTTGTGCCTCTCAGACAACTCACTTAATGTCTTGGTGCATGATACTCATCATCATAACTCCTTGAAGTATAAAGCAATTGTCCAACTAAATGTCAATTCCTAAACATGCTACGCTATGGGAGAACATGTAATCGACATTAATAAGTGTATTTCAAATTTGTTCAGAAACTTGGCAGCAACGCCGTGAAGGAACTCTAGAAGCACAGCAACTCGTAAGAGGCGTGGTAATTGTCTCCACGTTTCTCGGAAATGGAATACATATAAATGGAGACACTCGAACATCGACGACACCATCTTATATTGTTTTGGGTGAAATGGTACAAGCATATAAGTGCACCTTTGATTCTCGCGGTATGTGCCAAGTTAATTTGCGCACAATCACGCCATGCCCTTCCCCAACACCCATAGGTTGTGCATCACATGTTAATTAAACATAGATTATAACCGGAAAGCATGAAATGGAAAATCATTCGTGCAGTATAATTAGTGTTTCACTCTTCACGCAAGAAAAAATCCGTTCAGACCAATGAAGCATGACATGAAATGTGCCAGGAGTACACAGATCACAGGCATTTCGGGGCCAACATCCGGATCATTGCAGATAAAAATTGCCGAACTTGCAAGACGAACTCGTTTTTGACGTGACGAATGTCACACAATTTTTGTTCAATTTCTGGGATACAAAGGACGATTTATTGTTTCCGTGTTTTGATTTCCAAGGTTCTGAACAAGGGAGAAGGCATCTGACCTTGCCTTGGTGTCACTCATTCGCTTTTCCTGATAATTATGTTGATAAAATCTCCAATTTCAACAGTTCATTGCATTTCCTGGTACTTAACCTCGACAAGATTCATGACTTTAACGTTTGCACGTGTCATGGTGTGAGATTGATTCTTCAGTTTCCGTACTGAATCGTACTTGTTTGACTAGCAGAATCTGCAAACTGCGGCGAAGACAGGATCCATGAATGCATTCCGACCTTTACCTGCTTGACCTGACCTAAGCCAGCCAACGGGGAAACAAAAATGTTTCAAGTGACCGAAATTCACGGATGAAGCCGCATCATGCCGCGTTGCGCATATCTCCGTCTAGCTTTGAATTAAAACTAGTGGAAGTTAAAATGGCCCCGCGCTGCGAAGGGCGAAAAATTTCGTCACCTTGCGAAGGCTAACTTCGCTTTCCATTTGGGTAGTTGTAGCACTCCTCGACTATACCTACTCATGCTTTATGGAAAGACAAATTAAAATAGTTCGTTGTTTTATCATTTCACAGCACTGCAAAGGATCATCACATCAAGTTCTCCTCGCAGCATCCCCGAGTTTAGGCTGAGCCAACAGTGTTTGGCCCAGTGTCGGGTTTCCGAAGTCACCACTGCGACGAGGGTTTCCACCGCATGTGATAGGCACGTCGGCCGGCGATCAATGCAGCCGTGTTGTCGGATACGACGCCGACGTTGGCACCGAGCATGCCTGTCAACGCCGCACAGACTCAATACAGCCCTACTGCCCAGTGAGCGCCCGACTCCCGCCCCTGTGCAATGAACGGCAGCATGGTATTTTTGCAGCGCGCAAACTGCAATAAAATTGCAGGCAACCGACTGGCATCCATGCAATGAAACGAGTACGTAGCCACGTGGTGCCTATGCAGCGAGACGAGGCACTACCAAACGGCACTTCTAGAGTGGAACTGGAGAAACGTGCTGGGGAAACTTCATAGTACCCTGCAATTGCACTACCGGGAACCCCTTAGTATCTGTTCAATAGAAATAGACGACAACTGACCGGCACATCGGTCGCGTGCATAGTATCCATTGAACCCAATGTGACTGTGGACGAGCGCAGCATGCTGATTTGTGTGAATCTGAGCAGAAGTCTCCCAACTGATGCATCGACCCGTAATTACGTCACACTTTGACAGTGATATGAACCTATGATGCAAACGTTGCCATGGATTGCTCGGTCAAGAAATGACCAACAGAAACCACATGACCATTTTTATCCCACGGAAGACAACGGAATCCGCAATATATGTTAGACAATAATGTGGAAGCCGAGGGACCTCTATTAAAGAAAGAAAGCTGGTGGATTACTGATATCATTCAAGAACTCCCACATACGTGTCCGCGAGAAGAGCGTTCAGGTGGTCACTAGCGTATCCGCAAAGGATCTAGTACAATGCATGCTACTTTATCTGCATAACATCCTATGCGAGGGGGATAACCGAGTAGCCAAGGTGTTGAGTTGAACACCTTGGCGTTGAATTACGTCGCCAAGGTCTCGAGGTTGAACACTCGCACAGCTTTGGACATTCACCAATCAAGCGGCCCACCGGCAAAGTAGTGTGGGCGGCGCCATTAGTCATGATTGTGCACAAAGTGCGTCGTGAACCACCAAATAAACAAAACAAATCAAATGTGATGTGAAGTTACTATTCAAGTTGATTAGCCTTCCGATGTCCATTTCATTGCCACTTATACTGATGTATGCAAATATTGTTATTTTGTCTTTTGTCTCCAAGCTCTAGCCTGGTACTCATCCGTTTTACGCGCCGGCCGCCTGTCGTCGATGATCCGGCCGGACGCCAACGCCAAACCAGTCCCCCAGCTGTGATGGCTCGCCAGCGCCAAACCAGCCTCTCGACTGTGATGGGCCGCTAACGACAAACCAATCCCTCAGCTGTGATGGGCAGTGAACGCCAGACCAGTCCCTCAACTGTGATGGGCAGTGAACGCCAAACCAGTCCCCCAGCTGTGATGGCTCGCCAGCGCCAAACCAGCCTCTCGACTGTGATGGGCCGCTAACGACAAACCAGTCCCTCAGCTGTGATGGCTCGCCAGCGCCAAACCAGCCTCTCGACTGTGATGGGCCGCTAACGACAAACCAATCCCTCAGCTGTGATGGCTGCATAACAGCCAACATCTCACACTGTGATGGGCCGCTAACGACAAACCAATCCCCCACCCTCAACTTATAACCCAACGTCCCAGCTGTGATGGGCAGTGAACGCCAGACCAGCCCCTCAACTGTGGTGGGCCGCCAGAGCCAAACCAGCCTCTCAACTGTGATGGGCCGCCAACACCGAATCAGCATCTCAACTGTGATGGGCCACCAACACCAGAATTACCGGCAGGTTTTCACACATAAACCGGCATGTATAAGTGGTGCACCTGACATGGGTTCAGTCACCACTGGAGCTGACGCGGACAAATTCCCTCATACCTTTGAAGTTCGACATAACGCCCGTGGGCGTTGCATGGAAAGGATCATCTACAGCCACGAATGTACCCTGCACAATTTTCCTGTGGAGGAGCAGATGGCACTTGGTATTGGCATCAGAGGGAAATTTTCTGCATATGGGGGCTCGAGCATCTCCTCGAATGATTTCCATTCCATATGACCTATGAGCGAACAACAGATCTGATTAAGTTTAAGCTGCTGAAATCCCTCTCCCCAATCACATAAGAATAATTATACCTCTGGTATTGATTGCATATATCTGAAACAGCACACCCCTGGCCAATTACGATAATAGCTATTACGGAGAAAATCCTGAAACGGGGAAAATTTCCTACCTCCACATCGATAGTACACGTGCTAACTAACCATCGGAGCACCACAACTGACTAAGGATGAACTTCACTCTTGCCATTGACCACATATCACAAAGATAACCCACAAACGCATACGAGCCAGAGATCAATATTGATGTTCAACCACTGATTTACTGATGGGAGAGTCACGCTTCCGAATAGTCCTTTACAAATCAAAACGACGAGAAGAAATTTTTTCGATATCCTACTACTGCATGTATTAATGCATGTACAATATGCCCCTGCATGTTGGTTGGTTATTTGGGCTTCGGGGCGCATCGACTGCTTCGGTCATGCCCCTGCATGTACAAAACTTTTCGTGCAAAGCCTTTAAATGATTGCCTTTCATATTATCAGTGACTTTGCCTCTCAAATGATGGGAAAAACAAGAAAAATGAACTGGGTCTTACACTGATGGATTCGTGGTTAATCCACCTCCATTATGTTGTTATTTTTGGTCCGGACGCACTACAATGGGCTTTTCCATTGGCTACATTTGGAATTTCACATCACCATGTGCATGCACAAAGAGGTGCTTCACTAATGTTGCTGCCTTGTATCAAAGTATTGAATGCATGCGTGTAAATAACATCAAAAATGTACATGCACCAATATAGTATTTTCGGAATATCACTATCGCGTTGAAAGCATGAACTAATTCCTAAAACTTATCCTTAAAGTCTTCGGGTATGAAGGAGTCAACGTTTAGCATCTCCTTGAGTCTTCTGTTTCGAAAGAATCACGCTTGGCGGCGCTACGTGTTGTCTGTGCAGCAGACTCGGCGCCACACAGGACAGACGATGTTGTCACGCCACTCGGGCGGCCAAGCCACACAGCTAACTATATCTACCAGAGCGAAAATCAGCACAACAGTCCGCGGCGGACTCCTGTAGCGAGCCTCTGCTAAAGTTCTGACACAGCTGGGCATGAAGCGGATGCAATCTTTCGACTAGGAGTCGATGCACGCAGCCCACCGACGGGCACACCACTTACTGGCCACAGGTCCGCACGCGCGCTACGTGGAAAAAAGGCAGTTTAACGCGGGTCCACACACACGGGAGAACACGTGACAACGCAGTACACGAGAACACTCCGGGGCCGGGTTTCGTTAGTAGTTGTTAAAGGGGGAGCAAGCCAGGCGTTAGTGCGCATGCGCGTCGCCGGCCGTTACTTGGTGGTCTGCGGGAGTGTCCGGGATGTTGCTCCTCTCCTGGAACAGGCTCGACACCTGTGGAGGTGCGAACGCTCACGCTCAGGTGTGGCGCGACGACGTGGGCGGGGCCTCAGTCAGACTCGGGCGGTGCTCGTGGCTCGAGATACGGCCGACAGAGTGGTGGCCAGCTGGTACATAATGGCACCATGTATAGGGAGGGTGAGAGGGTGAGGGGGTGAGAGGGTGAGAGGGTGGGAGGGTGAGAGGGAGAGTCAGAGAGGGAGGGAGGGAGAGAGGGAGGGAAAGAGGCAGAGGGAGAGGGGAGGGAGAAAGGGAGAGAGGGAGAGCGGGGAGAGCCGTCCTGTCAGGATGGATTCGGTGGGCGCTGTACATCTGAACGGATCAACACACGGCGACAGAGATAAAGAGAAAGTTGGAGAGAGGGGGCGAGCGGGGATTCGTGCCATCAGGACAGATGCAGTAGGCGCTGTACATGTGAACGAATCAACACACGGCGACAGGGGGACAGAGGAAGAGAGCGAAAGAGAGGCAGAGCCGTGCTGTCAGGACGGATGCAGAGGGCGCTGTACATCTGAACCGGTCTACACGACACGACAGAGAAAGAGAGATAGTGAGAGAAAAAGACACGGAATCTCCGCGTCGAACGCGCCGCGGTGCCGCACGTCGCGCCGGCCGGATGTCTCACCATGTCGCGCAGCAGGTCGATCTCGCGCCGCATCTGGTCGTTGTGCTCCTGCAGCGCCATGTTGGAGTGCGGCGGCTGGTGTTCGCCGGGCCGGTCTCCGCTGCCGCTGCTGTCGCCGGACGTCTGGCGGCGCGACTCGGCACCTCAGCGGCGCACCCACACACAGACTCGCAAGCACAGAGGGACGACGTGGCGACCACCACCGGGAGTGCAGGCGGGGCGGGGGCGGGGCCCGCCCACCTGGTCAGCATGTACAGAGCGGCGGCCGTCGCCGTTAGTGGATTCACAGATAAGACGGCCATTAGATCCATTAGAGAGAGAAAGAGAGAGAGAGGGTGGGAGAGCGCGACGCACCATGTTGAGGTCAGTGTTGGTTATCAGTTACCCGGCATCAGACCGGAGAGATAGAGAGGGGGAGCGAGTACAAACCGCGCCGACTCACCCTGCGGTGGGTGTTGCCCTCCAGACTGTTGCTGCTGCCGTCTTTGGTGTGGTTGGCGGAGTCGTCGTTGTCCAGGCTCTGTGAGCACGGCCCAGTCAGCCACTGGTCAGCGTCAAGGTGTCACCACACACTCGCGCATCGCTTGCTACGGACAAACCGACCAGCACGCGACCGATGCAGCTGCGGCGACAGCAAGATCTACAACACCAGCTGGTGACCTTTCACTTGGCAGTCATTACGTCACATCTGCACACGGTTGCCAGTCACATGCTTTTTGTTTGGAGGATTAGGAGCAAATATAGTACGACACACTTCTTCAGATTCGGATGATGACACTTGTTTGGATGCGCGCAGCCCGACTCGGAACATTTCACACACAATGCGATGATTTTATTCAGGCATTGGAGCCACATATCATGAATCAGCAAGTATTCCATCCAATTCTTCCCACAACGCATAGCATCCCGGATACAATGGCGGTAAAACGGCTCACGGTGATATCTCTGCGCTGCGAATACTGCATAGCACAGTTTGATAACAGCGTCAAAACTAAAAAACACCAGCGAGCATACAACTGTATAGGGACAATGAAGACAGGCCAGTGTCTCACAAAATAAAACTAATTATTCGTGGCTGAATCCAAGTCCGTGATCCGACGGCATGTTCAAGCTCTTGCAGTGTCCTAGAGCCGGCATGATTAGACCGGGTCAGACCGCTCGTGTGTGCTTATCCTGCGTGCTGAACGAAATCCGTTGAGACACCGTGTCGCTCGTCGCTACTAAGAAAGTAGAAATGCAAAAAACTAAGAAAAAACATGGGCTATCATACAAATGCCGATATTTAACTGTAAAACGAACGGTGCGTGATAATGTCGTAGGGCGCATCGGCCATGGTAGCTTATTCAGCGCCCACAAAACGAACGGCTATATCCCTGATTCTCCACTTCTTTTGAATGCATGCTCCTGTTAACTTAGTTTGCAGCTTGCACTATGGAGCGCACCAGCTAATCACTGCGCAAAATGAATCCGCCCTTGTTCGGGGAAATCTTTCCGCGCCCTCCCTCCTCCCATGGTTTTCCGCGATAGCGGGAAAATAGCGACGTAGTGCTACAAAATTTGAAGTACCTTTCCATTTATCATTTCGAGTCGGAACGAACATTTCAACCTCAGATCATGCAAGGTCATTGACAGAGCAGGTCCCATACCGGCTGCTGGTGTTCGCCTCCTGCAGCGTGGGCTGCTGCTGTTCTGCCAGTGTCTCCTGGTACCATACCTGGCTGCTGGTACTTATCTCCTGCAGCGTGGCTGCCACTGTTCTGCCAGTATCTGCTGGTTCCGTGCCTGGCTGCTGGCACCTACCTCCTGCAGCGTGGGCTGCCGCTGCTGCGCCAGTGTCTGCTGGGCACGCTCCAGTCGCTGCTGCTGTTCCAGAGGCGCGTAGTCGTCCTCTGACGCCACCGAGTCGTACAGCGGCTCGTCGTCCGAATCGTCTGCCGGCGCAGCGGAAGCAGCAGCAGCCGCCGCCGCTGCCGCTGCAGGGCCCAGCTGACGACGACGAGCCTCCTGTGCGCGAGACAATGCCTCGGGATAGTTCACAACGGCGTACACAACGGCGGAGCGATGCACGCTCCCCATACTGCTGTGGTCACAAGTCATCAACGAATGAGGACACTACTCGCCTAAACGACACACAAATGGCAAGGCAAAGACAGGCATACGGTGACTTGCCTGAATGCTCGCACACGCCCAGCACGTAAGGAATACTCCAGTCCGCATGACTTCCAAAAACCAAGGCACAATCAATACCACAATCACGTATAAAGCCCATTATGTATCCTTTGCGTGCTACACCACCGGCCGCACCTGCAGCACGTCGAGCACGAGGGCGCTGAACTCTGGCGGCGTGAAGCGCGCCAACTTCTGGCGGCCCTGGTTGCGGGTGGACGAGAACTCCGGGTTGACGGGCAGAAAGGGCACCGATCCGGGTCCGCTGGTGGCGGCCGGATGCTGCGCCAGCCACAGCGCGTCCGTTTCTCGTCGGTCCACCTCATCATACACGTCGGCCGCCAGCTCCGACAGCAGCCGGCTGGGCAGCTGCGGGACAGTCAGGGTCACACACGTCGGCCGCTAGCTCCGACAGTAGCCGGCTGGGCAGTTGCTGGGCAGACAACTGCGGGACAGTCAGGGTCACACACGTCGGCCGCCAGCTCAGACAGTAGCCGGCTGGGCAGCTGCGGGACAGTCAGGGCCACACACGTCGGCCGCCAGCTCCGACAGTAGCCGGCTGGGCAGCTGCGGGACAGTCAGGGTCACACACGTCGGCCGCCAGCTCAGACAGTAGCCGGCTGGGCAGCTGCGGAACAGTCAGGGCCACACACGTCGGCCGCCAGCTCCGACAGTAGCCGGCTGGGCAGCTGCTGGGCGGACAACTGCGGGACAGTCAGGGTCATAGACGTCAGCCGCTATCTCCGACAGTAGCCGGTTGGGCAGCGGCGGGACAGTCAGGGTCACACACGTCCGCCGCCAGTTCCGATAGTAGCCGGCTGGGCAGCGGCGGGACAGTCAGGGTCACACACGTCCGCCGCCAGTTCCGATAGTAGCCGGCTGGGCAGCTGCGGGACAGTCAGGGTCACACACGTCAGCCGCCAGCTCCGACAGCGGTCGGCTGGGCAGCTGCGCGACAGTCATGGTCATACACTTCCGTCGCCAGCTCCGACAGTAGCCGGCTGGGCAGCGGCGGGACAATGAGAGTAGAAGCTAGGTAGCTCGAAGTGCGCAAGATACCGAATAAGTATAACAATAACGAAGTTCTACCAAGCATTCCAGAGTTCCTGATCCTCACTCTGAATGACCATCGGTGGTTCCAGAAAGCTGGACACTACCAAATGTTCAATTCTGAACGTTTCTCTTCCGTGTCAGACATACCAATCACATCACTTTGTGCCCCGAACAGACAATGTTGGCAGCACAAACGCAATCGATAATATCCATATAACCGAACCAGAAAAAATCACGCACCTAACCAGATAGCATGGCTTTGATACGATTTCCCAAGGTGGATGCCGACAAAATGACGCCACCTCCCGCTCCCGCCCTCACCCAGACGCGGCGAGTTGCGTGCACAGTCCACGGTTAGCCACTGCCCCGGTCCCACCAAGCCGTTCGCCCGGCAGCGGCCGTCCAGCCGCGACAGCCACTGACCGCCTGCAGTTTCCGTCTGGCGGCGAGCAGCGGCTCGCCAGGAGGCACCAGCGGCGGCGGCACCACGAAGTGCTCGCCAGTCGAGTGGTCGGGCCGTCGACCGGTGATGAAGTACGCCAGACGGTCAGTCAACTCGTACTGACACTCCTCCAGGCGGCGACACAGCTCCAGCTTGCCGGCCTCCCTGCCGACACACGTGGACAGACAGTGAACAGTCGCCACACTAAACGTCCTGCAGGTTCAAGGCATTGCACTGCCCAGTTGCGCTGGTATAGTATATTGACCTGTCCAGCCGACATCGCCCACTGACCTATGCAGATAGTGCGGCCACTGACCTGACCAGCTGGTGTTTGCCACTGACCTGACCAGTGCCGGTGTGTGACCCGGCTGCTTTACATGTGCCACTGCCCTGTTGGCAAGTACCACTGACCTGGGCACTCAGCATGTGCCACTGACCTGACCACCTGGTGTTGGCAACTGACCTGGCCACCTGGTGTTGGCCACTGACCTGACTACTCGGTGTTGGTCACTGATCTGACCACCTGACGCGAGCCAATTACCTGACCACCTGACATGTACCATTGACCTATCCACCTGACGTGAGCCACTGACCTGGCCACCTGACGTGAGCCACTGACCTGACGTGAGACACTGACCTGCCCACCTGACCACCTGACGCGAGCCACTGACCTGACCACCTGATGTGAGCCACTGGCCTGACGTGAGACACTGACCTGGTCACCTGACGTGAGACTGACCTGACCACCTGACGTGAGCCACTGGCCTACCAATCTGACCTGACCACCTGACGTGAGCCACTGACCTCCCCATCTGACGTGCGCCACTGACCTGACGTGAGCCACTGACCTCCCCACCTGACGTGCGCCACTGACCTGGCGTGCTGGATGGGCGTGAGGCCGGCCCGGTCGGGACGGGACGGGTCGGCTCCGTACACCATCAGCAGCTCAGCCTGCAGTGCCTGGCCAGCGCGCGCCGCCACGTGCAGGGGACCTGTGCCACGCTCCTGTGGCACGCCGGCTACATTAGCCGAGCCGGCGCACCGTCATCACCACTGGTCTTTACCAGCTCCAACACCAGTATGGCACATACTTATTATCCAAACCAGAAGAAAGCTATACAGTGGGAGTGACGTGGAACTATGGGGTGGTTTTCCATTGTCTTGATACATTTAAAATATTGTGCGACAGTGCCAATTAATACCCTCAGATACCCACAGTACGCATGAGATGGCGTTCCTGGACAATCGGGACAAGCAGTGCTGGAAAAACTCCAGCCTCTACTATGTTCCCCATTAATGCTACAGCTATGTTTGCACCACAAATAAACACTTGCCACGTATGACTGAGTTAGCAGCCCATACAGATCTGCTGGCGTGTGTGTCAGCAGCTCTGGTGTGAGTCAGCAGACCTGGTGCGAGTCACCAGCCCTGGTGTGAGTCACCAGCCCTGGTGTGAGTCACCAGCCCTGGTGTGAGTCACCAGCCCCGGTGTGAGTCAGCAGCCCTGGTGTGAGTCACCAGCCCTGGTGTGAGTCACCAGCCCTGGTGTGAGTCACCAGCCCTGGTGTGAGTCCCCAGCCCCGGTGTGAGTCAGCAGCTCTGGTGTGAGTCAGCAGCCCTGGTGTGAGTCAGCAGCTCTGGTGTGAGTCACCAGCCCCGGTGTGAGTCACCAGCCCCGGTGTGAGTCACCATCCCCAGTGTGAGTCACGCGGTGAGTCACCAGCCCTGGTGTGAGTCACCAGCCCTGGTGTGAGTCAGCAGCCCTGGTGTGAGTCACCAGCCCCAGTGTGAGTCACCAGCCCTGGTGTGAGTCACCAGCCCTGGTGTGAGTCACCAGCCCTGGTGTGAGTCACCAGCCCCAGTGTGAGTCACCAGCCCTGGTGTGAGTCACCAGCCCCAGTGTGAGTCACCAGCCCTGGTGTGAGTCACCAGCCCTGGGTGAGTCACGCCTGAGTCACCAGCCCCAGTGTGAGTCACCAGCCCTGGTGTGAGTCACCATCCCACGGTGCGAGTCACCAGCCCTGGTGTGAGTCACCAGCCCCAGTGTGAGTCACCAGCCCTGGTGTGAGTCACCAGCCCTGGTGTGAGTCACCAGCCCTGGTGTGAGTCACCAGCCCTGGTGTGAGTCACCAGCCCTGGTGTGAGTCACCAGCCCCAGAATGGTCAGCGGCTGAGCTACGGGCCAGTACCGGGTGCCAGTAGTTTGGGTTGGCGCCCAGACTGAGCAGTCTGAGACTGGTCTCCGTGTTGGCGGTGCGGACGCTGCTGTGCAGCTGCAGACTGGTGTCGCCCTCGGCCAGCTGACGGTCGTCCTTGCCGGGCCGGTACACGAACGCCAGCATCTGGTGCTTGTCGCGCACAAACTTGGCCTTGTTGGGACTGGCGGGAGAGAGAGCCGATCAGGCAGACGGCCATGTACACGCAAATACATGCAGACATATGGATATGGTGACTCCACCTAGCACCCATCTCCGCCCCCCCCCCCTACATAATTGCGAGGGACCTGCAGTACAGTGGTTCATCGTCACGGTAACATGCAGTATGGCGGACCATCACTTTGGTAACATACAATACGGTTAGTAATCGCTACGGGAACCAACAATACGGCAGATCATCATTACCGGACCTGCGCAATTACGAGACAGACAGAGACAGAGATGGGGACAGAAACAGACAGGCACAGATAGACAGACACACAGATAGTGATGATGGAGTTGACAACGTACGCACCTAAACACTGCCACGCAAACCAATGTAGAGCGAACATTACCTCACGGTGAAATGCACACTGAACCTCCTGCCGAAAGGTAGACTGCCAGCAAACGTGCACATGCCTGCCGCGGCCGTCAAAGGTTCACGTTCCCGCGAGCAGAATAGTACTAGATGAGCAATAGATCAGCCCGAGACCACAGCAGACGGGAAATGAGAAGGCCATGAAAGCTGGCTCTAAACGTGGCAGCAGATCGTCCGCCTCACTTCCCAGTTCCTGGTGGCACTTAATGTTTAGCCTGAAATGGCAGCGAGTGTCCGACAGCCGAGAGAGAGACTGTTAACGTCGGCCGTGCTGGTGACGGTGGCGCCACTGCTGGGGCTGGTACTGCTGGCGATGGTGTGGTGGTCACATGTGCCCTAAACATCCCCGGGATTTAATTTCCGACACATAAAAGGCACGGATGACTGTCGGCTAAGCTGGCTGGAAGGAAGTCACGACAAATCGAATTAGAAAGCAAAATTGAATTACAATGCTTCGAGTCAAAACGAACAATGTTTTGTCTTCAACAAGCCACATATCAGAGGTGAACCATCTTGCCAAAAATCGCGTAGAGTAGTCGTGGCGTCACAACATCGTACCGGGAGTCCGTTCTCTATGCACTTGGCATGCTTTTTCGCTAATTGAGTCGTGAAATATTGGCAAAGGAGCCCATGTATCAGCTGTTTCCCCATGTCGGGCCGCACCGGCGGCGGACACGGCACCAGCGGTCGGCGTAGTCAGTTGAAAGATGATTGCCTGTAGCTTAGCGGCCGGCGTCAACCGCAGTTGCTTCCACAAGCAGCCCTTTATTTTGTCGTAGCGTAGCAGTCGGCTGCCAGCAGCGACGCCGCGGCCAAGCAGATGAAGACCAGACGGAACTGCTGCGGTGGAAGCCTAGGCAAGGCTTCGCGGAACACCGTGGTTTGAACCAGCTGCAGGCCCGTGTCCAGCATCAGGTTGTCACACGTGACAATCCACGTGTCAACATTGGCCGCGTCAAAAGCCGGTAGCTCAACCCTAAGGAGCGCTCTCTGGTGCGCAATGGCGGCATGCAGTTGGTTCAGCATTGTGCAGGTGTTGGGGTTACCACTTCTAGTCACGACACTGCACAGCCGGACACGTGAGACGCAAGTGTGTTGGGGCACGAGCACACGGGTTCACATCTCTAACCCCAGTCGTCAGAGCAACATCTGAGAAAAGCGCTGTCACGCTGCCTAGCAACCAACTACCAATGTTAGTGAATAGGGCACTGTATGCACACTTCGTTATTTATACCACGTGTTTGTTATTCATATACAATCATTGAAGGTATATATTGATCGCAAATATATGCATAGCTACCATAATGATCAATATTTTCACTTTCTTGTCTTCGAAAATATATCGAAATGGTTATTTCATACGCAGTATTTGCCCGGCCAGTTACGTTGTCTGATAGACAACTGGATTTTCGACCACGTCGGAGCCCAGATTTATCGGATTAAGACCCAGTTGCCAGTGGAATTATTTCAGATTACAATTTCGACTGGCCTGGAGAATACCTTGTGTATCCGAAGTACATTTCTTAGAATAAACAAAGCCTGTTTCCCTAAGAATAAACAAAGCCTGTTTCCCTAAGAGATACTGGCTGTCATTGTAGTGTCCGCCCACCGTCGTCCGCATCGTTGGTGTCCACGACAGCGAACGGTCACCAGTCACACGACGCTGATTTCCACCACCGACAGACAACACGGATAGCACGTGGGATCAGCCGGAGGGATGTGTGCCGGGGCAGCGACATGACGTCACGCAGGCGGTGGGCGTCAGCCGGAGGGATGTGTGCCGGGACAGCGACATGACGTCACACAGGCGGTGGGCGTCAGCCAGAGGATGTGTGCCCGGGACAGCGACATGACGTCACGCAGGCGGTGGGCGTCAGCCGGAGAGATGTGTGCCGGGGCAGCGATATGACGTCACACAGGCGGTGGGCGTCAGCCGGAGGGATGTGTGCCGGGGCAGCGACATGACGTCACACAGGCGGTGGGCGTCAGCCGGAGGGATGTGTGCCGGGGCAGCGACATGACATCACGCAGGCGGTGGGCGTCAGCCGGAGAGATGTGTGCCGGGGCAGCGATATGACGTCACACAGGCGGTGGGCGTCAGCCGGAGGGATGTGTGCCGGGACAGCGACATGACGTCACACAGACGGTGGGCGTCAGCCGGAGGGATGTGTGCCGGGACAGCGACATGACGTCACACAGGCGGTGGGCGTCAGCCGGAGGGATGTGTGCCGGGGCAGCGACATGACGTCACGCAGGCAGTGTGCCGGCCTGGACACACACTCACTGGACCGGGTCGGTGGCCGCCGGCTTGCGTCGGCCCAGTTTTCCGTGTGACGGGTCCAGCAGCGAGTGCTCCCAGATGTTGTTGGCGCCGCTGTCGGCCAGGTTGTGCACCATCTGGCGGTACGGCCACGGCTGTGACACCAGCTCGCAAACAGCACCATGGGGCGGCACAATAACAGCTGTGAATCAGCTCACCAACAGCACCACACCGGCGACACCAGATCAACAGCACCACCTGGTGATATAGCCACAGCTGTGGCATCAGCTCATGAACAGCACCACATCAACAGCACTACCTGGTGATATAGCCATAGCTGTGACATCAGCTCATGAACAGCACAACACCAACACCACCCAGTGGTATGGGCACAGTTGTGACATCAGCTCACCGACAGCACCACCTGGTGGCATTGTCACAGATGTGATACAAGTGCACCAACAGCACCACCTGGTGGCATTGTCACAGATGTGACACAAGCTCACCAACAGCACCGCCGGTGGCATTGTCACAGATGTGACGCCCGCAACTAGGCGCTGTAAATAGCGTGACAGAGTAACCGGCGATGACACAGTTTGTATGGGATAATGGCGCTTCCGTTGCACATTGTCAGGCTGCACTGATGTGAATATGGCCGTATCTAAATGAAGGCATTCCATGAGAAAATGCCTTAGTACAGCAGCACATGTCAATATAATGCACTATTGCTTGTTGATTATTATTGCAATATTGCTTATGATTGTTGGGAGTGCTGAGCATGGAATTTACTGTGAAGCAAGCTGCTCCACTTGAATCAACATCAGATGGCAGAGGGACCATCACCAGATGACAGCCACAGTACCACCAGATGGTACCCAGGGTATCACCAGATGACACCCAGAGTATCACCAGATGAGTTTGAGTGCCACCCAGAGTATCACCAGATGAGCTTGAGTGCCACCAGATGATGGTGGGGACACCATCAGCTTACAGTGGGAACACCACCAGATGACAGTGAGAACATTATCAGATGACAACAACACTACTAGATGACAATGATAGTTATCAACCAAATGGCACCAAGGATGTTACCAGATGACAGCAGGTGTCACCACTAATGGCAGTGAAGACCTCCTCAGATGACAGTGGCAACACCATTGGATGACAGTGGGCTCACCTTGAGCTGCTGGCCGTTCCAGAAGCCGCGCTTGAGCGACTTCACCTGTGAGATGTGTCGGCCCAGACTGCGGTGGATACTGCAGCAGTCGTCGCATATCAGGATGCCACGGTTGATGGAAGCCCACGTCGGGTCTGTAATGCATTCAAGGGTGAAGAGAGTAGCATGGAACAGGCATAGAAATGTCACAATGGGCTGTCGTGCACAGTCTACGCTCCTCAGTGTAAAATAATTGACCATGTGGCCGAAATTCACATTTAATGGAATTGTGCTATGTCATCCTTGTCTTAGGTTTTTACCATTTTGCTGCATGTGTGGACAGTCATTATACACATGACTGCTAAAAATGTAAAATGCATGTGACCAAGTGAAAGGCATTCCGCTTTTTTAATCCTTAAGTGGCGATCCTTCATTTTCTTCCAATCTTTCACTATTCCCAAGCAACTTCTTTCTTCATCCACACAGTTAATGGTGAAGTAATTTTAGGACACTGACGCTCCTGTGTTGTTTTTTTGTCTCCAAAGCTGGCATTCTTTGTGCTATTTACTGCTGGCACAACTGCATCCATATCTGGAACCCAAATCACAGTAAAAAATATGCTGGTATTGGTGGGAGTGTGCAGATGATATTACGTTACTTCTTACACTATTATACTATTACTTATGTTATGCTATTACTTATGCTAGTATGGTATTACTTAAGCTATTATAATATTACTTATGCTGTCATGCTCTGATATACTCAAACAACTGTCCCCTTCATATATGTTGGATGTGAAATGTTTTGACTGGCTGCTTCCTAAGGGTGCTGCCACGAGCAATAAAGAGAGTAGTTTCCTAGCAATATGCATACTATAACTGTTTAACTCCGATACTGCTTCATATAATGCTGAAGTATAAATACTATTCCAAACTCCAGACCAGTATTGAAAAATAAGTAATCAATGGGCTCCATAAAAAGCAGACTCCCAGTTGTGGAAAAGCTCCTGGGAAATGTGGGATATCAAGGAAGATTCAGACAAGGGGAGTTCAAGACAAAACAAAGTCTATTCTATGCTGAATGCTGCTTCAGGGAAGTGAGATGCATCAGTAGAAGCAGCAATTAATGAAAACGTTTTAAGCTGGATTGGAGCATGATTTTCAGGGAAAATAAACAAGGGGTAGCCTTAACCTGTCCCATCTCAGGTTTTTTTTCGCGGATAGCGGACGAACGGCGCGCGGCAGCGCCCAAATTTGGCATACCTTTTCCCACATCAATTTGACATGCTGATTCAAAATTTTATGTCAGGTCATCTAGGGTCAACGAGTTAGTCAAGGTCAAATGTGGTCACCTCCAAAAAAGTTCAACCAGTTGTCATGCTTTAACGGATACAAATATTTTAATGAAACTTTCAGCGTTTGCTTATCTTCACAGATGCAACAAAACAAATGAGTGGGATTTTTTGGTTTTTTGTTTGTTTTTGACTACATATAAATTTTGTGTATTTGCCAAATTGCAGTTCAAATACAGGATTCTGGCTAAAGTAAGCATTTTGTATTAGGGCAAGCTGACTTCCAACAACGTTTCTCGGTCTGCTCTACCCATTGGAAAAGGAAAACTAATGAAAACTTGAAAACTCAGAATGTTAAAATTCCCAAAAAATAACATTTGTATTTCGGATGGGGCCAAAAAAATTATAGCCCTGGTCTATTTCGCTGACCTTTTCTCATTCCAAATAAATTATGTTTTTAACATCATGTAAGTCGTGAAAAGTTGTGAAAATATAGCCCCCTGGTGATGTCACTTTTGGGGAAAAATTGTTTTGGAGGGTGAACCCGGACTCTACTCTTCGAGTGCTTTCCGATGACACCTCTTTCGCTTTCGTGCGATGCTTAGTTTTGATTTTAGAGGGGGTCTTCAACCGCCCCCGAGACGGGGTGGGAGGATTTGACCGGAAAGGTGGCACAGGTTAATTGATGTAAATCTGAAGGAATGGATGCTCTGAGTTGGGTGTTGAACTGCTCCATTGTAGTTTCACTTATCTTCATCATCTTTGTGAACAAGATCAGAATATAACTGAGAAATGTGGTGTTTAAATTTCCTAATGGTATCACACTGGTAGGAATGGCTGGCAGTATAAATTAAGGTAGCATCATTCAACCAGTCACAGTGAACCCTATACACTAGGCAGGTAAGTGGCAGACATGCTTTAACTAGAAACAACTACAGTTATAACCACAGTTATATATGTAAGGTCTGAGATGGGGCAATTGAATATGCAGGGAGAGGTAGTGAGCTGATGTCATTGAAAATGAGAAAGACTCAGGTGTGTTAGCTGCAATGGATCTTAAATAAGAGGATAACATAACTTGGCAAGAAACAGGGCAATTATAATGTTAGCAATCATCAATAAGAATGTACAACAGAAGAACAAGGAAGTTGTGGGGCAAGATACTTATACTGCCTATGTGCAATCCCATTTTGTTTAGGGGTGCATCAACTGCAATCCCATTTGGAATATTGTGTGGAGGTATGGATGGGCCCTTCATCAGAAAGGGACACTGGTATGAAATAAAGAGAATAGCACAAGACTGTTGGGCAAATCACTGGATTAGGCAATTTAGAATATGGGAACAGGCTTTTGGCATTGGGTATGTACCCACTGAAGGGTGGGCAGTGTCCTAAAGTTACTTCACCATTAACTGTGGATGAAGGAAGAAGTTGCTGGGAATAGTGAAAGATTGGAAGAAAATAAAGGATTGCCACTTAAGGATTAAAAAGCAGAATGCCTTTCGCTTCAGTCACATGCATTTTACATTATTTAGCAGTTGTGTGCATGACTCATACGTCATGTGGCAAAATTGCAAAAACCAGAGCAGGATGAAATACCACAACTCCATTAACTGTGCATTTCCAGGCCATATGGTGAATTATTTTACACTGAGGGTGGGAGATCAAAGGGTACTGTGACTAAGATGTTCAAAATGGTTTCATTAGATAATGTCCATTTGAATCATGCTCTTACAATTATGAAATTGCACAGGGGCCATCAATTCAGGTTAGATGAGTCAAGGTGTAATAAAGGGAAATTCCCACAGGTTTCAGTTGAAGGGTACTTGATCGGTGCAACAGATTGACTTGAGATGCAGTGTTAGCCCTCCACAGAATGCATTTTAAAACAGTGTGCATGAATTATTGATGTCCAGTAATCTTTTTCTGAGATTATAAGTGTGTAGCATCAGGCAAACATTGTGGGTGGGGTATTTACATAGAAGATCCTGAGTACAAATTGGATTAAAAAAATACATGAACTTGACTTGAAGGTTAACTAGCTACTTCTTCCTGTACATATTTTGAAGAACAAAATATCCAGCAAGATTTGGGTATTTAAAATCAAACCACCTTGCTCAACAGACCCAATGATGCAAACCCCTTTGGTGGTACGATATTGTTACAAGATGCAGCATTAGTAGATTTTATGCAATCCAACATCAGTAGGTTTTAGGCAATGCAACCAGGGGTGCAGCCTTGTATACTGTTGGAAGGGCACTTGTCCCCCTCCCTCATGTTCCCTTTGCCCCACCCACCAATGACAAACTTTTAACATTGGACCATGGGCAGCATGGCCCAAATCCATTTGGGTCAGTCTAATCCCTCCTTGGAGCATGCCCTCCCAATAATTTTCAGAAACCTACACTTGCAGATCCAACTTCAGTAAGTGTTAGGCAATCCAACAGCTGCAAGTATTAGGCAATGCAACATCAGTAGGTATGAGGTGATAAAAGCTCAGTTGTTTAGGTTATGCTATATTTTTGTGATTTTTCATTATTCTTCATGATATATTATCCCAATAACATCCCATCCCCTAAACACAAACACCTTTCCTATGTGTTTTTGAGGAGATAGGGGAGAACATGCATCAGCATTGTCAAGAACATTATTTTTGGGGTGCTTTTTATGTTATTTCATTACATTTGACATTCTTTTCTCCCTGGAATGACTACTTATATAGTCAACCAAAATTACCTATAGTTTCAGAAGTTTTTACTTTCCAAAGTAATGAACAACATATTAAATAAAATCACATCAGAAAGTATCAGACAAAAAATGTTGACCACAAATTGACCTTGGAGCTTTTTCAATGCATCTACCATGGGTGGATATGGTGGCATTGATGCACAACTCAATGGTGTACAAACACCATTGAGCCACAGCTTGGATGATCCCATTTAATATTTTCAGTGTTAATTCATAAGATACTGTTAATATTGTGTTGCATTTCTTCCATATTGTACCTATGTCATATTGATAGCAGTTGACTTAAAAGTAGTCTTTGCAGAAAAAAATGAATAGTTGCATCATCTTAACCACATCAAAAAGAACCTTATTATAAAAATCAGATTCAAATTTTACAATGATCTCCAACTTTACCTATTGGCCTGGGTTAAATCATCTACAGTGACTGCTGGGGATCATATCACACACTCTCCTAAGAAGGTTATATGCACTGGCCAACTAATTGTAGTGAGCATTTTGTTGATTTTTGAATGGCATTATCCACAACCAGAACATTGAGCAGCTCTGGCAAGATGTGAGTTGATGCAGCAGCTGAGAATGCAGTGCAGGCATTTGTGGCAATATCTTGGAAGGCATTTATTCATGAAGGAATTATAGGGTCACAGTATCTATAACTTCCTTATTCAAGCACCAAAGCCTTTAAGTTTCAGTACAAGTGTCATGCTGGTCAGTCTGACAATACCATTGATGTACACATGCGCAAGCCACAGATTGAACCATCCCATTAAGGTATGGTAAAATATTGCTAATATCATAGCAAATTTTTTTCATATGCCTATGACATCAATTGCATCAACCACCATCAACTTAAGAGTAATCATTTCCAGAAAAAATGAATGCCTTCATCAACTTAGTCACATTAAAAACATAGCATTACAAATACCATAAACTGCAAATTTATCCATATGTCAACATCACTAATAATTACTGTATGTAGTTGCTTGCCCTCCAGGGTGCACCATTTCATGCCCAGGTACCTACTCACCAGCATGCACCAAACCATGCCATTTAGCTTTACTTTGGTCTTAATTATAGCTTTAAAAACCAGCCCAATTATCAAATTTACCCTTTTCATGAAGCATGCATGGATACACATCAACTAAAAAATAAACAATTACAGATCATTGTATCCACAAAATACCCAGCCACTCACCTGGTGATCCACAATCAGCACAACCTCCCTTAATGTGCCGTAATTTGTTACGAAGCAACATTCTTGGTGATTAATTTAGACGAGTACAAACCACCGAATTCACACGATTGACACTGGTGGAAAATGATTCCCGGTGTGCAGCAAACAACTTTGCACTGACCATCAGACATTTGGAGGAATACAGTTGTCAGAAAAAATAAAGTGACAGGAACAAGACACCATTCACAGGTGCACCTTCTCAATGTTCCTGTGGTAGGTGATCATCATCAATTATATGTTACAATCTGGAAGATATCCAAGGAGAGCACACCAAAAGCGAACTGAAGTACAAAATTGGAATAAATTTACCCAAAGGCAACAATCCCTCCGACCTCCACAATCCCGCCCGACGGCCAACAGGCCAGTGTTTGTTATGTGCAGCACGATTCAACGAGAGGTATGCTCTGAAGAGAGCCATAGGATTGCGGCAAATATGACATACACTTTGCTGCCACATCAGTGCTTCCATTTTCGGTGCTATCAAACAAAACTATTCCTTTACTTTTACCACAACCGGGAGTCATACTTGCCGAGTACCAAAGGCGGATCAAAGTACATCTCCCTTGGAAGGTCGCAACCAGAGGCCATCGGAGTCGCCACGGGTTTTTGATGGTGGGGAGGGGGCACGATATAGTTACTTAGTCAATTCCTTTCATGCACTATCATATGCGAAAATGTTTCGTTCAGACGCTATGCTAAAAGTAGCTAACGTATTTGCCGTAGGCCCTCTTAAGTAAACGAGGGGTGCATCCAAGGTGGATGGGAGCAGGGCCGGATCCAGGACTGTTTGAGGAGGGCCGTTAAAACGATTCGATTTCGAGAAACCTTTCGGATTTTAACAGCGTAGCATCCGGCGGATCTGGTTAAGAAAAAATTTGCGTTTTAAGATTTTGAGAAAAGGATCGTTTTGGTGCAACATTTTCGCAAAAATCGGCCTCTTGGTGTACATGATTCCCGTGCCGCACCCCTGCCTCCATAGATCATCCAGTCGATGTGAGCGTCATAATCCTGAAGGCAGCAAGGCCAACTGTATGGTGGTGTCGTGGATGCTTAGTTCTATCTCCTGCGAAAAAAAAAATTAATTAGTCTCTCCAAAATCCGCTTCTTTTGTGATTTTGGAATGAACATTGAGTTCGTTAACAATATACTCGAGCGCTAAGGTCACATAGCACCGCCAAACTCTCACGCTGGTTGGTCGCGGATGGACCCGGTAATCTTGCCGGTTGCATGTCGTTCAAGTCTACCCTTTCCACAGTAGTACGTGGTACTTATTACGGTGACAGTGCTCAAGGAAAGAACCTCACCCAGTTGCGTGTGCGTGAGGAAGTACCTTAGCGGGTCTGCAAATTTCGCCGCTGCCCCAGCATCTTTGCTCGTTGATGTGCCGGCCTGCAACGATCTCTCATGTTCTGTCAATTGCCAGAACAGAATGGTTCAAGTGGACTCCCTCGGCATAATCGGCGGCTGAGTCAGCTGGCAACTGGTCCGGTCAGGCCGGGGTCACAGCAACGGTGTAGCTGTGTCGATGCATCGACAGGACGCCCAACTTGGGGCCAAAATCCCCACTGTTGAACACATTCCCAGATCGTGTGGTGGAGATCATGGTCCAAGCAAGCTCTGTTTTATCCCTGTCCATGATGCCACACCAGTAACCATTCGAGCAAAGTTCCATAACCCTCGCAGTGTCGGCCGGAAGATCCACTTTCGCTGAGCCGGGGGGGGGGGGGTGGACTCTTGGAAGCTGTCCTCTAACTTCCGATCTACACGTGCTGGGATGAAATTCAGAAAACCGCTCGAAAGCTCTGGTCATAAAAAGTTAAAAATATACCTAAGATTTGCATTTTGACTGATAATGAGGTCACCAGAGGTTGTATTAATTAACATATGGGCCCCGCCTTCAGTACCTGGAAATAATTACAAAAGATAGGGTCTGTTTGTTTACATATTGCTTTCCAGTTATTAACATAGACATGGATGTAGCCACGGTTTTGAAATTGGCGGTTCAACCAAGGACGCTGTACGTTTCGACAGGATAGAGGGGACAGATTGATTGATTGATTGATTATTTGGGTTTTGGGGAGCATCAACGGCTACTGGTTATGTAGCGCCCATATCTGTTTTTGTCACTCTACAATTGGCGGCATTTGTATATTTTTGGAAGGGATAGATTATGTCGAACTGGGCCGTTAAGATGTATCGATATTTTTTTCCTGTCTGGATGATCTCAGAATTGTTACCTAAAAGATCAGAGTATGACAATTCGTGGAAATTGGAGCCGAAGTGATGTCTTCGATCAACCATGTAGTTGGGGCAAGAAAATAATATATGTCGAACAGTCATTGGTGAGCCACATCGGGAACAGTATAGTCTTGCATCCTTTCTCAAAAGGTAACCGTGCGTTGCATAAGTGTGCCCTATTCTCAGTCGTGCAAGAATTACCTCTTCTCTCCTACATTTTCTCAGTGCTGATGTCCATGGGGCCAGAACCGTTTTAATAGATCTGAGTTTGTTTAAAACCTGGGAATTCCAGCTTTCCTGCCACTTTCTTTGGAGGAATTAATTTACTCTTGCGTAGTAATCCCTGGCGGGGAGGGGTAGAGCTCGAGTCCTACGTGATTGCGCGACACGCTTTGCAGCAGCGTATGCGAGCTCATTTCCCATGATGCCGGTATGTGGGGGTAGAACTTTGTCAGCTTCTTGGCGGCCAGTTGTCCGGGCCCTCTCCATCTGAGCGAAACGTGCCCGCTTGGCCTCGCGGGCACGTCTTTCGGCTTCCTGGTAGTTCAGGTTCACGTCGGAGATAGACATTGGTCGGTGGGTGTTTCTGGACGGTGATGGAGGTACGACCCCGAAGAATCGTAGCAGAGCTATGAGCTGACCAATCAGCACCGCAGCACTGCCGTGTTCATGCTGCTGCGGGTGGTCTGGGGCCTCACTCATCGCTGGTAGTGTTGCTGCCTTGGCAGCGTAAGAAGTTACTGGATGTGTACTAGTATACATATCTCTGGCTTCGCGGAACGAAATGTTGTGGGTGAATTTCAGAGACAGAATCTCCTTTTTTAAGGTAAGCAGGGCAGGTACGGTCATATGAAGTGTGCGGTGCTTGCCCACTTCCACAATTCACACATCAGGGCTCCTGGGCACCACAGTTGTCTGTACTGTGGGTGCTAGCAGCGCAGTTTGCGCAAGCGGGCTGATTACGGCATGCCGGCTTGGTGTGTCCAAAACGTTGACATTGGAAGCATCGCATGGGATTCGGGATATACCTGCGAACCTTCACACGAGTATATCCGACAAAAACTGTGGCTGGGAGGTCAACTGTATTAAATGTCAAAATTATGTTGTTGGTTTGTTGCATCTCCGTTCCCTTTCTCGTATTGATACAGTGAGCCTCCGTCACCCCTAATTCCGATAGGCCGCCAATTATTTCCGCATCGGAAACGTTTCTTAGGTCGTAGCGGTTGATAATTATCTTTGAAGATACAGCCAATATATATATATATATATATATATATATATATATATATATATATATATATATATATATATATATATAGATAGATATAGATATATATACACCTATATCAGGTCATTCCAACAAAATCATACGGGCAAAGTATTTCTATTTGCTTTACATCCAAAAGTTATAAGGTCAGGTCGGCCATGCCGTATGGTCAGGTCGAGTGAGTTTGAATATCCCTTTGGAGTATAAAACTGTGTTCAAGAATAACTGATATGATACTGGAACATCTTTGTAAACTGTCCAGCTTGTGACCTCGTGATCTGACCCCAGGTCACGCTGGGACAACGCACAAATTGAAAAATCGATCCCTTCAGAATTCGCCTGTGTTCACTGCTTGTGGAGTAATGTAAGAGAAAAGTCAAATCAGTTCAAACGAGGTTAGATTGCACGAGTTCAGATCATCCAAACCATATTTACCATCCGATCTCGATTCTAGTACAAATGTACGCAAGGACAGATATATGTATGGTAGATGTACGTAAGCAAACGTACGTAAGCATAGATGTACGCATGGCAAGCATACGCAAGCATAGATGTGTGTATGGCTAATGTACGTAAGTGCAAATGTACGTATGACAAATGCACTCGCGCAAATGTACGTAAGCGTAAATGTGCGTAAGCGCAAAAGTACATCTGCGCAAATGTACGTATGCGGAAATGTACGTATGCACAAGAGTACGTTTGCGAAGATGTACATAGACGCAGAAGCACGCATGCACAAATGTACGTTTGCGCAAAAGTACATAGGAGCAAATGTACGTGTGCACAAAAGTACGCATGCGCAAATGTACGTATGCGCAAAAGTACGTAAACGCAAATGTACGTAAGCACAAATGTATGCTGACGCAAATGTACGTAAGCGCAAGTCTGTATGTGCAAATATACGTACATTCACGCATTTGTACCTTTGCGTTTACGTACATTTAGCACGCAGTATGTACATTTGCGCTGGCATATTCGCTTACGTACCTTTTCCATATGCACATTTGCTCCTACGCCTCTATTGATCTGCCATCAGTTCATTTGCCTTACGCACTACTGCGCTTTCGCATATCTGGGCTTACGTACATCTGCCACTCGTACTTTTGCGGCTACGTCCATATTTACACACGTACATTTCCACTGGCGTACTTTTGCGCTTACGCACATTTGCAGTTAGGTACATTTACGCATATTTATATTTGCGCTTACGTACCCTTGGACTTGCATTCAAAGTACTTTTGCGCATACGTACATTTGCGCATATGTAATTTCGCGCTTACGCTATTTTGTCCTTACGTACACTAGCCATACGCACGTACGTACATTCTCACTTACGTACAATTTCTACACGCACACCTGCGCTTACGTACATTTGCGTATGTACATCTGCCATACGTACATTTGTCTGGTTACCTCCAATCTTACGTCGCACGACTTAAGTAGCGATGAAACAGAATTCAGGCTTCGCTTGGGGAGGAACAGTAGCATTCTGCTTAAGATGGGATGGTCGTAGAACACGTAAGTGACCTGACCTTGTCATTAGCCTCTGATACATGAATTCACCCAGAATGCTTATTTCATCCTCATTCTTGGCGTGGCAAATTGTCCGCAAATCGAATTTTTCTCATTGAATACGTACACATGTGGAAATTGACCTGACCTCATGCCAGGAGCCTTAATAAGCATTTCCTGATTGGAGTGTATTCGTCATAATGAAAGAACAACACACGCTCCGATATTTGGTGTTTACATGCTGCAACTGCATCGATTGACCGCAATATTAATACTTTGGAACATCACTCACGCTCACCTGTTTCAGGCCAATGACGTTCAGCAAGGATCAGAAACTGCAATAAAATATGCAAAACCGATGCATAAGCTGCTGGAAATTCGGTGTCTGCGTCTAACTTGGAAACTATCGCGGAAAACCTGGGGGAGGATCTCGAGAGCCTCCTTCCCCAAACCGGCGAAGGTTAAAAAGAGAACATCTAGCCACCGGATTCGACCATGTTAATCTGCATCAACAGCAGATGGGGCGGGCTACCATCGAGCCTTGAATGAATGATTATATCCATGGATGACCGAGGAGGCAGAACTAAAAGCGTCGTCTCCGTTTCTTTTCTCAACAGCAGCGTCCATGCCATGCCATCTATGCCGTCGGCACTTCGTCAACACACGCAAATGCATACAGCGCGTTTCAGCCATTGCATCAGCTGGAAGTGTGCGGTAATTAACCTTTCGCGAAAGGTTAACTGCGGTGAGACGTCAGAGTAGGTCCAAGACAGGAGCCTTAATAAGCATTTCTGATATCTGGCGCAATATGGGCGAGAAAGCAACGGGCTACCTAATTGCATTCACTCATCTGTCAACCTAACTTAGCTTCGGCTGGCGTGAACTGTGAAGTGCTGTCTGAAATTGCGACTGCTGGCAACACAAAACTTCCACACAGAATGAGCTGCTACGCCATCCGTCAATGTGCAATGACTGGATGCGAAGTCCGTCGGCGGGACTCCTCGCACGGTCAGACACGAGAGGGACGTGTCACAACCATGCTTGTCGTGGGAATCAACACACCACCGAGATGGTCGGGGATCGGTCCTCGGACCGACTTCAGTTGTCGCCCCGAGGCCACACGATCCGCGGACATCCAGCCACAGACACCCATCCGGACAGACCCACTTAATTGGCAGTCTGGGTGGCAGTTAAGTGGGATTATAGGAGTGTTCATCAGTCGCATTGGCTGTGCAACCCCTACCTGATGAGCAGGGTACCTACGTATTGCTGGAGGCATTGCATCGTCGCTCAAGCTCAGCGCGGATTCAGACTGCTGTGGTGTTGGTTGGTTGCATTTTAAGCATGTGCTAGCATCCTTCTTGTGTGGAAGCGGCATGTGTATCCAAACAGAGTATCATGCATTCATTTGAGCACCAGTATAAATCCTACTAATAATGAGAACTTCTACGCATCGTCCAGTATATTGTAGCGCACCACGTACTTAACGGACACACCCGATCAACGTTCGCCTTCGCGGGGGCAGAGTCGCACGTCATTCGCGATGATTATATTAACAATGGCCGACACTAGTTCAGATAACCAACAATTAGTAATATTCCGTAGTCACCGAATCACAAAAATAAGGAGATGAGCGCATTCTTTGAGCGCCCAAGACACAGATCATAGAAGAGTTCACGCATATGATAACAAAGCCTGCACACGTACGTACACAAGATAACCAGCGAAGCACTCGTCGGGCCACACGGTCCCTCCAGCACAAAGCAGCACCTACATCCACTGGTGCACACTCTCATGTTTGCGCTCCACAAAAGAAGGCAGTTTCGGGGGCGGGGCTACACTGTATTTGAGAGTGAATCACAGACTTGCGGCTCGCCGGCCCGGCGGCCACCAGACAGCACGTGCAGCACGTGCGGCGCTGGAGCCACGGCCACCGCACGTGCGTCTGACGCCGGCGCGTGGCCGGCCCGGCCGGCCCACCTCGGTGGCACACCCTCTGTAGGGGCCGTCGTCACGTCTCGTCGTCTCCGGCGCGGACGCGGCGACGCTCTATGACGGGCGGAACGTGCGGCCGCTGAAACACAGGCCGACACACGTTGGTGGCGCGCCGCTCGCCCGGTCGGCCGGCAGCCGTGCCAGCACGGTGCGCCGGTCCCCTCCAGAGGACATGGCTAGAGACGGACGGCAGCGTTGGCGAGGCCCTCAGAGCAGTCGTAGGCAGCCGACACTAGTCGTATCGCCACGCGCGACCAGTCTCGCAGACCACTCGGTGCAAGTCACTTATACATGGCAATGTCTAACGCTACCGCAAATCCTGGATGGTCGTGCATTGGATGCGTAGGCTTTATGGTGCATCTGGCACAAACCTGACCATGAGTTACACACTGGCGACTGCAAGTGGTCTGTGTTAAAAAAACGCCCACGCTGTCGGTCATCAATGAATGGTGCCTGTTAGAAAACGACTGCTGCTCAGTCATGGCGCTGGAGGCGTAACGACGCGACTACAATCATGGGACGTTTTCCGGATATTAAGAAGTCATGGCGCCAGGAAAGGCGTAATCGACTGTTGATTGAAGTTCACCTATATCTATTTTTACATTGGCGGTGGAGCAGTGATGACTTATTCGTGGAATAGGGTGGAATATACCACTTTATTGAACACTCAATCGACATCCTTTTCCAAGAAGTATCGACATCCTGCTCCTTAGAACCTACACCATCAGCTCGAAGTGCCTGCACCATCAGCTCGAAGTCCCTACACCATCAGCTCAAATTTGAGTCTGAGGCATCAAAAGTATCTTAAATGGCACTAATTAAATGACAAATTTCGACATCCTACAGTGCTCGTTTCGACATCTCACTCCTAACGAAACACCATTATTTTAACCCTGCGGTGAAGACTCATTTCGGTAGTGTCCCGAAATACCTAGATTTGAGCAGAAGGTAGTGTATAGACGTTTGATTAGACATCCTGTAACCTTAATTTTGGCTTACAGAATTCGCATTCACATATAACAGCATAACACACAACATACATGGTAACAGCAAACTGATCACAGTTGACAAGTTCCGTCGCCCTCAATAACGTTGGTTGGTTATTGGTTTTACTACACATCGACGGTTAGGTCATGTAACGTCGCCAATCTCTCACGCCGATTGGTCGCGGGCGAAGAGTAGCGACAGGTGAGACTCGAACCCACAACCTTTCGATTGCGAGACGGACAACTTACCCCTAGACTACTCGCACCCTCCCTCAGTAACGTCATACTGCTGGCAATGCCATACAAGCGTCAGGTGTTCAGCCTTGAAGTTCATTTTTCGCCTGATATATTGTCTATTATTTACAGTATAAAATAATTCACCATGTGGCCTGGAAATTCACAGTTAATGGAGTTGTGCTATTTCATCCTCATCTTAGGTTTTTACCATTTTGCCACATGATGTATGGGCAGTCATCATGCACATGACTGCTAAATAATGTAAAATGCATGTGACTGAAGTGAAAGGCATTCTGCTTTTCAATCCTTAAGTGACAATCCTTTATGTTCTTCCAATCTTTCACTATTCCCAAGCAACTTCTTCATTCATCCACACAGTTAATGGTGAAGTAATTTTAGGACACTGATTATTTATACGCCATTGAGGGTTCAAAGCCCTCGGTTCACACTATCTACAGCATGAAAACGAGCAATGTCGGGACGCCATTTGCCAGCCTACCTCATTGCATGCAATTGTGTTATTTCTAATTTCATAACTTCATCGCTCTCTGGCTGTATTTAAAATGTATCCCTTCCACTACATACTGGACTTCAGATTTCACTTCCCACACCCTGACGGAACACTCGAATGCTCGAGATGGACTTCGGTGCATTACATTATTCATTATGGCCAATTCTGCCATACGCTCCATGTTAGAACGCACCGAAAATGAATTGAATGGCGAAGCACTAAGAATATTAAGTACCGAACACACTCAATCACAACCGTTAATTGCATGCCCTTCGCGGCCACGAGGCTCATACACCGTTGAGACACGCGCCGTCCGACTCTGCAGCGGCGGTCGCCCGCCACCTGCCCCAGCCCTCACCTGATGGTCTTCTTCTCGGTAGCCTTGGCCTCCGGTCGCGCTCGGTTCAGAACTTTCAGGATGTCGGACGTTTTGGCGCGCATGCGCGAGTGTATGTAGGCCTTGGAGCACTTGATATGGTAGTGCAGGTAGTCGCGGAACATGTGTATCAGGTTGATGGTGTTGTCTCGCGCCGCCCGGTTTGTGTGGCGCGGGAACAACACGAACGTGATGTAACCGATGTTGTCGCCCACGCGGGCGTCCGTGTTCTGAAGCTCCAGCGGCGGCTCGCGGTGGCTAAACATCACCTGTGGTGCTGTGGACAGTACAACACGGCTCCAGTGGTGGCTGGACATCACCTGCGGCGCTGTGGACAACACAACACGGCTCCAGTGGTGGCTGGACATCACCTGCGGCGCTGTCGACAACACAACACGGCTCCAGTGGTGGCTGGACACCACCTGCGGCGCTGTGGACAGCACAACACGGCTCCAGTGGTGGCTGGACACCACCTGTGGCGCTGTGGACAGCACAACACGGCTCCAGTGGTGGCTGGACACCACCTGCGGCGCTGTGGACAACACAACACGGCTCCAGTGGTGGCTGGACATCACCTGCGGCGCTGTGGACAGTACAACACGGCTCCAGTGGTGGCTGGACATCACCTGCGGCGCTGTGGACAACACAACACGGCTCCAGTGGTGGCTGGACATCACCTGCGGCGCTGTGGACAACACAACACGGCTCCAGTGGTGGCTGGACATCACCTGCGGCGCTGTGGACAGCACAACACGGCTCCAGTGGTGGCTGGACATCACCTGTGGCGCTGTGGACAGCACAACACGGCTCCAGTGGTGGCTGGACACCACCTGCGGCGCTGTGGACAACACAACACGGCTCCAGTGGTGGCTGAACATCACCTGTGGCGCTGTGGACAGTACAACACGGATCCAGTGGTGGCTGGACACCACCTGCGGCGCTGTGGACAGTACAACACGGCTCCAGTGGTGGCTGGACATCACCTGCGGCGCTGTGGACAGTACAACACGGCTCCAGTGGTGGCTGAACATCACCTGCGGCGCTGTGGACAGCACAACACGGCTCCAGTGGTGGCTGGACACCACCTGCGGCGCTGTGGACAACACAACACGGCTCCAGTGGTGGCTGGACATCACCTGCGGCGCTGTGGACAGTACAACACGGCTCCAGTGGTGGCTGAACATCACCTGTGGCGCCGTGGACAACACAACACGGATCCAGCAGCAGCCGTACATCACTTGCCGTGCTAATCACAGTCCTGACCCACTGTGTCGCGGGCGACCAACAGTCATACCGACAATCCAAATGAATCATTAACACGGAATGAGCCGCCAACATATGCTGGCACCAATGATCAGCTGGATACTGCCCTAACCTGTCGAGACGAGGAAACTTTTACAGGTCTCTGCATCAGCGTGAAGCAATGATACGACGCAATACACGTCAGACCGCTTAGGCCGGTTTCCTGCACCGCGTGGACGGATCGCGACAGCTGCCTAATTAAAATTGCTATCCAGCGATATTTGAGAAGGCTATCGATACCCGTCGGCTCAGCAGCACAGTGGCATCAGTGCTTCCTGTCATTCCGATTCACTACCCGACCATTTAGAGTGCCAGGCGGGTCGGGGCGGATCTCTGGACCGATTGGCCCAGCTCGACCAGCGCTGGCACAGCCCAACCACTCACGTGCAATATCGCAGCAACTCGTCTGATCGCGCCGATCGGCCACCATCGGTCTGGTGGCACGACGTGTTGTACCGCCCACACGACCGTCGTCCCCCCTCTTACCCGCTTCCCCCCCCCCTCACTGTCGTGACGCGGCCGCCCGGCCTGCTACAAACCAACGCACCTGTGTGACTGGCCTTGCGACCCTCCTTGAACTCTTGCATGAACACCTTGCCGATAACAACGTCGTCTTCATCTTTGAAAATTGTGCTGAAGACCACAGTCACCCGGTCGGCTTTCGCCTCCACATACCTGCAAAGGCCGTGACAGGTCAGCCACCAGCTCGCTAGTACTGGTGTCGTGAGCGCTTCGACTGCGATAGCCACAGTGTACATAGCGCGATTAGCCACACGCACGCCCGCTGCACGTCAGCCGGCCTGGCCCGCACTGCAGCCATCACACACGGGTGTCGGCAATCCGAGCCATGGAGACAATGGTGGCCTGCGTGCGACACCGAATGGAACACTACCAGTCCGGGCACGCACAGCTGGTGTGAAAGCACAGCAGGCAAAGCACTCTAGCCAACACAGCTGGCACAGAGCACAAGCCAAAACACACAAGTGAGCCTGCGGCAAATTTGACGCTAGACAACCACTAACAGTTCAGATGCTCTTAAGCTCAAATTATCATCAAATCAATCGAGCCTGATCATTCCAGGTCAGCACGGGAACGACATTTCCAATTACACAATGTAGACCCCATAAAATAATGCAAATTGATAATCTAGAATACTCACATTGTTTCATCATCACGATAATGAACCACCGCGCGCTTTGCTCCCTCTTCGCCCTGTTCTTGGAACTCGAAATACTTGACAAAAACAGATGCAAAACAGTTTGTCTTCAACAGGCCGATCTTCTTGACTAAGCTCTCCCATTCGCTGGGAATGTTATCTAGATCCACTAACAAAGACACATTGTACCCTGGAAGTAGAGGAATACCAGTTAGGTCGGCTGGTCTCTCGCACGATGGCTGCTTTGGTCACGTGGCGTTGCCAATCTCTCGCCAATCTCTCACGACTGTTAGATATTCGGGCTATAGGGCGCTTCGACCAGAATTGATCATTCGTATCTCACACGACTGGTCGCGGTCGAAGAGCAGTTGCAGGCGAGGACAAGACCTGGAATGTGTGTGGACGTCCTCCACGAGCATTTGAGACATGGATCTCACATGTCTGCAGTTGGGTGCAGTGACACCTAACATATTTTTCCTACATTACTTCCAACATATTTTATAATCCTTATAACAAGCTACTTGTGAACTATATGCATGCTTTTGTGTTTTTGATTCACACATGAAAAAAGTCCTTTCAACAAAAATGAACATAAAACTAACCTAAAACTAAAGCAAAGCAGCGTCAGTTGAGATTCAGCATGTCATGCCTGAATATATGCATATGAGTACATCCATTATATTTTTCATCATTCCTGGAATTATTTTCTTACATAGGACACCTAACTGAAAACGAATTTGAGAACAATGATTTAAGGAGTCAATACAGCAGCTTAACTTCACCCGGAACAGTGAAGCACAAAACAGCAGCTGAATTCCAGTTCACATGGGAGTGCAGGACCACGGGAGCAATTCAACACATTCACAATAACGGTGATTGATTGCGCAGTAAGTTGGCACATTTAGAATGGACCTTGCCTCTCTCTCTCTCTCTCTCTCTCTCTCTCTCTCTCCCTCTAATACTCCTGGCTGCAAATGATGTAGCGTCATCAATTTCTCATGCGACCGTGATCATGGAGTCATGGTTCCAGCCAGTGGTCTAGCCATATCTACCACGCCCACCTATTCCCAGCTGTTGAGCACATTCACCAGTTTGCTTTAATTGATTCACATATTGACATTATGCCAGTAGGAAACTGCTCCCTGCTTTCATCTTCATTGTCCGTCACTAACCTTCCTCTGTATCAGTGATGAGGTCTCCATATACCTTCTTGAGCAGATCATCCGCCCCATGCTCCTGAAGATCCTTGTAGAATTTGAGCGATATGCTCACCTGGAAACAAGGAAGAAAAATAAAACTCGGTTCAGTCTTGCACCAAATATTCTCAAGCAACCATAGGATCGTGGCAAATAGAGATCACTACAACCCATTTTTGCCAATGAAGGAATTTGAAAGAAATAACCAAATAGCAACTAACACAACAATAAAATAATAATTAATTCTGCCCTAAAGGCTTTATTTCTAGATCGAAACGGATTTGCTTTGCGAGTTGCAATTAAGATATTTCTATCAAGGTAGTTTTCAAAGCTCGTCATAACTATTTGAAACTTTGGCCAACACTTGGAAACGTTCTTTGCATGACAAGATTTACTCAGTTCTTATGACTTAAGATGACAAAAAAGGAGGCCCATAACCAGCTTTGGAACGTACGATTTGGTGTGCTATTTCAGGATCTGGTGGATTGAAGCTGCACTTTTGCAGGGTTAGGTCATCCAAGGAGCATTATCATGCATTTTGATGTCAATTATTATTTGACTCATCCTGAAGATAAAGAAGAACAATTCTGGCAAGTTACTCTCCACCTGGCAAGAACTGATCAATACATCATAGGAAATACCTTGCTGAAATTTCCTGGAGCAAGGGTGTGGGTGAAAACATGAATGTAGGTTCTTGATGGAACAATACCAAGACATCCCAGTAAAATCAAACCAGGCAAACCTAATGATATACTGATTGATATATGTTCTAAGATTCTGATAGCTCCCTCTCACAGTTAAATTTTTACTCATGGTCTGCAAATGGTTATCAACCCATCAAATGCCTATGCCAACTTCGTCAAATTTCCAACTTACAACTTTGTCAAATTTTCTAACCCTACCTCACACTTCACCTGTTTTGACCACTGCATAGTGTTTCGGTTGGAAACGTTAACAGTCTTGTACTTTGGTGCCACATCATATCATGCCATATAATGATTCCAGGTGACTTTTGTGTCAAAATACAAAAATTTGAACGTGAAGGACACCTGAGTTTGATTCTGATTGGCAGGACAATACTCCTAATATCTGATTCATGCCGCAAGCATGCAATATATTTCGGTGTTCTAAATTCCTCGTTCATTGGCCATCATCTGTTTCAGACCAGGGTTTCCCAGGTTTCGTCCTTTGCCTCGTCAACTTAGGAAGAAAAGTGGCCCAACTAAAGATAAAGCCAGAAAAAAAGTATCCAAGCCCATCAACCATGAAGATGCATGCACAACATACATGGTGGTTGGTTGGTTGGTTGGTTGGATATTGGTTTTATGACACATCGACTGTTTAGTCATGTAGCGTCGCCAATCTCTCACGGCGATTGATCGCGGGCGAAGAGTAGCGACAGGTGAGACTCGAACCCACAACCTTTTGATTGTGAGACGAGCAACTTACCCCTAGGCTACTCGTCCCCTAACATACATGGTGGAACACTCTTAATGACGCAATGTGAACAATCACAGGAATCAACTTATTTCAAGCAGGAAAAGGAACATTGTAATGTAGTTTCTTTGTGCATTCTTTTATCTGGCTGGGTTCAACCAACTGTGATTTTAACCTGTCAAAACCACACAATGCCATGATGTTAGCAACAATGTGTGATACTCAAGGTGGCGTCTAAACATTCAATCTTCATGGATCATGCAGCATTAGCTAGCTGCACATGCAGTTTGATAGCTAGACCACTGTGACAGTAGCCATCCTAAAGTGAAGTACTCATTTTACTATGCTGGCTGAGCAGTGCACATTAAGGTTGTAAGCTTGAGTAAGCATCTGACCTAGCACGAATTCGGTCGGTTATTTGGGCTAAGGGATGCACCGTTTGCATTGGCCATACAGCACCCCATAGATTAGAAGAGGGGATGTGCATGCAGGCTGCCACTTCTTGTATGCAGATGCCATTGGCTACGTTTGGGAACTGCAGGAAGGCATTGTCACACTCATTGATTAATCAAAATGGACAACTAGTACCCCATATGTAATATGCTGAAACCTTAAAATTGTTAAACTGATATACTCCTGATTGACTGTTACCACAGTCATTAGCAATGTACCCCAAGAAATATATTGTAGCAACATAGATAGTAACATATCAAATGACCCATGGTGATGGGTGATGCCAGCTTGGAATACCACGCTCCTCTCAGGATCCATACAAAAACAGACATTGGTACATAGATCATTGGAGATTGACAGGGAGAGTGCATCATGCCTTGCACAGTTGACTGTATGTTCAGCATGAGGACGGCCGAGTTTGGCATCCAATGTGCTACTGGCAGCAGGCCATGGAGCCAATGATGGAATTTGACAGGGATAATGATCAAAAAGTCACCAGCACAGCAGCACAATAAGTACACAAGTCTATGTCCCAAAGGCTTGATTTCTAGATTGATGCAGGCTCACTTTGCAAGTTTCATTCCAAATGATTTCAATCATGACAGCAGTGCACCAACTGCCCAAAGGAATTTTCAGCTCAGCATCAGATGGCAATAATGAGCATTAAGCAATAAGTATATGATGGAAATTGCTAACATTGATGACATACTTTACTGGTAGGTTGAAATACAACTAAAAAGCACAATTTCAGAAGAAAAACCCAAAACACAACTTAGCAGTGATTGAAAAGTAGCAACATGGATCTGAAAATGAAAGAATTTCTGTTGTCAAGGGCAAGCATGATGACCTTGGCAGTGGCTGCCATATATTACATAAAAGAGACATGAGGCATGGAATGCCTTGATGAGTGTTGATTTGCATCTCAATTATTGAATTTGATCACATCACATTTCCAATACCATCTGAGTAGGGTATGTGACAGAGGTCAGACAAGTGTCTGTAAATCAATTAAATGCATGAAGATGGCACTGTGGATGCACATAGATGACTTACCCTGACTTTGGTTTTGTCACCATTGGGGTTGGATATATGAAAAAGTACTCCATCAAAATCTGCCAATGTCACATCGATGGACTCATGTTTCACCCTGAAACAGAAAGAAATTTAAAGTCAATGTCATGATACTTGGGTGGTACATATACAACAATAACAATTTACAAAACAAAATGACATTTTCAATGACATGGAATAATTCATAAACACCTTAACATAGCATACAATGTAGTTCCTGGAAGAGTACAACCAGTCACATCTGAATAAAATATTACCAAGGAGCAAAAAAATCACTAGTGTTAACCTATGACATATGCCCATGGGATCTGCTGTCAATTAATGGGGGAAGGGGCAGGTTCTGCCCCTTGCTTAGCAGCAGCCTTGAAAAGCTACTGGCTGACTTTAGTGTTATTTGGGCTTGAGGGTGCATCGACCATGTTGATCATATAGCTACTGGCTGATTTTGTTGCTTTTGATGGCAAATGACAAGAGCTCAACCAGAAAGTCAACTATATTGACCCAAGTGCTGCATGTGAACCATGCAGCTCCAGTGGTGCTGAACCTACTGTAATGAGCCTAACTGCACATCAAAGGTCCTTCCAAAGCAGCTCAACCAGAAAGTCAACTATATTGACCCAAGTGCTGCATGTGAACCATGCAGCTCCAGTGGTGCTGAACCTACTGTAATGAGCCTAACTGCACATCAAAGGTCCTTCCAAAGCAGCTGAACATAGACCCATCTGGAAAAGTTTCAATTATATTCAAACAAACAATTAAGGCAAAATAGTTCAAATTCGAGTGCAGCCATGTACCCTACATCTTAACACTCGCACGTCCGGCGGTCCGCGCCAACTTCGCATGTCTGGGGGGCAGATGTCTGCAGTGTCCTAAAATTATTTCACCATTAACTGTGCGGATGAAGAAAGAAGTTGCTTGAGAATAGTGAAAGATTTGAAGAAAATAAAGGATCGTCACGTAAGGATTAAACAAGTGGAATGCCTTTCACTTCAGTCACATGCATTTTACATTATCTAGCAGTCGTGTGTATAATGACTGCCCATACATGTGGCAAAATCGTAAAACCCTAAGGCAAGGATGAAATAGCACAATTCCATTAACTGTTAATTTCCAGGCCACATTGTCAATTATTTTAAACTGGATGTCTGCCCCCCTAAGATCTCTGGAACTATGCTAGCTAGCGACAAACGGAAAACGGCGTTGGATAGCTTGTGACGGCTCTATCGAGTGTTTTGGTAATTGTTTTCGCTCAGGTCAACATTCAGGTCACTGGGCCATCATAGGTCAAATTCGACCAGATCAGGTGGGACTCAGATATTGACACATATCTCAGGACCTGTAACAGATAGAAACAAATGGCGAACGCTATTCGACAGTCCTTGAAATGCGCTACCGACAATAGTCGGTGCAATTTAAGGTCAGGTCAACCAAAACTCAGGTCAAGGTCATGAAGTCATGACCTCAGGTGAAGGCCTAGGGTCATGTAAGGTATCAATCGACACGTCTTGACGATACAAGCACAATGACGGTAATTTCAGCCTTCTAGCTCAATACAGTGTGATGCAATGTTCGTAAATGTGTAGCGATCTCAGGTGACCTCAGAGGCCTTGGTGAGGTCAATGAGCAAAAATGTCAGCGGTAACATTGAGCATAGCTTCCATCTACATGCCACAACTGTTGTGAGATCAATTCCGAGCGCAAATATGTAGCTAGGAAACATTTGTATATATTACCATAGCCCTATAATGGGGAAGCCATGGCAGCGACCTGACCTAAGGTCAATGCTACGAGAAAAAAAATCCGATATACATACTATGGTCCCTGCTGAGATCATGACATGCTATAAATTTGAAATCAATCGCCCAATTATTGTGGAAGTTATGCTGCCTAGAACTCCGAGTGTAGTTGGTCACTTCGCCTGACCTGGTAACCTGACCTGAGATGACCCAGGATTAAAAATGTATGAGGATATGCAGAAAGGACCAATGAACAGCTATGCGAGGTTTGGCCTTGCTAACCCTATTAGTTTGGCAGCAAATGTGGAAAAACCGGAGGGGTGGCAGCTATCTGCCCCCCGCAGGACGTACGCAGGTTAAGGTACCAAAAAAGACATCCATGAAAAAGTAAGGTGGAGGTCATGGTGAGTTGCATGGCATTCTGAGGTTAAATACTAGAGCAGGTTTTATACACATGCTGCACATATTTCTACAGCAGCATTTTGCTAGGAATCTGGAAGATTCAACGAATAACTTGTACTGGTGCATTGGAGGATGGTAGATGTACTCTTATTTCTCTATAAATATGTATTTATTGTTTGGCATTATAAAATACACAGCATCAATGGCTACACTGTTTTCAAGAATTTAAAAGGTCATTTCAGATGATATGCTCTATAATGACTAAAAACTGTGGAGTAACTATATGCAACACTCAATGTATTACAATACTGAGGCCACTACTGGACATTCAGTGTACCATGTAATTTTGAAAGTTATCTCCTTGTAATTTGCTATGAATATTCACAATATCAGTATGAACAGCATATTATCCCGTTTTGGAACAAGTCAAAACATTTTCCAAAAACAACGTGAAACATATACTTCAGTTTTACAAATCTTACCAACCATGTTACAAAAACAGAATTATGAATACCATTGCCCATAAAATTCATTATCAGTTGGTAAAACCCATGTTCATGACTCTGATCATCAATGTATTGCAATTATTCCCATACACCCTTAATCAGTGTTGGAAAAACTGGAGTTTGTTGGTGTCATGCATACCAATACATTTTGTACTCCAGGATTGTGACTAGACTAAATGAGATATTTTGTACTCCAGAAGGGAAAACGAAGAACAACATTGCTTGGTCGAGTGCTACCACTAAAAGTCCATACCTGACAACAACTAGCAGTTTCCGCGACCCCAGCGCCCCGACCAGCCAACGTCACTACACATCCTTAAAGGCAGTACAAAGGACATACATACGGACAATGAGCCGTCGGTGTTGCGCTAAACTTCATAAAGAACCTTACTAAAACCGGCTACGCACAGCGTTGGCGCTTCATATGTGAAAAACGCTATATTAGTGTTCATAAAGTCAATAATTAATTCAATATTTATTCAATATTGGTTCAATATTTATCATTATTTTTTGCTGATATATAACATACTTAGATTAGTGAATATCTATTGCATATTACTCTTTGGAAACTTGCGCTGGAGCCTAGAGGTGTTCTATAGCCTTGCGCTGGAGTACTCGCCAAGGAGCACCAGAATTCTCTAGTTGGCAAATCTAGGGGTACTTGGTGTAATCAGAGTTTAAAGTTGAAACCTGGTTTCACCAGTAAATGCTTTAAATGCGCAATCGAAGGTCGTTTTGTGAAAGGGACAACTTTTTAGACACAATGAGCCCGTTCAATGCAAGAAAATCACTTAAAATTTTCTAAAATCCGCCCCGGAGCAAGCAAGTTCTCAAACCAAAAAACCAATGTTATTTGCTTTTGCATCTTTCGCATTTTTTGGTAAATGTGTGCGAAGATAAACATGCGCCCTGAGATATAACCACATTTTGGGTTCATCGGTGTCAGTGAAGGGTCCGTAATACATGTTCCGAAATTTACTCCGACCCATTCCCTGTTCCCCGCCCCATGAACAGTTGTACTTCTCGGGCTGAGTTAGCGAATCCGACCAGCTCTATCTAAGAAGAAAAATAAAACTGCCCGTGTGGCGGTTTTATAGGTACTCCCGTCTAGCAGCTCTAGATACTCCTAACTCGATCCTTGCTTCAACTAAACATTCCACACATGAACTAAACAAGTGCATAAAGGAACTTTTAATATTCATAAGAATCGTTTTCAATTATTTTGTTCAGCTTTTCCATGCAAAATAACTGGTTCTTGGTGGTGAGAATAAAGCCATTTTAGACGGATTGTTTTAGTATAATTTGTATTCAACCATCATATATTCCAAAACAATAGTCCATCCATATCCAATAGTGTGCCAGGTGTGTTAAGCCGTTAAGCCCGGGTTCGTGGTGTCGGGTGTGCGTTTGTGACCTTCGTTGACATCGTTTACGTATACCTTTGTTACCATTTTCTCTACCATTGCTCATGAAGTTGGCTTATAACTTCATCCTTCGCTAATAATTTAACCACAGCCAATTGTGGGGTCTGAGGCAGAGCTGTGTATTATGCGTCAGTGGCGAATCGTACGCAGAAACTCGGAATGTCTCAAAGGTTGACCAGGCCATGAAATGCATTTTGGGGTGCTTGGGATTTTGGTCAACAACGGAAGTTAGCAATAATTCAAATTAATCGCGGGTGAACTCGGCTCATTAATTGTGGGACTAGTCCTTCGGAAGTGTTTGTTGGAAGATGATCCCAGTTGTGTGGTATGCCCAAGATGAGTTTGAATTTGATTCATCCTGAGCTCTGCCAGCAGAAATGTTATTGGTGTATTCACATCATATCATGCCTGTTCATCATAAATATTTGTTTGTGAACTTTGGGAACACATCACCCACCTACACTCAGGCAATATCTATACACTTTGCAGATATCACATGTATATATTTTTTAAAGTACTTTGGCTACTGAGGGCATTTCCCGCTACGTTGCATTCCTTGGCACAATTGCACCTATTCATAACTTAGCTTGCTGACATGTTGCTGACTTAGCAGTTAGCTATATGTACATATATGTTTGTATGGTACACTCAGCATGAAATGCTAACATTTATTTTTAATCCCATTAAAGCAATACTACCTGGTTATGGACAACTCATTTTTTTAGTGCAGCAAAGTTTTTTTATATGGCTTAGTTTGCCAAGATGTTTATGCAAACAAAAATGCTAACATTGGTTTTTAGTCCCACTAAAACAAGGTTAATTGTCAGCAAGTGCATAGCTATTTTTTTGGAATCCAGCTGAAAAATTCGTACTCCAGGTAAAAATTTTGTACTCCACTACCAAGAAAAAAATATGGAAATCCTACACTACCCTTAATTTGGTCCAATGTCATGAAAAGTAACAGCAGTTTCAATTATCTCACCCACTGTGAGCTAGAATGTCATTTTTGGCAACAGGCTGTTGAGTTTATGTGTAAGCAGGCATTAGGGTTCTTAATTGACAATGTTGCACATTTCATAGTCTGTGTCACATTTCATAGTTATACAAAAAGCATCAATTGGCAGATTCTACCCACACCCCTAAGTGTGATGAGTGCTAAGTTATGAGGAAATGCTGAAAATCCTCAGCAGACAGCTCAAGAGATGTTTAGATCCCACCATCTATGATAGGATCTGGAGATCTGGAGTTCAGGGGTTCTGAGTCTGAGTTTGCCACCCAATGTACATTGAACACTATAACCAAATAAATCCAACATAGTGGATTCTTAAAACATGATTTGCTTAGGTGAACATCACATACAATCAGGGATGTGGAGCCGGGAAAATTTTGGACGGCTCCGGCTCCGGCTCCGGCTCCGGGGAAGTATCTCGGCTCCGGCTCCGGCAAAATGTACCGGCTCCGGCTCCGTGCATCCCAAACGTGATCGATCCATTAACCCGTCCCGTCTCGGGGGGGTCTTCAACCGTCCCCCCTCCTCGGGTTTTTCGCGGATAACGAACGGCGCGCGATAGCGCACCCAAATTTGGCATACCTTTTCCCACATCAATTTGACATGCTGATTCAAATTTTTTAGGTCAGGTCATCTAGGGTCAACGAGTTAGTCAAGGTCAAGTCAGGTCACCTCCAAAAAAGTTCAACCAGTCATCACGCTTTAACAGATACAGATATTTTAATCAAACTTTCAGCATTTGCTTATCTTTAAGGATGCAACAAAACATATGAGTGGAATTTTTCATTTTTTCGTTTTTGACTACATATAAATGTTGCATATTTGCCAAATTGCAGCTCAAATGTGGTATTCTGGCTAAAGTAAGCATTTTTTTATTAGGGCAAGTCGACTTCCAGCAACCTTTCTCAGTCTGCTCTACCCATTAGAAGAGGGAAATCAAAGAAAACTTGAAAACACAAAATTTTGAAATTTTGAAACCAAAAATTAGGGACAAACAAATTATAGCCCTGGTCGATTTTGCTGTCCTTTTCTCATTCCAAATAAATTATGTTTTTCATATATCCCCAAAATTAATTCTCCAGAGTAAAAAACATAATGTAAGTCATGAAAAGTCATGAAAATCTAGCCCCCTAGTGACATCACTTTTGTGGGGAAATTGTTTTGGTGGGTGGACCCAGACCCTACTCGACGAGCACTTTCCGATGACATCTTTCGCTTTCGTGCATGCTTAGTTTGGATTTTAGAGGGTCTTCAACCACCCCTGAGATGGGGTGTGAGGATTTGACCAGAAAGATGGTGCGGGTTAAGTAAGAGCTAAGGGGATGTACAAAAAAGTTAGCCGCGACCACTCAGAGGTGCAAACTTCACACAATTATAAGCAACTTTCCCATATAAACCCTGTATCTATCTTTAAATAAACACCTGCCCCAGCCAAAATCACTTTTCAGTGTTATGCCCTCGTAAACTGACGCTCTCTTCCCACCGTATTGGGGAAATCAGAAGAGGGGAGACTCAAATCAACAATGCTCCCCATCCCGTGAATGGTCCAAGGAACACCATTGTTGCAAATTGTAGTGCTCGACCTCATCTCTAATAAGGTACAACAACCCATTGATGATGGAAACAATGAACTTATCTAAACTACACATGGAACTATTGCATTGACTACTGAAGCTAGAATATGGGTATTGGTTATTCTACCATTATTTGATGAAATTTCTACATGTTACTCGTATTTAAACATGTTTGCTTTGTATTCATACCATACCACACCATATTAGGTATAATGTGTTCATTTCATGTTTGCTAATTTTGTTTAATTTACACCTCTTTCAGAATTGGAGCCTGTCAACTATGTTATCAGACTAAAAAAGCCAGTGCTGGTATTTGAACCATAAAACACTGGCATACAACAAAGGCTTCCTCACCTACTGCACCAACCATGCAACACTCAACCATCACAAACTTTCTAGAGGGTGCAATGTCAGCAAAACAAGGTGTGTAGAGCATATGGTCTCTATACTGAGCATTCAGTGACCAGGTTATTACACTTGGAAGGTACCACCTATGTGATAGGTCATTGCATGCAAACAATTTATCATTGTCTGATACTAACACTGAACTACTGACACAAAAAAAAGTTCATCATTTTTTAATTGCACTCCTGAATTTCAAAGACATGTCAGTTTCTGACATAGCAGCCAGCCATCAACCTCATGCTATGAAAGCTACATGAACACATATTGATACATATTAGGATATCCTTTAGCATGTGTGTTCAGTCAGGGATTTAATTTATTATCACTATTAACCAAATGTATTACATCTTGGCTGAACCATGCCAATTTCAGCAAGGTAAATCATGATATCAAATGTAACCAACATTACTGGTTTTCAGCTCCATGTTTGGACAGAACTGGACACAATTCAAGCCAAAAATTAGCATGGGTACCATTTTATGCAAGTGGTATATATGATGTACAATATTTCAAATGCATCTTTTGTGACAATAAGTGAATGGTTTGTGCCTACATATAATCATGGCTGCACATTTCTCAGGAAGCCCAAACCCATATATTCAGACTGAATAAGCAAAATGATAAATTACCCTTAGCAGGGCACCAAACCAAGGGTCTAGACCACATGACCCACCTGGCATCTTCTGCCACACATCTAATGGTAAAATGAAAATTAATTTGGACAGTGATTAGGCCTGAATCACATTTTTCATGCTTGATGGGTACCCAGTGTCATGCAGTACAATTTGAGGAAATAAACCTGGCTCAATTCTTCAGATAGTTAGAATTAAACACATCCAGGTCTACATAATAATAAAGAGACAGCAAAGCAACAATAAATGTAATAGGTACCTACTATAGTAATATCAACATACTACCTACCTACCTACCTAGGTAACCGCCGACATTGGCATGTGCAACAAGGTAATTCCGCCGAGGCCCACCCGAAGTTCCCTTTTTAAGCAGACTTACCCAGCTTGTGCATTCTTTATTTTCAGATTGAGCGTTTCTTCCACAACCCTGTTATTAATTTCTAGCAAGATCATGATGGCAACATTAGTCGCTGGCTCATAAAATAACAGCAGCACCACCGGCGGAAGGGTGTACCTCGTCGACAAAGCGCAGGGACCCCGGATTTCTATGGCGGATGCATACTGCTTTCCTATTGGTTGAATTCGAGCTATCTAGTGGTGAAACGATAGCTGAAAAAGGACCCTAGTAGTGGGATGCAAGAAATAGACTCGAACCCGAGGGTCTGTAAGCACAGAATCCGAATGTCGAAACATCATAATTTTCAAACATTACAAGGTCCAGCAACCATAAACAATCAAGTGTGAAAGAATGTTTGATACACAGAATGTGATAAACGACAAAATGTTCAAAACTTCCACATAGTACCATGCTAATTCTGGAGCTGCTTTGCACTTGGATATTCTGACACCTGGACGTTCTGGCGTAGCAGTACACCTCGAAAAATGTGCAAGTCATAGGGTCTGTTCCCGTGGCTCCACCAGAAGGAACTCAGTGGAGGTAAGTTGAGGCTAGTTGAGACCTGCCCACGGGAACGACCGGTGGAGAAATCACTGACAGCGGTCTGAATCTGCGACAAAAGGAAGTGTTTGGCGCGGTATCTGGCGCTATTGATCAAATTGCTCCTCAAATGTTGGTCCAGATGATCACACAATGAATATAGTATGACTTATAATACGAGTCCCAAAATTGTCTTGATTTCTAGCGATGTAGGGGCCCTCAGGAACCGTAGGGAGAACAGATGTTCCTTTGCCTATGGGATGAACCAAGCAATCTTTCTTCCATCTCGGTTGAGCACCAGGAGTCGTCTCCCAAGTTTTGTGATTGGTTACAGCCTACCTTCTTAATGTACAGCATATAATCTGGTGTCTGGCTACCTGGGCCCCGAGACGCTTTTCTACCCGATGCTGCTTTTCCCCATCCCAACTTTCTCGACCTCCTCGATCGGGCTGAGTGCAATCTTAGTTGGCGCCGCATTGCGGCAGTTGCGGCTCGGGGATTGCGGCGGATCCCGCCGGTAAAGTAACATCTTGGCCTTAGGACGAATGACGTATATCAAAGGCCACAAAAGGATGCTTTGTGGTCTGCATCTGCTACTTCGATTACTGTTCAGAGTTGTAATTTCATATTTGCATTGCGAAGGATGATCCTGGTATTCAGTTGACGCATGAAGATGAGATTCATATGACGAAGGACGTTGTTTACGTGCAAATATATGAAACTAGCATGATTGAGCCCCACTGAAAAATCACAATTGGACCCTGCTCCTCGGCTGGTGGAGCTTTTGCTCCACTGGTGGAGGTTGGTGGAAAAAATCCCACTGGGTTGGCCACGGGAACGACCAGTGGAGGTTTGTGAGGTTAGGGAGCCACGGGCAGACCCATAATAACCAGCCCAACAGCCATTCTGTAACCGTTTTTGGCAAACGCCCGTGGATTGTGTCATTCGGTGTGCTAATTTGCATATTCTTGATAGGACCGGTTCAGTCGCCAAATATTTTCATAATTCATAATTATATCCCATGGGTCAGCCCACTGAATTATTTCGCCATCAGACCCAATCTAATCGCAGCCAGTGACGTTGCATGGGCCCACCGAGGGCGTAAATTTGGGCCAGCCAGGCCGGTATCGATATAGTCTAATTAGTAGCTGCGACCTTCCATCGCAGTGCTAATCTATCTTTTCGGTAAATTTTGATGACATGGCGTTTTGGAACCTGAAAGTAACTCCAGTTCACGTTTGTGGGTCCTTATAAAGTTCTGGTTGACTGTGGGCGTTAGCGAGACATGGCCAGCTGACACTACCCATGTGGGCTTGAGACATTCCCCATGGGACACTACCCATGATTACAATAATTATAATAATAATACACAATAATACACAATGGGACACTACCCAAGGTGTTGTTTTATATACTTTTGAGGGGAAAGGTGCTTCGTCAGTGTTGGATTTGCCACTCCCCCTGCTCATAATTTCAACTTTTAACATGTGATTGTACGGAGTGTGCTCTCCCCAATCAATTTGGTCGTGCCCCAGTGACGTAGCCAGGGGGCGAAGGGGGCATCCGTCCCCTAGAAGGCTGAAGAGGACTTTCCAGGCGACCCTCCATGGCCCGTATAAAAATCGGCCTTTCGACGGGGAGGGGACATAACCCTCGTGCACTTTCCATGGATCGGTGGGTGCCCCTTCCTCTTCCATTTCTCATCCTGTGAATGGACCAATATATCGTGTGGCCCTCCCTTTCCCGTACTATCACACGAGGGAACCCAGAAGCCGGGTCTTGAACCGGCTGTTGGAGAAGGGCAATTAAAATATTCCGAGTTCGAGAAAATAAGTTTTCAGATATGGATGGCTAAGAATTAGCTTCCCACATCTGAAGAATGCCAACATGCATCGGGTCTCTGGCTAGCACGCATAAGTGCAAACGTTTGTAGAATTGACCTTGTGGAGGAGGGGGCATCTCCGTGCCCCCTCCCCCTAGATCCGATAGTGATCTTATAGTATATCGGCTGGTAAAATCTGGATTTATCTACGAAAAACCGGAGGGGTGGGCGGATTTCTCCCTCCCCCCTCCCCCCCCCAGGGCGCGTGTTAAGGTACCAACCTTCACTGTTGTTGAGGTCTGAAACCCAATTTGAATTTGACGACACGTCCGACGCTCACGCATGATGCCGACTCAAGGCCACGCCGCCTCGACTCGTCCGACGCTCACGTATGATGCCGACTCAAGGCCACGCCGCCTCGACTCGTCCGACGCTCACGTATGATGCCGACTCAAGGCCACGCCGCCTCGACTCGTCCGACGCTCACGCATGATGCCGACTCAAGGCCGCGCCGCCTCGACTCGTCCGACGCTCACGCATGATGCCGACACAAGGCTGCGCCGCCTCGACTCATCGTCCAGCGTCCTACACCGGAGCTGCCGATAAACACAGGCGGCTGTCTGGGTGTGGTGGGGCGTTTATTCTTCATGGTACGCAGCCGTCAAGTAGGCACTGCTCACTGTCCGTACCAACGACTCCGCCATAAATCACTGTTGCAACCACCCTCCGACAACCAACAACCCCGCCGGCAACCACTGTCCCAGCCACTCTGTCCGACAGCCAACAATCCCGCCAGCAACCGCTGTCCCAGCCACTCTGTCCGATAACCAACAAGCCCGCCAGCAACCACTGTCCCAGCCACTGTCCGTACCGACAACCCCGCCAACAACCACTGTCCGACAACCGACAACTCCGCCAGCAACCACTGTCCGAACCGATGTCTAACAGCCGACAGCTGACAAGCCCGCCGTCGAGAGGACCAGGCACTGCACAAAGCCCGCTCCAACAACGCCGCCCGCAGCGGCACACGACCGACGGGACACAGGAGCGGCGGCGAACGGCGGCGAGCGGCGGCGCCGGACGCTCCCACTCGAGGATCGCTGCATCACAGGCACGCGCACACGTCTGGCGTCTCGCCCGCCTCGCCAGGTGACCTTGCAACCTTGGCTGCCTTGGGACCTTGACTGCCGACACCGGCTGGACATGTCAGCCGCGGCCTATTTATTCCTACGATCTACTCCTGCGGCCTATTTCCCGCGGTGGTCCTATCCCGATCACTCCAAAAGTGGGCAGCAAAAGACGTGGCCATCAGCGGAATACGGGCGGCGCCCGGGGCCGATCGACCGTCATTTCCTCAACTACTGCACCAGCAGCTGCGCCGGCTCCACTCAAGGTGGCAGCCGAGCACGCGCTTGGCGGTGTCGGCAGGCGCGGTCATCCTTCGGCGCGAGCGGAAATGTAAACAGCCGAGCGGCAAACGTTTCAGCAATGCGATTCCATGCTGCATTGCACATTGCACATTGCACATTGCACGAGTTCTCCCCACCAGGCAACACCATTGATCAGTAAGAGGGTCCGAAGCTGGTCGGTGCCTCCGCTGGTGTGAGCGACGTCCCAGCCAGGGGTGGAAGCTATCACCTCATGCCCGCACCCATCAGTGTAGGCATGGGTGTAGATATGCATAAATTATCTGTGTGGCATAAGCAATTCAGAGGGTTATTCTTACCAGCATACATACTCCATAGGTGTGACTCAAAAACTGGAGGTGATTGAAAAACTGCAGCTGATTATTGGGATGGCAGCTGCCAAGCCTGCCCAATAGTGTCTACACCCATGAGCGTAGGAGCTGCTAAAAAATTGGAGAGGGGGAAGAAGAGCAAGCCGATGGCTAGGCCAATTCTTTCCACCGAACGCCGTAAGGTTAATGATTAGGATCGAAGAAAATTGGGGATAGAGCCACGGCGTCTGGCCACCTTGTTACTACGCCCATCCCTTCACCCGTAAGTACGCGGCCGTATCTCACCACTCACATGTCAAGAACATTGGGGCTGCCACAGCTTTGGTTGTTTGAAGCCTGCACATCGTGCTGTGATTGTTCAAAGTGGAGCTAAGGCAATTAGATAACCCGAAGTCAAGGCATCGAACGCATCCGGTTTGACATTTGTGGAAATCACTGAAAATGAAAATCAATGAAAACATCTTGCCAGGAGAGCCCAATTAACTACAAGCATCCCGAAGATAACTTTGATCGAGAGTGCACTCTGCCCCCAGTCCAATGTCAATCCCGACACCATGACCATTCATGTCGGACTTCCCAGAAGCACGGGCATGTGCGCACGCACTGAGCGACCTTGATCTCAGGGTGCTAGAGCTGGTTCCGGTCGCTTTCACCTGAATCAATTCATGCGAATTACTGTGGCATGGCGTTGCGATTTGCCCGAGTTGCCCAAGCGGCGGCAGAGTGTGTGTGACAGCTGTCCTGCCGGCCACACTGGCTGCTACACACGTGACACACCGCGCGGAGTATCTTCGGTTGGTGGAGCGATGCGGGTCCGGCGGGTGGAACTGCTCCCCCACGTCGTTTGCGTCCCACGGCGTCGCATTTGGTCACGGCCACATCCCCTTCTCCGCTGGATGCCGATATTGCAGTGCAATTGCACTCACTCTAACAGCTGATGTCCAATGCGAAATCAGCTCGGCGCTGCAGCTTCCCAATTTGCGTTCATGATGAAGCTTGTCGGCACACACAGCCGACTAAACTTCGCCAACTGTAGCTCTGATGGTGCCAAAACCTCTAAACAGTTCTGGCGGGCCCGATCAGGCCCCTACCTGGCGTCATCACGACTGCCGGCTTCTGGAGCAATGCAGAGTAACAGGAGTAGTTTTACATGGCATGCACTGCGATCGGGAACGACAAGCCCTGATACAGAGGGACCTAACGGCTGTGCCTGACCCCAAGCTGCACACCATGATATCAGAATACATTGTAACGTAGGCTGAAGCCGTGGGATTACAACGACACACACTAACAACGTTGATAAACAATAAACAATCAGTATTCCTGCAACTTAATGGCGGGCGCTGCCAAAAACCGACTTAGCGGGAGATGGCACAGCGCGCCCCAGCTCTGCGCCGAGATCCGGCTGGTCGCCCGACTGCGGTGCCAGCGGTCTCCGACGGTGCCGGTGCCAGCCCGCCGCCTCAGCACGTCCGTGTGGAGCAGCGTTGTGCGCTGCTCCAGCCCTGTCAGTGGTGCAGACTGTCTGCCCGCTCCACCGCCGCCGCATCTGACTTAGAAAGGGCCGGGCGTCACCGCTCCAGCCGCCGCATCTGACTCTGATGGGGCCGGGCGTCACCGCTCCAGCCGCCGCATCTGACTCGGACGGGGCCGGGCGTCACCGCTCCAGCCGCCGCCGCATCTGACTCGGACGGGGCCGGGCGTCACCGCTCCAGCCGCCGCATCTGACTCTGATGGGGCCGGGCGTCACCGCTCCAGCCGCCGCCGCATCTGACTCGGACGGGGCCGGGCGTCACCGCTCCAGCCGCCGCATCTGACTCGGCCGGGCCGGGCGTCACCGCTCCAGCCGCCGAGCAGCCGCCGCCGCATCTGACTCGGACGGGGCCGGGCGTCACCGCTCCAGCCGCCGCCGCATCTGACTCTGATGGGGCCGGGCGTCACCGCTCCAGCCGCCGCCGCATCTGACTCCGGACGGGGCCGGGCGTCACCGCTCCAGCCGCCGCCGCATCTGACTCGGACGGGGCCGGGCGTCACCGCTCCAGCCGCCGCCGCATCTGACTCTGAGGGGCCGGGCGTCACCGCTCCAGCCGCCGCATCTGACTCTGACGGGGCCGGGCGTCACCGCTCCAGCCGCCGCATCTGACTCTGATGGGGCCGGGCGTCACCGCTCCAGCCGCCGCATCTGACTCTGATGGGGCCGGGCGTCACCGCTCCAGCCGCCGCATCTGACTCGGCCGTGGCCGGGCGTCACCGCTCCAGCCGCCGCATCTGACTCGGCCGTGGCCGGGCGTCACCGCTCCAGCCGCCGCATCTGACTCGGACGGGGCCGGGCGTCACCGCTCCAGCCGCCGCCGCATCTGACTCTGATGGGGCCGGGCGTCACCGCTCCAGCCGCCGCATCTGACTCTGATGGGGCCGGGCGTCACCGCTCCAGCCGCCGCATCTGACTCGGACAGGGCCGGGCGTCACCGCTCCAGCCGCCGCATCTGACTCTGATCGGGCCGGGCGTCACCGCTCCAGCCGCCGCATCTGACTCTGATGGGGCCGGGCGTCACCGCTCCAGCCGCCGCATCTGACTCGGCCAGTGGCCGGGCGTCACCGCTCCAGCCGCCGCATCTGACTCGGATGGGGCCGGGCGTCACCGCTCCAGCCGCCGCCGCATCTGACTCGGACGGGGCCGGGCGTCACCGCTCCAGCCGCCGCCGGACGGCGCAGCTGGAGCCGGCCACTCCGCAGCCGAGCGCGGCGCCACCGTCGCGCGCCGCGGTGACGTCACAGACAGACCCAGAGTCCACTCAGCCACTGGCGCCGACGGCCTTCAGTTCGGAAAACACGTCGGTGAAGAAGCGGGGGTCGGCGTTGATGTTGAGCATCTGTTCGCTGAGCCGGTCGATCATGTCGACGCAGCGGTCCCAGAAGCGCTCCCGACTGCCGCCCACCAGGAACGGCTTCAGCGGGTAGGAGATCTGCCGGCGCATCACACATCGTCACGGTCACACGCCGTCCACACAGCGTCACGGTCACACACCACCCACACAGCGTCACGGTCACACACCATCCACACAGCGTCACGGTCACACACCATCCACACATCGTCACGGTCACACACCATCCACACAGCGTCACGGCCACCACACACCACCCACACAGCGTCACGGTCACACACCATCCACACAGCGTCACGGTCACACACCATCCACACAGCGTCACGGTCACACACCATCCACACAGCGTCACGGTCACACACCATCCACACAGCGTCACGGTCACACACCATCCACACATCGTCACGGTCACACACCATCCACACAGCGTCACGGTCACACACCATCCACACCTCGTCACGGTCACACACCATCCACACAGCGTCACGGTCACACACCATCCACACAGCGTCACGGTCACACACCATCCACACAGCGTCACGGTCACACACCATCCACACAGCGTCACGGTCACACACCACCCACACAGCGTCACGGTCACACACCATCCACACAGCGTCACGGTCACACACCATCCACACAGCGCCACGGTCACACGCCGTCCACACAGCGTCACGGTCACACACCATCCACACATCGTCACGGTCACACACCATCCACACAGCGTCACGGTCACACACCATCCACACAGCGTCACGGTCACACACCATCCACACAGCGTCACGGTCACACACCATCCACACATCGTCACGGTCACACACCATCCACACATCGTCACGGTCACACACCATCCACACACAGCGTCACGGTCACACACCATCCACACATCGTCACGGTCACACACCATCCACACATCGTCACGGTCACACACCATCCACACATCGTCACGGTCACACACCATCCACACATCGTCACGGTCACACACCATCCACACAGCGTCACGGTCACACACCATCCACACAGCGTCACGGTCACACACCACCCACACAGCGTCACGGTCACACACCATCCACACAGCGTCACGGTCACCACACACCATCCACACATCGTCACGGTCACACACCATCCACACCTCGTCACGACGGTCACACACCATCCACACAGCGTCACGGTCACACACCATCCACACAGCGTCACGGTCACCACACACCATCCACACATCGTCACGGTCACACACCATCCACACAGCGTCACGGTCACCACACACCATCCACACCTCGTCACGGTCACACACCATCCACACATCGTCACGGTCACCACACCACATCCACACAGCGTCACGGTCACACACCATCCACACAGTGTCACGGTCACCACACACCATCCACACATCGTCACGGTCACCACACACCATCCACACATCGTCACGGTCACCTACCATCCACACATCGTTGCGGCCACACACAGTCCACACATCGTCACGGTTGCACACCATCCACACATCGTCACGGTCACCACACACCATCCAAACATCGTCACGGTCACACACCGTCCATACATCGTCACAGTCACCACACACCATCCAAACATCGTCACGGTCACACGCCGTCCACACAGCGTCACGGTCACACACCATCCACACAGTGTCACGGTCACACACCACCCACACAGCGTCACGGTCACACACCATCCATTCTGGAAAATCGTACTTGCATGGACATCAGCACATTTGGGAATTTCATCGCCAGAGACATTTTCATCCGCTACATCCACACAACGTTGGTATTTTAATAATGTGACTATCAATTTAGCCGCCCCGGTAGCTCAGTTGATTAGAGCGCTGACCTTCCACTTGCCTCCCCTGTCCTGGTAGGACAAGCTTAGAGTCGCTTCACGCGCTCACGTTTTGTTCCAGACTGGCAGGGTCACTTGGCAACAGGTACGATAAGGTCGAGGACGAGCTAACTGGGTAGCCGTGTTGGTGCATTGACAGCACGTTAAACCTTCGGTCAAAATTCTGTTGTTAAACCGGAATTCATTGATCGGGTGGTGGGACCAGAGTTCACGTGAAAAGCTCTGCTTCGCAAAAGAACCCTGGTACATGAAGCCACCTCAGGAAAAATTCCGACTAAGATTGTTTTCCTAATTAAATACCAGCTGACTTACGTGCCATGTGCTCCTCGCCACTGCACTGATCTTTTTTTGGGGGGTGTGAAGCAGAATACCTCCGCTATCCAGTAGGTTATGGCCGGTAGCTTAATTCGCGTCACACTACTCAGTTTCCGTTAACTTATTTGAGTTCAAGATTAGCCGAGGTGTTGCCGATAATTTATCGTAGTGAAATAATGTAGAAGGGTCAGTAGGTGAAGACGTGGCCAGCTAAGTCCACATGGGTGTATAATTGTCGCCTTCAGCAATAATTGCTGCATCAGAACTAACCATCGATATAGCAATTTAGACCGTCCAAATGCTTCCTAAAATACATGAACGCTGAGCATGCTCAAGACGTCCACCAGGGTGAGCATACCTCAGCAAATTTGCCCGTGAATATATCCACATGCTTGCGTGTGTGTGTGTGTGTGTGTGTGTGTGTGTGTGTGTGTGTGTGTGTGTGTGTGTGTGTGTGTGTGTGTGTGTGTGTGTGTGTGTGTGTGTGTGTGTTGTGTGTGTGTTTGTTTTTTGTGTGTGTGTGTGTGTGTGCGTGCGTGCGTGCGTGCGTGTGTGCGTGCGTGTGCGTGTGCGTGCTTGTATGATGTATGGTGTTGCTCACAATGCTTTCAGTTGGGATCAGTTCCAGTGTTGGGGCCGAAATTACAATCAATAACACTTCCAGAACCATTGCAAATGGTTCCATGTAATCATATGCAATAAGAGTTAATCAGTTTCTTGGAAGTCAGGAGAAGGGAGAAGGTGGCAATATAATAAAATTTCGCCTGCATTCATTTGGTAATATTAGACGGTGTCCAGGCCGCATAAAGACATGCCAAATATTTGACAATTACCACTTCTTCCTCCCGCTTGACATCCGAGAAGCTGATCAACTCTGATCTGATCTGATCCATCTGGGAAAAAAGTGTGCAAGGCTTTATCGAACAACTTTTAACGACATGCGTCCACAATTAAGCCTCCTCGAGTATTATGCTAGCGAGTTGAAGTGATCGTTTGTTGTGAGTTGGTCGCGTTTATGCTTGCCAGGTACTTTCTATCAAGAAGACAATTAGATAGACATCAATATCACTGAACATCATGATATATCATCAATATAGCATGAAACCGAACTTACCAAACATAGACCATTGGTGGCGTCACCGTTAAAAATAAGGAATATGAATTCATATATTATGAAAGCTAAGCGCATTACTCACATTAGCGTTTCGAAGATAGGCTTGAAAACCGAATGGCGTTAAAAAATCTTATAGTGAATTTGCGGACAATATCCTGGTGCGCCTTCAATGTACGGTTTTACAGCCAATGCGATAAGCCACCCGCAATTATTTCCGCATTGCTTTTCAAGGTGCACACCTAACATTTTGTCCTAGGTTGCGCTTCATGGGAAAAATGTTTCGCTTCATGGTTCTTATTCCGTCAGTTTCACCTGTGTCACCGAATGTGTGCTATTGCGACGGATAAAACTGCGATAGCAATAATTATACGCGACATTGCTTCCGCAAACATGTCAACAGCATTTGCTTCCAAACGATATAACGTCTGCTCTAAAGACTTATGCGCGGCATTAGTATAACACTACGAAGCTTCTACTTCATAGCTTATGCCGTCATAACGTGTAATAGAAAGCGTACATGGCGTTTACTTCAGCAACCGCGGCAGGAGATGCTGGAGGCTGCAGCACTTCTGGCACTCAAACACCAGGCTGGAACATACGGTCCTCTCGACGATCGACGACACTCGAGACAAAATCGCATTTGCAGCACAATTCGCGCGAGTGGTAAGAACCGATGGAAGCAGGTCCCCGCCCATATTTCAGTTTCGGAAGTGACATTTTCAGCGAAGTTTTGCCAACTTTAATATTGTATGGGAAGAAGATGAGCGACAGTCTGCAATGATGCCAAATCTGTAGATATGTCGATTTTCAGTGGTTAGGCTTCGGCTAATCTGATGTAAAAATCCTTTCCCCTCCCCTCTCCCAACTGGCCGGCTTCACACCTATGATACAGCACAACATAGTGGCCAGGCCCTAGTCAAAACTCCCCCCACACCCACCCACTAATGGAGCTTCGCTGACATTAACGTGACCTCGGCAGCAGTTGGCTCAGAACAGACGCCACCCCGCTTATGGAGCTCCGCTGACATTAACGTGACCTCGGCAGCAGTTGGCTCAAAACAGCCGCCACCCCGCTGATGAGGTTCCGCTGACATTAACGTGACCTCGGCAGCAGTTGGCTCCGAACAGACCCCACCCCGCTGGTGAGGTTCCGCTGACATTAACGTGACCTCGGCAGCAGTTGGCTCCGAACAGACCCCACCCCGCTGGTGAGGTTCCGCTGACATTAACGTGACCTCGGCAGCAGTTGGCTCCGAACAGACCCCACCCCGCTGATGAGGTTCCGCTGACATTAACGTGACCTCGGCAGCAGTTGGCTCAGAACAGACGCCACCCCGCTTATGGAGCTCCGCTGACATTAACGTGACCTCGGCAGCAGTTGGCTCAAAACAGCCGCCACCCCGCTGATGAGGTTCCGCTGACATTAACGTGACCTCGGCAGCAGTTGGCTCCGAACAGACCCCACCCCGCTGGTGAGGTTCTGCTGACATGAATGTCGTCTCGGCAGCAGTTATCCTCAAAGAGACACAAACAGTTGTTAGTTGCTCTGATTTAGAAAGCCCAGAGTTTGACGCCACCCACAAAAAGACTCCAATTGTGCTTGCTTTTGTCGTATTAGGTGAATTCAGGGCATCATTTGCTAGCCACGTTGCGCCCCCGGGTGGGGGTGAGAAGATCGTACCCCGGTTGAGAACCACTATAGTGGAAGCTAGGTCGCGTATAACTATTTGAAATAGAAGCTGTGTCTAGTAGTAGCTATGTCGCATATCAGTATTCGCAGGGGAGGCAATGGCGCAGATAAGTTAAGTCTGTAGAATATTTTGTATTTGAAACATTGTCGGGTATGAGTATATGGTGTATATATTTTGTCCTGCATATTTTATGCACATTGTGCATATTGTGCAGGGTGGCATCAATGTTGTATTACATTTGGGGTGGCATCAAATACATGTATTTGCAGCATAGATATTGTGTAAGAATAAATACTAAAGAAGTTTGTTTTACTAAAAGCAGGGATAAAACTTCTATGCTTGTGTTCCGGCCACTTCTGCGGGTTTGAGTGGAAACCTTTTTTCATTTCAATGCTTTAATATAGCAGTTTATTGATTAACCCACCCTAGTCTGAGTTTGCCCGTCCCATTGATCTAATATTTGGTCGCACTGTAGGATACTGATGAGGTGCTCCTTATGATCAAAAGTACCAACGGGTCTTAAAGAAAAAGTTTTGTCTTGTAGGACTAATGTCCCGGGTAAGTAAAACATGCATAATCGTGTATGAGAATATGCATCATGTTTTTCCTGTAAAATTGATGTGACCCCAGTGTATAAATAGTTGAAATAAAAGTAATGGCGCGTATAAGCAAGGACTGCAGAAGTTTTGTAGTACAGCTCATGGTGGGTATAAGCATTTGAAGTAGAAGTTGCACTGTGCGCACCAATGTCGTGTATATGTTTTTGCAATAGAGGTATTTTCTCATATAAGTGAAGATTGTAGACGTCTTTGTAGTGGAATCAACAACGGGTATGCACTTTTATTAGAAGCTGTGTTGCATAGAGCTAACAGCGTGTCTGAGTGCTAGCAGTCGAAGTTAAGTCGTGCCACTTTTGTCGTTCACAACTTTTGCAGCGCGCACTAATGTCGTGGAGCCAGTTCGCCGCAGTCCGTTCCGTGATGAACGCTGCGCCGCACCACTTCGCAGTGTGGCGGGTCAGCGTACCATCCAGTCCGGTAATTGCGAGCGTGTGTGGTGTGCCGGAGGATCCAATACACATTCTACGACGGGTCTCCATTATTGCCATGACCGTGTTAGACGATTGATTTGTCGGACGTCGCACTCAGCCACACCATGCTGTAGGCAATGCCATGTCAGCTGCCCTGCGGACGCAATAACGCCTGGTCGTGTGGGCAGTGGCAGATCCATAAACAATAGGGTCATACCCCCTGGGTCTTTTCGGGTCCCACGGAGGCCATTGAACACGTTGTGCTTAAAAAAGGCCGCAACGAAGTACAAATGCATTCATAGCTTCAGAGAGTATTCGGGCGACCGTGTCTCAGTCCCATTCGTGTATAAGTCCCGACAAATGAAGAGACATAAGCCAACGTGAGGGCCCTTGGACCGACGTGACGGACCCTTGGGCCGACGTGAGGGACCCTCGGGCCGACGTGAAGAGTCTCTGTGCTAAGCACAGGGGTCCCGAGCTGATGGAGATGATTCCAGACCGATAAAGAGAGCCTCCGAGTCCCGAAGCCCTCGAAAATCGTCAATGTGGATAAGCTTTGATGTAGTGTTTCATATATGTTTGATGCAATTTCGTGTAAGTGTTTATCTTGAGTTGATGAATTCTGACGCAGAATGTCGTCGTGCATTGGTGCGCTTTGATGTAGACGTTCATCCAGGATTGACATGTTTTGATACGGATGGTCATCTAATGTTGGTGAGATTTGGTGCGGACAATTTTAGATTCTGGTGCGTCTTGGCGACCCCTTTGTCATGCTTTGACTGAGGCTCAATTTTGCTTCGCTCAGCGAGACTTGTTACGTGAGCCACGGTGCGTCGACGCTTCTCAACACATCTACTGGCCTTTGGCTATCAGCTCCGTGGGGAAGCGTGGGGTTGCGGGCGTTGATTTTCGGAAATTGCTGGGGAGGGCACAAAACATGAAGGTAATGGACACACACAAATGGATTGGGGGAGGGTACACTCCATAGGATCCCATGTTGCAAGTCGTTTTTTTTAAAGGGGAAGTCAGTATTTGAGGGTAGCACTTGCCCCCTCAAGCGTATATAAAACAAGACTTTGGGTAGGGTACAATTTGAACGGGCAAGGGAAACTTTGAATGAGAGTGATGAAATGAGGTGATATTGGATTTAGTGCCCTTCTCTCAAAGAAATAAGGGATGTCAAAGTCTAGGGAACACCAAAACTTTGGCGTGCACGTAAGCAAGGAATCTGATCGGGATCGGCGAATTTACTCCTTAAAAATGAAGAAATGTGTACTCCTGGGGGATTTCCCTCCCGCTAACATGTTGTTTAGCCCGTGTGTCTGTGTGCAACACACTATGCTTTTAGTGGGTGAGGCCACCGTCTCACCATTCATACGTTACACAGGTCATACAGCGCCAGGAGTGTAACTCACCTCGTTTCCCATGTACGAGTAGGAGAGGTAGAGACAAGTGAGCACGACTGCCTGAAGTTCTCGCTCTGACGTCACTTCATCCGAGGTCACCATCTCGCGCACCATCATGTAGACAAACACCACGTTCGCTGGGTTGATGAATGTTATATCCTGAAATGCAGCCAGAAGACCTGGATGAGTGGTGCGTACTGATATATATATATATATATATATATATATATATATATATATATAAATATATATATATATATATTACATAAAAATATATATAAATAAATATATATATAATAATAAAAAAATAATATAATAATAATATATATATATATATATATATATATATATATATATATATATATATATATATATATGCATCGTTCACAGGCACTCGGTCTGTCGCTCCAATTCGGCAAACGCTTTGCGTGGTAGAAGGGAATATATCAATATTTTAAAGTTCACTCTGCAAGCAAGGCCCATAAGCGTAATGCTATTTGGATATGCATATGGAGAAGCGGGCATGATTCGAACACTTTTTCTCTTGCGGAATAATTAATTGTGTTGAAAAGTAAGAATTTTCAACCAACGGCGTCTGGCATCATTTGCTGGATATATATGCGCGGCCCATACATTGGAGCACATTCACCAGCTTTGGTGGCAGAGGGCCTTAGGTGGATCCGCCTGAACTTTCCAGATTTACTCCACTGCCGCGTTAGTGCCAATCACGAGAAAATGTGGACTTAAAGCCTTTCCAGCGGTGGACTTCGGCTGGAACGTGGTATACAATATTTGTTCTTTCCCGTGCTCAAACAACACTTGGACGCCCGCAGCTCTTTTCGTGTTAGCTTGACATACATATATATCCCTTTGTTGGGTGCATACTGGATCAAAATGGCTCGAAGCCTGCTTGGGATCTGACAGCCAATAACTATCTGCAGACCACACCCTGGTTCGGTAGGCAACCAGCGTTTCCGCACAGCTCAAATATTAACATCGGCTCGGCAGTACGGCTTGTGAGTTAAATTCAGTTTTGTTGTCCAGTGATCCGAAAACATCATCGTCGTTTTCGAACAAAAATTGTTAGTTGAAATGGTTTGAGAAAGCAATGTAATCGGGACTCTAACTTCTAGGTAATATGCTCGTCAGCATTTGACATTCCAGATGAAATGAGCCCAACTCATGCCCAGCCTTCCACAGAAACAGCTGAATCTGAAATATTCTCGTTGAGTTCTAGTCCCACTGATCAACTACGCGGATGCATGCAGACAGACGCAACACGTCGTTGGTAGATCACCATCGAAGCTGTAATTACATGTTTCAAAGCTGTTGTCCGCAACAGGACTGCATTCCTTTCCATGTTCATCGGTTCAGTCCCCATGCTCTTTGGCCACGTTGGCTGTGCCTCACTGACTTCTGTGCTGCTGGTAGGGAGTAGCCTATGCTGCATACCTCAACGTTGAAAATGTGTGTATGGGCGGCAACAATACAATCTGCATAATGCAAGATGATCGGATAAACACATATAAATGAAAAGGTGCATATTTCAATTATTTATCGGTCCAACAATACAACTTGGTGTCATTCGATGCTTGGAGAGGGGCAACATGTGCAATAGCTATGAAGCTTAACATGATTGACAGCGGGAGCTGATCCACAGTAGGACCTATGGGATTCTGTGCTAAATCCAGGAGATATTTCATGAGCAATCATTGAGAGGGCAGTGGTTCACCTAAATTATAGCAAACCACACCTCTGAGTATTTACAACATACACACGCATTTTCTCCTGCATCGATGCATATGCTCCACATGTTGCGGCAAATTCACGATGAACACCAGTGTTGTCAGGGAAAGTTCAGTCTCTTCGTGATTCGGACTGTATTTTACTTCAAGCATCCCAGCACTATCGCCATAATTTGTATCTAATGCAAACTTTTGCAGGTAAAAATACACGACACTGGCTCCACGAAGCGACGTACGAATCGGTCGTCCATAGTCGGTGGTGCCACGTTGTTCGCGCTGCGGCCCCTCAATCATTGATTTGGCCCTCATTCATATGGCCCTTTAATCATCGATTTAACCCTCCCAGTCAGGTTGAAGCTTAACAATTTGGTCTATGGTGTGCATACACTAGATACAAATATATTTCGACTCAGCTATTGCCATTAAAAAGGTCATCCTCCCACTCCCCAACCAACGTCATAGAGTGACACCCATTCTCATAGTTGTTGACACGATAAATACAGCGCTTGGGCGGTGAACCTTCCCCGTTTTAGCCCAGCATTGGCGGCAGGGGTATCCAACCGTGCGTCAGTGTCTGGCGGAGGGAATTTTCCATACTCTCCCGCCTACCTCCAAAATCGCTGCGCCAATTTCGAACATTTAAACGGCAATCACCATCTCCATGCCTTGTGAGCTCAGGACATACCAGGCGTCTTGTTTGAAGCGAAATATGGTCGCCGATCAAGGCCAGCACCCTAAAAAGGACGCGTTCTCTGACCACCATGCTAGTGAGACGGAATGCAATAGCTCAGGATATGTCTGCCAGAAAGGTGAACTCCGGTGAATTGTGCGGTGCGGGGAGCTGTTAGTTGGCTGGCCCCCAACGTCCATCGACAAGTCGTCGTCGTCGCCGGCACCCCCCCCCCCTGCCCGCCCACGTCGACAATCCGTGACCTTTGGAGGCCATACTTCGGTCAACTTTAAGGTATTGACTTGAAATTTGGCACACGTATGCAGAGCCTTGAGCCTCCTATGTCACACTCCACATCGTTGAAAATACTTATGAACACTTGGAAATGTTCTATGCCTACAAATCACAGTTTTGGCAAACAATTCATATTTTCATCCGACCGTATATATTAAAATTAAGAGATAGTAGTTCCATAGAGTTGTTGTCGGGTTACGCCCGAGCAAAATGAATGGCATATCGTCTTAAAGCTGTAGTTTTAGCAAATTTTATACCGTAGCTTTTTAAGAGCAAAATGTCAGGGAGTGCGATGTCACTCTAACCTCATTCATGTATGGCCCATTGTGAACCGAAATCTGTCCTGTTGTCAAAGTGTGTATAATTAATGAAAGAAAGGTACTACAAATGTTATCTTAGTATATTTATCTATATGGGATGTATCGCCAACATTCGCCAGGGATGGGGCTGAGAGACCAGAAGACACCCTCCCCACCCCCACGTGTCAGTCAATGGAGTGTTCAACTTAGCTATGAGCAAAGTATTTGTTTTTCAGTATCCTAGCGATCGGCGCGCATGCATATGTCCATGGCCACGGCGCGATATACAATGCAAATTTCAACTCACGTATAGCTCTAAGCAATGAGTTGAGATGGGAGGAAGTACGCAGTTGACCTCATTTCTATGCCCCAGGAACCCTAACCACGAACTGCATGGCCGCTGGAGAAGAATAATTAACTTAAGAGTGACCGGCCCTTCTTGCGGCCACTTGTTTCGTGATTACTAATAATACGATAAACCGGGTACGGCGGCGATGGCGGGTTCGCTGGTCAGTCCCCCGGGTCAGTGACATGTGGAGGTGGACGAGGGCGCGAGTTATCTGATGAGCCGAGTATGGTCGCGATGGCGGGCTGGCAGGTCAGTACCCCGGGTTAATGACCTGTGGAGGTGGCTGGAGGTGGGAATGATCTGACGAGCCAGATAAGACCTCGGTGGCGGGCTGGCAGGTCAGTACCCCGGGTTAATGACCTGTGGAGGTGGCTGGAGGTGGGAATGATCTGACGAGCCAGATAAGACCTCGGTGGCGGGCTGGCAGGTCAGTCCCCCGGGTTAATGACCTGCGAAGGTGGCTGGGGGTGGGAATGATCTGACGAGCCAGATAAGACCTCGGTGGCGGGCTGGCGGGTCAGTCTCCCGGGTCAATGACCTGCGAAGGTGGCTGGGGGTGGGAATGATCTGACGAGCCAGATAAGACCTCGGTGGCGGGCTGGCGGGTCAGTCCCCCGAGTCAGTGGCCTGAGGATATGTCCGATGGTGGGAATGATCCGAAGAGCCGGATACGACTGTGTAAACGGAGTGACAGAAGTTACAGAAATTAGACAATAGAGGAAGAGGGGAATTTCGTGTTGCTGACATGTGCTTTGAGAAACGTGATACAGCCTGACCTCGGACAAACTTTCTTCCGTAACATGCACAACGATGGTGTGCTTACCACGAGGTCCTTGTGCCAATAACGTTTTCGTAAATTTGTTTCACAAGTTCTGTTGCCGTGCGAATTCACAGTAGCGTGGGCGGCCGGAAAACACTTTCCAGGAAGTACACGAGCCAGAGCACGACATAATGAGTGGTCACGGTACAGGTATTCAAGGTCTATTTGAATGTTTAGTGTGCTCCTTAGCAGTGGTGCTCAATCTCAGCCGCTGCAGGTTCGCAAAATTTTGAAGTTCCGGCGAACGAATTGTGTTTTGAGATCATGGAGGTAAGCAACATTTTGATACATATTCTCTCTCTGTCTCGCAGCTAAAACGCATTAAAGTCAGTGTGGCGGAATGGGGGGAATGGGCGGCAGGCAATCAGCGAAATGAGGATGGAAGGGCGCCGGGGTCAGAAGTGAAATACAAGTCCTCTTCAGCTTGAACCCAGCGTTTGGAACGCTGAATATCATCTGCATTAGTAAAGCTTTGGATTTTCCACATTACGTGCGAAGGGCACCGTTTATCCTTATTACTATCTAAAAGTCAAATGTATCGGTTCGTTTTCCAAAGTATGCCACTGACATCTGAAACCGTCACTTCACGGAAACAATATTAGGCAAATTCCGAGTTGCATGTCCTTGCAGCAGTAGGTTGCTGGTCACCTGCTCACTCTGCCAACCCTGCAGTGGTAGGTTACTGTTCACCTACCAACACTGCAGCAGCAGGTTACTGCCCAACTGCCGACCCTGCAGCAGCAGATTGCTGCTTACCTGTCAACACTGCAGCAACAAGTTATTGCTCATCTGTCAACCCTGCAGCAGCATGACATTCTCACCTGCCAACCCTGCAACAGCAGGTTGCGATCGACGGTGCGCAGCCACAGGATGGCGTCTGCGGCCCGAAAGTTGGTCAGATGGTCGCAGCGACGCTGCAGGAACAGGCCGAGACACTTGAGCAGCTCGGAGGTGGAAGCCTGAATGACAGTCTTGCGGCCGGGACTGACCACCGCCGGCGTGAGGACGGCGCGCGGCAGCCGCTCGCGCCGGTCGGACGTCACGCGGGCCACGTCCAGGTGCGCCACGGCCGCCGCCGCCGTCTTCAGGCTGTAGCAGGACAGCGTCGTCTGGATGTTCTTGTTGTTGTCGACGCGCGGGTGGACGCTGTCCAGCGGCGGCCGGCCGGGGCGCGGCCCGCGCGCCGCCGGGTTCTGGTTGGTGTCCAACCGCTTCTTGCCCGACGTGGAGAAGCGTCTCCAGCTGAGCGCCTGGATGAAGTTGGAGTGCTTCTTGAGGCTGCGCTCGGCGTCGGCCGGCAGCGAGTTGGCGTTCTCGTTGCCGGCGCGCTCTCGCCGCGACCGGTGGTGCATGGCGTCGTATGCGGCATTGCTCGCCTGGCGGTCGGGCCGGTCGGCGTAGGCGCGCCGCTCGTGCGGGCTGAAGGACAGCACGGTGCCCATGCTGCCGCCGACCACGGCCACGGCCTCCAGCGAGCGCGACCGGGCCAACACCTTCGCGGCTGCACGGTACGGCGGGATCAGCGACGCGGCGTGGCCGGCGTGCTCATGGTGGAGGCGGCGGCAGATGGCGGCTGGCGCGCCGCTCCGCCGCCCGGCCGCCGCTGATCGATGACGCCACGCGCAGCCGCGCCGCCTCCGTCTCCATGACAACCCGACCACGGCAGACGTGACACACGCGGCCATTGATTGCGGCACGGGCCGTGGCTGAGGACGGCGTCGCTGGGCCGGCGGCTGACCTTGACCCGGTAACACGGACCGGTGCCGTTCACGCCCGTTCCGCGGTCGATTATTCAGATAACATGAAGTCGGCGGATTGGCCACGTCTGTCGATCGCAGTGTGCCCGCCGCCCACCCGATACCCTCTACTCGCCCGCGCTGATCGAGACGTCCCCACCACCCGACACCCTCTACTCGCCCACGCTAATCGAGACGTCCCCACCACCCGGCACCCTCTACTCGCCCACCCTGGTCGAGGCGACCCCACCACCCGACACCCTGTACTCCCCATGCTGATCGAGGCGTCCCCTCTACCCGACACCATGCACTCGCCCACGCTGATCGAGACGACCCTACCACCCGACACCCTGCACTCGCCCACGCCGGCTGGGGTGTACCTACCACCCACCCTCACCGTGCGTTCTATGAACCTTACTCACATAATATCCGGAACGTGCAGATATATTAGTCTGCACGGTCTGTCGAATAGGCCATACAATGTCCAATTCGCTGGAGTAGGCTGTCCGACGTAAGCTCCAATCGTCCTCTGGGATGCTAGCGTTAAGGCCTCCACAAATAGGCAGCGGTGGGTGCCAGTGTGGCGGTGCCGTGCTCCTCCCGAGCCATAGCAATTAAAAAGGCCACTTATCGAAAGCCGTGCCATGGGGGCAGTGAGAGGTGAGGGTTCGCTGCGCTCTTCTCAGCTGTGGAATTGCATCATTATCCATGTAATGTCGTTGCACGAAAGAAACAATGTAAGAATATGTCATCCTCTGCTCAAGCTCAGATAACACGAAATAATAATAGTAATAACATTGATAGTGTACAACAAAATAATATGTAATTATAATGCGTGATAAAATGTGCAAATACGTGCAGCCGACTTCGATGTATAGTGTGCATGATTTCATCAAGATTGAGGAGCATACATTTTAATAGTACTGTGGGGACACAGTTCGACAATAGGACAACCAATTTCGTCGTCAGCGCGTGGGAAGCAAGTGCACCCCCACCGAAGAGGTGTGGCCGTTACCGGTGTTATTATAAGGGCCGTGTTCACTTCTCAAATTCGTGTACGATATGCCGAGTTGCCGAAGCTGTTTAGGTACGTTGCTGCAATATTTGTTTACTTTTCCTAGAATGTTACGTAGAAAGGTGGATATGAAGAGAAGCTCCAGTGCAGCTGCCAATCTTCAAAGATCAAAGATCAAAGATCCACCCATCCCAGAGCTGATTACATATGCCAAATGAGAACATCCATTAGGGTCGGTAATCAGGACAGCATGGTTCTCATCAGGGAACCAAATTATCCCGCGTAGCTGCGGACTTCATTTCGTGACCCAAGAACGCGCCCAACTTCGCAGCTCTCACCCAGAAACGTTAGGTGGGTGTTGGCGTCGTGACCGTTCCTGTTGTTTTCATGGCTTCTGCCGGCAATTCTATAACGTCGGCTATTGACAGCCGGAATGACGGCGAGATGGCGTATTTAATGAAATTTGGATGCAATTTGACAGAACTCTCGGTCCGAGCACCGTTGCTTAAACGCATTAACGATCCTCATTTTCGGAACTTCAAGTCTCAAGGCTCAGACCAAATTCAATCTCCCAACTCCAGGCTGCATCCGCTCCGACTGCTCCGCCTCATGCCCTATCCCACTTATCCCTCTGCTCTATTTTCTCAAACTTTCTCATCATATAGGCCAAAACGACCGGAAGCATGCTTAGTAGACTTTGATCAATTAAAAACCAACCAATCTCATTTTCCTATTTTTTCTGCATTTCTCAAACCAGTCATGACCCATGATGGCCGGGCAAGATCGAATGAGCTCTATTTATAACATCTGCGGACGTCGGCACTGCCGGGACGGCAAGGGCGTGCACGTGTGTACCTGTAGCTACTACTGGATTAGCGAAATGCTCTGGCATGACTACATGAAGGGAAATTTAGTCAATCCAATTATCTACAGAGAATTTGCTTGCAGTGGACGGAGCTCTTTCGGAACAATTGTAGTGGGGAGGAATGGCAAGTGTTCTTTTTTTCATGCCATTATTTCCAGTTAATTCATGGATGCAGTGGCGGATCTAGAAGCATGGCTTCCGACTGGCTTAGGGAGAGGAGCAAATAAATATATCCGATTTCGAAAAAAAAATGTTCGGATGTGAACAGCTTATATTCGTTCGGTGCAGTTATGATGGTGTCTCATAGTGTCTCATGAAATGTTTTGAGATTTCGGGAAAATGTAATTTTAGTGCAAAAGTTTGGAAAAATTGATCTTCTGGGTGGTTAGTTAGTTGTTTGGGTTTAGGGCGCTTCGACCAGTTTTGATCATTCGTGCCCATGGTGGGGAGAGGCATGACCACTGTGCTTCACCACCCCTAGAAACACCAGTGCATAGATACCGTGCTACACCTCATCGACATTGGTGGCGGAAGGCAGGTTCCACCAAAACTATGAAAAGTTTCACAATGTGCCCGCGTAAAGATTTGTCCACACTCGGCGTGCCCATGTCGCTGCACACTTCATCCATCGGACACGAAATGTCAGCTGGTGGTCTGGTGCAGCACCCACTAAGGCTGGTGTAGCGCTCACTAGAGGCTCTCGTTGCATCAGCAAACAAAAGTAGCCACGAGACTCACGAGACACTGTCTTCGACCAATACCGGCGCTTGCCGTCACGAAATATATGCGTCGTGCTGTACACGAAATATATGCAAATGACTGACGTCATGACCAACGTAAAATAAGAGACAAACTTCTCAAGACACCCACTGCCAATTATGTGCACAACAGAACAGCTCCAGATCGCCGTCATCGTACTCCACGCTGCTGGCCGGCCGACACTTCGAAGGAGCAGCTGGCGTTGCGCTGATGCGGAGCTCGTCAAGTAGTTGGGGTATGAAAGGTGGCGGGGGCTGACTATCCAGTCGTCACGTAGTTGGGGTACGAGAGGTGGCTGGGTGGGGGGCGGCTGACTATCCAGTCGTCACGTAGCTGGGGTATGAGAGATGGCTGGGTGGGGGGCGGCTGACTATCCAGTCCTGAGCTCGTCACGTAGTTGGGGTATGAGAGGTGGCTGGGTGGGGGGCGGCTGACTATCCAGTCCTGAGCTCGTCACGTAGTTGGGGTATGAAAGGTGGCTGGGTGGGGGGGGGGGGCGGCTGACTATCCAGTCCTGAGCTCGTTACGTAGTTGGGGTATGAAAGGTGGCGGGGGCTGACTATCCAGTCCTGAGCTCGTTACGTAGTTGCGGTATGAGAGGTGGCTGGGTGGGGGGGGGAGGGGCGGCTGACTATCCAGCCCTGAGCTCGTCACGTAGTTGGGGTATGAAAGGTGGCGGGGGCTGACTATCCAGTCCGGATCTCGTCACGTAGTTGGGGTATGAGAGGTGGCTGGGGGCTGACTATCCAGTCCGGAGCTCGTCACGTAGTTGGGGTATGAGAGGTGGCTGGGGGCTGACTATCCAGTCGTCACGTAGTTGGGGTATGAGAGGTGGCTGGGGGCTGACTATCCAGTCGTCACGTAGTTGCGGTATGAGAGGTGGCTGGGGGCTGACTATCCAGTCCGGAGCTCGTCACGTAGTTGGGGTATGAGAGGTGGCTGGGGCTGACTATCCGGTCGTCACGTAGTTGGGGTACGAGAGGTGGCTGGGTGGGGGCGGCTGACTATCCAGTCCTGAGCTCGTCACGTAGTTGCGGTATGAGAGGTGGCTGGGGGCTGACTATCCAGTCCGGAGCTCGTCACGTAGTTGCGGTATGAGAGGTGGCTGGATGGGCGACTGCCCAGTCCGGAAGTTGACTATCTTGCGGTGTCGCCGGCACACCGGACCCCGGGCCAACACTGTCACACAGCGCGCCGAACAGGGCGCATGTTTCATCTCGAGTGTGTCATTCGCGTCCGTCAGTACCGAGTGTGTCAATCGTGTCAGACCTGAGTGCTTCACGTCAGCCCCTAAAGAGTAAATAGTGTCAGCCAGAGTGTTCCACGTCAGCCCTGACTGTGTCAATCGCGTCAAAACGAGTGCTTTGCATCAGCCGCGAGTGTGTCAATCGTGCCAGCCCAAGTGCTTCGGCTGGTGAGTCGGGACAGTCAGCCCACCAGCGTGTGCGTCAGCCACGTTTGGCCTGACACTCGCGTCAGCTCCACCAGCCACTACCACTGCGTCTCTTTCGTCTCCCTTCACATATCAGTTTCCCTCCTGCAGAACGGCACACTCAAACAGCACCCACCGGTGCAGCAGATTCCACAGCCGCTCCCCATTGTTCCTCTCACCAGTCCGTGGATCTCCTGCCCGGGACAGCGGTTTTCCGTCCTGCCCTATGCATCTGTGAAGTTCCTCTCCAGAACTTGGTGTTCGGTCCACTCATCTCCGACCAAGTGTGTGTGTGTGATCCCAGGATGGCTCGTCGGCGGGTCAAATCGCTAGACGACCTCATCGTCAACGTGGCCACCATCAACATTAGCGACGGCGCCGTGAACGAGGACGTGGATGCCGTCATTACTGCCGTAAACGAAGACGTGGACGGAGACATTTTCGCCGTAGACGAGGACGCGGGCGATGCCGTTTTCGCCGTGCATGAGGCCGCCTACATTGTCGACGAGGACAGCTCGGTCGAGGATGGGATGGGACCGGATCGATCGGACAGAAGCGGAAAGGCGTCGGAGGAGCGCGAGCGTGTGACGCACGAGGCGGAGCAACGGCTGCGAGGCGACGTGGTGCCGAAGCTGTGCGATAGCGTGATCGAGGAGGAGGAAGACGAGGAGCAGGAGGAGGAGGCAAGACGCGAGGTGTCACACACGATCGACCAGCACGTGGAGAAGGGCGCCCGAGCTCTACCGTCGCCGACAAGACGTGGCTCCTATCAGAGGCGCATCCAGCAGGTGAGATGCCGTCGTGACGCCATCGTAACGTCATCAGCCGTCCATGGTGTGTCGCTTATCACTTGCCGCTACCAGTTATCTAGTGTGCCCCTCCCTGTTTTACCCCTGGTGCTGGCCAGGGCAGCTTGAACACCAGCTCAGACATCTGCATGACGTCTGACCAGAGCCGGTACCCACCATGACCGTGTGTGGTTCCGGGAGCCTAGAGGCTCACGACAATCGCAACAGTACCGGTCCGGACCGCCGCCGGACGTAGGTGCACCTGAGGGGAGTGACGTCACCGACCGCGCGTACCGCGTTCCAGACCGTGACCAGGGGACCAGTTGGTCGGCCCCGGCGTCTGCTCGCGTACGAGATCGTGTGCTAAGCAGACCGGTGGGCCCCAGGCTGTAATTTTTGGAGCTTCACTTTGAACACCTCTATGTGAAGCTTATTTGAGTTGAATTCGAGATCCGGAAAATATTTTGGACGGCTCCGGTCCCGCATTGAGCGAATGACAATTCTGCTGAACTTTGCTATGGTTGTATACAGGCATGCGGAGCCGGAGCCGGAGCCGGGGCCGGAGTCGCCGGAGTCGGAACATTTTGCCCAGAGCCGGAGCCGAAGCCGGAGCCGCCGGGACATTTTACTCGGAGCCGGAGTCGGAGCCAGAGCCGTCAAAAGCAGGGTGGCTCCGACTCCGAAAGAGGTGTAAATTAAATTTGTAAAAACGTGACATGAACACATTATACCTAGTATGGTATGGTATGGTATGAAAAAAACGAATTTTTTAATGCCAAAATGTTTAAATACGAGTAGCATGTAAAATATCATCAAATAATGGCATAATAACCAATAACCATATTCTAGCCTCAGTAGTCAATGCAATACTTCCATGTTTAGTTTAGTTAAGTTCATTGTTTCCATCATCAACGGGTTGTTGTACCTTATTAGAGATGATGCCAAACATTACAATTTACAACAATGGTGTTCTTTGGACCGTTCACGGGATGGGGAGTGTTGTTGATTCGAGTCTCCCATCTTCTGATTGCTCCAATACGGCACGAAGCGAGCGTCAGTTTAGGAGGGCATAACACCGAAAAGTAATTTTGGCAGGGGCGGGTGTTTATGTAAAGATAGATACAGGGTTTATATGGGAAAGTTGCTTATAATTGTCTGAAGTTTGCGCCTCTGAGTGGTCGCGGCTAACTTTTTTTACATCCCCCGTAGCTCTTACTTAATGGATCGATCACGTTTGGGATTCACGGAGCCGGAGCTGGAGCCGGAGCCGCCGGAGCCGGTACATTTTTCCCGGAGCTGGAGTCGGAGCCACCGGGACATTTTACTCGGAGCCGGAGCCGGAGCCGGAGCTGGGATACTTCCCCGGAGCCGGAGTCGGAGTCGGAGCCGTCGAAAAATTTTCCCGGCTCCGCATCCCTGGTTGTATATTAATAATGGACAGTTCAGTAACCCCCGACAATTTGTTTAGTTATTGCGCCACATATTCCTACATCTCTGCAGTTCCTTTAACCATAAGATATAGTAATATCGCAAATTGAGTGAGATGCAAATGCAACTGAGCGACGAGCGCAGGGGCACATTAAATGAGCACATCTGCTATTTGACGCGAAAGAAAATAGCATCCTTGAATTTATGGTACGGTAAGGCGGAAGGGTACAGCAAAACACAGATTGAAATGCTTAAATTCTGTCTAATTAATGTCCGTAGAAACCAATCACATCCATCTCAATTTCCATACCAGATACAGTTATCAACCCATATCCAATCCGTTTTCAAATGCGTTAGATGGTTCAGCCTTGTTGGTTGTAGCAATCAATATCATGCAGACCATATACTTTTTACATTATTATAGCTAACAAGAGAAAGAAGAAAAAACTTAACTCGTCAGTTGTTGAATGTGAATGATTACTTTCATTAGCAACATGCTATCTAACAAGCATGTTGCTTGTAACATGCTATCTAACAAGCAACATGCTATCAAAAAAGCAAGCATGTAACAATTCCACTTCACGTTGTGTGTGCAGATTGAGCAGTCATCTGGCTTATGCTAGCTCATCGTGCATGCGCAGGAACAAAGCGTACACGAAAGAGGACAAATATCAAGGAATCAAATGAGATAAATACAACAACGTTAGTAGCAAAATAAAATATTACATATATTCACTCTGTTTGGACACAAATGGGTCACTATTTGTCCGACGTGGATCAGTTGACAAATAGTAACTCAGCATGTAGCGCAAATCGCTACCTCGTGGTGCATACCATTGGAAGTAGACGAGCCGATTTACAAATCATCGTAGCAAAACTAACACACAGTCCCACATGAAACCCTACCCTCCAGCAGAATGAATTTTACTAGCATGCGATACCCCGAGTGAGACGTGGTGTGGGAAATTACCTCCATGTCCACACGATCAAGATTCCTCGCTGCTTTTTGAGAGGGGTAGGCTAGTGCGGGTGCCATGGCAAAATAAACGTAGCGTTTCCAACCACTCTCCCCGGAATACAACCTATCCGTCAGAGGATTAAAGTACTCTGACCTAAAGTGTCAAGACCTCGTCTCAACATCTTGGGACTTTCTCAACATCAACAGTCTTCTCTCCCTCGCCCTCAGCACCTTGACGCACTGGAACACCATAACGCAATTCTCCCCTCAACGCACATGGACTTTGACCTTGCTTGAAAGGCACACTCATATTGAAGGCGGCACAAACGATGTCTATGGTCCGACAAGCCTCTAAGCACGCAATCTCTCATTCACGGAGACCCGAATTACTCACGCAGATCCGGATCACTCACGCAGATCCGGACCATTCACGCAGATTCTGATCACTCACGCAGATCCGGATCACTCACGCAGATTCGGATCCGAGGAAAGACCGTGTGGGAGGTGCGCCTGACGGACCCGGCCCACTGCGGGGAGCTGGACCGGGCGCTGGGTCTGGGTCTGTTCATCTCCTCCGATGCCGCCAACCAGCACCTGGTGTACAAGGTGGACTCGCTGGTCAGCTCTGGTCAGTTGCAGCTCAGGTCAGTTGCCATCCCGGCACGCCGGGTGCTGACTCAGACAGGCCGAGGTCAGCTCAGATCAAACGCCGGTCTGGCACGCCGGATGCTGACCTAGACAGGTTAAGGTCAACTCAGGTCAGCTACCGGTCCGGCACACTGGACACTGGCCAAGACAAACGGATGTGGGCTCAGCTCTCTGTGGAACAGCCGCGTGGCAGAACGCATACTGGCGCGTCGCTATATCAACCATCTAGTTATGTGTGATAAAGCTGGCCTATGACGTATACACAATGTAAGAAATCAATGATAATCAAAGCAGTATTAGCTTGCCGATATATCTGCGAAGTTGGATGATACATGTAGCACTTAGAGAGGCGTATCAATGTATATACACAGAAACTGACTCTTGCAACAAGCGGCGACCACGAGCGCCGGTGGATTTTGTTTGCTCTTGAAACTTCCTAGAGGTTCCTCAGAAACTGAAAATGTTTTTTTTTTCTGTGGTGAGAAAGGATATATACCTCGAAAAAGAAAATGACCTATGAGCTGATATTCTGCGCAATGTGAAGCTTAATGCACGTGCACTTGAGCTGATCGCCGCGGCTTATGATACAACTAACTAGCTGCATCGTTGGAGAGTGACCCTGCCAAGGGAGTCTGCACCCAGTGTTGTCATTGCAGCTTGAACCGTCGCACACTTTAGCCTGCAGGTGAGCTGAACACGTGACTGAGAACGTGGCTGGAGATGTGGCTGAAGACTTAGCTGAAGACGTGGCTGAACTGTGCCGGTAGAGCTCGCGACAGACTGTTGGAAGTCAATGGAGTGGCCGTGGCCGGCTGGCCACACCCGAGCCTCGCCTCCTTCTTCCTGTCCATCCCGCTGGCGCCCACCAGGACACCGCACGCCCGCCGGACCGCCAGGGACACCGCCTGGCAGCCCTTCTCAATGGTGAGACAACACGCCCCTGCGGCTCACCGGCCAGCGGCCGCAGTGGTGCCGCACGCGCGCGCCTGAAGTCTGCGAGCGTGTCGGTCTGTGTAGTCGAGCGGCCGTAGGACTCGACCCGTCCTCTGGCCGGAGCGGTGTCGGGCAACCAGCTCGGAGTTGAGCCGCTGTAGGACCCGACCCACCCTCTGGCCGGAGCGGTGTCGGGCAACCAGCTCGGAGTTGAGCCGTTGTAGGACCCGACCCGCCCTCTGGCCGGAGCGGTGTCGGGCAACCAGCTCGGAGTTGAGCCGTTGTAGGACCCGACCCGCCCTCTGGCCGGAGCGGTGTCGGGTAACCAGCTCGGAGTTAAGACGCCGTAGGACCCGACCCGCCCTCTGGCCGGAGCGGTGTCGGGCAACCAGCTCGGAGTTGAGCCGCCGTAGGACCCGACCCGCCCTCTGGCCGGAGCGGTGTCGGGCAACCAGCTCGGAGTTGAGCGGCTGTAGGACCCGACCCGCCCTCTGGCCGGAGCGGTGTCGGGCAACCAGCTCGGAGTTGAGCCGCTGTAGGACCCGACCCGCCCTCTGGCCGGAGCGGTGTCGGGCAACCAGCTCGGAGTTGAGCCGTTGTAGGACCCGACCCGCCCTCTGGCCGGAGCGGTGTCGGGCAACCAGCTCGGAGTTGAGCCGTTGTAGGACCCGACCCGCCCTCTGGCCGGAGCGGTGTCGGACCACAAGCTCGGAGTTGAGCCGTTGTAGGACCCGACCCGCCCTCTGGCCGGAGCGGTGTCGGGCAACCAGCTCGGAGTTGAGCCGCTGTAGGACCCGACCCGCCCTCTGGCCGGAGCGGTGTCGGGCAACCAGCTCGGAGTTGAGCCGCTGTAGGACCCGACCCGCCCTCTGGCCGGAGCGGTGTCGGGCAACCAGCTCGGAGTTGAGCGGCTGTAGGACCCGACCCGCCCTCTGGCCGGAGCGGTGTCGGACCACAAGCTCGGAGTTGAGCCGTTGTAGGACCCGACCCACCCTCTGGCCGGAGCGGTGTCGGACCACAAGCTCGGAGTTGAGCCGTTGTAGGACCCGACCCGCCCTCTGGCCGGAGCGGTGTCGGGCAACCACCCGGAGTTGAGCCTCCCCCCTGGCCGGAACGGTGTCGGACCACAAGCTCGGAGTTGAGCCGTTGTAGGACCCGACCCACCCTCTGGCCGGAGCGGTGTCGGGCAACCAGCTCGGAGTTGAGCCGTTGTAGGACCCGACCCGCCCTCTGGCCGGAGCGGTGTCGGACCACAAGCTCGGAGTTGAGCCGCCGTAGGACCCGACCCGTCCTTTAGCCAGGGCGGTGTCGGAGTCGGGAACTCGGCGACGAGCGGCCATAGGATTCAGCACACACTCTGGCCGGAACGACACCGGGCCACTAGCTCAGAGCCGAGCTGCCGTAGGATCCGACCCGCCTTCTGGCCGGAGCGGCCGTAGGACTCGACCAACCCTCTGGCCGGAGCGGCGTCTAAGTCGGCACTGGCAGCCCGGAGTCGAGTCTCCGAGACTATCATCGGTAGACATACATCATCAGTATCTTGGCGAACATGAACCTTCGGCCGATGTCCTGGAGTATATATACAATTCGGTGTCAAGTGCCCCGCTCAAGGGACACTGCTTTTGCTTCATCTACATTCATTCATTGTTGTAATCTCAAGTGGTGTTGGACTAATTTTCACGGCGTAGACATCCACCTATCTCTATCCAGGCACTTCAACAACTCAAGTTGTGATGGAACTGGATACCAAGGGTAAGGCTCTAAAAAACGTACTCGTATAACAGGCAACTTGCGTTTTCGCAGCATGTGTTGTACTTCCAGCTCAGGGCTGTACTGTTACTGATTGCAATTCATACCATGAATTAATCATGCTTGGCGCTTCAGACCAATAGACCCGACAAAGTAGTACACACAACGCCAATTGTGTGGCGGCACATGGTTCTCAACTGCAGCATAACCGCGGCGCCCGAAATAGTTAGTGTTCGGGCCACTGGAACATTACACCTACACATTGATCCCGAAAACACCTGTGCAGCTGGAGGGTGTTGTGCTGCAGGAAAAACATCACAAGTCTAGTATTGCAGGTGGGACATTCCCGACAAATCATAGTGACAGTAATACACCCTGATGCCCCCGATTTTGATGGAAATTGGTACCAATGGTTATCCAGGCGGTAAGCATGCCCAGCACATTATTTGACTTGTCAGACAAACGGTTTGGTACTTATGGCCTTCGGCAATTTTAGGTCATTGCATTGCAAGCCTATCTTCTATTGCTGATTCGTTATCTAAGACGTGCATTAATATGGAAAGTAAGTACGTCGTTGGACTCGCAAAGATCGAAGGATTTTATTTCTGGCATTCTTCCGTTCGACTGGCTTAGCGTATGCACATGGCTGAATGACCTATGGCCAGGGCAACTGATTCAGATATTTAGTCATACAAGTGCTGTTTGTATGTGCTTAGGATTGACTCGGTCTTTTTGCATTGCATTGGGCAAAAAGTGAGTTTTCTCCTAAACGTGCTTTTGGAAAATGATGCATAACCTATTTGTCATAATTCTGACATAATCGACACTGGTGTTATGAAATATTGATAAAATAGTAGTGTAGTACATGTGCACATATAACAAAGATAATCAGCCTTACAATCTCCAGCAGCAGCCTTGCCGGTGATATCCCACCTGTATGTGTCCAGTCTTGACATACTCTGCTCCGTTGTAGGCTCTGACAACACTGGCATAGCGCCGACACAACGCCGACATAACGTCGACATGACGACGACATATCAGCGACATGTCGCCGACATAACGCCGGCATGACACCGACATGCCGAGATGATGCTGGTGATAATGGTCAAGATCATGCTGGTCGTTGACATAATATCGATAAAACGCCGACATATCGCCGGCATAACGCCAGCATAACACCGACATGACGCCGATATAACGACGACATAACGCCAACATGATGTCGGCATGACGTCGATATGATGGCATAGCATCGACATAACACCCAACATATCGCCGACATAACGTCATGTCGCCGAAAAAACGGCGATATGACGCCGACATGACACCGACATAGCGCCAACATGATGATCAGGTGCTGATGGCATAGCACCGACATAACGCCGACATGATATCAAAATAACATCGACATAACGCTAACATGGTACCAAAATAACATCGACATAACGCCGACATGACACTGGCATGTCGCCAACATGATGTCAAGATGATGCTATAAATAATACTGTGCCACTATATAATAGTACCACTGTGACCACTATAAAATACAAAAATACTGTACTGTACCACCACTTCCAGCTGGTGTAGCACCGATATAACATCGAAATAACGCCGACATAGCACCGACATAGCGTCGGAATAACGACATGACACTAACATAACTCCAAAATGATGCCGATAAGACGCTCAGATGATGATGGCATAGCGCTGACATAACGCTGACATGTCGCTGATATGACACCATAACATCGATACAACGCCGCCAATTGACATGACACAGGCATGACCTCGACACAATATCGTAATAACGTTGACATAACGCCGACATGAAGTTGACATGACACCGACATGATGCCAAGCTGATCCTGGTGTAGCAGCCGATATAACACCGAAATGGCGCTGACATAGCGCCGAAATAGCATCGGCATAGCGTCGACATGACACTGACATGACATGTCTGTCTGTGTGTCGATTACAGCTGGTGGAGAGGACTCCCAGACCGGGCAGCAAGGGCGAGCCACGGAGCGCCTTCCTCCGTCTCCTCCGCGGACACCTATCCTACCACCGGAGCAGAAGACGTAACTGATAAATACATCATCACATATGAGCTTCACCATTTAGTCTCCTATCCCACGTTGCTATTATTATATGCGTTCGTAGACAGGCACCGACAGTTTGTTTGTTATAGGCGTGCTAAACACCTTTAGCACCATGAAATTATGCATGCATGTATGTTCCTATGCCGTAGCAGCATCGCACTGCATTTGGAATCCAGCGAATGTGTTCTCGGCCCAACACAATGAGGGAGATCCCAGGAGATCAGTTGATGTCGCATAAAGGTGCGTCCTGCGGCCCGGTCGGCCCCTGGGAACTGGCAGATGGTATGCAGAACGTGCACTTCCCACCATGCACCTTCAAGTAAGCGGATCGACTTAATCACCTTGACTACATTTACCTGCGACTTACGTCCACGTATTAGTTTTATGAGGAGACTTGTGTTGGGCTGACCACACTGCCAGGATTGCCCGGTGTTCCCAGTGGCATCACCGCGCACGGTGTCTGACCCGTCCACAGAGGTAGTCTTCTCAGAGGTCACCACCAGGGCAGCCTGCCACGTCCGCCTGACCTTCAGGCGCTGGCGGCGCGTGTGGATCTGCCACGCCTCGACGTCAGCCTGGCTGGCTGTGACGTCACTGCTGGCGGGCCGCAGTCGAATGTGCACGCGCGACGATCGAGGTAGACCGTCACCGGGACACGCCACCAACTAACTCCGATAGGATCCGCTTCTGTCGTCAGCGAAACAGAGCCACTCGAATTAAGCACGCGCCTGTCGATTCTGATAACCAATTATGCATTGGGTTGAACTTCACGTGATATTGGCCAGGGCTCTCGATGAGCGCAATAGCGTTGCAGCAAAGGAACAAAGTGACGTAAGTAGTGCTGTAGAACTAGTAACAAAGCAACACAAAGCAGCAAAAGGTAGCGCTACCACCAGTGCTTCTCATGAAAACTTCGTCGTTGAAGCTGACGCAATTCACAAGTCATTTAGATAATGGACTTCCTTGGCTCGGCATCTCTCCCTCTCTATCTCTATTTATCCATCTGTATCCAAGGATGCAACAAAACTATTACTGAGGAAGGTCCTAGCGTAAAATCACGAACCAATACTTGCTTTAGAGGGAACCGGCAATCGTAACATATACATGCACATTCATCAACATTATTACTTTGAACAGACCAGCAGTAGCAAGTATAATTTTGATAAATGCAGAATCAGCCTAAATTTGTAATAGGTCAAACATTCGAGAGCCGGCCTTCGCCTCTTTAGTCACCCTCTGGTTCAGCCTCTGTGCCTAGGAATCCAAACTTTCTGCCTTCCTAGCCATGTCTTTCTTGTTCGTCTCTATCCACGAAATGTCTGCCCTCTTCCCTCTTGCTATGCAATATATATATATATATACCTATAAATACTTCCACCATCACTATCATTTGAGAGTTAGAGCGACCAGTCATACGGACTGTGTACCCGTCAGTTGGATGGAACTGGTGTACGCTCCTGTGTGCTCAGGCGACGCCACCCAGTTCCGGCTGCACGAGTACTGCACGGACGACCAGTTCTCGGTGGTGGTCTACATACTACAGACGCCCGACGGACAGTTCGTCAGCAGCTCCGGCAACCCGGCCCCGGCCGTCTCGGTCAGACTTCAGCCACACCTGAAGCACCGCCCACACCTCTGGTAGCCAGGCCCCGGCCGTCTCAGACTTCGGCCACATCTGAAGCACCGCCCGCACCTCTGGTAACCTGGTCCCTGCAGTCGTAGACTCCAGCCTCGCCTGAGGAACCGCCCACACCTCTGGCAACCCGGCCCCTGCCGTCTCGGTCAGACTCCAGCCACACCTGAAGCACCACCCACACCCCTGGTAACCCGGCCCCGGCCGTCTCGGTCAGACTCCAACCTCGCCTGCACCGTCCACACCTCTGGTAGCCAGGCCCAGGCCGTCTTGGTCAGACTCCAGCCCCGCCAGATGCACCGTCCATACCACTGGCAACCCTGTCCCTGCCGTCGCAGACTCCAGCCTCGCCTGAGGAACAGCCCACACCTCTGGTAACCTGGTCCCTGCCGTCGCAGACTCCAGCCTCGCCTGAGGAACAGCCCACACCTCTGGTAACCCGGCCCCTGCCGTCTCGATCAGACTCCAGCCACACTTGAACCACCGTCCACACCTCTGGTAGCCAGACCCCTGCCGTCTCGATCAGACTCCAGCCACACTTGAACCACCGTCCACACCTCTGGTAGCCAGACCCCTGCCGTCTCGATCAGACTCCAGCCACACCTGAAACACCGCCCATACCTCTGGTAGCCAGGCCCCTGCTGTCGCAGACCTCAATCACACCTGAAGCACCGCCCACACCTCTGGCAGCCAGGCTCCTGCCGAATCACACTCCAGCCACACCTGAAGCACCCCCACATCTCTAGTAACCCGGCCCCTGCCGTCGCAGACTCCAGCCTCGCCTGCCAGCCTCAATCCTACCATGGGGGACGTGCTTTGAGCGAGATGGGGCCAGGTGTCCACCGCCGATAACCTATTAGGGTGCATGCGATACCTTTAGTGGTGGCGATTTGGAAAGATAACAGGATACGACTGCCTTGAACTTTTAATCCATTGCAAAGCAGCATTGTCGTATCACCGACGATGCTGGTATCCTGTTCCCTGTTGAAGGCTCTCGCATATCTCTCGGTTGAGAGGGTCAGATGGCAGCTGGCCCGATGAAAGCCAGGGACGGTGCCGGGGCGGTCGTGTCGATGCATTGATGGCACGCGATTCTCTACGTGAAAATTTTGCCGTTGAACCGGAATTCACAGATTGGTTGATGGACAATGGATTTGCACAAGGAACTCTGTGTTGCATAGGATTTCGTTCTAGCGAACCACTCTAGCAAGCATCCAGACCAAGTTTCTAGTGAGGAAAAAAATTGTGGAGGTCATTCTTTCCATGTAATACCCGGCCAATACCAGACTCGTCCAAAGATTGGGAGCTGCTGCTCCCTCTGCCCCGAACCCCGGTTATCGCACCCTTGCTCCCCACATATGAGACACCTTGTCCACTTCTCCCTCAGAAAGGCTGGGGCCACGTCGGGGAGAAGGTTGCAGGTTGTGACGCCAGGTGTCTCTTCTGTCGACCAGCCGGCACGAGCGGCGCTGTCTCGCTCGAGACCACCAAAGGTTCGTCTAAACGTCTAAACGTCAGCAAGGGGTAACTAAAACACGCGAGGGCCGACGTCCTCCACATATGTGTTGCATCAAAACACTCGATTGTACCGATCGTGAACATTGCATGATTGCACAAATCGCGCTACGGAACCAACCACTCGACTTCATTGCTGCCAGCTGACCACCGTGCGTGGCTACCTCGAGTGTCCATCTTGAGTGGCTACCGCGGGCGCACAGTCGCTAGTGACGCGCATCCGTATGTCGACAGCTGGCCACATTGGCGAGTACCTGTGCGTGGAGGATCGCACAGCGTACTTCGGCCCGTCAGCGCCGGGGCCGGAGGCTCAGTTTCACATCACAGACGTGTGCGACGGCCAGCAGTGACCGCGCTACACTGGAGAGCGCCGGGCCCGATCGGGAAGCACGATGAGCCACCAGTGACTATCTACAAGTTGAAGACTGCTGCGCCCGATCAGGAGGCACGATAATCCGCCACCAGTGACTACCTACGACAGATTTGCTCCAGCATTACCGATATGTTCAGGATGAAGACACTTGATCCTCGTGCACACAGCTTGTGTTCTCTGATAACAGGGTGCGTTCATTGTACATCAATCTAAATAAGCTCGTATACCTGCACCTAGCTACAGAAGTCCTCACACCCGCTGAAGGAACTGAGCGCTTTCGAATAACGATAACTTATAATGGATGAGTGTGCAACACGAATAGCCTAGCAACTGTTCAGGCGGTCACGAGAATACAACAGCGAGGTGGCGCCATGCCTGCTCTGACACGCCACACGCAGTGCCGCGGTACATCGGGAGAGGTGGTTCACGGCCACACTCGAACTTTCGAAGACAAATGTATTTACACATGGTCAAAAACGAATAACACTGAGATTTGACACAGTTCTTTTCACAGTGATGGTTAGGAGGGAATACAATGCATTCCACAACGCATGACTGCTTGACGCCGACTATCAGACAGGGCACTTAGCTGTCTGACGCTAAGTCCCAACACATGACTGTCCGACATTTGACAATGCAACACAAAAATAGCTGTCCGACAGGACCCGTCAACAGCATATGGTCGTCCCAATGACAAATCTAGCCGCTCGATATCGTTGAAGAAGGGAAGGGGTGAATGTCCAAACGGCTAAAAATAAATAATGTTTCCGCATATTTGAATGTTCTGAGAACTGGAAAGGCCTTGGATCCGCCCGTGAACTGTCAGACACTGGTCGACAGGACATCAGATATGACTCTCTGACTCTGACGACAAGCACACAGCACATGACCAACAAAATAGCACTAACTACAAATGAATGCGCAACTATCGACACTAACCAATGATCAGCGTGAGAGTGAGGATGTTATTGTAACATATTGTAACATAACTAGCAAACAACGGCTCCGACGCTGAATTTGCGGACACGGCAACAGTCACAACGCGTAGAACGGGAGTGGGTAGGCGCCAGCAGAAGTAGGAACGGAGCGACCCCGGCCACACGTGCACATCTGAGGTCACAGCCCAGCCGTCGGAGCACCGGCCTGAGAATCAATCCAAGTGCAGCCACGTCAAAGGAGAGCACTGCCATCACAATAGCACCCGCGGTCACACCTGAACCATTAGAGCGACGCCGCTGGTGCTGCCCACGTGGCACGAGGCGGCACCAGTTCTGGAGACGACTCGGCTGGGCGTCCGATCAGGTGGGGAGGCACCAGAGGCGCCACTGGTGCTGCCCACGTGACACGGGCCGACACCAGTGCTGGCGCAGCTCGGTTGGGAGGCCCGAGTACGTGGGGCGGGCAATCCGTTAGGTCTGGCCCGGCGAGACGCAGCCGAGCTCACAGCTTCTCGCCAGATGGCATCCAGATCCGGTTAGTACCCTGCTCACGGATGATGTCCTTGATCTTTTCGTATATCTCTTCTGGAGTGTCACCTGTCACGATAGCTGCCGAAGAAAGCCTCAGGTCAGCAGTTTTGGCTCACCAATTATTGGTAGCTGGTGGTGACTAGTGATAGCCACATTTGATTCCACTGTGACAGCTAAGCATGGTGAAAATGGACAGCCCATGGCATGTACCACGGAGGACCAGTGGGTGAAGAAACACAACACCCAATGGCACATCCACGAAATGGGGAAGTGGGTATCGATATAATGACACCAATCGGCATCAACGATATGCTGACAACAAATTGGTAAGTTCAGTCTCACTGTTGCACGATATCTTCTCACATCAATTAACTGTTGCATTAATTGATATATACATGGTTCGCCTGTTGCGCTCTACTTCATACATGACTACGACTGAATTATTACATTGCGCCATCGCCTATCAACTCAACAGAGACCACTGAGTTCCTCACCCGTGAAATATTCCGTGAACTCTGCCTCAAGCAGTCGGCTCTTCTCGAACGCTTTCTTTGCCTGGTCTTCGGTCAGTCGTTTATTCCACTCCCTGAACACAAAGATAGTTGTCAAAACGAATTCATGGGCCACGTCCACAATAGAACACCAGTCGAACGCAACCATTGGGTCAGTAGCGAAATTCGGAGGCTCCGAAAATCGACAGAGTAACACGTGACTGCCAAAAGACCAACACTATGAGACAACAAATCCAGTCCAAATGCTTACTTTATTGCACTCTGTACTGAAGCACACCCACCCCTCTGAATCCACCACTGGATATCGGAGGTCAGCGGAATGTGTAAAATCTCCATATTTTGCTCCTTCGTTCTTGCGGAGGAATTCTTACTTGCCGTATCCTTACTGGAGCTTTCAGTTAGTATGCTAATAATTCCAGGACTTTGAAAATATGTGTGATGTTCAACCCGAAAAAGACGCTATGTTTTTGTGAACGGACCCGGCCGTGCTGAAAACTGAAGACAAACCAATGAATTTGAGCCCGAATACTCAACGCGAAGCATACCTGGGCAATGCGTTCAGTCACAATCACTACTTACATAGAATGGTGCACACGCTTGGAGGTGTGCGCCAATGACCTCATAAAGACGGTTAGCAGTGTTGGTAAATATCCACCTCTAAAATGACGCAAAGTTTTTTAAAACCAGTGTGTGCATTAGAAGGTGCAGTACATGTTAAATATTTAGGCAAAGAACACGGAGCCCGTTAATATACTGTGCACATCGACTTATTACTCGCATTGTGCCCATATTCAAGTTTCAAGCGTTTCAACACCCATACCCAGACGTCTCCGCTAGGGGCGCAGCGGTCGGCATGTTCGCTTCTGCTCTCTAATAATACAACGGGAGCTGTAATTGTCATTCTCAGGAACTGAATATCACTGAGGAGGCAGATTGAAGTGCTAGCTTCAATAGACCTTGGGTCAGAGCAAAAAAGTGAGCTAAGATAGAAAACAATGATTAGTATGTTAAGAATCATCAATAGGAGTGCTTAATATGAGAGCAAGAGTTAGGAACAAACTGTACATTGTCGATGTGGGACCCAACTTGGAATATTGTGTACAGACATGGCACCATTTCGTAGAAATGAACATAAATATAATAAAAACGACGCAGCGCAAAACTGCTATGCTTAACTGCGACAAACTATAACATAATACAGCATATTTTTGTGAACAATAATTATAACATACAATGCAATTTAGAACATGAGGACAGGCGTATAACATCAGATGTGCACTCACTCAAATATGAAGACTGTTGCATAGGAACATAGGAGGAGACAGTCACGTGGCTTGTCGGGATGACCGTGGTCGGATGGGTATGGCAATGGACTACGGTTGCGACGCACACAGTTTGTTGGGATGCCCATGGTCGGATGGGTACGACAGTGGGATGCATTTGCGACTCACATAGCTTGTTTGGGTGACTATGGTCGGATGAATATGGCGATGGGATACAGTTGCGACTCACATAGTTTGTTGGGGTGACCGTGGTCGGATGAATATGGCGATGGGATACAGTTGAGCCGCGTGTAGCCTCTTGATGGCGTTGCCACTAACGTCCAGAATGCAGTGCTTCCGTTGCTGAGGACAGACAGGGTGGGACATCAGCAGTCAGCACGTTGCTGAGGAGACAGGGCGGGACATTAGCAGTCAACACGTTGCTGAGGTCAGACAGGGTGGGACATCAGCAGTCAGCACATTGCTGAGGACGAATAGGGCGGGACATTAGCAGCCAGCACGCTGACCGTGCGAGACATAGTCGCCACCCGCCGACCGCCTGGTGGTGTACGGGCTAGTCTGATAGCTGTGGGGTTGGCGAAAAGCCGAAAAAAATAACCTTACCCAGAACAATTATTTTAACCAGTTAAAACCGATTAAAACCAGAACCATGAGACTATTCATGTGTAGATTTATCATTTAGGCAATACATCACACAATTTGCATCCTAATCACAATGCAGTTACCCACGTAAGCATCTGATATTTGGAGTTGGTAATTCGGTAACTCTTCTACTGGATAGCATGACAGTCCTCACCCAGTGCCTCTTGTATATGGGTATCGAAGGAGAAGTGACAACATACAGAAATAGTTCCATTTGGAAATAGCTCACTCATTGTCCATCTTATTCTAGAATACCTTAGCTATCATCGAACCACTTGCTCTTTGTCCATGTCAAATAGGCACCGTGAAGACATTTATGCTCTCTACTGTTTCTCGCCTGCTATCAAATAACTCCAAGGTATATGCATATGTCTAAATTCCAGGAGTGAAGGAGATGAGCTACAAGGGATGTCTTCTGACTGGCAGAATAACCAAGCTAGAATGAAAAAAACACTAGTTTCGAGTTACTCTCAGCTGATCTGTTCAATGGTATGTACCTATTCCAGATTTGCTTTTCTTACAAACTAAAATTTTGTCTGAAATTGTCCTCCTTCAGGGGTTCCTAGCCGCTTTAGTCTACGACCTCTCGCAAAACTCTCACTTCGAAACGGTTTGCTTATCTTATTTCCCATCATTTTGTGTCACACTGCTCGAACTTCACAGTCAGTCGTTAGTCTAGAAGGCATCGTTTTTGTGGTGCATCCATACAGGTAGAGCGGATAGTATATAGTAGCAGTATATAAGTAGAGGTATACAGACATAGCAGATGAGTGCAGATACCAATACAATTGTATGACAATAACATAATGGATAATAATAATGGCATGCCCCTTCACTTCTCAATTATTGCATGCTAAGTAAATTGCAACTGCCCACTTTCGCGGCAAAGAGACACAACTTGCTTTGTGTCCTCCTCGTGTCCTACTTGTGGGTAGTTGCAATTTACAACGATAACCAGCATCATCTCCTTTGCCACACCGCCCAGTCGGTTTTAACCATGATCAAAATCGGCCAATTCCATCTGCTGGACGAAATTCGCCATCCCTGGATAGCTGCACCCACATCGTACTGAGAAATGAACGTCCAGACCACCCTACGTCTAGCTCAGACGCCTGATGTGCCGTTCCATCCATCATGCAGGTCACGTGCGCAATACGACGGAGAAAGCGCAACACGTTCAACCATCTTAAACATGGACCATCACGTGCAGCATTAACCTAGAAGGCATCGGAATGAGCCCCGGCTTGGGAAACGCCAGACCATACCTCCTCGGCGACGTCCCTAACGCTGGCCAGGCTGGTGCCGTACAGGTTATCGTTGTACTGGCCAGCCTCGATGAACAGGTGGTTCTGGATGTCACGCTCCATCTGTTCACGAGACGACACGAAGTGGTAGTCGCGGTTGTCCATCTCGTTATCACGACAGCTGCGCGTCGTGTCTGCCGAAGAGTGGTCCGTCACACCACCGTATCTGTGGAGTGGTCCGTCACACACCACCGTGTCTGTGGAGTGGTCCGTCACACACCACCATGTCTGTGGAGTAGTCTGTCACACACCACCGTGTCTGCGGAGTTGTCCGTCACACACCACCGTGTCTGTGGAGTGGTCCGTCACACACCACCGTATCTGTGGAGTGGTCCGTCACACACCACCGTGTCTGTGGAGTGGTCCGTCACACACCACCGTGTCTGTGGAGTTGTCCGTCACACACCACCGTGTCTGTGGAGTTGTCCGTCACACACCACCGTGTCTGTGGAGGGGTCCGTCACACACCACAGTGACGGTGGAGTGGTCCGTCACACACCACCGTGTCTGTGGAGGGGTCCGTCACACACCACCGTGCCAGGTTGGTCGCACCACCGGTTGATCGCGGGTGGACTCGGTAATCCCGCCGGATGCGGAGTGCGAACCCACAATCTTGCGACCCGAGAGCCCGACACCCTACCGACTGAGCTAACGCGGCTCATGCTGTGTAGAAGACTGTTATGTACCTACTTGCTCGGCTGACTCGACCCGCCATAGCCTCGGGACATGTGCGCGGTGGTGCCGGTCCGGCCGGGGCCGGCCAACGTCAGACGTTGTGCGACGCCAGCGGGCGGCGGATGGTGTGCCGGTGTGAAATATGCCAAGAATACTGACCGGATTATAGGCAGGGACGCAACATTTGGCGACCAGGATGATCATATATTTGTGATACGTGAGCATTGACAAGATGGATCGAGCGCTTGGTTCACTGGCACCGTTTGACTGCACCGAGCCCAGTAAGTGGAGTGCTTGCAAGCGCTCGTTTTCGTATCGTCTGACGGCCAATGATGTGACTGACGAGATGCATGAAGTTGCATTACTTTTGCATCTCGGAGGTCCAGAACTCCAAGAAGTATTTCATGCAATTGTGGATAAAGAGTTACAATAGAGTCGCTTGAAGTAGCTTTGAAAGTTTTGGATGATAATTTCATGCCGAAGAGGAATGTCACCTACGAACGACATGTTTTTCACAGAAATTCTGAAGCCAGGCGAATAGATCGATGTTTTTGTTACAAGGTTGCGCAAACTGGTAAAGACGTGTGAATATGAACAGATGCAAAATGACATGATACGTGATCAGGTCATTGACAAATGTTTGAGTCGTCGTTTACGTTGTAGCCTTTTGAGGGAGTCGCATCTGACTCTTGAGACAGCTCTTACGATCGCGAGAAGCGTGGAGGATGCAGACCGGCAAGCTGATTGCATTGAGGGGTCGCCGCAGCTCCGGTCGACATGGCCCAAGCCGTCTATGCCAATCGTCCTGCCCGGGGGAGACCTGCGGGCAGGTCGGACCAGGCCCATGCGGACGGTAAGACGAAGTGTTTCCGTTGTGGGAGGACCAATCACTGTGCAGATAACTGCATTGATGTGGGCCGAAGGTGTTTCGCATGCAAAAGGATGTGGCATTTCCAGAACATGTGCTGCAAGACCGCCGGTGCACGGCAATCCAGAAACATAGTTCAGGTCGTGTCGTCTGAGCGCGACAGCGACGCAGAACTAGAGGACCACGTCTTCAGACTCTCATTGACGTCAAAGGAAGGAACTTTTCCAGTCCAGGTTGGTCATCAGACATGCCAGGTGCTAGTTGACTCGGGCGCCACCTGTAATGTCATGAGTGAGTCCACCTTCAAGTTTATGTTTAAAGACAAGACATTGTTACCAAGCTGCCACAAGTTGCATGCGTATGGTTCAGGAGCACCGATGCGCGTTATGGGATAGTTCATGACTTCCGTTTCATTTAATGATGTCACTGTACCTGATGTCGTGTTCTATGTTGTACCTGGAACACATAGAACATTGCTGGGAAAGCAGACATCTGAAATGGTAGGACTTCTGCGAGTTGGCCCTCAGGTGAGCTCGGTTTCCACGGAGACCTCTGCTGGCGTTTACTCATCGCTGTTCAAGGGACTTGGGAAGTTGAAAGATTTTCAGCTGAAGTTGCACATCTATCCAGACGTCCAGCCTATCGCGCAGAAGGCACGGAGGATCCCCGTCTTGCTTCAGCGGGCAGTTGAGAAGCTTGAGGAGCTACTGCAGGAAGGCATCATTGAAAAGGTCAGTGGGTCCACGCCTTGGGTGTCGCCGATAGTATGTGCTCCGAAGAAGAACGGGGACATTAGACTCTGTGCTGACATGCGGCGGGCCAATACCGCAGTCAAAAGAGAGCGACATCCCATGCCCACTATTGATGATGTGTTGAATCAGATGACCGGTGCTGCCATCTTCTCGCAACTTGACTTGGTGCAGTCATTTCATCAAATCTAGCTCGAAGAAGGGTCCAGGAGCATCACAACGTTCGCAACACATAACGGACTGTATCGATATCGGCGTCTAATGTTCGGCATTTCATGCGCTGCTGAAATCCACCAGAGAATCATTCAGCAGGTTCTTGCGGACTGTGACGGCGCACGCAACATAGCCTCGGGACATGTGCGCGGTGGTGCCAGTCCGGCCGGGGCCGGCCAAGGTCAGACGTTGTGCGGCGCCATCGGGCGGCGGACGGTGTGAAATATACCAAGAATGCTGACCGGATTATAGGCAGAGACGCAACAAAGACCATCAAGGCGTCATGTTACATCAGTGCCACCAATAAGTTGGCAGTCAACTTATTGGTCTCCACCACATCGCCAGACGCTCAGCCAAACCCACTCTGCCACGCATACACACTGAGGCCGGGAGGCAGGGGGCAGTGGTCTTAAAAGTAGGGATGCACCGGATAGTGAATTCTGATATCCGGCCGAATAGTATATCCGGCCAGATCGTGAGTAATATCCGGCCCGAATAATCCGGCCGGATACTGAACCCATTAGGTTCCCATCATTCCATCTTTTTTCCCCAAGTGTATGCATTAAAAATGCAGGTGATTGCAGACCCCCCAACCCCTCTTCATTAAGCAAGCAAGCAATGGCATGCTTTATCCCAAACAGGCGGATCCAGGGGGGCAAAATGGGCATTTGCCCCCAAACGAAAATGGTGCGGGGAAAACCACGTTTTCGTCCCCGCCCCCAAACGGCGGCAAACCGAAATTTTTGCCGCATTACAGACAGGCCAACATCGCTCCCCCGCCCCCCGTCGACACGACAAATACCACACCGACAATTACTTCCCTCCCGATGGGCCGACCCACCCCCAACCCGATCGACGACACAACACCACGCCAACATCGCTCCCTACACCCCCCTCGGTCGACAAGTGCTGGTTAATTTTTGCACAAACTGGAGCGCCCCAGGTCCTAAACCTCAGCTCAGTATAGATGATTATTTGCCGGCGCTTGGCATTTCGCTCACATCCGAAGTCCGTCGGAGCGGGACGCCGGGGATGGAGGCGCCAGGGAAACATTTTGCACGCGCGCGCATAGCTTTTTAACAAAATTTGCTGCCCTGCTGCGGCATTCGCGTTGGCATTCATTCACCTGAAACGCCAGGCGTCGGGGGCGCCCATCTTCACAGTTGTTTCAGGTTCAATCTTCTACGTAGTTGGCCTGCGGCTTAGGTGGCATGGTGGGGCACTCGCGTTCCTCATTAGTTTGGGCTATATTCAAACTGTGCGACGACAGCGATACCTATGCAGAATGCAAAATCTGCAAAAGACTTATCACGAGAGGCCACGAAAGCGCGGGGCAGAAAACCTTCAGCACGACTCCGCTCCACAATCACGCGAATATGAAACATCCGGACGAGTACGAAACGGCCAAACAAGCGAATCGCGGCTGTTTTGCGTCTGTCTCAACCTTTGGGGAGGAAGGTACGCCACAAGATCAAACCGGTTCTGGCACCGTGGACATCAGCACTGAGAAAATGTAGGAGAGAAGAGGTAATTCTTGCACGACTGAGAATAGGGCACACTTATGCAACGCACGGTTACCTTTTGAGAAAGGGGCAAGACCTCACTGTTCCCGATGTGGCTCACCAATGACTGTTCGACATATACTGTTTTCTTGCCCCAACTTCACGGTTGATCGTAGACATCACTTCGGATCCACTTTCCACAAATTGTCATACTCTGATCTTTTAGGTAACAATTCTGAGAGCATCCAGACAGGAAAAATATATCGATACATCTTAACGGCCCAGTTCGACGTAATCTATCCCTTCCAAAAATAGACACATGCCGCCAATTATAGAATGACAAAAACAGATATGGGCGCTACATAACCAGTAGCCGTTGATGCGCCCCAAAGCCCGAATAATCAATCAATACGCCACAAGATCGGAAGATTTCCGCTATTAAGAAGGAGCTATCGATCCAAGAATCAAGAGTCAAGGAAGATCTGGGACATTAACGACAGCCGCGCCAAGGACATCAACAGGGCCGTGATGATAATGATGGCCGTGGACAACCAGCCGTTCTCAATCGTAGAAGACGACGGCTTCATCGACCTCGTCGCCAAATTTCAGCCGCGATATCTCCTGCCCAGCCGGCGCTACTTTTCCGACGCCATGCTGCCGAGGCTGTACGACGAAGTGAAGGGCGAGATTCTGTCTGAGCTAGAGAGCTGTGACGGCAGCTACGCCTCCTTCACATCCGACATCTGGACATGCTCATCGTCGCAGGAAACGTTCGTCAGCCTTTCTGGCAACTGGAACAAGAGCAATTTCCAGCGTCGAGACGTCGTCCTGAAAGCGGCCCACTTTCCGGCATCACACAGTGGCATCAACATGTCGGAGATGCTGACGACTATGTGGGACGAGTGGAACCTAGTCAGAAGTCGGCGGCATCTACTGATCCGTGACGGGGCCTCCAATATGACTTTGGGTTGCGAGCTGGCCGATATTCCGGCCGTCCACTGCACTATCCACCGTCTTCAGTTGGTGGTTAGCGACGCTATCCCGTCGCAGCCGGCTGTGAACGCGCTCCTGACCAAGTGTCGGAGGCTGGTGACTCACTTCGGCTACTCGTCAGTGGCCTACACTACCCTCAAGGAGCTCCAGCGAGCTGAAGGCCTGCAACCGCGACTTCTGGTGCAGGACGTTCCGACACGGTGGAACAGCTCGTGCTTGATGGTGCAGACTGGTGGAGCTAAAGCGGCCAGTTCTTCTGTACGTGGCGGACCACGAAGATCTGCCGCAGATGATTGCGAGCGATTGGCAGCTGTGCGGAAGCCTCCTGTACGTGCTGAAACCATTCTTCGATCTCACGAAGGAGATGAGCTCGGACAACGCCACGTTGCCCAGCGTCATTCCCAACATCACCTGCCTGGAGCTATACCTGACAAGGATTGATCAGAAGGCGCCCGGCGCCCAGAAACTACGCGAGTCACTGCTGCAAGCGATGCGCCTCCGCTTCCTAACCACAGCTGACAGCTCCAAAGAGATGCATATTCTTCTGGAGAAACACTATGTGACTGCCATAGCGATCGACCCCAGATACAAGCTCAACATCTTCAAGAAGTCTGAAGAAAAGGACAACGCCAAGACGCTGCTCCTCAGCGAGGTTCTTCAGCTGCTGGGGGCGCAGGACGAAAAAGATGCTGCCACTGACAGCAAATGCGCCGACAGCCCCGCGTCTAGCACAGGGTCAAGTGGTGAGGAAGACCTATTCGGCTGCTGCTTCGCACAGATGGTGAGCCAGGGCTAGGCACCAGCTGCGAAGCAACAACGCCGTGACGGCCAGGGTGACCTGAAGACTGCAGCGGAAGAAGTGCAGAACTTCTTCACGCTCCCCCTCTCACCTGGCGAGACGGACCCAGTCCAGTGGTGGGGCGAAACAGGGCGAGCAAGTTCGTTCCCTCGCCTGCGCGCTCTCTCGCGTAAACTCCTGTCCGCCCCGTCGTCCTCCGTGTTCTCCGAGATAATGTTCTCGGAGCACGGAGCAATCTTCGAGGACAGGAGGAGCAGGCTTCTGCCGCGCCGCGGGGAGCAGCTCCTGTTTCTTCACCACAATGTGAAGCATTTCTGAACCATGTCATGTTTTAATTGACGTCACTCAGTGTAACTCAGCGTCACAGCGTCACTGAATGCTGAGTACGCACTTACAATCTTCGAAGGGACAATAAAGATCATACGCTTGGTCGTTTTTTATCGTCTGCTTGTTGTGTTAGGGGACACCTAAGTGGTGAACACTAACTGGAAATCGTTGCAAGCAATGGAAAATATCCGGTATCCGGCCGGATAGCAAGAAATATCCGGCCGGATAACGAATAGATGAAAATTCGTGATGTCCGGTGCACCCCTACTTAAGAGGTTTGGATAATGTTTGAAATTTTCTCTCAGATACCATGTTAATTGACGTGATTTTGAAAAGGCGACCAATCGTTTTCGGCGCTCGTTCTTACCCTTCGGTTGATTACTGCGATCATTTCCATCATGCGCCATCCATGTCGCACTGCTGCTTTTGTGCCATAATTTAACCATTCCTCCCCTAGCGCTTCCTCGATGTGATTAAAGGACATTTAACATACCACGCAGTTGACTAAACACTTCTTCACGTCGAAAATGCTTAGTTTCCGCCTCTTTATTACATAGATCACGCACCATTATTATCCCACAAAAACCCCGACGGAAACTGAAGACTGCACCGATCGGGACATGATTTACGGATGACGTCAGGACAATATATTAATATTAGTCTAGATCAGATAATACTTAATTATGCTAGGATAGGCTAGGTTAAGTTTTCCTATTTAATTATTCATCCGTCAAAACTGCAGGTTCCGGTATGTAAAGAAAATATAATCTGGCGGAGAATGGCGGTGGCTTGTCCTTCCAGTACGATTCTGTTGTGGTGTTGGTTAGCGTGTTTGCTTGTGAGATATCTGAGGAAAATTAGGAAACTGAGCATTTTCAACGTGAAGTCTTTAATCAGCTGCATGGAGTGTTGAATTTCCTCTTCATCACGATTGAGAAAATTACTGCTTCCGTCGTATTCCCAAAAACAAGGTACGAGAACCGCTTGTGGAATTAACCGGCAGAGGCTGGGATATACCGGCGTTCATGTTGTCAACGGACCTTGCATCGATCCTTTTCAGTACGTGGCACTAGAAAGTCAGCTGACTCACGTGGCACACAGCTGCCGAAGTCGTCCGGGTACTGGGAGATGAGGTCGTCGTTGATGCCGTTCTTGAGCGGGCCTAGGATGATGACAGGTCGACAGTAGCTGACCTCGACCTGCTGCACCGGCTCGTAGGACGGCACCGCCTCCTCGGGCGCACTGTGCTCGTCACACTCCGTCACGTTCGCCACGGAGTCTGTGGGTGTATCGGTGTCGCATGGTCAGTCATTGTCATGACTGACAGTCATGCGTATGATTGGCACGTGTGACATTATCACACGTGCCAATCACAGGCAGCATTTATAACCCCCCACATATGAGTGTATAATTAGGGTGTGTCACCAATCGCGGTGCAAGTTGCCCCTATGATTTTATCATGCCCTGTCCATATAGAAACAGCGTGGCACTATTCATTCCCTCTGAATTTTAACCCCCATCTAGCTCCAAGCGAGAGAAGTTCGGCCGATCTGCTAACACTAGCGACACTAGCGCCACCATAGCGGGCAAATCGTGAACTAGCGAGCAGTTGCTGTTCGCAGCGCTCGCATCCACTTCTCACTGACAAATAAGTCTTGTTTGATTCTCTGTTTGGTTTATTGAAGAAAGTATATCAATACTAGGCTCAGATTTACACAACTTACGTAGCATTAATTTGCTTCAGACGGAATCGAATGGGGATGGGGAGGGCTGCAGCAGGAGGTGGCTTCTCATATCGGACCAGACAAGACATTTGCTTTGCATTCCTTAAAAATGCCGCGTCTTAGATACAATGCCAACAAGACAAGCTTTCTTCAACCACAACACAATACTCTGTGCCATATCTGACATACAAAGCAATCATCTGGCGACTTTCTACCTACAGAAACGATTTTTTGCTGATGACCGCGGGCAGCTGCTGCCGGTGCCTGAGGCGGCTGCAGATGTAGCCATGCCGTTGTTCTTCTCCCACCACCGCCCGCGCCGCGTCAGTAACCACTTTGACGGTACGTTCCACAGCTACAGTGTGCACCGGGAAGGCGCCCACGGTCAGCGGTGCAACCCGAATGCCGTCCAGCTCTGAATCGTTCAGGTCCATGGTGAGCGGCGGTTCGGTGAGAAGCGCAGCGTTCCAGTCCAGCATTTCGGTGAAATTTACGGCATTGAAGTTCACCGCTGGGAGTACGAATGGCCGGACCTCCCCTGAGGCTGCTGTCGACACTGCTGAATGACCTGCACTGCGCGGGTGCGGAGTTCCGGGTCTTGGTCGGTCACCATAGCCAGCAGTATCGCTTCTGGATGGCACCAGTAGCTGTTACGCTGGATGACAGGCTTCACTGTGTCCTGCAGTTGTTGAGGCAATGTGCGTAGTAGCTCAAAGCTGAACATCATGTTCTTCGCGCCGCTACTACATTCGCTGTGTTTCCGGATGTGGAACCACACTTGCACGTAGTGGCCCACTAGAAACTTTATGATATCGCAGAGTTGAGGTGATGGTGACGCGGTTGCGACAAGCGGTTCGCCCGCCGAGACAGTTGCACTATCCTCCGAGACAGTCACACTGTCTGACTGACTGCCACTGGAAAAGTCAACTGAATCATGGGAGCTCTGATCGCCCATTGCGACGTCCGGCGTGTCAGACTGTCCGGCCTCGTTGCGACCGCTCTGGCTGTCATCACTGGGACCAGCGAGGCTCCCCGGTTGTAGCTGTCCCTCAGCTTGCCGTTGTCTCAGCCTTCTAGAAGTTGCAGTTTTACGTCGGGCACTTTCCCTGCGGTCGATGCCTCCCAGGAGCATCTTACGAAGCGCCTCTGGTCTCTGAGAAAGCTGATCTCTTTTTCGGGCACTTTTCTTTCCCGAGGACATCTGCAATGGCGCAGATCTTTACATCGACATAGAGCTATGTCAAACAGCCTTCGAAATAGCTTCGAGCTTTCTCCGACGCCGAGCTTTTGGCTTCACTGTCCACCGTTTTGGTTTTATTGAGTTTCTTATACTGGCTGTAGCAGGCAGCGACCTTTCGCTGCACACCTTTTAACTGCATCGACGGGATGCCTTCGTCGTTCCAAATTTTCAATACCCGCTCAGCGACCGGCTTAAATATTTCAGCTGACAGCACTTTCGATCTCAAGTTGGGTTTTTGGCCAGGTAATAGCCTAACATAGTTGATGACATCTTTGTTAGCGGGAAACTGATTGGCAGGTAGGTTCTTCGGAGGTCCGAGGCTGAAGTGTTTTGCCCGGCTTCGAAGGGACATCCTGAATGACGGATCAGGATCTGCAAATGACAGAAACTGGTATTTAAAAAATGTATTCTAGTCATACGTTGTTCAATTATGAACGATTAACTAGCCGAGAGTTTCGAGGGTCTTCAGTAGCGGATGGATAAAATGCCCCATCGAGATGATGCCTCATAAGACATTACAGTTTCTAACACTATAAAAAATCACCAACTGTAGGTATAGTTCCAGTCTCAATTCAAGAACTCAGACTGCAATGCAGGGGAATGGGTCGGATGTCTTCACTCAGCGGGAATGTCATAGGTACTCCCAACAAAACTCAAAAATGTTACAGCCTGTACTTAGTTATTTGACCTTATAAGTTATTACAGACTCAAACGCCGCAACGCTGGTCTGCGCTAGTCATATTTCACAAATCAGTGACGAATTGAAAATAGAACGCTGGCAACCACGCAGTTCGGTAGAGACGGCGGACGCGGAGAGGGACAGGGCAGTTCCCTCACCCAAATTTCCGACGAAGGACATTGGGGTACCGTGTCAGGCGACGGGCGCCTAAAACGAAATGCACTAAATTCGTTTTTTTCTTGTTGTCTGTACCTAAGGGAGCCTTTCGGTAGACGGGTATGGGTGCGTCCTGAATTTCCCTACCCCTCAACCTAAAATGCCTTCGGCAGCCGCTGAGTTGGAAGCCCTTAATTAACACCATCTCCCCACCCCACCCCACCCCTGAACACAAAACTAACCAATCGTTGAACTGACCTGTAAAAGACGGCACATCGCACTCGCCTCGCTCTGAGTCACTCAGCCGACTCCCACGCCTCCGCCCGGCTGCGACCCTGTCTGGTAGGCAGCTACTCAACACCGCGAGATCAGGATCCACTTTCGTCAGTGTCATTTAACGTCAGTGTCATTTAACATCAGTGGTGCCAGTAGCGGATAACGCAAGCGAATCCTGTGCGATATCTGAGCCGGCTAGCACGCAGCCGCCGGTCGGACCAGACAATGGCGCTGCGTGCAAGAGAGCTGCCTCACATGACAGCTCTCTTGCGTCAAGCATTGGACAGAGCGAGGTGGGAACCTTCCGGATCAGGTGCCGAGAGACCGGATGCTCGATGACTCATTGTACGTATGTTTGGCAGCCACCGATAACATGGGTTTTGTTGCGAATCACGTGGGACTGCGGCGGTCCTGCGAATAGTGATTGCTTGTGCTCGGTAAGAGTGAGTTAAATACCTAGTTAAGAATGGGGTTAGATCAATATCAATCGTTTATTATGTGTTCCTTCGATGGCTTAGTCGACGAGGAGTCGGCACACGGTCAAATATTTCAGTTTTGTGACCTGGCGAGTGAAAGAGGCTCTGGAAACGATTGGGTGTCATTAGTTCATACGCTCTCCACTATGGTGGCGCTAGTGTCGCTAGTGTTAGCAGATCGGCCGAACTTCTCTCGCTTGGAGCTAGATGGGGTTAAAATTCAGAGGGAATGAATAGTGCCACGCTGTTTCTATATGGACAGGGCATGATAAAATCATAGGGGCACCTTGCACTGCGATTGGTGACACACCCTAATATACATAATAGCTGCTAGTTTTAAATAGCATGCATGACATCTGTAAAAACGTAATTGTTGGGAGGAGATAACAGCATTTCGCTACCTCCCTCCCCCAGTATGAAAGGGGAGCAATTGCGCACACGTGGTCACAACGGTACTGAACTGCGGGTTATCACAGGTGACACTTGGTAGCCCTGGTGCTTCCCACTCATGTTTTGATTCCACTGGTGGACGGAAGTAATGGCAGCGGTGGCTCCTCACAACATTTAACGACCCGCGACGCCTTCTAAAGTGCCTGCCTCGATCAATGCCTCCACAGATTAGGCCACTGGCTACCGACGAGGAGCCGGCCGGGCCAAGTTGTTTCCCACGAGGGTGAGGAGCAGCTACTCCCCGCCCTCCACCGCCGACAGGGACTGCCGACCAGGTGGTGGCGGAGCCCCGCTGCCCCCGACCCTTTACAGCGGCTGCCGACCAGGCGCTGGCGGAGCCCCGCTGCCCCCGACCCTTTACAGCGGCTGCCGACCAGGTGGTGGCGGAGCCCCGCTGCCCCCGACCATTTACAGCGGCTGCCGACCAGGCGCTGGCGGAGCCCCGCTGCCCCCGACCCTTTACAGCGGCTGCCGAGCAGGAGGTGGCGGAGCCCCGCTGCCCCCGACCCTTTACAGAGACTGCCGACCAGGTGGTGGCGGAGCCCCGCTGCCCCCGACCCTCTACAGCGGCTGCCGACCAGGTGGTGGCGGAGCCCCGCTGCCCCCGACCCTTTACAGCGGCTGCCGACCAGGTGGTGGCGGAGCCCCGCTGCCCCCGACCCTTTACAGCGGCTGCCGACCAGGCGCTGGCGGAGCCCCGCTGCCCCCGACCCTTTACAGCGACTGCCGACCAGGTGGTGGCGGAGCCCCGCTGCCCCCGACCCTTTACAGCGGCTGCCGACCAGGAGGTGGCGGAGCCCCGCTGCCCCCGACCCTTTACAGCGACTGCCGACCAGGTGGTGGCGGAACCCCACTCTTTACAGACTGCCGACTAGGCGCTGGCGGAGCCCCACCCTTTACAGACTGCCGACCAGGTGGTGGTAGAGCCCTTGACAGAGGCTGCCGTCGAGGTGCTGGCAGAGCGTAGTTTCTGTATTAGAGGAGACGTCGTTCGGGGAGCCAAGCACATATCGGTCTTACTACATCGGCAACACCAGACCTTGAAGCAGAATTACATCTCTAAACTGGATCAAACCACATAGTGTCGATAGACGTCGAAAGCCAACTGACCATTTCTCAATTTACATGGTTTGTGGTGTTAGCGTAGTTCCATTTTATCTTTATTTGTTACCCTTTTCCTGTTTCGGCCGCGAAACACATAATTAAATATTTCCTACGACAAGCAGGCTTCGGAGGATAAACTACCACGTCGGATGAGAGCTGCAATGATGATCTGATGAGTAGTTAACCCAGATTGCTACTGTCCTCTAGCTATGCTATGATGTAGTACCTCGCGTGTAATAGCAAACATTTCCCGCTATAGTTTTTTTTTGGACATTGCAGCTTGTAACAGAGCACCATATTCTATATTACGGAGTAGGATCCATTGATGTGATGTAAAATTGAACTTTCTTTACGCCTCCATTTACTGACGCGCCACAAAATGTTGGTTCTTTACACTGATTGCCGATTACATAACACTGATATTCACACACGTGTGAAACTACTCGATTTTGTTATGCCCAGTGGCTTTGCCAGTGTACTTGATACGATGCCAAATTTCAGACTGGAAGCTCTATAGCTCTATCATAGCTGAGGATACTTCTCTTTTACAATGCAACGTGTGTGTGTGTGTGTGTGTGTGTGTGTGTGTGTGTGTGTGTGTGTGTGTGTGTGTGTGTGTGTGTGTGTGTGTGTGTGTGTGTGTGTGTGTGTGTCCGCGCGTCATTGCATGCGCGCATGTGTCTATATGTGTGTGTCCATGTTTGTACGTGTGTGCAGGTGGGCGTCCTTATGTGCCCGTGACTTCTGCTGTTCGAGTTCGACCAAGATCAAGTGTACAATGCAGTAGGACCAGAGACGAGCTGCTACGTTACGTAACGTACGTACGTACGCACACGCAAGCGCAAACACATAGGCATTCGCAAACACACACATACACCCACGACCGAAAATACCGTTCCTCGCTTTCTGTCGCAAACATTCGCCTTGGATCTAACTATACATGTTGACGGCGTGCGTCAGCTTCAGTCAGTATGGAGCTTTCGTGTCCTGGTGTGAATGTCGCGAGGCATTAGCCCGGATATCTGCGGGCGGCAGGCCGACCATAGATGACGCCGTCATCGCCGCCATTGCGCCAGGAATAGCACTCAGGCACAAGCGGTGCGCCGGCCAGCTTAAGTGGTTGGACAGCCGCCCACACGGGGTCGCCGTGTCCAATCTAGTCGGAGCGCCGAGTGGGGCCGAGCCGTTGGATTCCAGCCACCGTTCAATGTCGGCCTGGCCGGTCGCAGACAGACCGCCCCGGGACTTCAATCGGCGCCAGTATCGTGCAAACGAGTAACGGCGGGGCGTCTCGGCGAGGCCGGAGCCTGGCGTTCATCCTCGGAACAGTCGCACGGCTCGGCTGCCCTGGACAACAGCGGGCAATGGCGGGGCGCCTCGGCGAGGCCGGGGACCGGCGTTCATCCTCAGAACAATCGCACCGCTGACGCTGCCGAGAACTCGGCTGTCCAGCGACGCCGATGCAATGGGACTGAAGAAATGCTGCTACACCAGGTGTGTTTGGGCGCCGGCAAGCCCGCCAGCCGCGTGGGAGGCCAACTGTGTGCCGTAATCCCGGACGGCGCCGGCCCGCCCCAGCGACTGCGGTCGGTCCGGCGACCAGCCGGCTGACGCGACCACACATCATCGGCACCAGGTACGGCATCGCCGTGGCGTATTCTGGATATTGGTGACCGAGCATCATAGCTGGAGGTGAAGTTGGAAGTGAAGTAAAGTGGAAGAAGCCGCGCCGAGAACGACGTCAAACAGTCGAGGTCAGGCATAGTGGCGAGAGACGACGACAACATGCTCTGTGAGCAGCGAGGCGCGGCTGAAGAAGTGTGAGTTAGGTTTGAGGCGGTGTGGGTCAGGTCTGATGTGGTGTGGATCAGATCTGAGACGGTGTGGGGTAGGTCTGAGGCGGTGTGGGTCAGATCTGAGACGATGTCGGTCAGGTATGAGACGATGTCGGATGAGGTCTGGAACGGTGCGAGGTAGGTCTGAGATGTTAAGTCAGATCTAAGACGGTGCGGGTCAGGTCTGAGTCTGTCAGATCTGGGGCAGTGAGGGTCAGGTCTGAAACGGCGCGGGTCAGATCTGGGGCAGTGAGGGTCAGGTCTGAAACGGCGCGGGTCATATCTGAGACGATGTGAGTCAGGTTTGAGACGGTGTGGGTGAGATCTGAAGAAGTGCGGGTCAGGTCTGAGACGGTGCGGGTCAGAGCTGAAACGATGTGAGTCAAGTTTGAGACGGTGTGGGTGAGATCTGAAACGGTGCGGGCTAGGTCTGAGATGATAAGTCGGATCTAAGATGGTGCGGGTCAGGTCTGAGTTTGTCAGATCTGGGACGGTGCGGGTCGGGTCTGGCATGATGAGTCAGATCTGAGGCGGCACGGGTCAGGCGTGAGACAGTGCAGATCAGGTCAGGTAAGACACCGGCTAGGTCAGGTCGGACACAGGCTAGGTCAGGACAGTACCGGATGAGACGGCTGTGCGGAAGCTGGACGTGGAGCGGGTCCGCCTGCGCGCCAGCAGCCTGAGTGGCAGGTCGGGCAGCAGACGCAGCAGCGAGCCGACCGAGCCGCTGCGTCGGGTCAGGCCTGGACTGGCTGGGGCCGTGGTGAGCGGCTCTGGTGCTGACGGGGTCCGCTGACGACCACGGCCCGACGGCACAGACTCCGGCGGCCGGCACAGCACTGCATGGTGCCACCCACAATTAAATACCAACACGGCGCTGTAACACAGCCGTCTGCACAACACCGACACAGTACAGCCGGACACAGAACACAACACCAAACCGACACAGTACAGCCGGCAGCACAACACTAACACAGCGCTACAAAACAGGAGTGCACACAGTACCGACAAAGTACAGCCGGCAGCACAACAAAGTACAGCCGGTAGCACAGCGTTACAACACGGAAGTTTACACAACACCGGCACAGTACAGCCAGGAACAGAACAGAACAGAACAGAACACAACACAACACAACACAACACCAACACCGCACAGCCGGCAGCACAACACCAACACAGCGCTACAACACATAAGTGCATAGAACACCGACAAAACACAGCCGGAAACAGAACGTAACACCACACCACCGACACAGTACCGTGCAGGATGGCGAATACCACCGAAGAGCAGGATATAATAGGTGCCACACGAAACCGCCGGACACAATAGGACAATATGCAACATTATGCAGGACTGGTGGCCATTACTCGGGGATGTAGGTTATGATACGCAGACGTGGGTTATGACAGGGATACGAGCATATATTTGGAGATACAACATGATGCGAGAAAACGGACAAGGCACACGACACAGGACATGCAAAACATGAAACAGACATTCCGATCAGGATAATAGGAAGGCAGAACTGATTCGAATACATAAATTTATGGTATAGTTCAGAAACACTGAAGCGAGCATGCGCGACTTCTTTTCTATTTCTATCACAAGCAAAGATTGTAGGGCCTCTAAAAAGGAAATTACACTTTGGTTGGTTATTGGTTTTTACGACACATCGACCGTTGAATCATGCAGCGTCTCCAATCTCTCCGATTGGTCGCGGGCAAAGAGTAGCGAGGTGAGACTCGAACCCACAACCTTTCGATTGTGAGACGAGCAACTTACCCCTAGGCTACTCGTCCCCGGAAATTACACTTTGTGTGCGATGTTTCGCATACATGTTTATCGGTACATGGTGTATGCATGGACGCCAAATCAGCTGCTTTTTTAGCATGTCCAAACACCCCAAATGGCAATGTACTATTGTATCCATAATTACCCAGGCACGATTTAGGAAAAGGAAAGTTCTTGGCTTTCGTTGCCGTGAACGGTGCCATCAGTTTCTCCAGCTTCACTCGTCTGGTCAGCATTTCAGTACACACTGCCGAGACGGGTCGCTCGGACACAGCAGCGGCCAGCCGGGCCTGACACAGGCCGGTCCGGTACACCACCACGCCGGCGTCCCGTGTATTTACCGTGCTCTGACTGACTACAGCGGCCAGCCGGGCCGGCGTCCAGTGTATTTACCGGCCTCTGACTGACTACAGCGGCCAGCCGGGCCGGTGTCCGGTGTATTTACCGGCCTCTGACTGACTACAGCGGCCAGCTGTCACTTACGCTCATTTTCGGAGCTTTCATCAGATTTCACGTCCTCCTTCGACTTCATGAACGGGAACTTCCGCGAGAACGAAAAGTTTTTCTTCTTTCGATCCAAGGTTGACTGAAACGAAAGTAATTGGTACGGGTACACAGAGCTGCAGTAACAAGGATGACGCTCGCTATCCAATGTTACATGAGCCATAAATACACCCGATGAGCACACAGTACGGACGACGCCAGATCGCCAGTAGGCATGTTTTAATGGGCGATTCTGAAAGGAATAAATTGGATTTGTCCCTGCGAACCCAGCCAACATTCCAGATCACCCAAGAATTAGCTTGGGCACGGCCGACAAGCGCCAACAATGCGCCCTGTATCCATTGTACCCATGCTGGGTGATGGGCGGGTGGCTGGGGTCTAGATCGGGGCACCGGTGCGCTGCCTCCTCGGTTAGGCGCTCCGACACGGTCAGGCCAGCATCCGATCTGGTCAGTGGGTCTGCCAGCCGCAGCCGCCCGTGGCGAACATAGGGCCGTTGACACGGTCTGGGCCGCCAGTTTCAGCGGGCGACCTCTCATCTCGCTCAGTGAAAATCGGTGTTCGGCGCAGATTCCTGACTCCGACGACCCCACTGCACGGACAGTTCTGGCCACATTGTCCCTCCGCCTCTGGATACATTATTAACAGTCCACTCAGATGGTGCAAAAATGCGGGATTGAGAAAATGCCGTGCTATGAAGAAAAAGCAAATATTATAAGTAGTTAATTCGCAACTTTGTAGTGTTAGTGTAGCAAAAGTAAGTGGTGAGTCAAATTGATCCGACATTGAGGGTTAGGACATTCTGTTGCACTACGAGAGTCTCTCGTCTCATCTCCTTGACTTGTGCAAACATTGTGTATTCCCCTTCGTTAGAGCTGTCGGTTACCCTGGCAGCTTATTGCTACGGGAGCAATTTCGGGAAGACTGCGATAGATCTAGTGCAGCATTCTATATCCATCATGGATGGCAGGGATGGCGAACATTCTCAGGCAGCTTTCGGCGCAGTAACTCAGAGTTATCCTATTTAGAGTGTTGGAATTCAGTGCTCAACAGGAGAATGCATACCCATATAGTCGTGTCTGCACCATCGATTTCAGGCAGATAATTTATACTTCAAGACATTTTTGGTTCGCCAGTATTCACACAAAAACAAAGAATGATCACCAATGTTTCGACTGATTTACAACTTTGACAGTTATTGGCAGGCGGCATTCTGGTCGCATACTTAAATCCTAACACGACAAGCAAACAATGTTGTATGACCAGCTATTAAGATCGTGAGATTCCAGGGTGGCACATCCGACTTGAATGTACTGCTGATAGGCCTGGAAAGCAACCTGACTGTGCGAAAGGCAGCATGAGAAAAGTCAAGTAGAATATAGTTGTGACGTAACTGCATTCCGCATTGAAGTTGGTGTTACTGGTATTACGACAAGTGAACTGCTGTGTCGCAAAGAGTCTACCGATTGGTCGTGAGCGATCACTCATACCGATTGGTCGCGAGCGAAGAGTAGAGACAGATGGGATTCGAGGCAACAACCTCTCAGTTTCAAGAGGGGAATTTTACCGCTGAACTACTCGCCATAATAGGCATTAAAACCTCAGCAAGCAAAAGATTGATGAGCTTATTATACGTTTCAGAGAGTGAAGAACGCTCTTAGTCCACGGCACGTGGCCTGGACGCAAATCGGCGCCTCGTCTGGGAACTTGCTTTTGAAATACAACACTGGCTGCCAATGTGTTCGCCTGGAATCAGCTCACGTTGTGACGTTGGCAGCACGTGCAGGTACGTCAGATACATACTGAGCAGTGACTGATGCCGTGATCACTCGCCAAACAATGGCTGAACAAATATGTGCATCGACCTTGCCAGAGCATGGCATTGTGTGGGCTGTACAGGCCACGGCCTTGGCAGAGCATGGTACTGTGTCGACTGTGCAGGTCACGGCACCGTCCACCACTCACCCTGTCCGTCGGCAGTAGGACCGCCTTGGAAGAGAGGTATTGTCGACTGTGAGGCACGGCCCGCCCACCACCCGGTCGGCAGTAGAGGGTGGCATCGACCTTGCCAGAGCAGTGGCAATCGACCTTGACAGAGCATGGTACTGTGTCGACTGTGCAGGTCACGGCACCGTCCACCACTCACCCTGTCCGTCGACAGTAGAGGGTGGCATCGACCTTGACAGAGCATGGTACTGTGTCGACTGTGCAGGCCACGGCACCGTCCACCACTCACCCTGTCCGTCGACAGTAGGGGGTGGCATCGACCTTGACAGAGCATGGTACTGTGTCGACTGTGCAGGTCACGGCACCGTCCACCACTCACCCTGTCCGTCGGCAGTGAAAGGTGGAATCACGCATCATGTTCATGCACAATAACACCGTTCACCGTGTCGGTGAGACGCGGAAGGTGGCACCTCTCACCATGTCGGTGGGCCGGCCGTGGAAGGAGGCACCTCTCACCAAGTCGGTGAGCCGTGGAAGGTGGCACCTCTCACCATGTCGGTGGGCCGTGCGGAAGGAGGCACCTCTCACCATGTCGATGGGCCGGCCGTGGAAGGTGGCACCTCCTCTTGGGGGGGCGGGGGGAAGGAGGCACCTTCACCATGTCGGTGGGCCGTGGAAAGAGGCAACTCTCACCAGGTCAGTGGGCCGGACGCGGAAGGTGGCATCTCTCACCATGTGGTGGCTAAGGCCCTGTAGGCACCGGAAGGTGGCATCTCTCACCATGTCGGTGGGCCGACCGTGAAATGCCACGGTGCGGCCACGAGCACGCTGTTTTCGTTCCCATCGGCCGCGAGACGGGATGATGCCGGTGGCCAGCGGCGTGCCCTGCGGCGTCAAACGCTTCGCCTGCCACCACTGGTCATCGCTGGCGTTGGTCACGTGCAGCAGGTCACCGAAAGAGAACGGCAGGCCGCGCGACGGCAGACCGTCGTCAAGCCGCGGGTCGTAGTCGAACAGAGCCCTGGCGACGGGTGTCGGTCGGGTCAGGTCCGGCCAGGCCAGAAAAAACGCACATCATTGTGAAATGCATCACATCCAGAAGAAAATATTTCATCAATTATCCTGAAATTTCGATTCCAGCGATTACATTTGATGCATAGCTATGGATTTCGTGATTACAGCGGGAAAGCGATGTAAAGGTAGCCCTATTTTCTCATCTCATACATCGTATTCCCAATCATTTCCGTAACTAACGATAACTTTCTGTCATCGTCGCATCTTTTTGTCTTCTTGAAATATAAACCAGAAATTAAATATACATCAGGGACAGATCCAATTGGTCAAACGTCGGTAATGGAACACTTGAAATTCATGCCGATGGTGAGACGGTAACTAAAGAAAGTCATGGCATTCATGGAAATAAGGTGGCACTCTAAGTATGAGTAAATTATGTGGAAATTCACTGTTTTCAGATCCAATTAAAGTGCCCTGCATTGAAACTGCATTGAAAGGCACCATCGGTCGGTGGCGTACCAAACACAGAATTTAGCTTTCGAATATCAGGCATTTGCAAATGATATGACGCCTACCACTGTTGTAGTTTCTACTATCACATACAGCAATGTATATATACACACACACACACATATATATATATATATATATATATATATATATATATATATATATATATATATATATACATATATACACGAAACATGTCAGTTTACTGATCTAAAATAGCCCTACTGTAATAGTGTGCAACATGTATTGAACGGACAGTGAGGCGACATCACAGCGGACGGTTAGTGACAACCTTAGAGGAGGTGGACCGGCAAATCAGGATGTGTGGTAAGCGGCAAAAATTCCGCAGCCACCGCTGGACAGTAATTTGCAATGGATCCAGTTCGATCCGCGACAAGCGTCAGTGACAGGTACTCAGTGCCGGACTGCAAGAAACAGCACACCGCACTCACAGTGGCGGTACACTGCACAGCACCGTGCAGGCTGCACCATATGTGCCACGGTGGCGGTACACTGCACAGCACCGTGCAGACTGCACCATATGTGCCACAGTGTCGTGTACACTGTACAGCATCGTGCAGGCTGCACCATATGTGCCACGGTGGCGGTACACTGCACAGCAGCGTACAGGCTGCACCATATGTGCCACAGTGGCGGTACACTGCACAGCACCGTACAGGCTGCACCATATGTGCCACAGTGGCGGTACACTGTACAGCACCGTGCAGGCTGCACCATATGTGCCACAGTGGCGGTACACTGCACAGCACCGTACAGGCTGCACCATATGTGCCACAGTGGCGGTACACTGCACAGCACCGTGCAGGCTGCACCATATGTGCCACAGTGGCGGTACACTGCACAGCACCGTGCAGGCTGCACCATATGTGCCACAGTGTCGGTACACTGCACAGCACCGTGCAGGCTGCACCATATGTGCCACAGTGGCGGTACACTGCACAGCACCGTGCAGGCTGCACCATATGTGCCACAGTGGCGGTACACTGCACAGCACCGTGCAGGCTGCACCATATGTGCCACAGTGGCGGTACACTGCACAGCACCGTGCAGGCTGCACCATATGTGCCACAGTGGCGGTACACTGCACAGCACCGTGCAGGCTGCACCATATGTGCCACAGTGGCGGTACACTGCACAGCACCGTACAGGCTGCACCATATGTGCCACAGTGGCGGTACACTGTACAGCATCGTGCAGGCTGCACCATATGTGCCACAGTGGCGGTACACTGCACAGCACCGTGCAGGCTGCACCATATGTGCCACAGTGGCGGTACACTGCACAGCACCGTACAGGCTGCACCATATGTGCCACAGTGGCGGTACACTGTACAGCATCGTACAGGCTGCACCATATGTGCCACAGTGGCGGTACACTGCACAGCACCGTACAGGCTGCACCATATGTGCCACAGTGGCGGTGCACTGTACAGCACCGTACAGGCTGCACCATATGTGCCACAGTGGCGGTACACTGTACATCATCGTGCAGGGTGCACCATATGTGCCACAGTGGCGGTGCACTGTACAGCACCGTGCAGGCTGCACCATATGTGCCACAGTGGCGGTACACTGTACAGCACCGTACAGGCTGCACCATATGTGCCACAGTGGCGGTACACTGTACAACATCGTGCAGGCTGCACCATATGTGCCACAGTGGCGGTACACTGCACAGCATCGTACAGGCTGCACCATATGTGCCACAGTGGCGGTACACTGTACAGCATCGTACAGGCTGCACCATATGTGCCACAGTGGCGGTACACTGTACAGCATCGTACAGGCTGCACCATATGTGCCACAGTGGCGGTACACTGCACAGCACCGTACAGGCTGCACCATATGTGCCACAGTGGCGGTACACTGCACAGCATCGTACAGGCTGCACCATATGTGCCACAGTGGCGGTACACTGCACAGCACCGTACAGGCTGCACCATATGTGCCACAGTGGCGGTACACTGTACAGCATCGTACAGGCTGCACCATATGTGCCACAGTGGCGGTACACTGTACAGCACCGTACAGGCTGCACCATATGTGCCACAGTGGCGGTACACTGTACAGCACCGTGCAGGCTGCACCATATGTGCCACAGTGGCGGTACACTGTACAGCACCGTACAGGCTGCACCATATGTGCCACAGTGGCGGTACACTGTACAGCACCGTGCAGGCTGCACCATACGTGCCACATTAGCGGTACACTGTACAACATCGTACAAGCTGCACCACATGTGCCACAGTGGCGGTACACTGCACAGCAGCGTACAGGCTGCACCATATGTGCCACAGTGGCGGTACACTGTACATCATCGTACAGGCTGCACCATATGTGCCACAGTGGCGGTACACTGTACAGCAGCGTACAGGCTGCACCATATGTGCCATATTAGCGGTACAACATCGTGCAGTCTACACAGGGTTAAAGGGTTAAAATAATGGCTTTTCGTTAGGTGTGAGATGTCGAAATGAGCACAATATGATACCGAGATTTGTCATGCAATTAGTGTCATTTAAAATGCCTTTAATGTCTTTCAGACTCATATGTGAGCCAATCGTGCAGGTACTTATGACTGCATCTTTATTATGTTTTGAGATTCATAATTTAGGAAGAGCTACATTCAGGACATGGAGCTATTCCTATCCTATGCTATGCTATGCTCTAAACTGGCAATGTATGCCACATCACATTATAGACAATCCCTTTTCTTGAAATTGCGTTACGGAACATTCGTGGACTACCATACCTTAGCAATAGCATGGACATGCTACTGATCAGTGAGATACTGTTAGAGGAGACATGAAGACTTCATAAGCATCCATCAAGGAGCAGGGTGTCAATACTGCTTGGAGAAGGATGTCGATCGAGTGTTCAATAAGTGGTATATTCCACCCTATTTCACGTATAATTTAACACTGAGGCTACACCATATTTGCCACAGTGGCGGTACACTGTACAACATCGTACAGGCTACACCATATGTGCCGCAGTGGCGGTACACTGCACAGCATCGTACAGGCTGCACCATATGTGCCACAGTGGCGGTACACTGCACAGCACCGTACAGGCTGCACCATATGTGCCACAGTGGCGGTACACTGCACAGCACCGTGCAGGCTGCACCATATGTGCCACAGTGGCGGTACACTGCACAGCACCGTGCAGGCTGCACCATATGTGCCACAGTGGCGGTACACTGCACAGCACCGTGCAGGCTGCACCATATGTGCCACAGTGGCGGTACACTGCACAGCACCGTGCAGGCTGCACCATATGTGCCACAGTGGCGGTACACTGCACAGCACCGTACAGGCTGCACCATATGTGCCACAGTGGCGGTACACTGTACAGCACCGTACAGGCTGCACCATATGTGCCACAGTGGCGGTACACTGTACAGCACCGTGCAGGCTGCACCATATGTGCCACAGTGGCGGTACACTGCACAGCACCGTACAGGCTGCACCATATATGCCACAGGGCGCGTGAGAGCACGCTCATGGAGCCGGTGACGCGCTTACTGCATGACTGCAGCCCAGCACGCAAGCGCATTGTTTCCCAAACAACAATTGATCGCTGCAAGGGCAACGTCACAAATAAGCCAGGGGCAACCTATTGATCACGCCACGTCCATTTATATCTGGCGAACTGGAGTCCTATGGCAACCTCTATTCAATCCAACGCACTGGAAATGTTAACGGGTGTGCGCTGTGACATCGCTAACCATGGCGTACATTACACTTCCAACATATCGACCCAGTGCGAGAGCTGGAAGAGCTCTAGTTAGCGTGACTTCTACCAATATTGGCAAGACAGAGCTCGTTCACGTAATTTCATGGCCATTCCTTTAAGTTCCGAGTGCGAGTCAGCTGCCACATAACCTGTGATAAGATTGATGGTGCGGCTGCTGATGATAATTGACAGAGTTGAATCAGTTGAGACCCATCAGTTGAAAGCATTACCGTCCAGTCGAAATTATCTGAGTTGACAGCGGTTTCAGTCCGACCCGAGGAAGGCATGCGGTACGTACCTGACATGGAGCGAGCGTTTCTGAGTGGTTCGCAATGTTCCTGACATCATCTGCTGCTTCAGCTGGTGTATCCTGGCCTCGAACCGGTTGTACTCGTCCGGTCGGTACTGGACCCGCAGCGTGGCGGTCTGACCGGCGCCCTGCGGCAGGAGCCGGTGGTGACGGTGTGACGGTGTGGTGGTGCGGCAACACCGTCACATGGAACAACAATGGGCCCGAGTGCTTCCACAGGTCACTACCGGGACAGTGACCGGCTAACACAGTCAGGCCACCGGTGGGACACCCTTCAGTGTGGGAGCAGGCGCTCAGTGACCGGCTAACACCGACAGGTCACCGCTGGGACACCCCTCGGTGCGGAGGCAGGTGCTCAGTAACCGGTGTCTCGACACGTAACCACTGACACAGACGTAGCGAAAGTCACGGGTCACAGCCGGTCCACCGACCGCTGCCTTCCGGCACCTCCGACCCTGACACCCGGCCGACACCCACAGGCCCACCAATCGCGCACCTCCGACCGCGACACCCACAGGCCCACCAACCGCGCACCTCTGACCCCGACACCCACAGGCCCACCAACCGCGCACCTCCGACCCCGACACCCACAGGCCCACCAACCGCGCACCTCCGACCCCGACACCCACAGGCTCACCAATCCCGCACCTCCGACCCTGTCACGCAGCCGACACCTACTGGCCGCTACAATCGCACCGCCCCTATAAACAGCTGGTCGCTCTCGATAAATAAACCTGGCCTGCTACCCGTGAGAAGACACGAAACACAGGGTGCCGTGGCGACATCAGAAGGTGGTCACCAGCTCCCACTGGTTCAGCGGTCTGAACACCACTGCAGTGGTCCTGAGCAAACACAACACGTCCTGTGGCGACATCAGAAAGTAGCCACCAGCCCCCACTGGTTCAGCGGCCTGAACACCACTGCAGTGATCCCAGGCAGTCGCAAGACACGTCCCGTGGCGACCAGCCCCACTGGTTCAGCGGCCTGAACACCACTGCAGTGGTCCTGAGCAGACACGAAACGTCGACTGGCGACGCCAGGAGGTGGTCACCACACCCAACTGGGATATTGTCAGCCTGAACACCAATGCTCTAGTCCGGAGCCGACGATTCCAACCCGTCTGCAGATGACTAAGAGGTCACTAGCAGGCTGTAGAATAGCATCAACTGCCAATAAGCATCTTCCTGCTCGCGGGTGAACATAACCATCAACATAAAGAATGACGCCAAACGCCTGCCGGTGGTCCAAAACTAAACAACCATACGGAACTTTGATCATTTGGTCGAGAACAGCGTTCACAGCAACCAATCTCGCTTCAAAGTTAGCCGTCATTGACATCTAATTATCATTTTATGTAACCCTGATGTCAAGAGTCAATGAATATTCGACATAAACCCCACTATTAGCGTGTTCGATCAACGGGTTCCACAGAGTTGATAAATAGTTAACAAACTCATAGGAAGTCGAATTCGATTGTGACCTATCATATGAAAATATTTCGGAGAAGTACTGCGGCTAGTACTTGGCACTTGAGATGAAATGCATTTGGACAAAGTTCCGAGTATTAAGGCCAGCACTGGTCGGGTGCTGCAATAGCTTCTCGCCGAGCAGGTTAGCAGAGATGCCCTTAGATATGACAGTGGCCTCCTCCCCTCCCCAGCCAACCACTGTTCCCATCGCTATAACATCATTTGGACTTTAGCTGACTCGAACGGTTATCTCACAATCGCCAATGGGGGCGGACCACAGCCAAAATTCCCTGGAAGCCCTGTTTTGTGGTCCTGTAGATCTAGGATAATTACCCAAGGTGTTCAAAAACTATCCATTTGGTCGTTCCACAACTTCATTCGGGATAAGTAGTTTGAAAACTTGTTCAGTGTCATGACTAATCATCAAATAATGGTCCAAGTTGGGATAATGTTATCAAGCCGTGCGGCGGCTCCAACGGCACATCAAATAAAAATCGAGAATGACCGCCAAATGCTGCTGATGCGTACATGGTGCAAGACTGTGGCAGTAAATGGTGATGGGACAGCATTTGGCCCGCAACACAAAATACAATTACAATTGAACCGAATTGAACTTAGGATAATTACAAGGTACACTGAGGCTCGTAAGTGCAGAATCTAACTATTTTTGTTACGGAGCACGCGACGAATGTGGTGGATTTTGAATTTAATGTTGCTTACCAATCAGCAACGGCAACGTTCCAACGGATGGATAATTATCATCAATAATTATACAGAATTCTACCAGATTCCAAAAGCACGGTACATCTGAGGATGACAATAGATAAAAAAATTAGCAGTGCGTTTCCCTGGAACCATTGCGTAATGTTACACGGGAATGGCAGTAAGGCAATACGTTCTCTTGTGCAGGCAATCACTGCATTTTAAGATGCATCATGCAACAAAAGGCTCGGATGATGTGATTTATGGACATTGCGAGCTGTGTGCATTATAATGTAATCCCATACAACCAATACGCCTGCAAAAAAAAAAAAACTCGGTGGCTTAGGTACCGGAATCCTGTTGATTTCTCCAACACCAAATCATGCATAGCGTGCGAAAACCAGCGAATATTGAGCACAGTATAACTAATAAAAATAAAAATAAGGACAGCAATGACAAAGTATGCTAATATCTGTCATGTATATTTAGGCACGAAGTAAAAAAGGCTAACGTATGCACATGAAGGTCTACGCATTCATGAGGATGGACAGGGTGCACCCGGGGTGCCATAATAGGCAAGCCATCGCTGAATCCTGGTCATCCAAGGGATACGGGCAGATGGCGTCGAACGGCTTCCCCCGCCGCCTTTGGAAGATGGCGCCTCCGTTGGACTTGACTATTAGTATATAATTTGTGGATCTTTTGGTACTTTCTGGTCACGCCATGTCAGGTCACCGAACTATGACGTGGTTTCTGGCTGCATAGTATGATCATTCTTTGTTGAAACAGTAGTGCTCCCTGTTTACTTCAGCTAACGTGCGAAATGAACATTTACGTATCCAGATATTGTCAGACTTCCCTGTCCCACCAGCTACATTTTCGCGGCTAAACAAGAGACAAGGTGTACATGTTTGTGCATGAATGTGCATGGATGCATGAGTGTATATTTATGTATGTGCATGCTAGTATATGTGTATGTATTTATATTTGCTTAGACGTGTGCGTGATGATGGATTGGAGTTTAGGGGCACGTCGACTGCCAGGGTCATTTTGCGTCCATAACTGTGTTTACATACAGTAACTAATAATCGCTAATATCGACGATATACAACATCAAAGCGCGCTTCTTGGAAGAATTTAAAAATGCTCCCAGACGTCACGACTTCAGAGTAGTTTCCGATTAGCATATGCAGAGTAAAATCGGCGTCCTGCTGTCCTAAAATCTGGCGTCTTAGTGGTTCCAGAAGTACACATCCTACTAAAACATGATATACGGTAAGCACATCCGAACAGCGACAGCATAAAGGTCTGCCATCACCGGTAAGTATGTAGCCATGTGTCGCGAAGGTATGACCTATCCTCAGTCGGCAGAGTATTACTTCTTCTCGTCGTTGTGCTCGACTCGAGGACTTCCACAGTCCTAGTGCTGACTTCAAAACCATCAGCTTACTACACTTTATATTCCGTGCTGGTTGCCATTTTAACCGTATACTTGACAATATAGTAGGATACAGATCTCTTGGAGGGAGCCGTAAATGGACCTCCCGGGCGTTGGTGATGGCGTGCTTGGCAGTTATGTCAGCAGCGTCGTTTCCAGCAATTCCGACATGGCTGGGGATCCAGCAGAATATGACAATTCTGTTGACGTCATTTAGGGTTTGACGACTCGTATAATCCTATCAACAAGTCTGTTATCCTGGTTAAAGGTTTTCAATGCCAGTAGACTGCTCAAGGAGTCTGTGAAAATCACGTGTTTGGTGGCCTGGTCATCTTGAATAAAGTACCGAGCTTGAATAATTGCGTACAATTCAGCAGTGAAAATCTATGCTTGTGTTGGTAAACTAAAAGCCCGAACCCCGTGTCGGCTGACATAAGCGCATCCAACGCCTTAATCGGACTTCGAACCGTCTGTGTAAATCCGCGAGAAATCACGGAATTTATGTATCTTTTCCAATGCCAGAGTGCGGATTTCCTCTGAGTTTGCCTGTCCTTTCTTTGAACATGACAAAGTGACGCCAATTTGTACTGGGACAACCTGCCAAGGGGGAGTGGTCGGCGTAATAATACATGTCACACAACCCGGCCTAATATTACAATTACGGAGGGTCGAGGCCATACGAATAGAGAACGGTAATCCACATTGGATATGGCCCCCTGACGTGGCCTTGGTGTCCTGTCAAATATCCACTGATAGGCTGGATGCTTTCGGTTTTGTGCGACATTACATGCGTACCTAGCCCCCAATAACTTGCGGCGCAGCGCAAGAGGTAGCTCGTCTACCTCTGCCATCACACTATCAGCCGGGGAAGTACGAAATTTTCCAGTAGCAATGCGAAGAGCTGCATTATGAATCACATCCAGGCGGCGCTTGGTCGTGGCACATGCTCTGTCATAAATATAACATCCGTAGTCAGTCTTAGAACGCACAAGAGATCGGTACATCAGTAGCAAAACATCTATCTGAGCCATACGAACATCTCGAGACAGTGTTCATCACCTGCAGTCTCTTTGCACATTTCCGCGCGAGGTCGCTGATGTGGATGCTATATGTCAACCGGCGGTCAATCCACACACCTACAAACTTGACAGCTGGTTTGAATGGAATGCGGTTTCCGTTGAGCATGATCACCGGGTCTATGCAACAACGTTTGCGACAGAAGTGAACAGCGACGGTCTTTGTTGTAGACATTGTGAAACCTGTTTCGTCACACCAATCCTGTATCTTCCTGACAGCCAGCTGGAGTTGTCTCTCAATCGAATGTACAGTGCGCGAAGAGCACCACACGGCAAAGTCATCCACAAATAGTGCTTTCCCTACAGAAGTTGGCAATGATGCACCCACGTCATTGATGGCGATAGCGAACAACGCAACACTCAGGACACTTCCCTGCGGAACTCCATCAGCTTGTTAGAATGTGCCAGAGAGGAAAGTTCTGGAAGCTAATTTTTTTCAGGAAAAATCCCATGGAGCCTCGGATACCCATGCGATGCACTTTCATGAGAATACCGTGCATCCATGCAGTATCATATGCTCCGTCAATGTCGAAAAATATCGCAGCTGTGTGGCATTTCTTCCTAAAACTAGAGCGCACCACAGAATCGAGTGTTAAAACGTGGTCAAGCGTGCTGCGGTGTTTTCGAAAACCACTCTGTATCACAGTTAGGAGATTGTTGTGTTCTAAAAGCCACATTAGTCTGACATTCACCATCTTTTCAAACAACTTACATAGGCAGCATGTTAACGAGATGGGGCGATAATGCAGTGGGTCCGTTCCTGCTTTGTTTGGCTTACATATAGGCACTACGATTGCCCTCCGCCATGAAGATAGAAATGTGCCGGTTTGCACATGTCATTCAATATCTTCAGGAGGGTTTAGAATGCTTTTACAGGCAAACGTTTGATAATGTAATTGTGCAATGCATCGGGACCCTCTGATACACTCTTCAGAGTACTGACAGCTGCAGTCAGTTAGGAAACAGAAAATGGAGAATTGTATTCAAGGAGGTTTGTGGTTGAAAAATCGATGGTCCGTGCCTCGCAACGAGCCTTGTAGTTTGAGAAGCGCGCACTGTTACTATTGTTCGATCGTGCTGATAAGGCTCGTCCGATCTCGTCGGCCACTTCTTCCGGGTCGATGATGTCTCGGCCAGCCATATGCAGGGTGGGGAGTGGAAGTGGCGTATACCTTCCGGAGAAGCGTTTTATGTGGGACCATACAGATGACAATGATGTGGAACGGTTTAAAGTGTTGACATACGCTTTCCACGAGTCTCGTTTTGCTTCGGCGATGATACGTCTGGCGACTGTCCGCGCTTTGCGGAAAGCTATTTCTACTTAAAGACACGAGGCGCCCTTTTCCTGGCAATCAAGGCCTCTCGGCACCTTTCCGACCACCATGAGACGGGCACGCGAACTGATGTTCCCGTTGAGCGAGGTATGTGTCGTTGAGCACTCCGCACAACATCCGCCGTGAACGTCTCCACGGAGATAGCAGATTCGTCGGAGTGGTCGCGTAGGGTACACTCAAAACTTGCTTGGAAAGAATCCCAGTCGACTCTGTTAAATATCCACCTGGTGGGCCGTCGGCTTACAAAAACACGGTGAACAAAGCGAGACCAAACAAGGAAGTGGTCACTGTTGCACGGGTCGTCATCCACGGTCCATTCTAAAAACGGTGCAACTTCTGGGCTGCAGAGGGTGAGATCCAGCACAGACGTCTGTCCTGTGGGTAATGTAAAATGCGTTGGCTTTCCTGTGTTAAGGACGCAGAGTGGGAAATCTCATACAAAACGCTCCATAGCGCGTCCACGGCTAGCCACTATGGTTGAACCCCAGAGAGGGTGATGCGCGTTAAAATCTCCGCACACCATCACCGGTGGTGTGAGCTTCCCCACCATTTGAGACAGCTCAGAAAGTGGAAAGATCTCTCCCGGCGGTAAATATATGCTGCATATGGTAACGGCGTGGCGATATATTTTTATACGAGCAGCAACACACTGAATATTAGAAGAGATAGATATTTCGTGAAATGGAACAGAGTTGTGCACGGCAATGAGGACTCCGCCGTGCGCCACAGTGCGAGAAGCAATATCCTTACGCAATACAGTGTAGTCTTTCAGGTGGAAATGTGCATGAGGAGAAAGCTTCGTCTCTTGGAGACAAACCACTAGCGGCACTCGTGTGTGCACAATAGTTTGGAGATCGTTGAAGCTGGTTCTCAAACCTCTGCAATTCAATTGCAGAATAAAACTCATACGTAAAAAAAAAAAAGGGGGAAAAAAAAAAAAAAAGAGGAGGGGAGTTTTATTTTTTTCCGTCCCCACCCCCCCTCCCCCGGGGCGTTGGTTCGCGGGCGGGGCCGGGGGCTGTCGATCTTGGAACGAGACACCGCCCCTGGGAGAGCTCGCTTCGTCATACGATTTGAAGCTGGGGGCAAATCGGGTGACCAATTCTGGGGGTGACCAGTTCGACGTGGGGCGGGGTGACAGGCGGCCCCATCACGGTCGAGACTGGTGGTGATGGTGGAGTTGCGGTTGGACGTGGGCTTCTGGATTCCGGACCCGAATGAGCGGAATCACGTCGGGTTGTCCGTCCCCGTGCGCCCAGATCAGGAGCTCCAGGGTGTACCGCGACTCCAGATGGTCGTGTCGTGGGTGCGGCTGCCATGGAGATCAGGGGGAGCGAGCGGGAGGTGAACTTGGATGCTGGGGGTTGGCAAGAGGATGTGTTGGTAATGGTTGTGTTGGAGGTGGGAGGCATGTATGTGGATGGTAAGTATTTTGGTACATTGGATGGTACTGTGGTACGTGAGGATGTCTGATTTGAAGGGGATGTGAGTGTAGAAGGGTTGGAGATGGATTAGGCATCGGTGGGGATGACTGAAGGAAGGGTAGAGTCAGGTAGGGAGGAGGTGGAGAGGCTGAGTTTGCAGGTGGTGGTGGGGCGTGATGGAGGTAATGATAGGTTGGAGGGCGGATGGGGGATGGGAGGTGGGGATTTCGAACTAGAGTGGGAGGGGCTGGGACTGGGCGGAAAGGATCGAGGAGGCCTCTTAGACCGTTGGACCAGCGTCAACGCCCCACCTTCGGGTGTTGGTCTGGAGGGGGCCTCCGATGGTCGAAAGGCATCACTCGTGGGCGATGGAACCTCGGTCGTATGCCTTGTGGATGGGGCGACGAGTACACCGAAGGAACGCAGAACATCACTTAGCGCTGCAACGAGTTCGTTTACTTGAGCTGCCTGCACTGGCCGTGGAACCGACGTGACATTTTTAGTTTTGGTTGCGTACGACATTCTAGGGTGTGTGCGATCGTAAAGGTCCCGAGCTTCGCGAAATGTTACCTTTTGATTGTGCTTGGTGTATATAATTTCCTTCTCTTTGGAGTAGCTAGGACAGCCGTAATCGAAAGATGTGTGGGGATCCTGTCCTCTGCCACAGTTGGCGCAGAATGGAACCTCTGAGGTACACTGGTCGCCACTATGGTCTGGGGAGGCACACTTGCTACACACCGGACGATTTCTACAGTATTGGTTATTGTGTCCATATTTCTGACATTTAAAACAACGCATTGGGTTTGGAAGAAAAGGTCGCACCTTGACCCGGATGCACCCCACCCGGATTTCATAGGGTAAGTCAGTTGAATCAAAAGTCAATGTGACATTGTTTGTAGTTATCAGCTCTGCACCTCTTCTAGACTTCATTTTTCTGGCTCCTATCACGCCGAACTCAGATAGCCCGTCTACTATCTCTTCCTCAGGTACGCCCTTGAGATCGTAACAGTTGATGATTCCACGCGATGTATTTTTTGTTTGATGGGGTTCGACCTTCATCTGGATGCTCTCATCGACTTTGATGCCACCTTTCCGCACACTATACACAAACTCTGTCATTTCTAGTGCGTTCTGTGATTCTCCTACTTGTGCACTCTACTTCAATAGCACCATCCTGTAACTTCTCGCAACGGGTAATCCTTCCAAATCCATCGCATCCGTCTCGCTTCTGGAAAGAAGACAATGATGCAATATTTTTGGTCAGTCCTCGGAAGATGAGGATGCGATGGACATTCGAAATACTTTTCCCGTGGCTTCCCTGATTAAACACGCCCCCACCTGCGGTGGGTTGGGCGATGGTCTGGCCCCTACGCGAGGGACCAGGAAGTGTTTTTCGGTTTGGAGATGCCATGCGATGCGTCTTGGTGTTCGGCTCCTCGGGCGCCCCACCCCTTAGAACCCTACTGGGGGGACGCCTGGGTCCCGCGCACGGGAGGTCGCCAGGCGCCCGAGGAGCTATACGGGGCAGGTGGCGCCTTCGCCCGGCCGGGAGAGAGATACTCACCACCCCGACCGGGATCCAGCACCGCCCACCCCTTGACCCCAGCCGGCCGGGCCGGAAGACACTGGGAAGAATCACAGGTCCCCGGCCCGAGATGACTAGCCACTTTGCCCGCGTGAGGCTCCACGGGCCCGCCCGCCCCTCCGGGATATCGGGACCAAAGGGGTGTGTTGGTCCCCCGTCACAACTAGCACCGTGCGACGGGGGACCTCAACCACCAGGATTCCGTCAACCCCGGGGGACGGGCCGAGGGGGCGTGGCTACCCCGATAAAACTGAGCTGGTGGGCAGGACCGGGAAAGTTGCCCTGCCTGCTCATAGTAGGGATAGTTAGTGTTACAGGGCCAGGTGAAGGACATGGATGTTGGGATGAGATGGGCATTGGAATGGGAGCATATGGATGGAAAGACGAGTGAGACACTCATGGTCTCACCCCTCGCCGGTATGATGGTCGCCGGGTCATTGGGGCACTCAATCCCCCCACCGCGTAAAGGTGGTGCCTCATCGGGGGGATAGATGTGTGAGTGCATGTGTTTATGCATGTGAAGTAAGTTTAGGTGTACATGTTTCATGTGTGTGCATATGCTGTGATACTATCACACTATCACACAGGTTTGTGTGATAGTGCACATGTATGTACACTTTTCCCCTCATAACACTTTTCACTTTTTTGCCCCAGGAGTTCCTTGGCGTTACTAGTTTGCTACCTAGCTGAGGTGCTCCTGGGGCTACTTTTACTAATAACTGGCGGTGGCCTATCTGCAAAAAAAAGACAAATAAAAAGATGCAAATAGTTATAGTGAACTGTAGGTAGGAAGACAAACGACATGTGTATTGGCATCTTGAGGCATTCCTAAGCTGGCTGTCCTAACTTTTGAATAGTTGGCGATAGGAAGGCCCGATAGCAATCGAGCCTGTAACAGAGCGCTTAGCCAAATAGGTTAGGCTGCTGCATACGAAACAGGGGTCGACATTAGGAAAAAAGGTTATTGGTCTCGGTGGCCATTTTGACAAAGGAGAAATGCATTCTAACATAATAGGGACTGAGTTCAAACTCAGCCCCGTACCACCGGGAAGAAGCAATTTGCAAACTTTTACCAGCTTGGTGAAACTTGCAGGTGTCCTGACCTATGCTGCAATGTGGCCAAGACGAGATCAGGTGAGTTGCTAAGGTGTACTGAAATACGATACACCGCGACCGTGACGAGATCAGGTGAGTTGCTAAGGTGTACTGAAATACGATACACCGCGACCGTGACGAGATCAGGTGAGTGTCTAAGGTGTACTGAAATACGATACACCGCGACCGTGACGAGATCAGGTGAGTGTCTAAGGTGCACTGAAATACGATACACCGCGTCCGTGACGAGATCAGGTGAGTTGCTAAGGTGCACTGAAGTACGATAAACCGCGGTCGTGAGGAGATCAGGCGAGTTACAACGGTGCACTGACATACGATACACTATACTGGTGACGAGGTCAGGTGAGTTACAACGGTGCACTGACATACGATACACTATACTGGTGACGAGGTCAGGTGAGTTACAACGGTGCACTGACATACGATACACTATAGTGGTGACGAGGTCAGGTGAGTTACAACGGTGCACTGACATACGATACACTATAGTGGTGACGAGGTCAGGTGAGTTGCTAAAGTGTACCGAAATACGAAACACTATAGTCGTGACAAGATCTACTAAGGTGAACTAACTTACGATACACTATAGTCGTGACGAGATCTGCTAATGGGTACTGACTTACACTACACTGGTCATGACAAGATCAGATGGGGTGCTAAGGTGCATGGGCGTTGATTGGTATATTTCTGAGGGAGCATTTGTCCCCCTTAATGTTGACTGATCCCCAACAAAGATATCTTGGAATGGCGAGGCCAGTGAAATGATGAAGGGTGACATCCACCATACCCTGGGATGGCGAGGATGGCGAAATGGTGAGCGGATGACATTCCCCATACATAGAACGATCGTGAACGGAACATTTTTATCGAGCGTAGCCTAGTTGTTGATTTTAATGTGCCCAGTCCTAGCTCGCCAGCGACAGCGACCTCGTCGCTACACATGATAAACACCACCCCATTACAGAGTGACTCGTTCAATCAATCAATCAATAAATCCATGCCTCTATACAATCTTGGGCTATTAGGGTTCTTGAAGGTTGCACGTACGGGGAAAACACCATACCAGCCCCGCCTCAGCGGTTGGGAGGGCTGGGTACTATGTGAACAACAGCATGCAAACAAAAAGCGTCATGTAAAAGGAGAAAAAAGCAGTGACATGACACGTGTGAACGCACGAGCGCTGCCTGAGTGCCACGGGGGTCGGACACGTGCACAATTTGTAAATATCGGAATTATGAGCAATTGAACATGGACACAGGGTGCACATCACGCAGCGACACAAATGACCACACTGAACTATGACATTGGAGAAGCACGAAGCGGGATTATTCTTAAAAGAGTCTAACGACGGGTGATTTAGAAGAATGAAATCACACCTTTTTTTTCTAAATTTGAATGCGTGTCATCTGGCTGTGTTCTGCACAAAGTGGATTGATGGATCAGGAGGAACGACAACCTATTGGCACACCAGATTAATGTTCGACAACGCGACTATTCCGGTCTCATTAGTCGCTGGAAGACGATCTGGCACCGGTCCAGTATAATCCCCATGACAACCGGCATGCCAGCAGTCAGCCAAACATCCCGTTTGGTCGCATCCATCACGGTGACGCATACTGCCGGCAGTTGGGAAGTCCCAGGCCCGTCCGGGGCCGTGGCACGCCCACCCGCCCACCCGATAATTGCATAGCTTCAACTTGCCCGGCAGCGGGTGCTTCCCGCAAACCGCAGTCGTTAGCATCCCAACGGATTGTGGCCATATACATCACACCCGGTGTCCCTATACCGGCAGGCGACCGTCAGACACCCCACACACGGTGCCCCTATGCCAGCGGACCACCGCCACACACACCACACCCGTGCCCCTATACCAGCGGACCACCGCCACACACACCACACCCGTGCCCCTATACCAGCGGACCACCGCCACACACCACACCCGTGCCCCTATACCAGCGGACCACCGCCACACACACCACACCCGTGCCCCTATACCAGCGGACCACCGCCACACACACCACACCCGTGCCCCTATACCAGCGGACCACCGCCACACACACCACACCCGTGCCCCTATACCAGCGGACCACCGCCACACACCACACCCGTGCCCCTATACCAGCGGACCACCCCACACACACCACACCCGTGCCCCTATACTGGCGGACCACCACCACACACACCACACCCGTGCCCCTATACCAGCGGACCACCGCCACACACACCACACCCAGTGCCTCTATACCAGCGGACCACCGCCACACACACCACACACGGTGCCTCTATACCGGCGGGCGGCCGTCACACGCTACACTGGACCCCCTATACCGACGGAGCGTCGCTACATGCCACAGAGTCCCCCTACAGGCTCACTATAGCCTGCTGCTGGTCGTCTAATGTTCTGACCCCAAACATACACTGAAACTTTGGCACGGTCGTCACAGAACGGGGTAATGAACACCTCTGGTATTGGCGAAAGTTGGCGCCTGTCAGAGTTCAGCAGGTTGGCACCAACCAGCCAGCAACTGGCTCGGTCTGCCAGGTGCCACGAGGAACAGGAAACGGGGTGATGGGCATTCTTCAACATGTGTGAACATTTATACCACTACAGCAGAGTATTTATTGGATTGGATGCTGCGACGTTCCACAGGAGCGTTGTCAGCGATTCAAGCTCCACCACAGGCCCTTGCGCTCCATCGAATTATCTCACAAAATCGCGAATTTTCATGGAAGAGCGTGCAACACTATGACAAACCGCAGCGACTTCTGGCCAACTTTTGGACAAGTAGATCAACACTCTCACGCCCGCCTGTGGTCCGAAACGAAATGGACATTGAGATCCAACGTGACACATAACACCTGAGCTACACAGTACTGGGTAGATGAAGGTGTCTTCAGTTACTCGAATTTGCGTGATCAGGCCAGTTATTTAATTAACAAAAACAGCGGGCAAATCGTATTCCTCGCGAAGTCAGAGGTTATTTTTCACACAGATTCTCTTAGACACAATGGAATGCAATCTTTTCGCCTGTAATAGCTGGCACAGAAGCTAACAAGCACGGTGCATGCTGATGTACGGTGCTGCAGTCATGCGATATCGCAAATTCTTGCGAGATGGAATCCGACCGCGAAGATAATGAACCAAAAAAATGTACATCAGGACACAGCGTAATGACCACGGAATCCGTGTGATGTTGGAAGATGTAAATGTCGGCACGAACAATTAGTAATGGCTGTACGGTCATTACACTATATAAAGGGATATGACTATCGGTAACTTGGTATTGATTTTCGACACGGCTTAAGGATGGAGCACACATGTGTGCTGAATTGAAATACAAAAACTTTGGCAACTAGGCCATGGTAAGAAAACTTGCTCGCTTGAACCAGGACCATGGCTTCAATGTCATGTGGCGAGATATCTCCATGCATACATGCAGGATGCATAGTGCATACACATGAGACGCATGTAGTCAAAGTATGCATACATATTTCATATATACATGTTCCAACTGACCTTTGGGACGGCCGGGAGACTTAATTGAACTCCTGGTCAGTAGGAAGATTGACCGTCATGTCGGCCACGAGACTGAACTGACCTCCACGACGGTAGGGAAAATGACCTTGGGGCTGCTTGGTGACCAACCTTCAGGTCGGCCACGAGATTGCACTGACTTCCATGACGACAGGGATAATGACCTTCGGGGCTGCATGGAGACCAACCTTCAGGTCGACCACGAGACTGAACTGACCTCCATGACGGTAGGGATAATGACCTTCAGGGCTGCATGGAGACCAACCTTCAGGTCGGCCACGAGACGGAACTGAACTTCGGGACGGTAGGAAGACTGACCTTCAGGTCGTCCAAGAGGCTGAACTGACCTCTAGGATGGAAAGGAGACTGACTTTTAGGGCTGCAGGGATATCGACCCTCAGGATGGCTAGGAGACTGAACTGACCTCCGGGGCAATAGGGAGACCGACGTCCAAGGCCGCACGGAGACAAACGTTCGGGACGGCCCGGATATTAAACTAGCTGGTGTGGTGACTGACCTTCAAGGCGGCGGCGGCCTGCTCGTGAGTAGCATAGCTGAGATCGGTGCCGTTGACGGAGATGATCTGGTCTCCACGGTGCAGAAGACCACTGCGCTCCGCCTGTCCGCCGGCCAGCAGCAACGACACGAATATACCTTCCGACCCTTCGCCGCCCACTATGTTGAAGCCGAGGCCATGGCCAAACGACCTGCTGAGCACTACCGTACGAGGATCCCTGCGGACAGATGTGCAAAGGTGTCAGGCCATGCGAGACAGCTGATGAAAATTGCACCTGCTGCGGGATGTCAGAACGCATAATTATTTTCCAGACGGATGTCAGTACGGCAATTTCAAGTTCGTCGACAGTACCCCGTACTGACACTCCATCCACACTGTTGAAAATGAAGTGGACATTGAGCCAAGACTGGTGGCGTGGCCTTTCGATGTTCCCAGCTGAAAGTCTTGCCAAATCCGCTCGAGCGTGCAACACGACGGTAGCCTGCGGAACCAATCACCTCGCACAAATCGTCAAGGACGTCGAACAGTGCTGCTACTGACAGGGCACTCCGGGAAATTCCGTGAATACCGTACCGGCAGACGCTGTGCCACAGCAACGCGCCCATCTCCTGCCAGCCGCAGTCACATAGGCTGTATGACTCCATAATCACTATCCAGCACACTGCAATGCTTCAGCCTCCTTTAAGCGGCGGAACCGGGGGATATGGGGGTGGGGTGGGGGAAATCGGAGAACGATGCTCCTTTGAACATGGAAAATTAGCATTGACCTCATGTCGTTGATTAGGAATGCAGAACTCCAAAATTGTCCTGTAACCACCTCCTCCTTCCCACACCCCTAAATTCGGACTTCGGCCACCTATGCAACGTCGGACTACATCTGCTATTTTACGGCGATCGGTTGGTAATCAGCAAGTAAATACACACGAATCACATATTCAATGTTGGAGTGAATGACTACACGATGCAATTATGTGCTGAAAATAGCGTGTTAAATATCGCCATCAGCGTCAGTTCTGTCATTTATCCAGAGAGATCCATGACATGATGAGGTTTGGGATCAGGAGCCTAGCTGAGCCCCTACTGTTTCGTCGCTCCTCCTCCGATATTTTTTTTCATGGGAAATAACGTATTCATGCATCAGACATCGCTCGATGACGGAAAACATATACAGCGCGTTTGAATGTCACGTTATAAGCTAATTTTGGTCGTTTTACCCTAACATCGAACGCGAAGTGCATCATTCTAACGACTTTTAGGAAGTAGTGACACTATAATATAAACAACCACCATCGCTAGACACTGGGATCAGTGAGGATGAACAACTGTCCCCATGTCCGGCGCACACGACTGCGTTTTGAAGTGGATAGACCAAGGATGCCACTTCGGCAACCAGCCACGACTACCACTACCACCAACAACAGAAACGACGACACCTACGCTCCCAACCGCGCCTGTACACTTGTGATACTCGTGTGCACATGTGTAAGGCCACATCAGGACTTAGTTGCGACCGCACGACACGCTTACATCGACGCTCCACTAACCCGTACCGTCTCGGGGGAGGGGGGTCTTCAACCGATTTTAATGAAACTTTTAGCGTTTGCTTATGTTTATGGATGCAACAAAACGTAGGAGAGGAATTTTTCATCTTTTCTTTCCAGTTTTTGACTACTCATTAATTATGCATATTTGCCTATTAGAGTTCAAATAGAAGATTCTGGCTAAAGTGAGCATTTTTTGTTAGTGCAAGTTGACTCCCAACAACGTTTCTCTGTCTGCTCTACTCACTAGGAAAAGGAAAATTAAAGAAAACTTGAAAATTCAAAATTTGGAAATAAAAAACGGGGTGGGGGTGGGGGATGTTATGGCCCTGGTCGATTTCGCTGTTCTTTTCTGATTTCAAATAATTATTGTTTTGTCAAATATCCCCCAAAAATGAACACCCCAGAACCAAAAAAGAAAATGCAAGTCGTGAAAAGTCGTGAAAATATAGCCCCCCATAGTAATGTCACTTTTGGGGAAATTGTTTTGGGGTGGATCCCGGCCCTACTCGTCGAGCGCTTTCCGATGGCACCTACTTCGTTTTCATGGAACGCTTATTTTGGGTCTTAGATGGAGGTTACTATCCGTCCCCCCCCCCCAATACGGAGTGTGAGGATCTGACCGGAGACGGCGTGGGCTGAAGCGATGCAATCCTTATACGCTGAGGCGAGCAGTAGACATAATAACCGAAGCATTGCTGTGAAAATCCTACTAAGTTCGATCAATACATTTCGCCACGGCTCCCCGAATGTATGGTTGCCTATGTGGGTGGAAGTTTTTGTTCTCACACAGCTTACTACAAAACGGCGTGATGCAAATCACACACTGATAAATCATGTGTCACAAAGACATTGGTTTATAACCACAAAGTGTGATTCGGACATGATGTGATCGCTTTACAAACGATGCGAGTGTGCGATGAATTTCAGTGATAAAATGACGTGCATATTCCAAAATATGAAGATAGAGTTCCAATAATGCTGTGATACAATAAATGTCGAATTAAAATACAATGAATAATTCAAATACATGAGATCAAACGATATAAACTAAGTTCTTTCATTCAACCACATAAAACCTTGAAAAGAAAACCAGACGAGATCGGAATGTAAAAACAAACCAGCATTCCATCGCAACTGCCACGCCTTTCAAATATTGACGTTGACATTGACGGTGCGAACATGAAGACCAACATGGAGAACAGGCTTCAACTACTGGCATTCATACAAATGACAAGCACGTAAATACTCCGAACCATGAAATAGTCGCGCGTAAATAACATCAGATTGTAAAGCATAAATGAAATAAAAATCGCAAGGCATGAATATTAGGAAGGGAGGGGCAACACCAGCACCATGGGCAGATAATCCGACAGAGTTGCTGTGAGGACAGGGTTCCTCACACACTGAGGGCCTAGCGTAACACGGCAACCGTTGCCACCTCCCGGCCACGGCAACCGTAGCCACCTCCCGGCGAGGTTGCATTCTTCATTGCTAGAGCTGGGATGGAGCGGGTGGAGGTAAATAGGATGGTTAGATTTAACATCCATTGGCGTCAATGGTAGTTCTCCAGGGCCGGGTCCAAGAGAGATGGGAATTTACGGATTCAGCGGGGAGGAGGGCGGTACCCTACCTGCACCGTTCAGCCGCCTATGGCAGATAATGATGGAGTTTGTGATCTTCCTTGAGTCTTGAGGCCAGCTAAACCCACAGCTGCTTGCTGCGACTGAACCTCGTCGAAAAACAAATCCAATTCAATACATTTCTTTTCCTTACTGGCACTGCTTTCCACCAAAATTCACACCGCCTAGGACATGAGTTACAACAAATCGGATTTGCCACGACTGTTGACAAATACCAACCTTCATGAAATGCAAACAATATTCCTTGGATTTTGCAACTTTGTGTTAGCTCGTGGTGTTAGTGAAACGTTATATTTACCAATAACAACACAAACGTTGTATTCACACCAAATTCGGGTGAACATCCAACTTGTGATGTTTGTGAAATTGGTCCGTAATATGCGTCTGTCAAGTTCAAAGTATTTTGGTAGATAACTAACGGAAGCATTCTTTTGTTATGCACACTTTATTCTTGTTGTTCAAAATACATTGTTTTTGCAACATGATCATATTATTAAATTTATTAGGCGCTGCGTCCCCAAGGTCCTTGCCAAACATGGTGGCCTTCGATGCAAGATCATTTCTCGGGTCTAATATATGTTGCAAGACGTTCCAGAATGTACATGTTGGTGGGCGCTGCCAAAAGCAGGTGCTTTATCGTTCCAGGTATTGGGTACAAGGCACACTGTCACTGATACAGATGCTAGAGATGTGTAGGAGCCGATTTGTTGGTATCATTCTTTTTGTGTATGAAACCGACAGTCATTTCAAGCGGACATCACCAGTGACGGAATGCACCAGATTATATGTGGAATTCAAATTTAACTCAGCTTTCGGAAAATTCTTCCTGCCATATATAATGAGAACTTTCTTGTCTGATGTTACTCAATGTCCAATATGCTCTACATCTCCCCGGAGCAAAGCGAACTTTCAATGTTCACCTGTTGCAGGAGGCTGATCTCAGTAGCGTACATGTTTATACGTGGCGACATAGTGGACACCGCGGTGGTTTGAAGGAAAATGGCTTTTGGCGGGCCTCATGTCCATGGTTACCGTATTATCGTGTTCGGGAGAAGATGCCTGGTACAATACCAATTGGTGGCAGAGGCTTTAGCGCGCACGAGCCGACGTGGCGGGGACGACATGATGGTGAGCATAGGGCCGGTCACACTGACGCTGGGCGCGATACGCCGCTCTAAATGCCAACTGGTGGCAGAGGCTTTAGCGTGCATGAGCCGACGTGGCGGGACGACACAATGGTGAGCATAGGGCCGGTCACACTGACGCTGGGCGCGATACGCCGCTCTAAATACCAACTGGTGGCAGAGGCTTTAGCGTGCAGAGCCGACGTGGCGGGGACGACACGATGGTGAGCATAGGGCCGGTCACACTGACGCTGGGCGCGATACGCCGCTCTAAATACCGACTGGGACAATGACACCAGAGGCGACGTACTCCACCATATATCGACAGGGACACTACCCACAGGGGCGATACACCGTTCCATATAACGGCGGGGACGATGACAACGGGGCCGATACACCGCCCCATATGCCGATGGGAACACCGGCACCAGGGGCGATACACCGCTCCATAAATGGGAACACCGACACCGAGGACGATACACCGCTCCATATACTGATACTGGCGAAACACCGACACCAAGTGGCGATACACCGCTCCATGCACTCATATACTGGAGGGGACACTGACACCGAGGGCGATACACCGCTCCATATACTGATACTGGCGGGACACTGACACCGAGGGGCGATACGCCGCTCCATATACTGATACTGGCGGGACACTGACACCGAGGACGATACACCGCTCCATATACTGACGTGGACACTGACACCGAGGACGATAAACTGCTCCATGTACTGACGTGGACACTGACACCGAGGACGATAAACTGCTCCATATACTGGCGGGGACACTGACACCAGGCGTTATACACTGCCGCCTGACAGACGGTGTTTGGCCACCTGAAGGCCGCCTGACATCACTGGCGTCGAATTGCAAAGGCCAGGTCGGCAGCTACGCCCGACAGGCACAGGCAGCAGTGTTCGCTGCACGGAAGTGCATCAGTCGAAATAACTGGACACGCCGGCTCATTGACTCGATGCCAGATATCTATGGGTTTGCATAGTTGGCGCTGAAACGCTTGAACGAAGCTAAATCGCAGCCCGTGGCGGTTGTCGCAGTTGAAGATCAATTTGACTTGTGTTGAACACACCGACAACATTTCATACAGCATTTACAGACTTTTGTACACTACTCCGCAACAGTGTTGATAAAACGAGCAGTCGACCACAGCTGACCGTGCCAGCTATGAGGTGCGGCCAGGTGGCGGCAGGGGTCGTGCCGACCAGACACGTCCGGCCCGTTCCGGTCGGCACGCGCCGCGCGTGACGTCACAGCCACGGCTGGCTGGCCTCACCTGGCGTCGAGAGGCAGGAGCGGCGGGAGCGGCGAGAGAGGCGGGCAACGGCGGCACACGCGGCGGCAGACTGAGCCAACTCGGCCCGCCCAGCCGACCTACACACATCGATCGGCCGGGCGGCGGCGGCGAGGTCCGCCCGTCTCATGCCGCCAGCCGCCCGGCGCTCAGCCTGCCGCCATGTCCGTGTTGCACACGGTCACCGCCAGCGCCTGACGGCAGCTGCCGCGCACCACCCACGGCCACCTCCGCCCGGGCTTGGGATAAGCCGTGTGGCCGCCGTCGTCACCGACTTCGCCCGACTGACCGGCCAACCAGGTAGTGCCGGCGATTGGGCTCTGATCAGCCGGTGAAGGCCGCGTCCCCGGGGCCGCCCGCAGGCGTGTCGTGCGGCTCCTCGCGGCTTATCGACCCATCAATCACAGGCAGTGGTCGCACGGCTGGCCCTGACCTCCGTACGCCGCCGGCCATATTCAAAGTAGATTCCTCATGGTAAGCGCAAGAGGGTTAACGCTTGATGCTGCCACTGGAGAGGAAGAGGAAGAGGAAGAGGAAGAGGAATAGTAAGAGTAAGAGGAGGAGGAAGAGGAGGAAGAGGAGGACGATGAGGGAGGAAGGAGGATGAGGATGACGATGAGAAGGACAGTGTGATAGTGCGAATTTCAATACTACATGTCGTGCAAACATAGTGTTTCCTCCCCGACTGATGTAGTTGGGTTTCATAGGCATGACCTGAAACCATGCCGGTCTGCTTCAGAATTCCAAACCTTGTAGAGAAGGGAAACCGAAAATCCGTTCCAGTTGTATTCTATTCCCACGTACAGTTTCCTCAAAACACCTGACTGCGAATGTGAAAATGATGGCAGAATCCAGCACATGATCAAACCGAATAGTCTCAATCATCCAGTTGCGCTACGCGAGCACAGAAAAGAGAAAACAACACAAAACACAAACACAAGACTACGAATGACTACTTCAGGAAGCACCGCGACACAAATTTTAACTACAAAAAGTTGTACACAACGATATCGATTGCCTTGGATCACAACAGGACAGCGTCACAAAAGTCTCTGAGCGTCACAAAAGCCCAAACGTTCCCCAAAATATTTCAGTTGAGTAGAAATGTCCATAGCCAAGCAACTTTGTTGTCTGCTGCATACGTCCAGTTGTGTAAAGTGGAGTCATTAAGTTTTGCCAATGTAAGTAATGCTGCGAGAAAGTCGAATCATGTCAGTTTTGGTGGCTCCAGTTTTTGAAATCGCGAATGTTGTGCTACCAAGAATGCTGGCCTTAAACAATAACAAAATGACGTTAAGAACCAAATTTGTCATAAAACTCCACAGTCATGAAATTCATATACCCTCAATGCTTCGACATATACGTTTATATCCGTTGAACTCCATAGATGCCATTTGCAACCAATTTTCCATACATCCATCCAAAATGAGAGAAAACGATCGGACAAAAAGAAGATATGGTACAATGATTCTACAGACGGAACTTCCTTGGTAGTACAGTCGGCTAATGAGCTTGCTTCGTTTGGGAGGTCCTTGGCTCATAGCCACGGGACTACGTTGACCGGCCAGCGTCCGCGGCATTGGGTTCACGTGCAGGGCATGCCCTTAAACAGATCTCGCGGCCGGTGGCACGCCCAGATTGCACGGCATTGCCTCGTGTTACTGTCAGAGCAGCTCTCCGTTCGCCGAGGCCGATACATCTGGATAGCTCCACCGTGTGCTCAACGTGCTATGGCGGGGAACCTGAGAGCATGCGAGCGAACAATGGTGCCACAGGGGTGTCGAAAAATGAAACCTGTGCCGCGCATGCTGGGTGTGTGTTCAGTGTACAGTGTTGAATACAAATATTATGGTTTCTAACACATACATATTTCTTATATATACATATACCACCCCACAGTCCGTCTGTGCCTGTCCAACACGGTACAACACGCGACCAATGTCCACAGCTCAACCGCCACACTGCCACAATCTCAGTCATCTCCCCACCTCAGTCGTGGATATCTCACGGATACCTGCAAGCATCCGTGGCTGGTGTCTCGGCCTATATCCTCGACAGGTTTTCGTGTCCATCTCTCACTGACAGACCATCTGCGTGACACATCTCCGCTTATCCCCGTTACTGCTCTCTCGTCTGATCTATAACTGATATATCCGCATATAGAGGCGCAGCCAGTAGATTGGGATGGGTCTATTGCATTCTTGGCACAAAAATACAATAGATGAAACGAGTATCGGCATTTTCACCAAGAAAAATCCGTCATTAAAAATTAACAGCAGATTCAGGAGAAGTGAGGGAGGATGGGTGGGGTCATGCTCCTTCCTGAACCCAAAGTACTTTGAAGAGTCAGTCCACGGGCAGACCCAAGGGCCGCCGGCCCTGCCGACGCTAAGGGTCACTAGGCTAACGGAAGGTTGTCCGGGTCTTTGGAAGGGGCTCGAGCTGACAGAGCTCGGAACTGACCGGGCGGGCCGCGGGTATACGAAGAAAACCCAGTCACGTAGATCAATTTCAGGATGGGGGGGGGGGGCAATTTGAAGGGAACAATGAGCGACATATAGGGCACCGAAGTCCGGGGGGACCGCAACTATCGATGTCCTTTTGCCCAGGTCATACATCCGCCGCTGGACCGGTGTCAGTGGATGGTCATTTTACGGCGCGCGAGCCGCTCGCCGTCCGGCGGACATATGACCATCTGTGGCGGCGTGGGCACGCACGGGTTGCGCAGGCGTGTGCACTGCGCTGCCCTCCTGCACTCGCTGCACGTGCAGGAATGCACTCAAATATGCGACGACCGCATGCCTATCACAGGCCGGCAGCACGATGACGACATGCCTGCCGTCAAGAGCAGATACGCTACTACGCTGCACGCCAGCAGCGTTGACAGCTGGTTCAGAGGGCAAGACGGCTGTTCACGCCAGTAGTAGTGAAATTGACAATTGGACGCTGTATTCATGAATCTGACAAAACATGGAGTGCAGTTTTACACGTTTATTGATCTATGCAAAGACATACATAGTATAATCTACACAACGCCGTGCACACCCACCGATTCATTTCATCAATTGACAGTAAGTTCTTCGATAGAACACAAAAATGTTCAGCAACAATAGTGTCATTCAACCTGCCCGAACAATCAATGACGAAACTTGGACGCCAGCGAAATAGAAAATAAACTATCGTTTTTCACATGCAGTACAATCCGGAAAAAGCAGCCCAGAAGATTGGGAAGAATTGGGATAAGATGGAGATGAGGCCGTTTGTACTAGATAAACAGTTTTCAGGGACATAAATATCCATGAATGCATACGATAGCGAATAACCAGAATTTACACATGAAAGGTGCGTATAACAACGTAGCAAACAAATGGGAGACGGGGATGACAGGACCATTTTCCAAGCCCACAATTCCTCAATACAGAAAATTCATAGTGAAAACGATTAGTGATCAAGGATACTAGAAACTACAAGCCGCGACCCTTATCCTCGTACTCACATATCGACATAAGACATTTGCAAACTGTTCACAATCTCTGAACGTGACTCACTTGTGATGGTTCGGCGTGTTTCTTCCGGGAACAATCGCACGACCTTTACCACCACCAGGACCTTTACTCCGCGTCATGTTTTCACAATAACAATCTCTGAGGAAACACCCGCGCACCACGACCCCCGGGGGCGCCAGTGGCCGCCAACCCGGCAACAGGACGGCACGTGACCCGCCTGTCCGGCGTACAACGGGCGGCCACTGCAGCTGCCGCCGCCACCACAATAGCAGCGTCCCCTCGCCACGGCGTCGCCGGTCTGGCCTCGCTGTACCACCTGGTGGTCTGAGCTGACGTCACGGTACCCCAGCTCCCGTCACACGTGCCGCGGTGGCCGGGCCTCGCTGTACCAGCTGGTGGTCTGAGCTGACGTCACGGTACTCCAGCTCCCGTCACACGTGCCGCGGTGGCCGGGGGTCGCCGGCCGGACCTCGCTGTACCACCTGGTGGTCTGAGCTGACGTCACGGTACCCCAGCTCCCGTCACGTGTGCCGCGGTGGCCGGGCCTCGCTGTACCACCTGGTGGTCTGAGCTCACGTCACGGTACCCCAGCTCCCGTCACGTGTGCCGCGGTGGCCTGGCCTCGCTGTACCACCTGGTGGTCTGAGCTGACGTCACGGTACCCCAGCTCCCGTCACATGTGCCGCGGTGGCCGGGCCTCGCTGTACCACCTGGTGATCTGAGCTGACGTCACGGTACCCCAGCTCCCGTCACATGTGCCGCGGTGGCCGGGCCTCGCTGTGCCACCTAGTGGTCTGAGCTGACGTCACGGTACCCCAGCTCCCGTCACGTGTGCCGCGGTGGCCGGGCCTCGCTGTACCACCTGGTGGTCTGAGCTGACGTCACGGTACCCCAGCTCCCGTCACATGTGCCGCGGTGGCCGGGCCTCGCTGTACCAGCTGGTGGTCTGAGCTCACGTCACGGTACCCCAGCTCCCGTCACATGTGCCGCGGTGGCCGGGCCTCGCTGTACCACCTGGTGGTCTGAGCTCACGTCACGGTACCCCAGCTCCCGTCACGTGTGCCGCGGTGGCCGGGCCTCGCTGTACCAGCTGGTGGTCTGAATTGACGTCACGGTACCCCAGCTCCCGTCACATGTGCCGCGGTGGCCGGGCCTCGCTGTACCACCTGGTGGTCTGAGGTGACGTCACGGTACCCCAGCTCCCGTCACGTGTGCCGCGGTGGCCGGGGGTCGCCGGCCGGGCCTCGCTGTACCAGCTGGTGGTCTGAGCTGACGTCACGGTACCCCAGCTCCCGTCACATGTGCCGCGGTGGCCGGGCCTCGCTGTACCACCTGGTGGTCTGAATTGACGTCACGGTACCCCAGCTCCCGTCACATGTGCCGCGGTGGCCGGGCCTCGCTGTACCACCTGGTGGTCTGAGCTGACGTCACGGTACCCCAGCTCCCGTCACATGTGCCGCGCTGGCAAGTCTGCACGGTCTGGTGCCGCTATCGCCCCCGCCGCCGCCGCCGCCGCCCAACTGACACGCCCATTCCGAAACTGACGTGCTTCCGGTGCTGTCTCGTGCTGATCCGACGCCGCCCCCGTGACACGGTGCTCCACAAAAGTCGGCACCAGAAGCGCAGCTAAAGCGGGCGGCGGGGAGGGGGAGTGGGCTGTTCATAACAATGCTGTTCATAATGCTGCCGCTGTCCCGGGACGGTGTTGGCAATGGCGTGGCCCTGTCCCAGGACGGCGTTGATAATGGTATGGCTGTCCCGGGACGGTGTCGGTAATGGTGTGCCCCTGCCCCGGGATTGTGTCGGTAATGGTGTGACTGTCCCGAGGCTGTCCCGGTAATGGTGTGACCCTGTCCCGGGACGGTGTCGGTAATGGTGTGACCCTGTCCCAGGACGGCGTTGATAATGGTATGGCTGTCCCGGGACGGTATCGGTAATGGTGTGACTCTGTCCCGGGACGGTGTCGGTAATGGTGTGACTATGTCCCGGGACTGTGTCGGTAATGGTGACCCTGTCCCGGGACTGTGTCGGTAATGGTGACCCTGTCCCGGGACGGTGCCAGTAATGGTGTAGCCCTACCCCGGGACTGTGCCGGTAACGGTGTGGCCCTGTATCTGGACAGCGCTGGCGTGACGACAGCGGATGTACGGCGGCTCGCCACACTGGCAGGCGGCTGATTGACGATTTGGCCGCTTGTCAGAGCAGGCGATACGCCGGATTGCACCGGCGGACGAGAGCGTGTCGACCACAGGCATTCAGTCGGTCAAGGCCACCTAATGGACCGATGGCACGCGTGTATGTGCCCCCTGCCGGCCCGCCACGTGCCGTGGGCCAAACAGGTGTCTATACGGTCTGCCGGCCGGCTAGGTACGCGTCCGACCAGTGTACTGTGCGGTCCGCCGGCCGGCTAGATACGCGTCCGACCCGTGTACTGTGCGGTCCGCCGGTCGGCTAGATACGCGTCCGACCCGTGTACTGTGCGGTACGGCGGCCTGCTAGATACCCGTCCGACCCGTGTACTGTGCTGTGCGGTCCGCCGGCCGGCTAGATAAGCGTCCGACCCGTGTACTGTGCGGTCCGCCGGTCGGCTAGATACGCGTCCGACCCGTGTACTGTGCGGCCCACCGGCCGGCTAGATACGCGTCTGACCCGTGTACTGTGCTTACTGTGCGGTCCGCCGGCCGGCTAGATACGCGTCCGACCCGTGTACTGTGCGGTCCGCCGGCCGGCTAGATACGCGTCCGACCCGTGTCCCCGTACGCGCACCCTGTCTGTGCGGTCCGCCGGCCGGCTAGATACGCGTCCGACCCGTGTACTGTGCGGTCCGCCGGCCGGCTAGATACGCGTCCGACCCGTGTACTGTGCGGTCCGCCGGCCGGCTAGATACGCGTCCGACCCGTGTACTGTGCGGTCCGCCGGCCGGCTAGATACGCGTCCGACCCGTGTACTGTGCGGTCCGCCGGCCGGCTAGATACGCTTCCGACCAGTGTACTGTGCGGTCCGCCGGCCGGCTAGATACGCTTCCGACCCGTGTACTGTGCGGTCCGCCGGCCTGCTAGATACGCGTCCGACCCGTGTACTGTGCGGTCCGCCGGCCGGCTAGATACGCGTCCGACCCGTGTACTGTGCGGTCCGCCGGCCGGCTAGATACGCGTCCGACCCGTGTACTGTGCGGTCCGCCGGCCGGCTAGATACGCGTCCGACCCGTGTACTGTGCGGTCCGCCGGCCGGCTAGATACGCGTCCGACCCGTGTACTGTGCGGTCCGCCGGCCGGCTAGATACGCGTCCGACCCGTGTACTGTGCGGTCCGCCGGCCGGCTAGATACGCGTCCGACCCGTGTACTGTGCGGTCCGCCGGCCGGCTAGATACGCGTCCGACCCGTGTACTGTGCGGTCCGCCGGCCGGCTAGATACGCGTCCGACCCGTGTACTGTGCGGTCCGCCGGCCGGCTAGATACGCGTCCGACCCGTGTACTGTGCGGTCCGCCGGCCGGCTAGATACGCGTCCGACCCGTGTACTGTGCGGTCCGCCGGCCGGCTAGATACGCGTCCGACCCGTGTACTGTGCGGTCCGCCGGCCGGCTAGATACGCGTCCGACCCGTGTACTGTGCGGCCCGCCGGCCGGCTAGATACGCGTCCGACCCGTGTACTGTGCGGCCCACCGGCCGGCTAGATACGCGTCCGACCCGTGTACTGTGCGGTCCGCAGCCGGCTAGATACGCGTCCGATCCGTGTACTGTGCCTACTGTGCGGTCCGCCGGCCGGCTAGATACGCGTCTGACCCGTGTACTGTGCGGCCCACCGGCCGGCTAGATATCCGTCCGACCCGTGTACTGTGCGGTCCGCCGGCCTGCTAGATACGCGTCCGACCCGTGTACTGTGCGGTCCGCCGGCCGGCTAGATACGCGTCCGACCCGTGTACTGTGCGGTACGGCGGCCTGCTAGATACCCGTCCGACCCGTGTACTGTGCGGTCCGCCGGCCGGCTAGATACGCGTCCGACCCGTGTACTGTGCGGTACGGCGGCCGGCTAGATACGCGTCCGACCCGTGTACTGTGCGGTCCACCGGCCGGCTAGATACGCGTCCGACCCGTGTACTGTGCGGTCCGCCGGCCGGCTAGATACGCGTCCGACCCGTGTACTGTGCGGTACGGCGGCCTGCTAGATACCCGTCCGACCCGTGTACTGTGCGGCCCACCGGCCGGCTAGATACCCGTCCGACCCGTGTACTGTGCGGTCCGCCGGCCGGATGTCAGCGCCACTGTGACAGCGAGAGTCACGCACGCGGCGACCGGCAGAGGGGTCGACACACCGACAGCATTGAGGCCACGGCGGCGCGGGGACACAGACCCACATGTGTGGCGTGGCAGCCGCCAGACGCGTCACAAGGCCGAGTGGGTGTCGTGCCGCGACACGCAGTGGTGTGTCGGTGGCTCGGTGCCCGGTGTGAACTGCGGCTGTGACGAGCGGCACCGGACGACGGCAGACAGCTCGTCAGCTAGCCAACGTCAGCATCACCAGTCGTGCCAGTTCGCGCGTCCACCTACCGCACAACAGCTCACACCTCACAGCGCTGGTCACACCTGCCAGTACGCGCGTCAACCTACCGCACAACAGATCACACCTCACAGCACTGGTCACACCTGCCAGTACGCGCGTCCACCTAACCGCACGACAGCTCACATCTCACACCTCACAGCGCTGGCCACACTTCGCAGTACGCGCGTCCACCTACCGCACAACAGCTCACACCTCACAGCGCTGGTCACACCTGCCAGTACGCGCGTCAACCTACCGCGCCACAGCTCACACCTCACACCTCACAGCGCTGGCCACACCTGGCGTGAAAAGTGGCAGCTGGCGGGAAGGGGCCGTATTGCGTTAAAAAAAATTCCCTACCCATTAATATGTATGTTGACAACGTAAACGCAGGAACGTCGGGTTCTGGGAGCCATGGCACCTCCAATTTTCTTGATTAACCATTGCCCCTATGGGACAAAATGGCACTACCTTTTGCTAGCCTTCCTAAGCTCCTGGCTGACAACAGTGGCATGCTACTGTACTCAACGGTGATGCCTACCATATCCAATTACATGATTATAATATTGCATCAAACGACAACTAGCATTCGCAGTCACCTTTTCACTCCTAGTACATGTTTCGGGGTGGAGGAAATGGATGGGCTGAACTGAATTACAGCTTCAAACAAAAAACGAACATGTGTTTCTTGATGACACTGTGAGGAATGTAATGGATGCACACAAATGCAACACAAATATCACACTGTGGCCCAAATACGTGAAGGCAAATATTGACATCGCATTTAACACCGCCATGTGAGTATGCATTGGCGACCTTCCAGATTATAATGATAATGTTGATGAGTCGGATGATTCACTGATGCACCGGCTCCTTCGATAAGTTATAAGTAAATCTTCGAGTAACCGTTGAAAAGTCAGTGTGGCGTTGAGTTTCTGAAAGTCTTTTAATACCTGAAGGACCATTTTTCGTCGCTTACGGATACCCCAAAATTCCCACTTCGTTTCCACGTGACCTTCTCCAAACAGGAACTGTCATACTATCAAACAAGCAGAGAATTCACAAGGACGTGTCGATTTTGACAGCTGTTTGAAACGGTCCATGGAATAGCGATGAAAACTTGCGCGGTGCTGAAACTTTCAGCCAATATCTGAAAATTGCCGATCAAATAACGTTTACCATCCCCACCGGGAAAATATCTGCCGACAGACGCTCCGTCGGCTCACATTTCAGAGCGACTGGCACTGCATGCATTACGGTCAGAGTAAGGCCCAAAATTGCATGCTGTTAATCAGCTTTGCAGTCCCGGGGCATTGACCGCGTATCCCTGTAACCAACGAATGCATGAGCAGGTGGACCGTATTGAATGTACCTACATTGTCCACCATCCAAGCGGTAATATTACCTTACACTGTACGTTCTTTACCACACACAAACAGAACTATCGTTCAAACCGCCGGCTTATTCATTGCAGCGAGTGGCGTCACATCATTAGCAATCAAACACGATGTGAAGAAATAGGCAGGACACTGACGTCGATATCTACGCCCAGGGGCTCCGTCCAATTCTCATAAAAGAGGAAAGATTTGCCGCGCACAAATCCGCGGTTACACAGCCTGCCCTTAGAAGTTTATATACTTCTTGATGATGAACGAAACCAGAGCTTTTCGGTGCGCTAGGTGGGCGCAACTGAACCTGTGCTGGGCGTCTTACATAACGACAGTGGCCGAGGGTTCTGTCACCATTCGCTCTGCACGCTCCACGGCGTGCGTACGAACTGGATAATTCCGGATTACCATCGGCGTGTCGGCGATACGCTAGACGCCCTCATTGGAAACCTTTCGCAGCAGTGGCGACCGAGTCACACGTAGGGAGAGTCCCAGTCGCTGAGGTCAACTTAGGCAGCGGCATCAAAAGTGATGCTGGAGATCTTAAATGGCCGGACACCTGAGCTAGACTCGCTCGAGTTGTGGTTCAGGATCAGTCTGACTGCTCTGCTGCCGTCGGCTGCCATCGAGGGCAAAATGGCTTCCGGGTGAGCCCGGTAACCATTCTTCTGGATGACGGACCAACCACGGCCCGCTCTTCGCCTGGTAGGCCTTCGTTAGTTATTCGTGTCTTGGGGCTCAGCCGAGTTGATGTCACTCGGTAGCAGGCGCACACCGAAAAACAGGCTTACCAAACCGTCTGTACAATAATGATGCGACGTGATGTGAAGCCACATCGGTGCCTAGTGGCTCAGAATGAAGGAAGCAAGTCTCTCGAGATTGACCGACGGCTGCAGGACGCCAATGTAAAGGTTAGTTACACGCGACGCCAGTGTAAGGCACCTTGCACGGTTTAGTGAACCAGTTCTCATGTTGGCAACATCCAATGGGACATTTCGGGATTACACAGCGATGCAAAGAATATAAAGAGGTTTTTATATAAGCTAAGAAATCTGTGTGAACTGCAGTATTAACTGCGATCCCGTCATATCCAATAAAGCAGGTGCAACCACACATACATACAAACATTCCTCGCGCTATACTACTCAGAAACCATCGACTGCATTTAGCTTTAAAATGCCTGCGACTGTTCCTGACAGTGGCGTGAAGTGTGTGAAATATTCTCTACCGGACTCGGCTACCATTGCAACGTGCTCTTCTTGCAATTTTCCTCTGTGAAGATACTCGTGAAGAAGCTGCACGTGTTCGTACTAATGCCAAGTTATTTCCGTCCACCGAGATACATTGCTGATGAACTCACTCCCAGGGCTCCTTCACATCTGTTTGTTGCTCAATTCCTTTCGCTTTTTATCACGTGCTCTTCAGAGCTTTTTATTGCATCAATGACTTCAGACGAGTCACCAGAGGATACTTGCCCTCCACCAACCTCGAACGCACTGATCAATGCGGCTGCCGCTCGATTCGACATCCCATATCGGTCAGCTGCCAAAGCGGTTTGTGCAGGAAATCGATGTTGTAATTCGTAGCGAGGCTCTCGTACACTGAGGCTTCGATATGCTCCGAATTGACACTGCCGCTCGAAGTAACCATCCACGAGATGCCACTAGTAAATGATAGCTGTTTCTGGAGACTAGTAATAAGTCGTCGTCCCCTGTTCTTGTTGCGCAGCTCGTCTCGCGGCCTGTGGCTGCCCATGCGCCGTCTTCAGAGCAAAACTGCTCCATAGATGAATCAGCTTAGGACCTCGCTGGTGAGTTAAAATGGGACTCCAACGGCTCGTACCTTTTCTTTCAAGCATTTGCATGAGTTGTTGCCCGTGAATCTGCAGCTAGTTATCTTAATCAGCCAATCAAACCATTGTCCCAACGACAGCACTCAGTACCTTCCATCTGAATTATGTCTGTTTTTTCCTGCCTTCGGCCTTAGTGTGTAGCAGTCAATCACCACCTGCTCCAATCTTCTCTGGGCTACAATTGGAATGTTTTTATTAGCCCAGACATTTGAAGCCCGGGATGCTACAATTATAATTGCCGTTCTGATTGGACATTGGCAGCCGCCGTCATTGCTGCACAGATCCCAATGAACTTGTAAGCAATTTATCAAACCTTTTTTTTTGTTGGCAGAACAAACTTAAGATCATATGTCTTCTCTAATCATACGCCTTAAGACTTCTTTCCAAATATGTCACGTTCAACATTCATCAACACCATTAGCAGACATGTTTTCAAGAGCTTTTCAAAACATGTCCTAAATGACAATCCGAAAGTCGCCCCTGAAAATGATTTTATGTATATACATGGAACTTACTGGAGTGACGATTTACGGATATTTTATCAGTCAATTCATGGTATTGCACTGCAAAAGAAATCAATTAATTTTGGTCGTGAAACATTAGTACCGCATTCCAGGGTTTCCGGGGCACCTTGCAGGCCAGCTATGTGTTACTAACACACCTGCCACGAGGCAGGGTGCGGGAGACAATCGAACGGCAATATTAGGTGCGTTATTTGGATTCTGCTGAGGAATTTGTACCACCTGTCAACTCTTGGCACATATACATCGTCAAATTCCCGCATCAATTTCCATGGATAAGCGCGTGGCGGGGAGCAATTTTTGCATGACAATGTTACCATCACAATGCATTGCGTGAAATCGCTTTCGGGAGCCATTCTCCTGCTATCGCAACGAGTGACCTGCAAAAACAAACTAAGGACTTACCTGTCCAGGATATCACCACCATTTTCCGGAGGTTGAATTTCACGAATTTCCCCCAAGCGTTTATCACTGAGTCAGAACCACCAAAACGTTCCATGTCCACGAGACACTGAATTGACCACTGTCATAGCCTGGTTGGTAATTCAGTAGCACGGTAGTGCCGCCAAGTAATGGCCGACGGCTGCTCCGTCAAGCAGCCAACGAATCACAGCGGACGATCGGATCCTTAAGGCATGTCGCGGCCGCCGCCGCTGTCAACTGTTCCCATTCACTGCGCCATAAAACACGGCGATGACATCCGGTCACACGCACAACCACGCGGGCGTCCGCGGCGCCACCTCTGAGCGTCAGATCAAACCAACAGTTACGCAGCACGACACCGAACGCTCAGGGTGCTCTCAGAATGAACTCGCCTTGCGACGTTTTCCGTGCTGATTGCCAGGGGCGTTAGCATGCCGTTCAGTTCGCTCATCTCGGAGGATAATGATATTTCTTGCGGGTCTGTGGGGACAGACGTAACGTCAATGTAAACAGTATCCGGCAACACCCAATGTCCGCAATCAGCGTCTCTCGGAAGGTCCCAAACGACAGCGTATCATAATCTCCACAGATCTCCGAAATAACATTAAGTGAGATAAATGGGTAAAACCTCCGTGTTTTTCAGGTTGCCAACATCGTTTGAAACTCACATCTCTGGAACTATCCGACGACTCCCACGTTACTTTGCACCAAGATAGCAGCATGATAAAATACTACGTAGTAGTTGACTAAGGTTATTTCAATGGAGGCCAAACGACGCCTAAAAGCAAACGTTGGAACACAAATTCAGCTCGATTGCCTATTTTTCTGATACCATGAATATGAAGAGGAGAATATCGAGTTTATACTGACACATGCGATATTGCCTGGAACAAAGATCAATTTCTGAAAATGAAGCACTCTCTGTCATGTGTAAATTCATCACAATATCGGATAACAATAACCTCATAAGTATATAATGCAAGTAAATTGGGCATCAGGTACCAATAGATAGCTGGGACGGTGGCGGTTCACCTGACAGACTGGCACCAGCCGCCCTATACCCAGTAGAACGCGAACCACCGACGCTTCGGTCGGCCGCGTAACCAGTCGCCGAAGTTTGACGGTCCGTGAAGGTTAAGACTTCCCAAAGCAATTGTCAAACGTAAAATGTTATTAGGCGTGCTATTCATATGCAATAAAATGGCCGAAAACGCAGTGACGTCACTCGCTTCATTGCCAAGTTACCGTCAACATCCGCAGGGACGGGAAACCTTTGCCCCTCCCCGCCGTCACGATGTCGATTCGTGTCAACACGAAACGGGATAACGGTGGATACGAAAGGCAACGCTTGCCCAACGTTGAACAAAGCAAAGCATATTTGTTCAGCCATACGTCCTATGTTGCTCGCGTACCAACACGCCAGACGACCAGGGTAACACACCCGGGTACACCAGACGCTGCGTAGTCTTCGGGTTCGTTGGTTAACATGTCAACATTCTACACAATCCATCGTCAAAAGTTGGCTCGCGTGAAACAGTGGCACGGCCAATGTGATCAGTGACACGTCCGCCGTGTCAGTGAGCGACACGGCTGATGTGAGACATCAACACGGCCAGCGTGATCACCGACACGCTGGACGTGCCGGTGAATGGCAGGGCCACCGTGATCAGTGACACACGGTGGCCGTGTCAGTGAGTGACACGACAACGTGTCACCCCGCCGACACGGTCCAGGCAGGCCAGACTCCGGGTCGGTCTGCCATTTCTGCGCATGCCGCGGACACTGACCGACGAGAGGCGGGGTCGCATCGGAGGAGTAGCGCCGGCCGCGCGCCATGGTGGGAGACTGGCACCGCGGCACCATAAGCGGCGGCGGCGGCGGCGGCGGCGGCAGAGGTGGAGGCGCGGCAGGCGGCGGCGGACGGCCACACTTGGCCACCGTCACCACGACCCGGTCCGTCACGCACTTGAGCGCAGCAACCGCCTCCTCGTGCGTGACGCTGCTCATCTGACAGTCGCCCCGCTGTGTGTGGCACACGTCACGTCACGTCACGCCGACACGTCAGGTGAGACCCGTCATGGCCGGTCTGACGGTACGGGCCGTGTGATGCCACCGCAGGACAGCATACAGCCGTCTCCGCGGGGCGACGCACGGCCACAATTAGCGGATGCTTCAAACGTCACAGATGCCATACATTTAGAGCTGGCAAACACACATGAAGATTCACAGAAACAAACGACACCTGATATATTTTGGTTGGGAGCTCCCAGACTCAGGCATTTTGGGAGCAGGGGTTGTCTGTGCACCAGAAAAGTGTCAATTAATTTTAGTGGGCCTGAGCCTTACCCTCTTTCCCTTAGCACCTCCATCTGTTCCTCATCTCCACCAACTTCTTTTCTTAACACGAGATCCTACGGTTGCAACACACCAACACCAGCCAAGTCTCAGAATCTGAACCCGCGCCGTCTTTCAGGTCAAATCCTCACACCCCGTCTCGGGGGGGTTGAAGACCCCCTCTAAAACCTAAACTAAGCATCGCACGAAAACGAGAGGTGTCGGCGGAAAGCACTCGACGAGTAGGGTCCGGGTCCACCCCCGAAAAAAATGTCCCCAAAAGCGACGTCACCAGGGGGCTAGATTTTCACGACTTTTCACGACATACATTATGTTTTTTACTCTAGGGAGTTCATTTTGGGTGATATATGAAGAAACAAAATTTATTTGGAATGAGAAAAGGACAGCGAAATCGACCATGGCTATAATTGTTTGGACCCCAAAAGTAAAAATTATATTTTTGGGGAAATTTCAGAATTTTGAGTTTTCAAGTTTTCTTTAATTTTCCTTTTCCAATAGATAGAGCAGACCGAGAAACATTGTTGGAAGTCAACTTGCCGTAAAACAAAATGCTTACTTTAGCCAGAATCCTGTATTTGAACTGCAATATGACAAATACGCAAAATTTATATCTAGTCAAAAACTAAAAAAATGAAAAATTCAACTCGTACGTTTTGTTGCATCCGAAAGATAAGCAAACGATGAAGGATTCATTCAAATGTCTGTATCCGTTAAAGCGTGACGACTGATTGAACGTTTTTGGAGGTGACCTCACTTGACCTTGACTAACTCATTGACCCTGGGTGACCTGACCTAAAAATTTCGAATCAGCATGCCAAATTGATGTGAGAAAAGGTATGCCAAATATGGGCGCGCTGCCGGGCGCCGTTCGTCCGCTATCCGCGAAAAAATATGAGGGGGGGCGGTTGAAGACACCCCCGAGACGGGACGGGTTAACACGCGCCCTGGGGGGGGGGGGGCGAAATCCGCCCACCCCTCCGGTTTGTCGTAGATAACTCAAGATTTTACCAGCCGATATACGTAATTATTTGTATACGTGCTTATAAATGACTGGCGCGTTGTTTATAGTAAGAAAAATGAAAATCGACGGAACATTTTTCGAGTTAGGGGTAACTAAAGTCAACAAATTTTATCAGCGCCAGACTATAAATATCGGCGCTGATGCGCTTCTCGTATACTGGCAAAAAGGAAGTGTTCTTGGCAAAACTAGCGAATTGTTTGGCGTACATTGCTATGCTATATTGTTTCAAAGTCATGTCAGGTCACCGAGGTCAAGTTAGGTCAAGTTTATGACAGGCTAACACAAGCCCTGGAGGGGGAATGGCGAAATCCGCCGACTCCTCAGATTTTTCGTACATAACTCCATATTGTACTGGCATATACACGCCATTTTCTGCGTACCTACTTGGAAATGACCGGTGCATTGTTTAAAGTAAGAAAAATAAAAATCGGCCGAAAACTTTTCAGGTTAGGGGCCGCTAAAGTACAAACAATTCACAGCGCCAGACCACAAAAATCGGCGCTGACGCGCTTCCCGTATATTGGCAAAAGGCAACTGTTCTTGACAACACTAGCGACTTGTTTGATGCATGTTGTTATGCTGCATAATTTAAAGGTCATGTTAGGTCGCCGAGGTCAAGTCAGGTCTAGTTCATGACAGGCTAATAGAACCAAATTTGGTCAACTGAAATGTTGTCAAAAATGCAAATGACTGTCATGCGATTGATGTCACTTTACATGTTACTCCCTACACATCCCGAAATCTACTGTTTGTCATTGTTGCCTAAGAATTTCCATACCATATTCATGTATTTCACTCCTTTCTTTGCGAAGCCGATTGTGCCGAACCGCCCAACGGAGCGGTCGGGTGGGCAGCCCGGTTCCAGCAACTGGAGCAGGCAATGACCTGCTAAAGTGCTCCTATATCGGTGACTTGAGGTCAAATGGCGGATCTGGCAGCTGTATTTAATCATTAGTAATGTCCAAAACATCATTAATGCCAATTTTGGAGCATTTAAACACAATCACAGAGATCCATAACAATGACAAGCCAATCCACGCAATACCAGACAATTTTGCTATTTTGACCCCATTTGACCTTGAAGATATTAACCTAAGGTCATGGAATTTACACACAATAGAATGCATTATCGTGCCCATCCACCCTGCGAATTTCCTTGTTCTAGCCTCAGCAGGAGCGGAGATCTCAGGGGGGCGGAATCCGTCCCCCTCCAGTGAGCGTAATTTTCCGACGCCCCCAGGGAGCGTGTTAATACTTTCCAGTCCACATTTCGTCATTTTCTTCGGTGCGGGGGAGGGGCTTACAACTCTGGCGTTATTGACATAAAAGTGGGGGGGGGGGGGCGCGCTAACGACATGAATAAATCCAAACATTAAGATTATGCAGCACTACGCTGAGCATTGTTAAAAATATTGTTAGAATATTGTCATTCATCTCCTTCGGGTATAATTAACGTAAGATTGCAAGTTATTATGACAAATGCCAGCGTGTTGCAGGTAACGAGAGTTCACGATCTGTATCATATTTTCGTTCTGCTCTGGGCCATTTCTCGCGTCAACATAAACGTCAGTTTTTCATAGAAAATCGGTAATTTTCGTTTTTAACCGTTCCCTTTGTAAAAGCCATAACATACTCGCGCTTGAAATCTTGAACGTAACATTCCTCTGTATCCTGAGATACCGATGATGTGAGATAATACATTTGGACCCACAGGTCAAGGGTCATATGAGGTAGAAGTAGTGACCTAATTTTGGAAAACAATGCACTAAACACTATACTTGTGGACTAATCGGCACACAGACGCAATATTCAGCTTGGGCATCAATATTAGCCGGAGTCACTTAGATTGTGACAAACGTTATCTGAGATTAAACTAACATACATATTAGGTGCTCGCCACCCTGCCACATCCAACAATGGCCATTTTGAGGCAAGAAGTGATACTAATTGCCTACATTTCGTGATTACCGCGAAAAACGGCCAAGTTGAGTCATGTCGGTAGGCCCGGCGTCAGTGCCGTCGTCACCACCCCGACATCACAGTCCAGTCATGTCGCCAGGCCCAGCGTCGGTGCCGTGGTCACAGTCGAGCCGTATCGGCAGGCCAGGCGTCGGTGCCGTTGTCACAGTCCAGTCATGTCGCCAGGCCCAGCGTCGTTGGTGTTATTGGATATTGGAGTGTATGGGCGCATCAACTGCACATGTTACACAGCGCCGATAACATCGTCAGTCTAACCACGTGTGAACGCATCGGCGTCGAGTAAATGAGAGGACCGGGGGAGATGTCATGCTGACCCCAGCGTCGGTGCCGTCGTCACCTACCCCGGCGTCCACGGCCACCAGACGGTCACCAACAGCCAGCCGTCCGTCCAGTTGGCAGGCGCCGCCCTCCATCATCTTGGTCACATAAATACCTGCCGACACAGAGCCGCTACCGTGATAGTCAGTTGGCGACAGTTGTACTGCCGAGTAACCATCAGTCGGCTAATTGTAGCGTTACGTACCTGTCAGCTGGCCACAGTCATAGTGCCGAGTAACTGTCAGTCGGCCATAGTTCTAGTAACACGTAACTGTTAACCAGCCACAGTTGAAAATCCGAGTAACTATCAGCCGACCACAGTTGTAGTGCCGAATAACTATCAGCCGGCCACAGTTATAGTGCCGAGTAACTATCAGCCGGCCACAGTTGTTGCGCCGAGTAATTATCAGCCGGCCACAGCTGTAGTGCCGATTAACTGCCTGCCGACCGTAGATGTAGTATCCAGCAACTATCAGCCGACCACAGTTGCAGTGCTTAATAACCATCAGCCAGCCACAATTGTAGTTCTTAGTAACTATCAGCCGACCACAGTTGCAGTGTCGAGTAGCTGTTAGCCGGGAAGGACTGTAGCGCCACTTAACTGCCTGCTGGCGAGTTTTAACGTTACGTTACCGTTTGCCACTCACAGTCAGCACTGGAATGTGGCGTGCAGTTGGAACAGTGCCGGCCCACTAGAGGCCAACAGAAGCCAGTGTGGTAGCTGTCCTGACCTCACCATTAAAGTGGCGAACTTCCGATCAAGATAATATAGTATCATCTTGTAGGTGTTTAAGGATCCATAAATTTAATACAAACGTTCTGAGCACAACATTTGGCAGTACGACAGAAAGGTAAAAGTTACTGTCGAGTACCAGTATGGCATACCTAACACACCACTGACTTTTACGTTGCTGGTCAACGCAAAAAAAGGCACTGCGCCATTGTTCCCAGCCTATGCTGGCAGCCAAGCTGAAGGTCTCTCTATCCACGGTATGCGTTGGCTGCGAGTTTGACAGTCTCAACATTGTCGCTCGGCCTGCGCCAGCTGCCAGATGGACAATCTCACCATTGTCGCCGGGTATATGTTGGTTGCCGATGCCGCCAGCTATGCTGAAGCCCAGCCCGTTGTTGCCCTTGCGCAGCTCTATGCGCTCGAGTCGTTCCTGTCGGGGCCGCCGCCGCCGCCTGGCAGACTGCGCACGACGACCAGACAGCATCAGCGCCAGGCGGTATACCACCAGCACACGCGCACACACAACGCTGCAAGACTGTAGACGGTGATCACAGACAGCATCAGCGCCAGGCGGCATACCACCAGCACACGCGCACACACAACGCTGCAAGACTGTAGACGGTGATCACAGACAGCATCAGCGCCGGCAGTGTGCTAACACACACGGACACACAACACTGTACCGTGTTAACAATATACAACACATTGTACTGCACTGCACCGATCTGTAGTGACGAACAGCGGTCGCTGCCGAGGCAGTTGTGCCATAGACGGCAGATCCAGCACACTCATCTGCAACCCGTGAAGGGGGAGGGGCGAGGGGAAAAAGTTCAGCGCATAAAAACTTACTAGGATTTCAATAGCTCCGGGAGATAAGGTAGCGCAAAGAAATCTAATGTTACTAATTTTTTTAGATATATGCTGATTTTCGTACATATTTCCTACAAAATCGTTGCTGACACGTGACAGGATAGCATGGTCCCTGGATCGGCCAGGGAGAACAGCGGCTGGACTAGGCAGTGACACCGGACGTGTCCATACACGGAGCTAAAATATACTGTACACATGTCACATGCACCAGACACATGCAATGCCTGGGTGCAAACGCCTGCCCATAATTGATATTTACGCCCTACATTCGCGTCAGGTCGAGCCTAACCCATTTTAGGTAACCATTCGTCCCCGTAGTGATACACTGTACATGCGCCGACCCTGGCTGCTGGTTACTCGACTACACATTGAGTGAAGATTCGGCATCACTTCCCAGTGCGGCTGTATGGGTACATCGCCGCTGCGGTCACATGTCTGTCGTATGTGCTAACAAGCCGCAGCAATATCCCCGTCCTCCTGCGCCGCCCGGTGCCAGAACGGCTACCGGTAGCTCGTTTTGACGGGCCATACAACGGAGCGCACAGGTATGGTACTACATTTTTAACTATTAAAACAATAGTGATATATTGGTATCAATAATTTCCATCGATCGAATATACGCAAAGCTTAGCCGGTGTTTGACTACATCAGAACAGCACCAACAGCGTGCGTAATGGATGGTTCTAAACAGAGCGAAAAATGTTATGCGACTATTTGGCATCGATACGGTTTGTGGCCCATCTATTGTCTACTCCGCCTGACACCCAAAGCGGAACATGTCAAACCTAACCACACAGAAACTTCATTATCCCAACACTTAGGCTCACCCTCTGTCACCATCCTTATATGAAATAGAAACTTAGCTATATACCATTCGTAACAGAAGTGGACAACACCAACCATGTCCGGCCGATGTAACAATGTTTGTCCAAGATGTGTCTTGAACACGATTTATCAGGCCTTCAAATTACTTCCAAAATACACACCGCACTTCGTCATTTTGACCTAAACAAGGTGTTGCTCGCTAAAAAAGATACATCGGCGTGAATGGCAAATGACGCCAGCTGCACACACACACACACATTACCACCTGGCCGGGTACACACTGCACGGCCACCGAGTGGTCGGCTTCCAGCTCTCACCCGATGTACGCTGCTACTGCAGAGTGGTCAGCTTCGGGTTCTCACCAGGTGTACACTGCCTACTCCGAGTTGTCACCAGGTGTACACTGCTGGCTCCGAGTTTTCACCAGGTGTACACTGCTGGCTCCGAGTTCTCACCAGATGCACACTGCCGCTACAGAGTGGTCAGCTTCGGGTTCTCACCAGGTGTACACTGCTGCCAGCCCGCTTGAGCGCCTCCACGGCCTGCTCGTGGGTGACGTCGGTGACACTGACGCCGTTCACCCGCGAGATGATGTCGCCGACCCGCAGCCTGCCGTCGGCGTCGGCGGTGCCGCCGGAGACCAGCTTGGTGATGAAGATGGATGGGTTGTCGCTGCCGGCAGATCAACATCATTACAACAGCCTCATGGAAACTGCCACGGCAATCACATCGATGCTGTCACGTCGGGACTGTCACGACAGCCACATCTGGACTATCGCGACAGCCATATCTGGACTGCCACGGCAGCCACATCGGCACTGTCACGGCAGCCACATGGGGACTGTCACGCCAGCCATATCTGGACTATCGCGACAGCCATATCTGGACTGCCACGGCAGCCACATCGGCACTGTCACGGCAGCCACATGGGGACGGTCACGCCAGCCATATTGGGACTGTCACGACATCCAAATCTGGACTGTCACGACAGCCAAATTAGGACTGTCACGACATCCAAATCTGGACGGTCACGACATCCAAATCTGGACGGTCACGACAGCCAAATTGGGACTGCCACGACAGCCACATGGAGACTATCACAACAACCACAGGGGGACTGTCACGACAGCCACGCTGGGACTGTCACAACAGCCACGTTGGGACTGTCACAACAGCCAGGTTGGGACTGTGGGAATAATCAGATCGGGAGGGCAGCGCCACTGAATACATCGGCTGATTGGTTGGTTATTAGTTGCGCCACACGTCGACCGCTTTGGCCATACAGCACCATCGCCAATACCTCGCGCCGATTGGTCGCGGGCGAATAGCAACGACAGGTCAACCCGAAGCTACAACCATCGGTTGGGATGCAAACATCCTTCACCTGGACTATTCACCCTCACGCTAAATACAGTCAAAGTTATGCTGACGCCATACGCGCACACGAAACGATTGGCCAGGGTGGTAACAACGGTCAGGCAGTCAAGTAACTTGTGCCACGAAGTGCGGTCAGCCAGGTAGGTATCAATGCTTCACACGGAACGGTCAGTCAGGCAAATACCAATGTACCATGCGGTATGGTCAGCCAGGTAGGTACCAATGTGGCACGGGGAACGGCCAGCCAGGCAGATACTGACATGCCACGAACGGCCCAAAGAAGTCAATGCAATTACGGTAGTAGCGGCAGGAATAGGTAGTAGCGACGGAAATTGCGGTAGTATTGGTTTGGTCAGTGCTTGCTTCCCACGTTTAATCTGTTTATCCTGGTTAATCGTCAAAGGAACCATGCTGTCAAAATTGGTGTCGTACAGATATAAACCGTGCGTGCCCGTTCGCGGCCATTGGCTAACATTTTTCATTGTAGGCTGTTGGCTGATACAAAACCGCATGACCGATATTATCCGCTCTACATAAACTGCATGCTCTGGTAAAACCGCGAACAAATTTTACGCATCACTATAATTACCAGGCACCAGCCAAACCGGTCAAGCCGTCGCTGCATACACGCCTCTGAACGCACTTTCATTCATTCATTATGTTGCTTAGTCCATCGAGTTCGGCAGCCCAGTGGTCGTCTAATGCGACCGGTGACTTGAAGCTACACCATTTAGTGCAAGCGTCCTCTGCTCCCCGGTGACCGGCTGGTGATCAACTGAATACCAGCTGGTGATTGGCTGGTGACTGGCTGGTGACCAGCTGGCGACTGGCTGGTGATCAACTGAAGACCAGCTGGTGACCAGCTGGTGACCGGCTGGTGACCGGCTGGTGACCAGCTGGTTCGGCTGGTGACCAGACGGTGGCCAGCTGGTGACTGGCTGGTAACCGAGTTTAGCTGGTGACCGGCTGGTGACCGGCTGGTGACCAGCTGGTGACTGGCTGGTGACCGGTTTGTGACCGGCTGGTGACCAGCTGGTGACCGGCTGGTGACCAGTTGGTGACCGGCTGGTGACCGGCTGGTGATCAACTGAAGACCAGCTGGTGACTGGCTGGTGACTGGCTGGTGATCAACTGAAGACCAGCTGGTGACTGGCTGGTGACCGGCTTGTGACCGGCTGGTGACCGGCTGGTGACCAGGGACTGACCTGACGTGCGGAGCGTCCAGCCCGCCGGCGATGCTGAATCCCAGACCTTGCTCCCCGCGGCTAAGAGACACTTCCTCATACTCCCACTCGTCTTCTCCATTCACCTGCAACAACCAGAGGTGAGAGTGGCCGGCGGCGGCAGTTAACTGGAGAAAGGGAACAGTTAACGGGAGGGAGGGGCCAGTTGACGGGAGTGATGTGACAGCGACTTGATTGTAACATGCCGTCGGGCTCCCATAACTGGGGGACAAGCCTTTCTGCTAAATTTTCCGAACTAGTATGTCCACATCCGTCTTTTGACTTTGATCAACATAGCATGATAGCTGTTCATCATCTCAAATTACATTTATGTCATAGAGAAACATGCTGAAAGTGCCAACCAGCTTACAGAGCCAAGTTGTTTATGTTTGCATCGCTAGGGAACCTAGTATGTTGGATCTCATTGGTCCATTCGACGACTCATGCTTTCGTAATATTTGCTTCATTTGCACTAAAGTGAAACATTTTCACGAAATACTAATAAGATATAACGTGTTTTAGTAGCTCTTACTACCAAATATAATTATCTATATTGTTGAAAACTAGCTAGCTGTATGCATAAATCGTACACCAAGTCGTGAGTGCTGGCTTTCATCATATTTTTTTTTGTCTTGAGAAGACAAGAGTAAGACTAGCTATGCACGCTTGTATCTTCCTCCTGGCTGAGACAGTCAGCTACCATTTGGCCCGAAACACCGAGGACTCGGCACCGGGTCGGCAGTATCGGGACATCGGCGAGCGGTACACTAAACTCTCAATCACCTCACAACAGGCCCGTAACACCGGAGGAGCGGCAGTGAGCCGGCCGTCCTATGTCGGGACATCGGCGAGCGGTACACTAAACTCTCAATCACCTCACAACAGGCCCGTAACACCGGAGGAGCGGCAGTGGGCCGGCCGTCCTATGTCGGGACATCGGCGAGCGGTACACTGAACTCCTGGTCACCTAGCAACAGGCCAGTAACGCCGGAGGAATGACAAAGGGCGAGGGCGCCACCGGTGATCACACCACATGCGATTAACATAAGAGCATAAGTGCTCTCCAACAGCGCCGACGGCTGACATTCCAAAGGCGCCAACGTGCCTTCGGGTGTAACAGCATCCCGTATTTACCACAAAACTGGCCTAAGAGATAGCATCCGCAACACGGCCTTTACCGCCATATATGTCGCCAGAATGCGTGGCCTCAGGCGTACCAGCAGCCCGCGTCTCCCACCGAACTCTGGCCGAACAGATAACATCCGCAACACGACCTTTATCGCCAACCATGTCGTCAGGAGTGCCCACTGCCCATCTGGTCCCCCGGGGGACGGGCCGAGCCAGGTGGTCGGAATCCGTGGTCAGCGATAAGTTGAGGTGTAGGATGGGTACATGAGCTATTTTGCACCAGGATCTCGGGAGCGGTAGAGGATCAGGTTTTGGGAGCAGTGTTTGCATGGCTAGGACGGACATTACTGGTCCGGTCAGACGATCAGTAATGAGCCCAGCCGGGGGATCGGTTATTACCACTCACCAGGCCAGGTGAGTGGTAATGAGCCCAGCCAGGGGATCGGTGTTTACCGAGCTCGGGAGGTCCCCTGGTTCCGGGGGATGTGGGGAGGGTGGCGTCACACAACCGACCTCATCACAATCAGGCCTGACGACCTTGGCTTTGATGGACGGTGGCCGACCGGAGGCACGGCGTGGTTACGGACATCGTTGCAAACGTACGCCACGACAGGCCACCGCGCCCAGTCGCCAATGCCACCGGAGCGGCACAGGGAGCAGGCCGCAGAGCTGCCAGCTGACACACGCTGCACACAGGACGCAACTGCCGCAGCGCTAATCAATCCGGCCATTTCAGGCGGAATCGTGTGCACAGCCCACCGGAGAGCCTGCGCACAAGTGATCGGGGAGCGGCATCACCACTGGCACTGGACAGAGACGACTTTGAACCGATCCAATGGCCAGAAACTAGTGAACACTACAAATATTGGGTTCTGTAGCTAATCGATCGCATGGCACGAAACAATATCAAAACGACGCACTACTCACATAGTTGTGTGACCGATCCAGGAGAGGTGTAGTCACGGGCTCCTCATGCCAGCTGGTATTCTGTTGGATGAACATGTTAGTTGCAATGAATAACGCCAGATCAAGTCTCATGGGGTGGGGGGGTCTTTCACACTCCCCTAAGATCTTTGCATGATAGCGGGGAAAAAGGTGGGGCGCAGCGCCGCAAAAGCTTCAGTGCCATTTCCATGCTAATTTGTATGTCAAGCAAAAATTATAATCTCAGGTCATGCAGTCATCGACGAAGCTCAGGTCACAGGGGACTGCCTAAAAAAATGTGTGATGATCGAAAACCCACATGGTGATAGTGATGAGTGAGGATATATTGAAACGAGACGTGCAACGTGAGTGAAATTTGGCAGTGCCTCCAAAATGCAGAACTCGGATGTTTGTGATCAGGTCAGGGACGTGAGGTCAAGGCAGATTTTGGCCCAATTTTCCTATTTTTGTAATATGCAGGCCCATATATCATCATTTTTGCCTCAGTAGGCATGGATAAGCATCAGGAAAAATTCCACATCTAATTCGTTTCACCTCCATCAAGTGGCTTGGTGTGAGGTCATGATAAAGTGCACAATGTGGGCTAAGCCTATTTAGAAATATGACGGTGGCACCGTGCAGTGCGGGGGCAACTAGCGAAATGTCAACTATGATGGTATTTAATATGCAACTGCATCCAGAGTACGAAAAGCATGCCTTCGTCTATCAATGGGAGCTAATTTAATTGCATTGTTGTAGAGTTCAACCATCCGACAATTACATACATCACACACGACTGCAACATCCGCGTCGAACCTGAAAGCCCATTAACCCGCGCCGTCCCGGCAGGGGTGGGGTCGTTGACGACGCCCCTCAGGTTTTTCGCGGATAGTGAAAGAACGGCGCGCGGCAGCACGCCGATATTTGGCATACCTTTTCCCGCATCAATTTTGCATGTCGTGCCATAATTTTGAAGTCAGATCATCTGGGGTCAACGAGTTAATCAAGGTCAAGTGAGGTCACCTCCGAAAAAGTTCAACCAGTCATTACGCTTTAATGGATGAAGATATTTGAATGAAATATTCATAGCTTACTTATCTTTAGGGATCCAACAAAACGCACCACGGACATTTTTCATCTTTGCCGTTTTTGATCACTGATTAGTTTTGTATATTTGCCCATTGGAGTTCAAATCGAAGATTCTGGCAAAAATAAGCATGTTTTATTGGAGCAATTTGACTTCGACACAGCAATTTTCGGTTCGCTCTACCAATTAGAAAACGAAAATTAAAGAAAACTTGAAAACTCGAAATTTTGAAATTTCTAAAAAATGTACTTTTAATTTTTGGGTGCCCAAAAATTGTATCGTCCTGGTCGATATCGCTTTCCTTTTCTGATTCCAAATACACTTCTTTTTTGTTCAAATTTCCCTCAAAATGAATCCCCCAGAGACACAAACATGATGTAAGTTGTGAAGCTTTATGGCCCCTAGTGACGCCACCTTTTTGGGGAAATATTTTTGAGGGGTGGTGTTTTCCCCTACTCCTCGAGAGCTTTCCGATGACACATACTTTGCTTTCGTGCGACGCTTAGTTTGGAGATTAGAGGGGGGTTTCTATCGACCCACCCCCGGGACGGGGTTTGAGGACCTGGCAGGACAGGGTTAATACGAAGCGATACCACAAGAGAACATCAACATTTACTGACGAGCCCTCCGGCCGGTCAAATGAAATGCAATATATACAGGACAAGTGAACATAACGCAATGAAAGCTCAGCTTCCCAATCGTTCAGTTCGCGTCTATTCGGCACGCCAATTGCTTTCAACGAGCCCATGTCCCCCGCAGACTACTCCGAAACTGGTCCACCTCTCCACGATTGTCAATTTCCATTCAGTCTGCACATGTATTGTCGGAAAGTCGGTTAACACTGACAGTAGCCATGAGCAAACCGCGACGACGGTGAGCCCGCATAGTCCAGCAGCGACTGCCGACAGGCTCATGTTGGTGTTGCCATCAAACAGGCCAACTACCGTCCAGACGCCCCGGGGCTTAACATCAGAAACTCCCACCTGTCGGTTGGCGGCTGGAAGTGGCTACCACAGGCCAACTATCGTCCAGACGGCCTAGGGCTTGGCATCAGAAACTCCCACCTGTCGTCTGGCGGCTGGAAGTGGCTACCACAGGCCAACTATCGTCCAGACGGCCTAGGGCTTGGCATCAGAAACTCTCAGCTGGCGGCTGGAGGTGGCTATCACAGGCCAATTACTGTCCAGACGTACCGGGGTTTGGCACCAGTTAGTTATTGTGGCTTAGGGGCGCATCGACTGAATAGGTCATATAGCGCCCATGACTCGGTCATTTAAACATGGAAGCAAGCGAAGATCAGTTCGAACGAGTTATGACTATGTTGGATCTGTTCATGATAAAACTGGGACTAGCGCCACGTCTGCATCAGTATGTTAATGACGATTGTATACCACGGAAATTCTAATTTCTGGGATATCTATGCACACAATTTGCCGCGGCGGCAAGACGCGTTCACCTCGCCACAACACGCCAGACACCCGTGCACTTTCACACTCCTATCACACGACTACACGGGGTGTCGACCCACCCACCGCATCGTGCAGTGTGCAGTGCATGCTTGCTCACTTCCAACACACTCACCCGCCCGGCCATGCGTGCTCGCTGGTGCCTGTCCTTACCTGACCGCCGCCCAGCCACGTGGCTCGGCAGCGGCGTGGCTGCGCTGATGACCTCAGCACTACCGGCAGCCACATCGACCCACACACCGCTCACCAGCAGATAATCGCAGCGCGGCGCCCACAGGATGCGCTGCACCTTGTTGAGCATGTCACCGGCGGCGGGGGCAGACACGTGTGACCGTCGGCGGCGGACGTGGTGCACGTGTGGCCGTCGGCGGCGGGCCGCCGGCCGCCAACCAGCTGTCTGACGGCTCGCCGCGCACTATAATCGATTCACGCCGTCACGTGGCCAGCGGATCGACGCACGCGCTACCCCCCCCCCCCCAGGTGGTGTACCTGCTCCGGGCCCGACGGCCACCTCGGCGTGATCCAGGCACGGCAGATAGTCTGGTTCCGACTGGCGCCTTCTCCCCACCCCTGGCTGATGCTCTGGCCCTGATCGTCGCACGACTGACGGTCAGGTCATGATCGCCGCACCGACTGACGGCCTGGTCCTGATCGTCGCACGACTGACGTGGTCTGGTCCTGTCCAGACAGGCAGGTGTATTCCGTAGCAGCACTTGATGGCTCTGATTACAGGACAGCTGGTGTGCCAAACAGAACCAAGTGGCGGCTCTCCTCTCAAACGACGGCTCCCAGCAATTAACCACAAATAATTCAGCGAAACCGCATGGGACGGCTCAAAGTTATGGAAGCGAATGCCGAGTCGATAAAGCAGTGTCCGTGCTAGACCGATTGAAACATGCTGCTGGACTGTGCGCACAGCTGACAGTCCACGTGTCTGCCCTGATGTCGCCCGACACCACCAGTCCCTGACTTGTAGGGTGGGAAGGGAGTGTACCAGAAGGAGGCGCCGACTTACAACTCGCCGCCGTGTCGTTGTGAGATGTGGTCAGCTGGCGGTACGACAGTAACGGGGGGGGGTGCCGACTTAACTTATCGTGTCGTTCTCAGACGTGGTGAGCTAGCTGGACAGTGAGAGGGGTGCCGACTTAACTCACCGTGTCGTCAGACGTGGTGAGTTAGCTGGACAGTGAGTGAGGAGGGGTGCCGACTTAACTTATCGTGTCGTTGTCAGATGTGGTCAGCTGACTGGACGACAGTGAGAGGGGGAGTTAACTTGAGACGACAGTGAGGGGAGGACGACAGTGAGAGAGGGACTTAACTTATCGTGTCGTTCTCAGACGTGGTGAGCTGGCTGGCCAGTGAGAGGAGGGGTGCCGACTTAACTCACCATGTCGTCAGACGTGGTGAGCTGGCTGGCCGGTAGTGCATCTCCGTCGGGGGCGGCCCGGGGGCCAGCACCAGTCGGCAGTGCCGGGAACTCTGCCAGGCTGGCCTCCTCGACAGCCGCCAGTTCCGCCGGGGGTCCGGGTCCAGGTGCCTTCTGCAGCCGGACAATTGGTGTCCGTCAGCATATCTGGTAAAAGTACCTGATCACATGTGTCCTGTTCTGTGCTTCCTGGGAGACGATCAGGCGCCCAGACCACGTTTTGCAGCGGGGAGATACACATGTCCTGTCCTGTGTTTCTATAGAGACGAAAGGATCTATCTGAAGAAAGAAACCATCTATTGTAGCAGGGAGATACACGTGTCATGTCTTGTTCTTACTGGGAGATGACTAGGCGCCAAGACCATCTATTGCAGCAGGGAGATACACGTGTCACGTCCTGTGCTTCCTGGGAGACGACTAGGCGACAGGCCATCTATTGCAGCAGGCTGGGAGATTCACGTGCCCTGTCCTATCCTGTTCTGTGCTTCCTGGGAGACGACCAGGCGCCATGGTCATGTATTGCAGCGGCGAGATTCACGTGTACTTCGCGCATGTTATTGGGTCCAATCGCTATCACCATAACCAAGAGAAACAAAAAAACTAATAGATCACTGAGGCTGATACCAGAAACATTTCTTCAGAAATGCACAAAATACGAAGTTTAAAACCGGTATGTACGCCGCACCACCGAATACTGGGACGGATAGTGCATCTGTCGGTGCATGTCGGATGGAAACGGAATGAAGCAGTCGGCACACTTGTGATCTGGGAATAGTGCAGCTGCCGGTACAGGGATGGGAGCGGAGTGGAGCAGTCGGCACACTTCTGATCGGAGAATAGTTGGTTGGTTGGTTATTTGGGCTTAGGGGCGCTTCGACTGCTTCGGTCATACAGCGCCCATAACAATGTTAGATTGACAGCTTGTGATGATTGGTGCCAACAGTAGTACACAAATATTCAGAATACGGGCAGATATAAGTGAAACAGTGAAATAAAAGAGCAAGCGCGGTCAAACATCGGTGAAACAATGAAACGGGGTAACATCAGTGAAATAGTGAAACGGGCGTAGCATCAGTGGAACAGAAAGAGCAAGCGTGAGCAAACATCAGTAGAACTGTGAAACGGGAGCAACATCAGTGAAACAGAAGAGCAAGCGCCAGCACACATCAGTGGAACAGTGAAATGGGAGTAACATCAGTGAAACGGTGAAATAGCAAGAGCAAGTGCAAGTGAAAATCAGTTGGAGCGACATAACATGGTTCCGAGCGTATGGTGCCACGTCGGTGACGTGTAAATCGCTTTGAAGGCAACATTCGATAAAAAAGAAACAGTTGTCCCGAAGTTAGTCGCTATGCTTTGTTGCCAAGTATACATATCACAGCTATCGATGAGGGTCATATATGGTTAAGAATGACACTTCAGATAGAAAATTAATCAGCTGTCCCGATTGGACAACTGCAGAGTTGTCACTAAGAACGCTGTCAAGCGAAACCATCTGGAGAGATCCAAAGTAACGTCGACGCTCGTCAGCGTATGCAGGACACGAGATCAAAACATGGTGCACTGTCAGTGGTGATAAACATCTAGCGCACTGGGGTCTGTCGCCGCCGCACAGCAGATAACCGTGCGTGGCGTAAGTGTGCCCTATGCGGAGGCGACACAATGTCACCTCTTCTTTTCTATGCGTATGATGGACGAACCCCATGGTTCCAGACGTGGCTTGATGCCTCGCAGCTTGTTCGCACTGGTCTCGTCCCACATTGTTTGCCACTTCTCCAGGAGAAAGACGGAAATCTGTCTGTAATAGTCTGTGGCGGGAAGCGGCAGCGACCGGGTCACGGAGAATGCGCTGCACGCCTTGCCGCAGCGTCCGCCAACTCGTTCCCAGAAATTCCAACATGGCCAGGAGCCAACACAGAACCACTCGCCGTCCCAAGCGGTGCACAGCAGTGAGACACCTTAGAATATCACGCACAAGTGGGTTGGATGGATAAAATGTTTTCACGGCTAAGAGACTACTTAAAGAGTCAGTGAAAACCACATGGCGATCACCTTCTGACACTTCGATATAGCATACGGCCTTCAGAATGGCTACAAGTTCCGATGAGTATACAGATGCGTGTTTCGGGAGGAAAATGATCGGGTGACGGTGCCACAAACGAATGCGCTGCCCACACCATCATCAGTTCTAGAGCCATCGGTATATGTGGTCACCCATTCGTGAAATGAAGCGATGCGTTCAAGGGCCAGTGAGCGAAACTCTTCCGGAGAGATATCGGCTTTCTTGGTCCTAGCAAGGGGTAAATCCACCTCTGGTGCGACCAACTCCCATGGAGGGTTCTCCGTGTGCTCGACTTTCCGGATACCTTGGAGTCTGACCCGGCTTTCTGGAAAAGGTCACGCATGCGTACACCGAACGGAGCAACACTCAAGTTTCGATCTGCGGGAAAATGGTCGCCAGTCGTCGCGAGAAAACATGTGTGTAAGCGGGATGAGCAGGGAGCTGGCGAAGTTTGCAGGCGTAGCGCATACCCAGCCTTCTCTACGCAGGCAGAGGGGCGGCTCATGTGCCTCTGCTAGAAGGCTACCGTGGGTGAGGTACGAAATGCGCCAGTTGCAATGCGGATAGCAGTGTGGTGGATGGTGTCCAGCATATGCTTATTAGCTGCAGCAGCACCGTCATAGATAAAACTTGCGTAGTCAAGTTTTGAACGTATCAGAGAACGATACAACAGCATAAGCGTAGCTCGATCAGCACCATAAGATGTACGAGCAACGCATTTCATGATATTCAGTGCGCTAAAACATTTTCTACGTAGAGTTTTCAGGTGGTGCAAGTATGCAAGACGTTGGTCAAATTCCACCCCCAGAAATCGCACCACGGGTTGGACAGGTATACCCCTGCCGTACAGTTTCATTTCCATGTTCTGGTCACATCGGCGACGAAAAAATGGAGGGCGACAGTTTTCGTTGCAGAGAATGAAAATCCATTGACGTTTGCCCACTTTTCCAGGCGTGAAACTGCTAGTTGCAACTGCCGTTGTAATGCTGGTGTTCGTGAAGCGCAGGACAAATGGCAAAATCGTCTACGAAAAGTGATCGCCCCATGCTCCGCGGAATGGAATCGCCGATATCATCGATCATGATACCGAATAGTGGAACGCTGAGAACACTTCCTTGTGGGACACCGTTTTCCTGGATGAACCAGCGAGAGAAATGGCAGCCAATGCGTACCCGAAATCTCCTTTCTTTCAAAAAATTTGCAGAAAAATTCCCATGCGACCATATATTCCTTTCTTTACGAGTTTCATGAGGATTCCATGACGCCATGTTGTGTCATATGCTTTCTCAATGTCGAAGAAAACGGCCCCCAGATTGCGTTTTCTACGAAAAGCAACCCTACCTCGGTGTCTAGAGATAAAATGTGATCAGTGGTGCTTCTGTTTTTCCGGAAACCGCATTGGTAATTTGCAAGAAGGTCGTGTTTTCTAGGAACCACATGAGGCGAACGCTAACCATCTTTTCCAATAGCTTGCAAAGGGCAGATGTCAAGGATATTGGGCGGTAGTTCAAAGGGTCGGTACCGCTTTTCCCAGGTTTAAGAAGAGGGACCATCGTGGCATCCCTCCACGATGGAGGAATACCCCGAGCTCCCATAAATTGTTAAATGCACGTAAAAGTACGGATGTAACTCCCTGCGGCAGATGTCTCAATAACTCGTTGTGTACACAGTCCGGGCCCTCAGCGACGCTTGCAAGCGAAGAAATGGCAGATACCAGCTCAGATCTGGTAAATGGTTGGTTATATGAAAGCCGATCAGGCGTTGAAAAATCAATCCCAGTCATTTCACAGCGGCGTTTATGACGAAGGAAGGCTGGATCAATTGTACCATTTCGACATCTTGCAGCAAGTGCGTTCCAAATTCGTTGGCTACATCCACCGGGTGAGCAACTCACGATCGCCAATAACTAATGTGGGGAGAGGGATCGAACTGAGGTGGCCAGAGATCCGTTTAATTCGGGACCAGATCAGGAGTGGGGAGTAAAGCGGCTCAAAGAGTTCACATACTGACGCCGAGATGACCGCTTCGCTTCCTGTATCGTACGCCGCACGAAAGCCCTAGCACGTCTAAACTCAATTAAATTTTTGGTGGTACTGTTACGGTTGAAAGCTCTAAATGCGCGTCGCCTCGCTCGGATGGCATCCCGGCACTCGAGCGTCCACCAAGGAACTGGGGTACGCCTAGGGACACAGTGGTTCTGGGTATGCATCTTGATGCACATTCTAGAAGGAGAGAAGTAAATGTCTCTATTGAAATTGGTGGTTGATCATAGTGTGAACAAAAAGCACGCTGTACCTGGTCTTCAAACATTTCCCAGTCCGCGTTTTTAAAGTTCCATCGCTGTGGTCGTGGTCCTAATATCGGGCTATCTTGATAATGTAGCAGATGGGAAAATGGTCGCTTCCCAACGAGTCCTCGTCAACTGACCATTCAAAAATATTAACCTGATATTATTATAAAAATATTATTCTGATCGGAGAATAGTGCAGCTGCTGGTCCATGGATGGGAGCGGAGTGGAGCAGCCGGTACAAGCCGGATGGAAGAACAGTACAGCCCACGGTGCATGTGTGATTGCAGAACAGTGGTTGAACTGCAACATTCCGGATTGCAAAGAACAACTTGAGTCGTAAGTACGTGTCGGATTGGAGAATACTGAAGGGAGCTGTCGGCACATGTTGGATGGGAGAATGCCGGAGCTGCCGCTATGCATATGTCGGCTGGGAGAATGCCGGGGCTGCTGGCATGCATACTCGTATGTCGGCTGGAAGATTAGCCACGCGGCCGGCACATGGTGGGTGAGGTAACGGTTGAACATCCACGCAAGGCGAGAGAGGTAGTAATTGAGCTTCACCGCCGTCACTGTGGATGGGGTGGCAGTAGCTCACATTACATAGTAGATGAGATGGAAATGGAGCTTCAGTACACAGTGGGTGAGGTGGTAGTGGAACTGCAGTTCATAACAGCTGAGGTGACGGTAGAGTATCAGTAGACGGCGGGTGATGTCCTAACTGGCCTCATTGCATCACGGATGAGATGAGAGTGGAGCTTCAGCACGCATCGTGTGAGGTGACTGTGGATATCACAACGCAGTTGCGATGACAGCATAGCCTGAATACATAGCGGATGAGGAACAGATCTCATTACATAGCGGGTAAGGTGATAGTGCGACTTCAGCACACAGCATGCGAGATGACTGTGAATCTCATTACGTAGTTGATAAGATGACAGTGGAGCCTCAGCACACGGTGGGTGCGCTGATTCATCGGGTTCAGTGCACAGCGGGTGAGGTGATAGTCATTATTATATGAATGGATGTGACAGTGGAGCATTAGTGCATACTGGACAGTGGATTGCATTGCATATGGGTTGAGATAAAACATCAGTGCATGGTAGATCGCATTACAGTAGATCGAATTACATAGTGGATGAGCTGGCAATGGAACATCAGTACACAGAGTGCGGGGACCACACATCCACCTGACAGTGGACTCACACAGCGGATGATGGACGGATGAACTCATCACACATTGCGGTGATAGTGAATCTCGTTACATGGTTGATAAGATGACAGTGTAGTCTGAATGCATAGCGGGTGAGGCGGCAGATCTCATTACATAGTGGATGAGATGGCAGTAGAATCGCAGTGCATAGTGGACAGCGGATTTCATTACATAGTGGAAGAGAGGACAATGGTGTTAGAGTACACAGAGGGTAAGGTAACAGTAGATATCACTACATGGTGGATGAGGTGACAATGGATCTTATTACGTAAATAGCGGATGAGATGACAGAAGATATTCAGTATATAGCGAGTGAGGTGACAGCGATCACTACGTACTGGATGACGTGACAGAGGAGCACCAGTACACAGTGGACGGTGGATCGCATTACATAATGGATGAGCTGACAGTGGAACTTCAGTACATATCGTGTGACGTGATCCTCATCACATAGCGGATGATATAACAGTGGAACTTCAGTGCATATCGTGCGATGTGGCGGTGAACCTAATCACATAGCGGATGATATAACAGTGGAACTTCAGTACAAATCGTATGAGGTGACGGTGGACCTCATCACATAGCGGATGATATAACAGTGGAACTTCAGTACACAGCGTGTGAGGTGGCGGTAGATCTCATCACATAGAGGGTAACATAACAGTGGAACGTCAGTGCACAGCGGATGAGTTGACAGTGGATCTCGTTGCGTAATCGATGAGATGACAGTGAAGCCAAGTACAAGTGGGCGAAGTAACAGTGCATCTTATTATAAAGTGGATAAGATGACGATGGAGCTGCCAGTACATAATGGATGAGGTGACAGGAGAACCTCATTGCATAACAGATGAAGTGACAGCAGTCTCATTGCACAACATCTGAGATGACAGTAGTAACTCACTGCATAGCGGATGAGGTGACAGGAGAACCGCATTGCATGGCGCATGAGGTGACAAGAGAACCTCATTGCATGGCGGATGAGGTGACAAGAGAACCTCATTGCATGGCGGATGAGGTGACAAGAGAAACTCATTGCATATCAGATGAGGTGACAGCAGAGTCGTATTACACGTCTGAGGTGACAGTAGAAACTCATTGCGCAACGGGTGAGGTGACAGTATAACCTCATTACATAGTGGGTGAAGCGACAGCAGAACCTAATTACACAACGTATGAAGCAGCAGTTGGTCGTCAGCTCACAACTGGCGAGATGGCAGAAGAGTCACAGACACGCCTGTCGAGGGAGGTCGGCGCAGCCATGAAGGGTCGAGCAGCTGAGTGTATGAAGAGAGGAGTGTAGCGATCAACGGTCACACGGCATCAGACCAATACCACCACTAGAGATCCGACAGATAAGAGAGGAGTGTAGCGATCAACGGTCACACGGCATCAGACCAATACCACTACGAGAGAACCAACTGAGAAGAGAGGAGTGTGGCGATCAACGCTCACACGGCATCAGACCAATACCACCACGAGAGATCCGGCAGAGAAGAGAAGAGTGTAGCTATCAGAAGAGTGTAGCACACACGGCATCAGACCAAGAGAGACGAGAGACCCCGGAAAGAAGAAGAGCTCTCATGCATGCATATATATATATATATATATATATATATATATATATATATATATATATATATATATATATATATAACATGTAAAAAAATATATGACCATCAATCAGAATCAGGCGTAGAAAGGGCGATCTAGTGTTACCGGACACCTAGCATTCCGGTTTGCTTTGGAGTGGGGTATCTATTTGTATAGGTGACCTGAGTAAGAATGGACATTACAATGTATAGCCTGCTCGTGCTTCCCTAGAGAGAGCTTGGTTCATGGTGCCTGGCATTGCTTCCAGTTCCAGTTTGTTTTAGAGTGGATTTTCCTTCTTGACATAATTTGTTTCTTGTTTGGAGTTTCTGTGAGTATCTGCACCATTTAGGAGGTTTTTTTTTCTGCATTCCACGTGCCCTTACGCGTTTTCCCGCGTGACTTTTTCAATTTTTCAAGCTGGAACCTTTTTCATCACTCCTGACGATGGCGAAGCCCGAAACGTTGAGAAATAAAATACAACCTTTATCGTTACTTTTCATATCAACTCAGCACCTCCTGGGCCCAGTTTCATCAATATTACGAATTGACGATTTCACGATTCAGCAGCTTTTTTGTGCGTCAAACGCAATTTCCAGTTTCACCAAAATAAATTCTACGATTTTCCAAAAAAGCACGCTTCCAAAAACACGCACACAATTTTACGAATCCACGACTCAACAACTACGAATCGATGCATGTCTAGTTTCATCAAACCCTAGTGGTGGGAGAATTTCAACGAAATGACGGCATGCAAATGATGCACAACATGACAAGCGTAACATTGTGATTTCATTGTGAGTTTGGCAAGAGACGTGGGAGGAGATAGGCTGCATAGGAGACAATCAATTCATCAGTGGTTATTGAGCTTTGCTAATTGTTGTTTGTTGTGGTTTATCCAGTTTTAGTGTAGTTCATTGTTGTTTATCCAGTTCTAGTGTTGTTAATTGTTGGTTTAGTGTTAGCTTAGTCTTAGTGTATCGTTATTGTTCATTGGCATGGACATGCTTCAACTAGAAGTTTGGGGTGAAGCAGAGGTGGCCCCAGACAGGTCCAACAGGAGAGTGTTTCGGCGCAGGACCTACTTCAATTTCGGTGCTGCAGAGTTCAGTTAAGACTGATGACATAATATCAACATTTGCAGCTTTACTTTACTTTATTTTAAGTCTTCACATATCTACACAATATGCTTTCCACCAAACGAACAAATTGCATGTGTTTACATTGTGCATCTAACTTGAGTAAGGTTCACACTGAACAATGTACGAGCAAGTGTGGGTCTATAAATATGTGATGAGCAGGTTCCTGCCCACCTAGGTATATGTATGCAACATTTTATCCACAAAATGCATTCTCACAACACTCTGTACCTACATACCCAGGATGCGCTTCAGGGTTCTGCCCCAAACGGCAGAACGCCTTATTCAGGTGCTGGGGCCAGCATTGCGCCCAACTACTGCCCGCAGCCATGCACTACAGGCGCATGAGGAGATCCTGCTCTTCTTGAGGTCAGTCAATCATTTTTCAATTTTTCCCTTCTTCAAAATTCACTTGCCATCCACTAACTGTTAAGATAAAACATTTCTTTCCACACCATAATGCTGGCTCGCTTGTCTATCCCAGGTTTCTGGCCACTGGGGCGTTCTACCAGGTAGTGGGTGACGGTGACTGGTATACAAAGGTCGTATATTTTCTTTACACGTAATGTCTAAAACCCAGGAGAATCTTCGTTCTTTAGAGTTATATATACATATATACATTTATTCTTCTGGCATATATACATATATTCCATAAAAAGTGCGGCGCAAAGTCATTAGGCTCATCAGCGACTAGGTAACTTATAATATGGAAAATACTTATGTCAATATATATGCACTCACTAAAGCATTGGAGAAAAAAGGTTGATATGGTTCAAATCCGTAACATTGTGAAGGCTTGCTGTTGCTCTTGCTCTTCTCTCTCACATTCACTTACGCGCGTGCCCGTGCGCATACGCCCACATCAATTCCACCACGTACCACACAGTCGGAGACGAAAGCCACGGGGAGCAAACCTGAGACGGATCAGCCGACTGCGCATCTGAGGGATTAACCTATGTTCATAGTATCCTGAATCGTGAACTGATGTGGACGTGAAGGAACTGTGGACATCTTGCTGTGGACTTATGTTCAGTGCATTTGTGTATTTTACAGGTAAGTATATATTTATGAAAGGTGAGAATGAAGGCGGATCCTTGTGCTGAGTCACGAGGTACACTTCAGGTTTTTTCTTGGCTTTTGAAACAAAAGGAGTACTGTTGGCGAAGCTCCGTGGGCAATATATAGTCAGTGTTAATTCGATTCTATTTTACGTTGTAATATGAGTATAAGGTTATTTCACGGTGTTTTCTTACTTATAATCTTGCTCAGCAAAGCACTGCACCTGATCAAACTTTATGACTTAATGACGTCAGGAGCATATATATCAATGCCCACATAGTATCAGGACGGCCTTGACCAGAACACAACCAGACCTGAGAGAGAGGAGTGTAGCCCGGCAGAGAAGAGAGGAGTGTAGCCATCAACACCCACACGGCATCAGGACAATGTGACCAGGAAAGACCCGGCGAAAAAGAGGAGTTTGGTCTGCAACGTTCTAACGGCGTCAGAACTACCGCGTCGTACTGATGAACGTGAGCATGGGGAGGCGGAACAGCGGTGGTTTAAGTGTGTTCGTGTGTACAAAGAAGCCATATAGTTGCACTAGCTAATCGTTCCGCCACAAATCCGTAACATATTAAGGTAGGGTGAATGTCGTTGAAATAACGTTGTTAGCAATCCATTGAATGATCAGTTGCTGAAAAACATATAGAGATGATCTTTTCAGGTGTGAATACTCTTGATACCAATATAATACTATTGTATTGTGAGCCATTAAAACTCTTGACAACGCAACCGATGCATAATAAAATTGGGTGGAACGAAACATTCGTCGGAAGAAATAAAATGAACAGTACCAGCTGAATGAAGAGGAGTCATTTCAGTGAAGCGAGTGCAGAATCAACTGCATTAGACGCGACGCGACAACTGTATCTGGGTTTTGACAGCCCGACGCACGCCCACGAGTGGTGACAAAGCCATTGATCAAACTGTGCGAGGGGCGGCCCGGCAGCATGACTCACCAAACTTCCGACAGCACGGCCGCAGCAGCAGCCGCCACAGCCGGAGCACACGTCGTCGTCATAGTACTGCGGCAGCAGGCGGCGCCGCTTCCCGGTCTGCCGCTGCTGGCCGGGCCGGCCGCGTCGTGAGAAGCGACGTCGCGATTCGCGCACGATCGACACCCAGTCGATCATGGCCGCCGGTACCGGCCGCCGGCTGTGTCAGAGGCCGAGCAACAGCGGCCACGGTACCGCTGCCAGCCACACAGCATCCACGCGACAGAGGTGCGCTGCGCGTGAGCAGGCACCCGGCTGGCTAACACTGGCAGTCCCAGCGCCAGGTCCAGCCGGCCGACGGACGCTGGCGGCGGGTATTTTTACATCAGCGGCCGCTGACTGGCACATCTCGCCACCCCAGGTCCAGCCGGCCCAGGCAGCTGCAGGTGGCGGCACGACAGTACCGACGGCACCACACCAGGCGTCGACGTCGCAGGGTTTTGACACACGGTCCCAGTCTCCGGCGGATCAACCGTCACGGCGACCTAACGTCAGTGGAGCCGGCAACAAATGGTACTTTGAGCACGGTTCATAATGTCATAGGCGACGCCAGAGGCGGCAACAAAGACACATACGAGCTCCTGCATAGCATGCAGCACCATGACCCAAGAACCCTTGAATCACACAGCGATCTGCGTAACGTACCCTGGAGGCAATGATGCAGCCCGACAAAACTGAGCTCCTAAAAAGTTTCATCCAGAAAAGCGACGCAGCTGATAATCACGTCCTTTTCCAAATGCCTGTGAGTGTCAGTGAGTGCGGCAATAAGCCGCGTACAGCCGTGAGAAGCCGTCTAAAGAAGTGGCTACAGCGAGATGGTAGCCGGAACTCCCTTGCAGCACATCGACGGAACCCATAGGAGGCTGCAGACAGACGCCAACTGATGGCTAATCATTTTGCTCTGGTGTTAAATACATCCGCACCGTTTTTTTATCCGTTTTGATCGGCGAAAATTCGAAGGAACATTTATAAACACAGTATAAAAACAATACAGTAGCTAATCACAATCCGAAGCGAAAGGGCGAAAAAGTCGTTTCGGCACCTAATGGGTTGTCCACATTCTGTAATTGCTATTCAATTAACCATTTCCTCTTTGTCCCCGGATAAACTAGGCTCATGGAAAACTGGAAAAAGGAGAATACCGTTGATGAAATTGATGTTTTTTTTTCAAGATGACAAAATACAATGGCACAAATGCGGGGGGAAATTGCCATTTGGGGTACCTAGATTCATCGACACAAGGCTGAGTCGCCTCCCCTCCCCCAGCTGATCTTCCGATCTTACACCCCTGCGCCCGCCCGTTTTGGAGAATCCCCTGCATCAGCCCCCTCGCTACCCGGTGCTGGCAGAATGGTTGGTCCGCTCCAAACCGTGTTCTGAATAGGCGCTAGTTACCTTTACAGGGAAATAAGGTTGCTAATGTGGGCATTAAAAGGCGATTATCCAGTGAAAGGTGGCATAGATGCGTACCTTGCGAGAATCGTTACAACAAAAGCATTCGGCATTCGGCCTCCGTCAGAATGTGAACTGAATTATGGTAGGCCTTTAGAACGCCTTACCCCGTGTCCGTCGTGGCTCAATGGTACGCTTCCTTCTTAGGTGTGGGAGAGGGGTTCGAAACCCGGCCGCGGCACGAATCTTTTAAGTATTTCTGCGGAACTATGAGGTGGGTGCTGCATCATAGCACCTCTTTATTCACGCTATATAGACAATTGTTAGGGTTAATTTGGAAAGTCTGAGCTAATAGAGGTGATTTTGTTCTTGCAAATCACAGCTTGACACGTAGGCATAGCACGTTGTCATGCCAACCGGTACACGCAGCGTTTCTGACACAAAACGTCAGTTGTTGTGACAAGCGTCGTAAACGAAACGTTTAGCAATGGTTTCATACAGTGATTTAATGTTTAATGTGTCAATTTGCAGTGTATTGGACAACAGTAACCATGTTCATCTTCAGGGAATCTCAGAAGCAAGTTTTAGTTGGTTTCATTGCATGCACTGGCTGTCGGGTTTATGCCGGAATCATTCGAAACGCTGGATTGGGACGAAAGCAATCCGCCCCCACGTACGCCTGTGATCAGAATATGAGCGATGGGAGTGCTGGTGCGCGCGGGTGATTAATATCGCGCATCAAATACTGTTGAAATATCGGCCGACGTAACCATAAATACGTATGCCGCTTTCCGCAGGCACTTGCCACGCCGAACCACTCATTCATTCCCGATAAGCTGGGGTGGAGGGGGGGGGGGATACATCAGGATACCTGTTCATTTCATGCATGCCACGTCAATTGGCACAATCTCAAGTGAGTACAAATATTTACGGAATGGGGGCAGTGCATTACAAACCCTCAACTGGGACCGGTATTGTGACATACTGCACAGCTACATACAACCGCAGCCGGCGTCAGCGTGGTGTTGCCGTCATCGTTGCACAACTGTTGACAGTAGATCCACGCGATGCAGTGCGCTTCCACCTACGCCTGTTGCTGCTGCACGCCGTGGACATGCGCCGCTTCACTGATTCGCGTACAGTCGACGGCCAGGCGTGTGCCACATCTCGTCAGGCCGCCCGCTGCCGCGGGCTGCTGGCACACGACGGCGAGTGTGGTCGCTGTCTGGCCGAGGCCGCCTTGCACCAAATACCTCGCTAGCTGCGTCTCCTGTTTGCCACGTTGTGCGTATATAAATAACCCAGCTGACACACACACACTGTGGAGCAACCACGAACAATCGCTCACCGAGAACCTGACCCGTCGTGACGGTGCTCGTGCCGGCACTGCACGCGCTTGACCTCATGGTATCGTAGTACTGCGCGCCAGCAGAGCCAACACGGCGCCTTGACCAAGTCGGTCTGGCCTGGCCAGATGCCGCCGCAGGCGATGGTGACGCAGAGCGGGAGGTGGCGGACGACCGAGGTGCAGAGGAGGCCGCCGCTGAGACGGCTGTCCGGCTCGACAGTGTCGACACCCTGTCAGTGGAGCAGCGTCGTATGGTGACGCAGAGCGGGAGGTAGCGGACGACGTAAATGCAGAGGAGGCCGCCGCTGAGACGGCTGTCCTGCTCGACAGTGCCGACACCCTGTCGGTGGAGCAGCGTCGTATGGTGACGCAGAGCGGGAGGTAGCGGACGACCGAGGTGCAGAGGAGGCCGCCGCTGAGACGGCTGGCTGGCTCGACACCCTGTCGGTGGAGCAGCGTCGTATCGCTGATACCGCGCACGCTGACATCGAAGTGTCAGCGGGCCAGGTCTGGTGGCACCGCGGGCGCGTGCCACTCGCATGGGTGCAGCTGACGGGTGCGGAAAAACGTGCGTGTACCGCACGTCGATTACCATGATGCGCGCACGAGACCAGTCGTTGTTGTCTGTGGTGTCGACACGCATTACGGCCACCCCGCTGGTGGGCGGTCGCACGGCGCACGCACAGTTTACATCAGTCAGTCACATGTCACATTAGTGGCAACAGTCCCCAGGCGGACGCCGTACGGGCCGCCAAGCTAATCGTATGGGACGAGGTGGTCTTGGCGCCCGTCGCATGAACTGACTACCGTTGACCGACTGCTGGCCGACCTGCAGCACCAACCATATGCGGCTGGTGCGGCCGCTGGCCGGGCTATCCTGTGCCCGGGGCGACGAATCGCTCGCAGCCAACAACAGCGTGCTCGAGCGGATACCGGGGCACACCAGCACGTACGGAAGCGTTGATGACATAGCCGGTGAGCCGGATGACGAGATGGTCGACACCACACCAGTGGAGACACGACACACGGTCACACCACTCGGTACGCCACCTCACCTGCTGTAACTAAACGTAGGTGCAGCGGTGATACTGTTGCGAAAGTTAGGAAATGGGTAAGTAGTATGTCATGGAGCGTGGTATAAGTCTTTTTTCTCACTTCGAAGGTGAAGAATCCTTGTTCACCAGGGGTATTCCAGAAGCGTGGATGTACTGGAAGTCTGAAATTATCTCGAATTTCGAAACACCCACCAGAATTGAACACAAAATCCACGCCCACATTCATCATGGCGGGCTGCATGTGCGTAACTCCCCGCCCCTGGACCCCTCCACAATCTCGCTGCACCCACTGCCAGCGATATGGGCACCAGATCCGGGCGTGCCGAACAAGGGTACTGCGCCGAAGGTCACCCGACCGAATCATGCATCTCTTAGGGGCAGCGGTGCGCGGCCTGCCAGGGGCCCTACCCTGCATCGTCGCCAAGATGCTCTGCCTGGATCGAGGCGAAGGAACGACAGGCAAGACGCCTGGGCCCGCAACGTGGTTCACCGCCCTTGCCATAATTCCCAGAGGTATGGACCCGGCCTCGACGGGCCCCCTTGTGCTAACTCCCGCAGAGGCGGCTCAACGCCCCCACTCCCCCTCCCAAGGACCGACTAAGCCCTCCCCTCCCACTACTCCCCGCCTCCTCCTCCGCCAATCGCGCACCCCGCTTACATGGGGGGCTCATCCACCCTCCGGTCCCCCTCCGTCGCCGGGCCGCTCCGCCGCGCTCCCGAACCGGGCCCCTCTGACCCCAGGTCCCCCGCGTGGGCTCCTCTGACGGTCGGCTCTCCACCATAGAAAAGCCGATAGCCAAGAGCCCCGCCCCACACACGGGCCCATCAGACGGTCGGCATCACCCCCAGCACCCAGCCCCCAACATCGGGTACTTTGACGCCCGGCCCCCACTCCGCCATCAGGCCGCCTCGCCCAGAACCCGGGCTTCTTCCACGCCGCCCCCTCAGGGCCACCGCCCTCTCCCGCCCTCCGAGCCCAGGCCCCACCGGGGCTTCAGAGCCTCACACAACACCGGGGTCGTCCGACCCGTATGAGACTCAGTCACGCTCTCACCGCCACATACGCGCCTCCGAGGGCGTGAGAACCACCAGGGGCGCCGTGAGCAGGGGGATTGGGGGGTTCGCGACCCCCCCAGCCGGCAGAGCTGGGGGGGTTGACCCCCCAAGTTTTGAGACCTGCCGGGCCCACTTTCGAGACCTGTCGGGCCCCAGTCAATGGATTTTTCCGCATTCATAAATGAACCAGAATGAAGGAAAACACTTCTCCCAGCATATGGTAGCAAATATGTAAAACAGGTATCTTGGCGCACTAGTGTTGTTTACAGCGCTTTGCGCCGGTCTTGCGTCAGCTGTCTGCCGATTCCTACAAAACGCTGGCGTTTTCCGAGCGCACAATGTTGGATTTTCTCAACTTTTTCCGCTCGGCGCACAGCGACCTTGACGCAAGGTCGACAGACAGCAAAGCTAGAAATGGTGCGAAACTAAACGGATAATGCAAATGCTAACTAGGAAAACTGCTTACGACAAAAGCGAGATATACTTCTAACCACTCTCGAAAAATGACCAACACAGAGAAGCATCACCCTAAATCGCAGCAACTCACAAATTAACGCCTTGGGATCATCTGCAATGACAAAACTCAGTCGCCACATCTGTGCCACATTTGAACCCAATCTAAACAGCTGATTTTGTTGTCATAGCAACCGATCTGTCAGTTGATCGCTGGCATACTCGCGTCCAGGCGATGTCACTGCACTGGTCTGCTGATGCGTCGAAATTACGCCCAGTGCGTCGGGATTACGCCTAGTCTGTCATTGCGCTGTCTTTTTTGCGTCGAAATTACGCTGGGCCTGAACAGTCCATTAGGGCCTTGGACATATAAATAAACAATTCAGTGCCGGTGTCTCCTAATAGCCACCTACTGCCTGAGACTTGCTGTCACCATGGACATCCGATTTTTTTTTAAGAAGGTGAGTTTTGGAAGGGAAGCCGCCGGGCCCCTCAAAATGTCGGGAATGCACCCCCCCCCCTGGTTGCTGAGTCATTGATGGGGAGACATAGAGGCCTGGGCCTCCCTGGGAGATGGGCCCATCTAGCACTGTCATCTAGCCCTTTTGTGTTAGCCCCACCCACTTCCCCCCCTTACAAATTTCGTGGCTGCACTGCTGTATGTAGGTACCAGATCAGTTTTATCAGTCATCATGTCTAGGGTTGAGAAACCAAAGGCATGGCCAATTAATGGGTCTAAACAGTCGCATGCGTCATAAAGGCTGCATATATGCACACAAAACTGTCAGTGGTGCACTCAGGCAGGGAAGTTGGGAGAACTCAGATGCCCCCATGTGATCTGCCTCACCTACCCCTGTTAACTTTTCTGTCAACTTTCCAACTCACATATGTTTCACCACTTCCCAGGAGCCACAGTCAGCCTCACTAGTCCCTCGTCCAGCTGCCACGTCATCCTCCTCCACCGGAGCCTCAGCTCCTGTTACACCTCCACCCTCCAAGCGCGCCTGCACTGGTGAGTTTATAACACACCTGTCGCCCATTCTGTGGTGCTGTTGTTGTCTCGATATGAAAATGTCTACTTTCCCCTTTTTTAAGTGAGATATTGGCCCCGCAGGTAACCTCCCCTAGTACCCAGTGCCTTTTCACTGGGTTCGAAGGTAACCCTATTTTCGCTTTCAGATCTTTCATTTTTGTATCGATTGATTCTCACTTTCATCTTTTCCCTTTTTTGATAAATGGTGCGATGCATAGAAACACAGAAATGATCGTCCCTTGTATCAGCAACTAGACATACTTGCCGTCAAATCAAATGTATGTAAGGTCGAAAGGTAAAATGGGATTGTTTGTGCTGGGAAGTGCTCTGAAACTTGAACTCATCTCACTTCCGAACAGTATTTTAGGCCCCTGTTCAGAGCCAAATTTTGGGGGCAAATCAATGCCGGTTCCTAGCTAGGAAACCATTTGCTCTAAACCAGTTTCCTAGCTGAGAAACTGGTTTAGCGTAACCAGTTTCTTGGCTTTCCGCTCGCAAAGTTTCTTGGGGTTTTCTTTGGAGTTGTGCTGGAGTTGTGCTGGAGCTATAGCTAGAGTTGTGAAACCAGTGGTCAATGAAGGAACACCATCTCGTCGTCTAAAACTTGCGTTCGACGCGAGTGATTTTCCCACACATCCATTTTCTGGCCATTTGTATGCCCTTCCTCCTCCTTTTCTTCCAGATCCTGGTCTCAGTCGTGACTCAACATCATCGCCGCAGCAGTCGCCATGGCGCCTCCTGGATTTAGAGACGCCAAATCAGCCGCCAGCTAGGACGATCCCTAAGCAGGTGCTTCAAGGCAAGACTGTGGTCTTCCATGATCACTGGTACCAGCAGTACCCATGGCTGCACTTCGACCCCGTCCGTGGAAAAGTATTATATTTCTACTGCGTCCGCGCGCACGAGCGCGGCACCGCCAACCCAGCTCAGAAACCTGGCTTCTGGGCTGGCGGCTTCAACAACTGGAAGAAGGCGCTGGAGAAGTTTAAGCAGCACGCCATCTACACAGATCACGGGGACAACCTCCCAACTGCGAGCCGCCCGATCGTAGACGTCATTCAGACGGCCAATCAGCGCCAGCAGCAGACCAACAGGGCCTGCCTCGTGAAGATAATCACCAGCCTCGTGTACCTAGGCAGACAGGGTCTGGCCCTCAGAGGGCATGAACAGGACCAGGGCAACTTCATCGAGCTGCTGCAGCTGCGAGCCGCCGACTGCCCCGAGCTACAGCAGTGGCTGCAAAGAAGGGAGCGATTCACGCATTCAGACTGTCAGAATGAGCTGCTGCTGCTCGCCAGTCATCAGGTGCTGCGAGAGATCATCACGGAGATCCAAGACAGTGCGGCCGGCGACCTCTGCTACTCCGTGATCGTCAACGGCACCCAAGACCTCAGCGGCCACGAGCAGCAGTCGTGTGCATCCGGTATACAGACCAGGCCCTCCAAGTCCACGAGGAGTTCGTGGGGTTTCACGAGACGCCGTCGACGACGGGTGCTGCTCTGGCGCGCATCATCGAGGACTCGCTTCAGCGCTTGAACCTCCCCCTGGCTGGCCTTCGCGGCCTCACTTTCGATGGGGCCGCAAACATAGCGGGAGGTTTCCGCGGCGCCCAAACCATCCTGCGCGGCAAACAGCCAGCAGCGCTCTTTGTCCACTGCGGCACCCACTGCATCAACCTAGTGGCGAAGGAGAGCGCCGACGCCTCCCAGCTGATCCGCAACGCCCTCTACACACTGAACGAGCTGGGGCGCCTCTTCGGCCAGTCCCTCACCTTCCGGGAGAAGTTCCGGCAGCTGTGCGTGGGCAAGGGGGAGGAGGTGCCAAGGAAGCTGCGGCCGCTCTGCCCCACCAGGTGGACAGTGCGGCTACAGGCAGTGGATGCTGCCATCAACCAGTACAGCGAGGTACTGGCCACGGTGGCGGAGTTGGGCGCTGGTCGCAGCCACGTGGCGGCGAGAGCGGCGGGCCTTCACGCCCAGCTGCGCAAGGAGTCAACCCTGCTGGCGCTCCACCTGGCGCGTGCAATGCTGTCGCCTTTGGACCGGCTTAACCGCAGCGTCCAGGGCTCCCGCTGCACTGTCTCCCAGCTTCTGCGTGGAGCCGAGTCCGCCAAGCAGCAGCTGCAGGCTCAGCGCGACGGGGCGGACGAAGCCATCCAGGAGTGCCTGCAGCAGGTGAAGGGATCAGGCTGCGACGTGCCAATCGTGCTGCCGCGGGAGAAGCGCGCTTCAGCCAGCAACGCCGACGGCGACGGCGGTGAACCAGACGAGCCAGCTGACATCCAACAGTACCTACGGCGAGAGCTGCTGCTGGCCATCGACACCGCCTGCATCCAGCTGAGTGACCGCCTGGACCAGGAAGGCGTCAAGCATCACGCCAAGGCGGAGCAGGCGCTGCTGGCTGACGGTGGCGCCGCAGGCCTCAGAGAGTTCCTGAGCAGCTCTCCCTGGTCAGCGGAGCTGTCAGCTGCTGACCTGGCGCCGCAACTGCGCGTCCTGTTTAAAAGCAGGCGGCCGGAAAGCCTCGAAGAAGCGGCAGATATAATCCGGAACCTGGATGAGCCCACACGCAAGATGTTCCCGGACGCAGTGAAGCTGACGCGCCTGCTCCTCACCCTGCCGGCCAGCTCCGCCACGGCTGTACGCTCCGCCGGCTGAAGTACGCTCCGCCGGCTGAAGACATGGCTGCGCGCCACAATGGGGCAGGCGCGCCTCAACGCGGTAGCTGTGTGCCACGTCCACCGCGACCGCCTGACTCGCGTGGATGTCGACCAGGTCGCGGCTGCCTTCATCCGTCAGAACCCTGGGCGAGAGCGGGTGTTCGGACTCGCGTAAAGGACTGGCGAGTGGCGCGCATGTGTCACAGCGGGAGCGGGAGCTCCAGTTTGTTTATGAGCCCTCTAATTTCAGATTGCTTGATTGAAGTGCCGACGCGTCGCGATACATTACCTGATTTTGTGCTTTGCCTGGGACGGGAGCGCCAATTTTTATTTCGAAGAACGTTGTAGCATTTTGGTTTAATTCCTCACGAACAGTTGTTGTATGTTTGTAGGCATGAATTCCTCGTGGCAGTCGCTAAATTTATCTAGTCCGCATCGGTGTCGCTGATGCAGTCGATGATGTACGAGTCAAGTCTACGCTTCTGAATGCTGAAAATGTTGCCATAGTCGGGGAATGTTACGCTTGTCGCCGAATCCGGGGCAATGGTAGAAAAGTTGCTATGATTATCAATGCAGAGTTGCTGTTCATGGATAAAGCATGAAGTGTTCCCAGTTTATTGTTTTTGACTGGTTGGCTGTACACACCAAGCTTTGCTTTCTCCATCCCCCCCCGCTCACCGGACATTGAACCCCATAGGTCGTTGCTGAACTGTGGAGCCTGACCCCCCCCCCAGCCAAAAATTCGTGGCGGCGCCCCTGAGAACCACCATCACTAATGCAGACACCCACTATTTAATTCTTGCTCCAATGGAATACGAGGTCACTCATATCACACTAGGAAGAATTCAGGGAAGATATCATCTACTATATAAAGGGTGAGTTTTGTTTGGATCTCTCTCCTGATTGGTCGATACACTGATGACGTCACACAACTTCGACCAATCAGCATCGAGTATTCCTGTGACGTCACAACAATATCCGATGTCCGCGATGACTCATATCAATATCGATATCTCAGTCGATGTGTCACAGTGTTGGCGAGTGAATGTGTCCGTCCACGAAGTGATGCGACAATGTTAAAACGACAGAAACCAATGCCTAAGGATGATACACCATCTGCGAAACGTAACAGGGCTCATCGCGAACGCGAGACTGCTGAGCAACGAGAACAGCGTTTGATTGAGGGACGAGAGAGGCAGGCTATATTGCGTAAAAAAGAGACGCCACAGCAACACAATTGTCGCCTTGCTGTTGTCCGTGCACGTCATGCGGCCAATGCGATCCCGTGGTGTGATGTCGGTTTTGCATACGACATTAATGCGGCATACAGTACCAACAAGCATGTCACTATCAGTTCAATGAGTAGAGTGTACCCATTGCGGTGCACTGAAATTGGCTGGCGAAACTGTTGGGATGTGCTGTTCACGCGGCAAAGTACGGCTGCAGACGCTGGCTGATCCTGATGTATTGAAGGAGCTGCTCACAGGTAGCACATTGAGGGCAAAGGAGTTTCGAGGAAAAATCTGGCGTTACAATGCTGCTTTCATGATGACCTCCTTCGGCTCCACGGGTGGTCCGGTACATCGTGGTATATTTACGACATTCAAAGTACAGAGTCAGGTGTATCATCGAATGGGCAGTTTGGCGACCTCCAGTGATGATGGCCCCAAATATGCACAGGTATACTTCATGGAAGAAACCCAAGACGCTGCCAACTGTCTAACGACATTCGTGTGGAGACTGTGCAGTTGCTGCGGGAAATGTTGCACACGACCAACCCGTATGAGTAAAGTTTCAAGTCAGCACTGGAACACATGGAAGCGTGTCCCGAACACAAGGTGATCATCAGTGCCAAGAGACGACCGGCTGGCGAACACGAACGACGTTTCAGCGCTCCCTGTGCGAGCGAGGTGGCGATCCTGATAACCAATCAAGAACACGGCTCCCGGGACATTGTTCTCAGCCACCACAGAGACGATAAACTAATACACATCAGAGAGACACATCGGTCGTACGACAGTCTACATTATCCGCTGCTGTTCCCATACGGAGAAGATGGCTACAACTTTGCCATTCTACATGTATGTCCCGAAACTGGCGCCGACAAACCACATACGCGAGTTTCGTGCAGGAACTTATTCATCCTGTCTGATGATTCGCTCGAGAGTTCAACCAGCTGCTGCGCAGAGTTGACACGTCAACTCTTTGCTCCTACCAGAAGTTAAACCACCACGCTACAAGCTCAAGTGGGGGAAGGAAGGGCTATGAATCCAGAATCACAAAGGTTCCACAGTCAGTGTGCTTAGGCTGTGATAATGGCAGCATATATGTATTATGTATAATCTGTTCCAAGGTAAGGACAAAGTAAACCACTTGTCAGCGCGCAGGCGATTCGGAGGAGCGGGAGGACGAAGCGGAGGAGGTAGCAGAGGAGGACGAAGCGGAGGAGGGTAGCAGAGGAGGACGAAACGGAGGAGGAAGACGAAGCAGAGGAGGACGAAGTCGAGAAGTAGGAGGATGGAGGGCAAGAGGTGAAGAAGGATGGAGAGGAGGAGAAGCAGGGCGAAGCGGAGGAGGTAGCGAAGGAGGAGGACGAAGCGGAGGAGTAGGATGGGGGAAAGTTGAAGAAGGATGGAGAGTAGGAGAAGCAGTTGGGGCGTGGCAGTGGTGTCGGATGCGGTGGCGGAGCCGGTAGCGGTGGCGGGAGCTGGGTGGGACATGTGGGTTGTTGTGTGTAGGTGACTCACATATACTTTCTCGGCACTTCCCAGCGCCGCTCCCTACAGGGTTCGGGCACACGTCTGTGGTGTAATCACTGTAGTACGGCGGGGCCCACGGTGGTCTCTCAGGCTCTTCCGCAGAAGACTGGCAGCGTATGGCGGAGTGCGCAGCAGGGCGGTCACTTTCCGCCAGCACACGTTGTCATTGATCGGAGGGAACGCCCTCGTGGGGAAGCAAGGTCTTCTCCGCAAGGGCTTCCGACAGACCATGGTGGAGCTGGACGCAAGCCTCCGGAGGTTCGTCCGGTCCCTGCAACTTTTGGTGCAGACCAGCAGGTGTGCACCAGAAGTGATCGTGCCCGGTGTGATCCCCAAGGCCGCACTGACCGAGGAGGCTCGCCGAGCCTTCAGAGACCTCTCCGAGGTCTACAGAGTAGCAGCCGCCGACACCGGCTGCTACTTTGTAGACGTTGAGAGGGTTCTGGAGAAGGCGAGGCGACCCTCCACAGTCAGTGTGACCCCGGGGACACCTGAGGACGGGGGCAGCACATCCTTTCGGACGCCCACTCGTTTGCAGGCGCAGCTCAGCCGACGTGGTGTGGGAGGCTGGCGACGTTGACGGGCGGCCTCCCAGGCTCGCCAACAGCGTCTCCGGGCTGTGTCCGGCCGACTGGGCCGGCGACGGGATTCACCTGTCGGCGGCGGCTGCCAGTGCGGTCGGCGCCGAAATCATGAGGGTAGTGGCCAGCGACTTTGAGCTGTAAAGTGTCGCCACCCTCTAGCAGTGCTGCCTCCGGCCTCCACAACTAATAGTGTAGCCATGAGAGTGAAAATGATAAAATGTGAACATGTGTATTGGGGATGGGGGATGGACGGGAGTTTAGGGAATTTTCGACATATTAACCAGTAGCGTGTCAATGGCTACGCTATTTTTCCACCACCACCACCACCTATTTTCAGGAAACCGTATCACAGAGAGAGTACAACGGAGCCACACTGGAGAGCTGATATATATATATATATATATATATATATATATATATATATATATATATATATATCTTTGACCTGGAGTTGAAATATATATATATGTATATATATATATATATATATATATATATCTCGGGAACATTTATGTGAAAACATGTAATCACTACTTGTGTAAAAACATATATTCATCACATATTTTGTATCATAAACATATTGCGTAGTGGTGTTCATAGTTGAGAAAAATGCCGCTCACGGATATGTTAGTTGGTTGGTTCTTGGGTCTCAGGGGCGCATCGACTGCGTTGGTCATGCAGCGCCCATAACATTGTCAGTTAAACAGTGAAGTGCCAGCAACATCATCAGCAAAACGGTGAAATGGAAATCACGTCATCAAACAGTGAAAGCAAGCGAAAATCAGTCAGAAAGACACGTTATGGGGTCAAATGCATTGTGAAATACGAAGCATCGAACACCTTCACGATGGTACTTTGCGATGTCATGCCTTTGTTGGGGTGAGTACAACACGCCAACTCCTGCCGCAGAAAGGAATGGGAAGAGTTCAACGACATACTGTCGCCTGAACTGTCGCCCAATAGTTCCACCATGGTTGGCGATGGGGTTCGAAAAAAGCGGCGACGTTCGGTTTCGAGGAGACGGCATGTGTCAAGAATATTGGCCACGGACAGGTGGTCGCCGCAACGTGGACAAACTGATCGCTGTGCCGAGCATAGAAGGTGGCAACCCACATGTGAAAGCATTCCGCTGCATGAACTACAGCCCCCGGAACGGGAGGTCCACGGCCAGGCAGCTGAAAACGGAGCGAGTCTGGAACGGCTTGATGAACTCTATCCCCCATCTGATCGTCGGACTGGAACGCATGTTGTCCGACTGCGACCCAGATGTGCAAGGCACGACGTGATACTGCACGACGGTCGCACCGTGGAGCGGCTCACGATGTTCTTCCGCCACGGACATGACCGGAACCCGCGGCGCTACAATGGCCCGGTCGGCAGTCAGGTGACTGCCGTCTTCGTGGGTCATGATGGTGCTCCCCCAGCCTAGAATCTGGTATACCTTGCGGTAACCGCATGTAGACTATCAACACGCTCAGCCCGTATGTTGACCCGCTGACCAATCCCTTGCTGTTCCCGCACGGCGAGTTCGGTTGGCGTTTAGGGCAGACGCGAGATGGGGTGCACGCGACCAGTGTGCGCAACACCGTCACCACTTCCCAGCACAACGGATACCTCATGGCTTCCATCCCGTGTTCATCGTTCTGCGCGTCTCTAGCAAGCTGCTGCAGCAGTTTACCGTCGACGTGTATACGCGTGTGGAGGCCGTGTTGCTCAGTTATCTACGCAGAAACCAGGCCCTGTTCCGTGCTGAAATGTTGCAAGGACTGGCAGACCATGTCCACAGAGACGGTGCTCGCCGAATGGTGGTGCTGCCGGCGACATTCACAGGACTAAGGGCGATGCAGCAAGAGTACCAAGATGCCATGGCGGTCCTAGACAGACTTGGTCCTCCTGACATATGCATTTCGTTACATTCACTTGTAATTCGCGCTGGCCTGCCCTTACCACGTCTCTAGGCCCACAACCGACGGTAGCTGGGTGTCCGAACCTGGTAGCAAGCGTGTTTCACCTCAAACTGCACGCGCTGCTGGACGAATTGAACGGCAGCTGGGTACTGAGTAAGCCGTAAGCACTGTTCTACTCAATCGAGTACCAGAAGCGCTCCCTACCCCACACTCATATCCTGGTAATTTTACATGAGGACGACAAGCTGCGTAACGTCGACACCGTCGATCGTGTGGTCAGTGCAGAGCTGCCCGACTCCAAGCTACAGCTGAGACTGGGCGCCACAGTCCACAGCCAATTGCTGCACGATCCGTGTGACAGGATCCACCCACGTTGCGTGTGCATGGTTGACAGTTCGTGTTCTAAGCGTTTCTCCAAAGACCACCAGCCAGAGACACACACGGTCGTTAACAGGTACCCGCTCTACTAGCGACGAGACAATAGCCGCACCGTCGACATCTGCGGAGCCCAACTGATCAACCTTTCCGTCGTACCCTACAACATGACACTAACGATAAAGTATGACGCACATCATCATCGAGGTCCCGGCTGATATCGTGCCCGTCAAGTACTTGTAAAGGTACGTGTAGTGTTGTGTGGCGACATCTAGGCAGCGGACACAGCACGTGAGATAAGGAGTGACACCGCCAGGATCTGGCGCATCTGGAACATCTGGAACATGCCTAGAAGCGAAAAAAAATTACCATCGTGAATGACATTGAGTGCAAGCTAAAACGTCAAAACGAGGAACACCCCTCGGTGGTCAAAAGTTAAGTCGTTTCGTTGATCATGTTCGTTCGGTACCTGAAAACAAAAGAACCAAAAGCGGCATCGTACGACGTCATCCTTGGCAGACTAGAAATGTGGAAGATAAAAGCTGGAAAAGAAGACAGAAAAAGGGAATCAAAGCTGCAGAACCAGATGAGTGCAACGAATATCTTCCCAAGCCCGAAGAACTGGCCATGTCCAAGAACAAAGTGAAGACTGAGCTCGGCAGATTTATGAAAGGAGAGCGGAAAGCAAACTACTCAAATGCCGTTCTCCTGAAGCGGCTTGTGACGGCACGAATCGTGCTAAAAAAACTTCAACAGAGCTGGACCACTCACCAATGCCACCATCGACGAGTACTATGCACTCGATAGGGCGAAGGATGGCTCCGCAATGTTGTGCGTGTCAAAACACAAATATCTGCGGGCACATATGGGCCGGCCAACCTGCCTATGACAGAAAACATGGTGAAGGCCCTCGATCTGTTCGTCAAAGAGTACCGTCCTCTGCTATGTACCGTGAAGAGCAGTGAATCTTTGTTTGTGTGTACCAAGCCAGACAAGGATTTAAAGGAACTTGCGCAGTCATTCCAGATGACCGAACTTGCCGACAAGATAACACCGACCGCGGTGCGGAAAGTAGCCGGAACAGCGGGGCGTTCTACACTAAATTCCACAAAGTGTGAACAACTAGCGAACCTGATGTGCCACTAACCTGAGACACAAAAGAGGCACTACGCGGAAAAACAACGCAAGATTTGTAATATAGCTGTATCTGAACTCATGGAGGAACAGCTCGCTCTATGGTGCAGAAAACGGGGTCGCTGCCTGGCTGAACGCCGGCGGCGAGGGGACATCGACAACTTACAGCAGGTTCAGTGCAGCCCCGGCTGCCACGGAGCCTTCTGCCACACCCGCAGACGCAGACGCACCGCAATATCAGCGCAAAAAGCGCAAACTCAAGCACATCGAGAACGCCGCCCAGCAGGGCTCACAGCGAGCTGTTTTCACACAGGAAGAGCTCAGCATTGTCAGATGAAGCGAAGGCTCTCCAGAAAAGAGCCCCGCCGAATGGAGAATGGCCATTGTTGACCCCCACCAGCGTGGTGAAGGTCATAAATGACCATGTCATTCTCCATTCCCGCGGCGTCAAAGTAGTCTACAACAAGCTGCGGGAGTTCATGCTTCGCTGAAAGCAGGTGGTGTGGTGTTGGAAAGGTGCTCGACGTGGAGGATGTGACGTGCATCCACTACTGATCCCCCTATTGTTGTGTTCGAGCACCCTTCCTGTTTCCAGTGTTAATACAATCAGTTCGATTCCGAATGTGTTTACTGTTACTGAGTGGCAACGACTGAAAATCTGTTATCCGCCCACCTACATGGGAAGATATTCTGTAGTGGCCCATGAGCCAAAATAATCCTTCAGCATGTTTTCCAAGGAACATACTTGGATCGGTCTAGATCTAGATGGTTGGTTAAACACTCGGCTAGGACAGTTTAGCTTATGGGCCATGGGTTCTCCGTGCGTAAAAACACTGCAAAGCCAATAGGACTAGTTTGGATATCAAATACATCAAACAACCAGGTTGGAACATACAGCATTACTCAGTCGAACTCAGTTCGATAGACGTCAGGTGGGCAATCATACCACGAGAGAAACTCAGCGCACGTCACCTACCTACCACATGAAGACACCACTAGATATGATCCGCCCACCACTGATGACACCATCAGATAGCACCCACCCACCACAGAGGACACCACCGGACGTCACCAACACACCACAGGGAGCACTACCAGGTATCACCCATCTCCACCACAGAAGGACACCACCAGATAGCAACCATTTGCCAACCACACAAGGTATGTTAAGGCTTGGTCATTGGATATTTGTGAAATTGGTTAGCGCAAACTTGCTGAGCTTTTCTCGGGGGCGTACCTACCTAGAATTTAGCGAGCAACCACATTTTCCAATATGGACATTGTCTTGGGCTGTGGTTAAGTGTGCGCATATTTAAGAGAAATTTTGATTCAGAGGGGCATTGTCGTTGCTTTTGATCATACAATTGTGGGTATTTACTGCGGCGTTTGGCCGTTCGCCCCTCCCCATACTGCCGGCCGACTGTCAGCGCGTGCGTGGATTCTGCGCCCCTTACCAAAGGTATTATCGTGACCATTGCATTTAATTGTATACCATATTGTATTGCATACCACTTCCGGACATCGAAAAACTGTATTGACTGTCTTGATTGCAACTATTGACCATGTTTAATAATATTGGGATATTGATATAATCTTCATTTCTATTGAAAGATGTTGTCAGTCAATGCCATTCTTACCTAGGACTTAGATTTTGAGGTTACTTGTTAATTACTTCTATAGGTATTTCTTTGGTAGAAATTTCGACCGTTATTATTTCGGTGGTAGGGCGCTTGTACTTTCCGTCGGCGAATCAAGCGTCATGGAACTGAGACGAGACAAGATCGAATTATCCAAAATCAGCTTTTTTATACAGCAGTATTTGCATCGCATATCCACATTTCCTATTTTCCAGAAACGACCCTCGTCCGATCCAAACACCAACCCTCCTCATCCGGCTGATCCTGACCGAGAAGTTGCGGATCAAGCACAGCCGGTGGCTAAGAAGACCTGCATCAGGTAACTTCATATGTTTTACTACTGAGCATATCTTGTTTGGGATAAAATGATTGATCAATTTCCGTATATTTGTCTATTGATTATTTGTCCTCACCAATAATTTCAAAAAGGGGCACTCGCAACCTTAGATTTTAACGTGTCGATCGAGCAAATACCTATCCAGACGACGAATTTCTATGCATGTATCTCTCCTTAACCCATCTTTCCGTGTTTTTTTTTTGTCTTTGGCACGTTATCATCTCACCTGGCCACCCCGACAACTCATCCTACTGGTCAAACTACTCCTCCGCCTGAACCAGTCGCCGAGGAAGCCAGTTCCAAAGCCAGTCCTAGGGCCAGTTTCACGAAAATCTAAGACATTTAAAAAGTAAGAAATGTAAAACTAAGAATCTTTTAAAAGCAGTCTCATGAAATTCAAGATGTCTTAGTTTCAAACGTCTTCCTTTTTCGATTGTTCGTAGATATTGCCAAGAGGTGGTTTCTTAATGCACTGAAAAATTTTTTTTGACTAACGATGATAAATACTAAGGGAAATACGAGCAAAAAAACCAAGAGTACTAACCATGCGTACTAACAGATTCACCGACAGGGTTAGGTGCTGCGACTAATTGGCACAAATGTCTTTGTTCTTGCCTTCGTGCCCTACCAAGCAGCTAAGAAGAAAACTAAGCTCGCCAACCGCGCCGACTATTGCTGGGGTTGCGCTGTTTGTATCCTCCTTAGTCACCAAGGTCAATCAACTAAAACAACTAACCAATGCTACCTTCATTCTACTGTCTTTACTTTAGTGATGTCTTAGTTCTGGACATCGTTAGTTTTATTGGTAAAGCATTAGTAAGGCCAGTTTGTAGCTGTGTTGGCCAATTCCCTCGTTGAGTTTGCTGGTAGTATTAGATGTCTTAGTTAGTAGTCATGGTTTTGTTCGTAGTAAGAATGCTCCAGAACACGAGGCTTCTGCCACGACGGCCGCCATTACTGTATCAAAACTCTGACGCTGTGCATAGCGCGGTGCTGCCAGTCTCGTAATTACGTGCATATTTCATCGTTCTAGCTGTAACTCTAGCTTCCATCGTTCTTCATCGTTCTCATTCTGCATTGTCTGTGCAAAGTGAGTGTTGCCTGTGTGTGCATGTTTCTCAGTCGAGTTAGTGTATGTGCATGTTTCTCAGTCTAACCTAGCCTAACCTTCCATGCAAGAAATCAAATTATTTGGTAAATTCGTGCTCTAAGGTCCGACCGACACACAGAGTGATGCTTTCCTGGAAGAACTCAAGAATTGGCTGCAACAAGTGGAAGACCGATGTCAAAGCAAACCAGGTTAGCGTGAGTAGCCCCGCAATGAGAAACTGCACCGTTTGCAATATTGGTTGCATAGTTTGGTGCATGCACATATCAATAGAAAACCCTGACGACGGTCGCTGACCTTAACCTGTCAATTGCGTTATCTCCCAGTTAGGCGTGAAGTGGTGAGATATTATTGCTCCACTATAATTAAGCAACTACAAAAGGGCAACTTAAAAATCAAACTGTTACACAGGCGGCAAATGTTTTTGTTTGCACAAGGCTTACATTGACCACATAGGTAAAGTGATTCGGATCAAAGGTGTTGTTAGTGAAAGGTGCACTTGATCTATTTATGGCAGCCGCAGCTGTAAGCCCATCTGCACGGCTCAGTCTGCATACTTCAGTGTTACACAGGATGAACTGATGCATATGAATTGCCATTTTTTTACATGTTCTGAGAGAAATATGTGCAGCGTTTCTATGTCTGTGATTCAGGTGATTCTTTTTCGAGCTCAAATGTTGATCAGAGTGGATACCTTGCGTTAATCTTTTCGTAAGGGAGGTGAGGGATAGTGTGATGATATTTTGGTTGTCTGGGATAGTGTGATAACAGTTCTCAGATTTCGCCACTTAATCTGAAAATTAAGTGGCGAAATCTGAGAACTGTTTGGTTTGACAAAGTTGCCAGCCGGCCTTGCCATTACAACTTTGGTGGATGTCCTGCGGCCCTCACGGGCCCTCGCGTCACTTCTGCTCAGTAGATGTGATTCACATCGGAAAGCAGAACTCGCTCTGAGTTCAGATATGTGTATCCTGCTGTTGTAACCATGCTCTTTTGAGAGAGAAAAAGAATCCCCTCACCAAAAAAAAAAAAACACATTTTGGAAGTCGTTTTTGGCCACTCTTCGCACCTCACCTTTTAGCATATTTGGGTATGTTTAACATCCACATATGTATCACATCTAGAATATTCATGATTTGTGACTTTTGTAATTATTTGCCGCCCACTTTGCATGTAACCCTAAGCGAGCAATGTTTGTAGGAATGCGTGGAAACCATTCCAGTCTTGGTATTGTATCGAGGTATTGTAAAGACCCATATCACATTACCTCCTCATTGAGCTCTATCGGATCGAAGTTGTGTTGTTATCAGATAACTGCAACCCTCCACATATAATTTTATATTGATTGTGCCTCTCTGAGCGCGATGCCAGGCCCCAACACAGGATAACATCGTCAAAGGCTGTCCTAATCGGGTGTAGGCGGGTTGGACCCAGCACGGATGGGTGGTCACGGTCAGTGCCCAAGCTTGTGCTGGGCCGTGAAATCGCCCTCGGTAACAGACTGGATATGAGGTTATGCATTTTTGATTGTTGGTGTGCGGGATTCCCTGATTTTGGCCAATCTTTCCTGATATATCAGGAGGTAAATTTATACCGATTTGTTTACAATACTTCAAAAATGCGAATGGCTTCCACGTATCCTCAAAGTTGCTCTCTCAGATGTCATTTAGAGGCCCCGACACCCTGCCGACGCGTCCACAGGGTCGAATACAGCCGGCGCGTTCTCAAACAAACGAACAGTAATAACATCAGCGGACTGCGTACAATGGAACCCGGCGTTGTATGAAATGAGGGCACAGATGGATTACAAATGTGTCAAGAGATGAATATTTAAGACAAAACATATATGTGAATGTGAAAGGCGGGCGGAAGGAAACTTAATGTTTTGGGAATAAGTGTCATTTTTTCTTGAAATGTACAAACGGTTACAACAGGAATACTACGAACTTAAGACGCGCGCGTCATCTGCTTGACTCTAAAAACTTGACCGTACCCACACATCAAAGCACTTAGTATAACTATTAGAGGTATGACGTTCAGCCTTCACTTCATGACAGCCTATGATTTATCACGCAGAGAGATGTAGCTATCCAACGCAGATAAACCAATTTTATACGGGCCTAATTTGGAAAAGAGTAGGGGACCAAATCTCCTCTTGAAGGAGAGGGTCGGCCGATCAGCGGCCGTTCCGGGCTAACATCGACACACAAAGTTACTATTCCACTATTGGGAGCACAATCTCTTTAAAAACGTATGTTTGTAACATGCTTCATTTGACATGAAAAATGTCATTCGTGCACCTTTTGGATGCTTGAATGCTATTTTGCATTCTTCCCTAAGCTTTTGTGATTGCGTTAGAACATTTGGGAACAAGACAATGTGATCGCTTGTACTTTGCAAGAGCTCCTACGCAACATATGCATGAATGTTCTTTCTCAGTCGGGCGTTCTCTGAGCAACTGGTATGCGATCTTTGTTCCCCCTTTTATGATATCTTTCTGACACCTTGATCATTTTCCATAATAAGCAAATTTCAACTTTAGTTTGCTACATTATTTGACCGATGCTATTTTCGCAGACAACGCCATGAACTCGCTCCTGCGTGTGATGGGAGAGGAGGCCACGGTCCTCAGCGAGGGCCATCCACCATACCCGAACATTATCGAGGAGGAGGACGTATGGAGTGTAGTCGTTGAAGGGGAACGTGTGGTGCGCGCAGCGAAATTGGAAGGAGCGGTCGGCTTATGGTCCGTGTCTCACTACGTCCTGCACCAAAAAACGGCGAGGTCGGTGAGAAACACGAACTGGTTCATTCGAACGAAAATCATGAAAGTCCATTGCGAGATGGACCCAGATAAATCAATCGTCAGGGACATAGAGAAGTGGGAAAAGTGCTAGACTTGCTAGTATCCCTCAGCCGCTGTCCACCCTCTTCCCTCGGATAGGTCGCCAGCTGAAGAGGGTGGCGGGGGGGGGCGTCTGCGATCTCGAGAGAATGTTGTCTCTGTTTCGTTTGTGTGATTACCCAGGTTCGCCGTTTGACTGACATGTGGGTTGTCGTGCAAGGAGTCGCATGAGGCTCCTAAGGCTGTGCTAATCGTGTGATATTCTAGTCTAGAGTCATCGTATTGTCATGCAGTGTTACATGCAGCATGCAAACATTGCTATTCGACATTGTTTTGAATAGCATTGCTATTCAACATAGGTTTGAATCAGATCAGAGTTTGAAGGCATCGAGCCTGTTCTAACCTTTTTGACATGTGGTGGCATGGACAGGTCATTTCGGCACAATTGTTTAACATCCATTTTATTTTGCATAGAATACACTTGCTACTTTTTGGCTGTGGCTATTGGGATATCGACGTTTGCACGCCGAGCCACGGCGCATACTTCTGCGGCAGAAGTGGTACGGAACCAAATGAAAACAAACCTGACATACTGTATGTAGTCTCGCAAAATTGTATGAAGGCTTTTGTTAACCTTTGTCACACTCTGCGAACCTCATACTATATGTTCGCATGCACATATTGCTTAATCGCCGCCCTTATAAATATACTTCAGTTGAGGCTTCTTGAATTCCACTTCGGCGGTGCTTTACCAATAACGAGTGCGACCGTATAGTGCGACCACTGATTACCAATAACGAGTGCGACCACTGATCACCTGACAGGTAACGAACGTTATGCTTATTTTCCCTATGCTTATCGATATTGTTCGTATCTCTCCAATCAGTAGTAACCTTGCTACAGTTGCACCTCCCTCTTACGTGGCACGCTGATGAACGGCTAAACCACGTAACACAAGCAGATATTCATAGAACCGATAGAAGTCCTTGCAGGGAAAATATGGTAAGCCATGCATTGGCTACTGGCATATCAAGTATCAGTGACAAATCAAAAGTGGTGGTGGCTGGTGGTGGCTAAATTCAGTAGTGGCTAGTGGATGGATCAAGTCCCTCTCCACCTCCCCCCCCCCCAAAAAAAAAAGAAGAAAAAAATCAAACGATTATGAAAAACCCTTTCGGTTTCAATTTATTTTAACCTTCGAACTATATCAAAACATAGCTTTCTACCCAAAAACTAAATCAAAACAAACTGTCGGATGCATTTTCCGTACAGGAGAATGTCACTTACCTACTGCGATCAAACTTCTTGCGGGCATGGTATCGTAACCCCCTCCCACGGTCCGCCACAATGAGGAAGAATATGGCTGCAATGTAGGCTTTGCTAAGACGTGCATGGCCTGGTGGACGTGGGCCATACTGAAACGTGCATGGCTTGGATTTGGCGCCGCCTGCAGTGTTTCGACAGCAGATGTCGCCTAATATCAACAGCATAGAAAACCAGGGCTAAAAAATCGTATCGTTCTGTCGTCGTGGACGACAACCACGAACGGGGACTTTTGGCGACCACATTTCCATATCATTATAAATATTATATGTGAAATCATATAAATGGTACCTACTATACATAAAATTGACTACGTCACGATATCCGTGTCAAGGTACGCAGGATTGAAACTAGTCGGATTGGACCGGGACTGGAAATGTCATCCGTGCAGAACTCTAGAAATGTTAACCGTGCAGACCTCTAAAACCCACCGCCACGCTACCATTTCTTCATTCCCATAGTACGGTTTTGGGTTTCTAGTATCTAGTATCTAGTACGCTCAGCGGCAAAAAAAAATGACTCAACGGCAACCAAGTATCGTCGAGACAACCATTCCATCGTTCAGACGACCGCCGACGATAGAATTGTCTCCCGTTTAGCACAGAGCCAATGGCATGCCTTCTGGTCGCCGGTGGTTGTCGAACTCGCCCGGTACCACTTTATGCTCGATGGCAGCGGTACGGAAGTACCCAACTATGGTATACTCAGCGGCTTTGGAGGCAAGCGACTAGACCACGGGTACTAAAACAACACTAGACCTACGTTAAGTAATGAATAATTTATAACATTAGCTGATTTTTTAACACAATTTTAATTTGAAACCTTTTTTCATGTAGGATGTACGATAATATTTTTTATTTCATTAAAATCGTTGGAAAGAATCTAGAAGAATATTATTCTTTTACGCGCATTCCTCGCTTTCAAATCCGTCCGTTTCCATTTTAAACGCGACGATGTGCGTCGAAGAGTGAAATAGGGAATTGATCACGGTTCTTTATAATTGATGAGTGGTGGATGAGTGCGGCAAGATAAAACTACCAAGTTCGAATTATCTGGAGTGTTAATCAAACGATTTTTTCTTCATTTTCTGACTTATATGAGACCAAATGAAGTTGTTCGGTCTTAAACAGACTCCAGAAACCGACTCTATTCAGGGCCAGGACGTAGGGGTGACAAAGTTAGTAAGGTCATCCTGTAGATGTGGGCATTGCGATTGGAAAGGTACTGCACAGAGCATTTACAAACATTCAAAAGTAAAGCACCCAGGTCTGCCAGTGTTAAGAGTACTGCAAGATAGCCATTTTGGCCCTGGCAGGCGATTTGACTGGACTTGCAAGCCAGCACTGGATCATCAACCATCAAGCTCAGGTGAAAATATTGCTATATGGATTACATTTGAGCAAAATATAGTCACCTAAATGTAATTAGAACAAAATATTTTGGTGTGTAGGTACCTACTCAGCAGGCATTGCACTGCAGTTGGTGGCAATGCATACAATATAGGGATGGTGAATTTTAGCCACCTGGTGGTTTAAACCATGGTTTAAACTGGGTGGCCTATATTAATTTAAGCCACTCTGGCTTAACTTATATTTATGGTACGGCTGGAGGGCAGTGATGGACATTAGTTAGGGAAGCATCAATTATAATTCCAAAATGTGCTACACTCCATTTTATTTGCAAAAAAATACTCCCTAGAATTCCACAAAACTCTGCCTGGGTTCTGGGTATGCACTCCACAAGCCAGATGTTTACCCATTAGGTACAGTTGGTCTAACATGTGGCCCCCTGGATGCTGGTAGCTAGAAATGGTATTTGTAAATACCAGGATTTTGACATCCAACTACTGTCATTGAGGGAGATAAAAGACATAAAGACATAAAAGATCAGTGCAACTATGAGCCACAGGGGCCCTTCTTGGCTGCACTCTGTACACTGAACCAGTTGTCCACCAAATGTGTTGATCAACTCTCCCTGGAATACAGAAAAACAAGCCCAGTATTCTTGTAATGATTGTCTATGCTGTTCTTAAAGATGTTCAGTGTGTTGCTACTAACAATGGTTTCTGGGAGCTGGTTCCAGTGTTCTACTACCCTGTTGGTGAAGAAAGTTTGCCTTAACCTTGTTCTGCTGTGGTTAACTTTAATTTTGAATTTATGACCTCTAATTGCATCATTTCTGTTCAATTCAAACATTTCCCCAAGGTATCCCCTCCAGACCATGGACAAATTTAAAGACCTCGATGAGATCTCCTCTCAGCCTTCTATATCTAAGTGAAAACATATTCAATTTCTTCAATCTTTCCTCATATGCTAGGTTGCCCATACCATTCACCATTTTTGTTGCCTTCATTTGTACTCTCTCTAAAAGCCAACAATCTTTTTCATAACTAGGGGACCAAGCTTGGGCACAATATTCCAGATGTGGCCTAGCATATGCACAATAAAGCTTCCTGATTACTTCCTCACTTTTGTATGATACATTCCTATTTATTGCCCCAAGCATTCTTAGTGCCTTCTTCCTGGCTTCTTTGGTCTGTTCTGATGCCCCCAATTTTGTGTTCAAAATAACACCTAATTCCTTCTGCTGAGTCACAGATAGTACTTGCCCACCCATCAAGTATGGAGCCTTGATATGCTACCTGCCTACATGCATGATTTTGCACTTATCAAAATTAAATTTCATTTGCCATTTTTCGGACCACTTCACATGCTCGTCTCAGTCTTTCTGCAGCAAGATTCTGTAGATAATATGTAGCAAGATACATATTAGACAGACTGTTCATAGCCATTTGATAGCTAGGTACCTATTTTATGTTAACTGAAAAGTGACTATTTGAGCCACATCAATTTGTGCTGTTTTTGGCATAGTTTTCCCATTGTCTTATTTATAATAGTATGTATATGTAGGTAGGGATGGGAAAAAGCTGGCTTAAATTGAATTTATGCCAGCCAGTGGCTTTTATTAATTTAAGCCAGTTTAAACTGGCTTATCATTTAAGCCGGCTTAAATTCACGACACTTCTAAGCCCTTGCATTATTAAGGCTCACAAACCATGGGTGCATTGACAGTGTTGCAAACCATGGGTGCATTGACGACGCCGAATTGCCGAAAAGGAAATTGGCGGCAAGATATTCTGTATAAAGGTAATCGACGCAATTTGTTATAGGTCCAGGAAATCACAACCTCTTCGAGCTATCATTACCCCCTTTGGGTTAGGCCAACCTCGTGATTACCCCGTATTAAATTCAGAATGCCTCATAACCAAAGTTCATTTTCAAGGTTGAGAAGATGTAGTATTTCCTGCTGATATATGTGCACAGGTTTTGGCAAATGTACACAGTACTCTCCATACTCGAGGTTTGACGAAACCCCGCTATAACCCCACCCCACCCCTCCACAAGCCAGCGCATTACCCCAGGTTGGGAACCCCTGTTCCGGGCCATGTAGCATAATGTCATCGTTTGCACAAAAGGTGACAACCACCAAGCCTATTCCTCATACACAATCTGGTTTTGCACTGCTGCACCTACGGTTAGACGCTGCGCACCCACAAAACTTGTTAGCCACAAGTGACTGGCCTCAATATTTGATTTGACGGAGGAGAAGAAGGAAGACGCGTGCCGAAGACCAGGATTGGAGCGGTCGACGCCAGTCAACGCCTGCCACCAGACACCAGACACCAGCCACCAGCCAACCGCCACCTGTCACCTGCCACCAGCCACCAGCCACCAGCCATCAGCCACCCGCCACCCGCCAGCAGCCACCTACACCAACACACGTATACACACTGCCAGAGTCACAATCACAAACACCGATCCAAACCCAACCTTTACAATCAAACACTACCTTCACGCTCCGCTAACCTATTTTCAGCTACCTTCAACTTCGAGCTTCCGGATCTACTTCTCAGCCTTCACTAACACCTAGCGCTGCACTACCTCTACAAGCTTCTCTCCTGCATCTACGCGCCCGACAGCCTCTCTACATCTACCTCTACAAGACCTCTTCAGTGCAGTGCTTCTTCTAGACTACAGCTACACCTACCTTCAGGCCGGATTAAAACAAGGTTAGTCCGGCGGTGCTGCCACTCCCCCACCCAGGAACCCCCAACACCCACCCGATCTTCCCTCTAGTGCCCTCTGCACGATCTTTATCTGATCTATCTATTCGTACTCCTTCAAGCACAGTTTCTGATTTCTTTGTGTATTCTTCGTCTTTATCTGCCCCCTCTGTTACACCTGTCGGGCTCTCTTCACGCCCTTCTTTACCCTCCGCCATATTTGTCGAGCGTACAGTGCCACACGCACCTGCCACCTACATCTTTTTTCAACACCACCTAACAACAAACTCTACCAGCACCACACGAGCATGATCACCACCCATCCACCACCACGCGGGGATTTTTCATCTGCCGCCGGGGAGACGGGGAGCCAATGAGCTCCCTGGACCCCTGGCTGGTGGAGGAGGAAATCTCCCAATACACAGGGGCGCCCCTACACGCAAAAACACTTAGATCCGGGGCGCTCCTGATCCAAGCGAATGACACAATCGACGGACACCTACTTACTAAAATCAGGAAAATAAAGCACACACCCATCACAATCACACCGGCAACACACCTAAACAATAGCCAGGGGACTATCCTGGCCCGGGAGCTGGCCGGTATATCGGCGGAGGCACTGGCCCTCAAGCTTGGGGACCAGGCTGTCTCCGCCGTGTACCGGCCGCCCCCGAGGCCGGGGTACACAACAAATCACCTCCTCATACTCACTTTCACAACAAGGACACCACCAGCACACATCAAAGCGGGGTACCTACGGTACCCCGTAACACCTCGCGCACCCCTCCCGCGGCGCTGTAAGAACTGTCAGCGCTACGGACACTCAGCGGGGGTGCCGAGCCAACTCACCCACATGCGGCCGCTGCGCTCAAAATCACTTAACTGACACGTGCAACAGCGGCGAGCTGTGTTGCGCCGCCTGCGGGGGGACCACGCGGCCTCGGACGGGTCCTGCCCTCGGTGGAAGGCGGAGCGCGAGGTGCTCCGCAGGATCCACCTTGAGGGCATGGACCCGTACCGGGCCAGGGCGTCGGTCCTGGACCCGCCGGCGGCGTGGCCGGCTCGTCGCTCACAGCCGGACACAGAACAACCACAACCACCACCACTCACAAACGACATGTACCCGCCACTGACAACACACTCCCGCCCGGGACGCTCACCGGGACCCTCAAACCACCATCAACCACAACAAAACAAATCTACTCCAACATACCGCCCACCACCGCCACCAGAACCACAACCAACACCCGGAGCAGCCCCACACACCACACACACACTGGACAGACCACCTACACCACACGCACACACGGAACGAGAACACAGAGCAACCGACTCAGTCAGCACAACCCCCCAAATGCGACGCCACCAACCACTCAACCACGCAGGCCAACCAAGAGCACAACCAAACATCAACCATCACCTAAACGCCCACTCACCCGCGCTAACACATACAAATGATGAACAAAATAATACAATGGAACACACATGGACTCATTGGACACTGGCCTGAATTTAAACACTATGCACTACAAACAACCCCTATAGCACTATGTATTCAAGAAACACACTTCAAACCTCACGACCCATATCACTTTCACATTCCTCAATACACTATACACAGACAGGACACACACAACCCACACAGATCAGGCGGTGTATGCACATACATTAGGAACACGACCCCTCACCGCCTGATACATTTCGACACCACGGCAGACATACTACTAACTGAAATGCATGTACACAACGTAGCTTACACCCTCATCAACATCTACGATCCACCCTCGCGGAACACAGAAACACTTTCGGAATTAAATAAAGCACTTGGCCAAATCCGCACACCTGTTATTCTCACCGGAGATTTCAACTCACACCACCCCCTATGGGACACCCGCACAACACAACCTGATCACAGAGCACACATACTCACCGCAATAGCTACACAACATAATCTCACAATACTCAACACCGGCTCACCAACCTACCTAGTACCTATCAGCTCCCTCCTGCCTACAACCCCAGATGTCACCCTTGCCTCTTCCCGCATAGCCCTCACACTGTCCTGGACAGCCGACCCTGATCCACACTTTAGCGACCACGCACCCATCACCATTACCTTTGACCGAATCCCGACCACCGGCCCACTCAATCCTCAGCCAGGCCGATGGAACCTCAAAAAAGCATCCTGGAACCCTTTCTCAGAATCCATAGCAATCCAAACAGCACACAGACCCCAATTATCACCAGAACAATTCGCAGACATACTCATCACCACAGCACACCAACACATACCACAAACAAAACCACGACGTCAACACAAACCCGCGCGGCTCCATGGTGGAATGATGACTGCCACCGGGCGATCCGCGCGAGGAATCATGCACGGCATAGATACGAAAGACACCGCACACCAGACACACTAGCAACATATAAACAACTCAGAACACAATGTAAGACTATCATCAAAGACGCAAAAAGACTTCTTGGAATGCATTCAGCACTAAATTTAATAGATTTACACCTCTAGGCGAAATTTGGTCACTTTTGAAAACCTTTCAACACCGACAACGACCCCCAATCAAAGCCATCACACTTAGACACAACAACAACATCACAACAGACCCCCAAACAATAGCAAACATATTCGCAGACCACTACCATCATAGATCATCTACACTGGCACGAAACCCCCACCCCCAATCAGACACACACGCACACACCTCTACAACACTAGATTTACACTCACAGAATTACAACTAGCAATCACACAGACAGGCAACACATCTGTAGGACCCGACAACATTCACTACTCTTTCTTCAAACACCTACCAACATCAGCACTACACACACTACTCAACACCTACAACACTGCATGGACTACACATACATACCCTCAATCCTGGTTACACGCCTCTCTCCTACCTATACCTAAACCAAACACCGACTCAACTCTTTGCACCTCCTATCGCCCTATTGCCCTCACCAGCTGCTTTCACAAACTATTCGAACGACTTGTTAAAAAACGCCTCCTCTATATCATTCAAACACAACACTTAATCTCTCCTATTCAATCAGGCTTCCTTCCAAATCGATCCTGTTTAGACAACCTCACCTACCTGATCACAAACATCCAGGAAGCGGCGGCCAGGAAACACTCCACGACCGCCGTCTTCCTGGATCTAAAACAAGCCTATGACACCATCAACATAACAGCACTATTACAACACTTACACAACATCGACATACAAGGCAGACTGATGCACTACCTCCATTTCTATCTACTCAACAGATCTTTTCAAGTAAAAATTGGGCCCCACACCTCAGACACCAAATTCCCCACCACCGGTTTAATGCAAGGCTCAGTCCTCAGTCCCCTACTCTTCATTTTAGCCCTAAATTCCGCCGTCACCGACAACTTTTCGACCAAAATTGCAGTCTACGCCGACGATATAGTACTATGGACGTCAACAAAAGCACCAGCACACGCACTAACAGTATTACAACACGCACTAACAGAACTCAACAACAAACTCGCCGCACTAAACCTCCATATAGCACCACTCAAATCCAAATGTATGATTTTCGGCTACAACAGAGACACAAACTTACGACCCCTAGAAATCAACAATTCACCCATTCCCTTTGTCACCACAACAAAATTTCTCGGTATCACATTAGACACACAACTAACTTTTCGACCACACTTCCTAAACTTGCAAAAACGCGCCTCAAAAAGAATCAACGTACTACGAGCACTCTCTGGCACACACTGGGGATCCGACCGAAACACACTTCTGACCCTTTACAAATCACTCATTCGGCCAATTCTGGAATACGGATCACCACTCTTTGAAAACGCAGCTAAATCAAACCTCAAAATTCTAGATTCTATTCAACGACGATCTCTTCAAATAGTCACAGGAGCTTTCACCACCTCACCTTCTCACTCCCTTCACATATACAACCACATCCCAGAATTACAGCACAGACGTACAGAAGCACTACTTAGATACCACTACAAAACACAACTCACGAAACATCACCCATGCACACAGGCACTGAAACTCCGCACAGCACGCAGACATCAACTCATGAACTCCACACGATTACGAACCACAATAGGATGCCGCATACACCGACACGCTAACACACTAGACATAACACTCCCAACGACAACACCACTCCCACAACCCATCGCATGGTGGAAACAGCCGACACCCAACACACACTTCCTCATTGACAAGCCAAAAGACACATATACACACGCAGAAATACAACAACTATTCCTACAATTCACAGCACAGCACGTCAACTACAACATCATATACACAGACGGCTCCAAATCCCATACACAGCAGACGGGCGCAGCGGCGGTGCTGTACACCAACGCAGCGCCGCCCGGGTCATCCTACGCGCCCGTCTGCACGACACAGCATCCACATACACGCAGAATTATTTGCAATCTTCTCGGCGTACTGCACCATTTACAACACCAAAATTGAACACAACATCATAGCCACAGACGCAAAATCAGCACTACAGAGCATAACACCCCACACCAAATACAAACACCCCCTCATACCCAAAATACTGCGCATCCACAAACAACTCACCATACTACAACGGCCAACAATTCTCTGGATCCCAAGTCACACAAACATACCCGGCAACGAACACGCAGACACAGAAGCAAACATAGCCACAACACTTCAACAAACCACACAATGCCCCTATTCACAATCCGACTACTACCCCACAATACGACAGGCCATCAACAAACACATACAACAAACATGGGACACAGTAACAACACAGCTACACGAAATACACCCCAAACACGAACACTGGCACTCCATCAACCAAAACACCAGACTAAGAGAACGGACACTAACACGCCTACGCATAGGACACACTGCACTCACACACTCATATCTCATACTCAATCAACCACGACCACAATGCACTACCTGCCAACACACATCACAGTCAAACACATGCTCATATACTGCACCAAATACAACAACCAAAGACAACATATCACAAACTATTGCACCACGAACAACATCCCACTGACCCTCACCACGCTCCTCAACGACGACCATCCAGCATTACACGAGCACCTCTTCCACTTTCTCAAAACTACACGCATTATGGATGAATTGTGAAAAAAAAAAAAAAAAAAAAAAAAGGAAAAGATATGTTAAAAAACGAAAGAGAAAATGAACAAAACCAGGTAAATGGGGAAAAAAAAAAAAAACAAACAAACAAACAAACAAAAAAAAGAACAAAAATCAAAAGATACGTTACAAAACGAATAGAAAAAGAAATATTTATTCATGTTCTTGCAATGTTCACTTCTGGCGATGACCCGACCCCCCACCCCCCACTACACCCCATACCCCAATGTGGCACCGTCGGACTAACTCTCTCTTCCTCGACTTCATCATCTCCGGCTCTAACACAACTCTACAGCACCAGCTCTACATCTTCAATCGATCCGGATTACTCTACTCTTCAAGACCATCTCATCACTACTTCACCACTGCTCGACTACTCTACTAAACCTCCACCTCGGATTGATCCTCCTACCCTACACTACTCACTGTCTTACACATCTTTTCACAACCGGAACCAGCCGATATCACCAGGCGGTGGCAGGCTGGCAAAACTCACACACACACACACACATTTTCACTAGTACCATTGGCTCGTAGCCTTAGTGAACTTGGTTAGTCCTGGTAGTAGCCCCAGTTAGTTATGTTGGTTTTCATAGCTGGTTATGTTAGTTCCCGTGGTTAGTCATATTAGTACCCATTGTTAGTTCAGTTAGTCGACGCCTTGGTTTTAACCATAGTTCCCTTAGTTTTAGTATTAGTTCCCTTGGTATTGCCTTGGTTTTTGCGTTTGGACAAAATGACTACCAACGTTGACTTAGTCACGTTCGTCAATTTTTTTTCAGTGTGTGTGTGTTACTGAAATGTTGGGAGCACGATAACGTCTTATTCGCGTTGCAAATAGATACCTACATCTAACTGCAATACGTTAAAAATGTTCAACACACAATGTGTAAGATTAAATTAATGAAGTGCTTAAAAAAACGACGGGTTGCGATCAGGGGTTTTTCTCACTAGTTGTTTGTTCACATTATCAGCTGACTGGCCGACAGCATTAGGGCATACCGACAATAGATGGCGACAGTAGCTGCAATATATAACGGAGTTGAGGTTGAAGACAGTAAGTTAATTCCTACATTCATTCATCATGGGGAGCAGAAGCCAACAACGCCAGAAAAAAACTGAAGTGTTCCGAGCAATATTGGACAAGAAAGAGGTGAGCATGAATCTGACGAATAGTTCTGTGCTGAAATGATACAATTAGTGGTGCAGGTAGTCAGGGGTCAGAGGATCCCCTGAAATCATTGGTGTAGCCCTGCATGCTTTTGGGAGGACACTTGCAACCTCCCTGAATGCTGACTTACCCCCAACTAATTTCAACATGCTCAACAATCCCAAATGACACGTTTCTCTTTGTGTCATGTCTCCCTATTCATTTTGACCCGCCCATTGCCTTCATGTTTCCCTGTAAATTATTATTGTAACATATATTGCCCTTCCAATAATTTTCAGAAACCTACATCTATACCTGCCATTAACCGGGGATGACCCTAGAACCCTCGAGGGTCTTGAATAAAAGGGCACTTCGTCATACTACTCAAATGGTTTGGTCGGATAAATTTTACCTCGGAACCCCCCACCGTTACCAGTTGACCGAGCATCCAAATATAAGGCGGGGGAGACACCATTTTTATGGGGCCAATTCTTTCCAGTGGCGGACATAAGGTCGCTGTTAATTTTGGGTTTTAAGGGGGCTGTCGTGCCCAGATCCCTCTTGTGGAGGCTCCGCATAATTAGTATTCAATTTATTTATTTATGTAAGAAGCAAATCATATGTATTGTTTCAAGGATATTTCAATCACACGGTAACCTATTCCTTTTCAGACACTGATGAGAAAATTAAGGTACCCTGGGCAGAATCAGGCTCGCCAAGAAGCCTGGATAGAAACTCTAAGCATGGCAAAAAACATAGCCTCGTGAGCCAGACCATGAGCCTGATCGTGTTCAGGAAAAACTTCGTGACGAACGCACGATCAGCTACAAAATGTAAGTGAATAATGTTCAACATATGTTGCTCAATTCGTGTTCATATCAGGGGGGGGGGAGAAGTTTGAGTTATCAATGATTGAGGCAAAGCACATCGTGGCAATGAGTGCTGCCGATCTTGTTGGTGAGGCCCACAGCATAGGGTTCTAGACACCTTGAAACCTAGGTAGGTACCTACTTAGCAGTTGTTGGGAACAAGGAAAAGATGGTTAGCCCAGGTTCACGAGTCCTGTGTCCTCTTTAGGGGTAAAGTGCCCCCTCAATGTTGGCTTTGTCCCTCAAATAATTTCAACTTTTAACATGGAATCTTATGGAGTGCCTCCAAGCCATTTGGGTTTGCTCATTCACATTCCCGTCATGTATTGCGCCCCCCCCTATAATTTTCAGAAAACCCTTTCCAAGCCCCATCAAAAGCACAAAAGCATAGGAAATTCCACCGCAGATACCTTATGCACATGCCACTTCCGGCTGAGCTGGTAAAACAAGTTATGATGGCAACTGGAGGAAGGCATGCGATAGCATTTACAAGTTGAGCAGTTATAAATATATGGCTTCGAAACCCATCAAAATCAATGCTGCTGTACCACCGGGCGTAATAACAGATTCCATTTGATTCCGCTATGCGCACTGTTGCTGCAAAACTGGTCACCGGTCACGGCAACACCAACTCCCCGCACGACACAAGAACCAAGAACTGCCATCCACAAATCATATTTTGTCGTCTTCCAGCTGTTGATGGCCTTGGACGTCCAGAAATGGCGCGAAGCGCGTGCTCCCTGCGTCGCCGCATGAGCGCTGCCGCATGGGCGCTGCAAGGTGTTAGTGAACCATGACTCGCTCCGGCTATTGGATGCGATCGGAAAGGATGAAAATGAGAAGTATGGATAAGGATCTGATCCCAGAATTCTTCTCTCGTTGTAGAGAATATACAAGAAAGCACCGAGTGATCGCCATCGACACAATGCTTATTCTGACGTTAGTCATCAAATGTTAGGTATTAAAAGCTGAAGTATTCTGAAATCGGAGGAAGAAAAGGAAATTGCTCCCCTCCCCAATCCGGTCGAAAACCAGCCTTCCGGATCCGCCAATGTGTGCCAGTTGACCCAAAAGGGTTCCACTCATTACTGTAAAATGTGTTTCAGGAAAAGAGGACTCGATGATATCTGTTGACGGTGGACTAGCATCCATTGGTATTCATGCTCCGGTGGTTGAGTTTAATTGGTAAATGGATGCCGCCGTACCAGAATGGTACGAAGTAGTACCAACGCTGACGCCAGCGCTAGCAACAAGCGTTGGCACCAACGCTAGCACCAGCGCCACCAACGTTGGCACCAACACCACCACCAGCGCCACCAGCGTTGGCAGCAACGGCAGCACCAGCGCCACCAGCGTTGGCACCAATGCCAGCCCCCAGCCTAGCGGTACGAACCGTTCCAACGGTTCCGGCTTCTTGGAGCTTCTACAAAAGCCGGAAGAGGACCTAAGTGCAGAAGAGTGGCGATTGGTGGGTGATATTTACCGTGCCAGAGCATACAAGGCAATGTACGAGCATTACAGCACAGTTAGACACCAGTAGGTGTCTGTGCTGTAATGCTCGTACATTGCCTTACAGGTACACTGTTGTAATGATATTGTAACTGTGCTGTCTCGATGTGTACAATTTGTGTTGATGTGCTTGTACATTGCTTGCCTGTTTCCGTTATGTTATTTGTTTTCGTTTTGTTTACTGTGTAAAATAGAATGACAGTAGTGAAACACAAGGCTCTGACATGACGAACTATATTTTACAATCATGGAAAACCATCCCGTGCGGCCAGAAATGGCCATTCCAAGTATGGCCGTTAGTCTAGGCGGTTGGCCAGCTGGATCCGTCGCGCCATGCCGCGACGTCGCTCCACCGCTCCGCCGGCGTCACGGTCGGCAGCTACCGGCTCGCCCTGCTGGTCGGCCCGCTGGTCGGCCTGCTGGTTGGCCAGGTCCAGCAGCAGCAGACGGGCGGCACGCTGCGGCTCCACCTCTCGCAGCCAAATGCCGTCATCTCATGCAGCGATGCACAAATTGTGCTCGAAGGTGCTCGAAGTCCAAATAGCGAAGTCGTCGGCAAAAAGCGAGCTACAGATATACGACGGCAACGCACTGCCGATGTCATTGATAAGGAGGGCAAACAGAGGCACGCTAAGCACGCCGCCCTCCGGCACCCCATTCACCTGCCGGAACCATTCTGACAAATGGTTGCCGATGCGGACTCGGAACCGACGATCTTTTAAGTAGTTTTGAAGAAAGAGAGCAAGCGGGCCACGGAAGCCGCATTCATGTATTTTTATAAGTATGCCATGGCGCCATGCCGCATCGAACGCGCCCTGGATGTAAAAAAAAAACAGCTCCAACATGTCGCTTCTTTATAAAAGCAGCACGTATGTCGGTGTCAAGGGTAATAAGATGGTCTATCGTACCACGATTCTTCCTAAAAGCACACTGCGTAATTGCTAAAATATTTCAGTCTTCCAAGTACCATGACAGGCGAACACTACCCTGGTTGCCCTGGAGCATCATAATATCAAACGGTCATCGGTGGCGGGATCGATATGTTCTCTCAGGTTCCGAAACATTCAGGAGAATTGAAAAACTAACACTTGCTGGATTTTATTCAAACAGCATTCATCCCAGAAAATGGTGGTAGGTGTCCAGATCATACCATTTTAGTGCAACACGCGACAAATTCGTGGGAACATACGAAACAGTACACCTTTGTTTGTTATAGGTATTTGTTATAGGTATGAGAATTGAAGGTGGTGTATTGTATAGGTATTGATGAAGGTGTATTGTTATAGGTAGGAGGAACAACGATCGCGTTCGGCGGAAATCAGACAGCATTCAAGTCTCCACCATGGCGGTGCACTGGATATGCCACCAAGCCGCTCAACAATTTTAATCACTTCGGAATAAAAATTGTGAACGACAGTTGCTGAGCGATCCACGCGTCGTGTGCTTTCGCGCGGGTATATTTCGTGCTCTGTCAGTTCGCCGTAAGTCTCAGTGGGTTGTGGAGTGCCATTGTTATATTTTTCACACTGCAATATTATATGTTCGGAATTTTAATTACGCATTGAGGTAATTCGGATAGTTAAAGTATATTAGTGTGTTTCCGAGACTACCACTGGAACTATGCTCCGCGCGGCAGGTGTCTCTCATCGAAACCGCCGCCGGGTACTGCGTCCTCTCCGCCCTGCAGCCATGGAGAACGCAATCCCGGTAGGTTGCGGTATGCTATCATTGATCTGAAAGTGGCAAATACACTAAATTCTGGAGAAAAAAACTGTTTACCAGACCCTTGAGCTCATCAGCTTCATGAATGTTCGTTAGCTCATCAGCTTCTTAGAAACATCAGTCCTTAGAATGTGGGCATATATTCCAATGTTAGCGTTATCAGCCGGTCAATGCCCCGCAATGTAATGCATCCCGGTAATGTACACATATATGTCCAACAGAGCAAGAACAGTTGCCAAACCTACTGTAATGCCAGGCGTGAAATTTCGGTATCTTCCAGGTTGGTGAGTCCCAGGGGTGTCGATTTGTATCCTTTTGTGGGGGTCATGGCCCCACCAATGTTGATTTGCTGCCCCAATAACTTTGTTAGTTTCATGTTACTTAGGAAATAGGTGATGCTAAGGAGCAAATTTTTGTACTGCACAGAAACAGATTTAGATTGAATAGCATGCTGACTCTCCACATATAGTTATAAAATGCAAACTGATGAGAAAATCAAATTGTGAGATTTCATTTCACTTTGCGAACACAACTTTGCATTACAAAATGTTGAGCTTAGCTCATGATGGTAAATCAATTAAGCCAGATTGTCAACAACAACAAAGATGCAAAGCCACCAACAATAGCAGTGTCATACTGATACTTGCACACATCATCAATGTCAAGCAAAATTATTTCCAGCTTCAACTGGGTTCATTTAATTATCTTAAGTTCTAGTCAATGTCAAACCTGCAATACAATCCAGTCGAGACAACAACAATCATCTTATTAGCACGGGAATTGCGCAGATACAAACTATAATAACATTTCAGCCGCTCACCCATCATTTCAGCCGCATTCATAGGTACCTACCTACCTAGGTACATGCCAAATGTGTATATATTCAATATTCATGTGGTGAACCCAGTTCCAACCTGAACGGAGCCATATTAGCCAAATATTTATGCCAGTTCATATGACGATATAATAGTCAGCAATAATCTGCATCTACCCTGCTTTATAATTGTTATTTTTGAACACAAACACTAGGAGACAGCTGACGACTTTCAAAACTAACCTTTGAAATAAAAACGGACTCACGATAGGTGAGAAACTCAATTCGACTCACGATAGGTGAGCAACTCAATTTACAAATCACTTTGCTACAGCTACACCCACGTTTTTCATTCAACTTCCAATCCGTGGTTGGTTTGTTCATAGCCAACATGTTTTCTGAAATAGTACAACACCGGTGAAGCTGTGAGCCATACATGGGAAGATCGTTTCGGTTCTCAGTTTCGGTTATCGCATAACCTAACTGAACTTCATCTTTTGCAGGTGTCCAAGCTCGAGTCAAGGCGGTCGAGCCGCGTGCAGTATTTGTGCACTGTACAGGGCACCGTCGCAGCCTGGTGGTCCAGGGCGCGCTGAACGATGTGCGGGAGGTCTGCGACGCTGTGCGGGACGTGGCCCGCTTGGTGACGTTTTACCGTGACTCGGCAGAGGCTGGTGACGCTCAAACATGCCGAAGCCCAGACGTCGCTCCGTCCGCTCTGCCCCACCCGGTGGACCTGCAGCGAGACGTGCCTGGCCCCTCTTCGTAAGGAGTATAGCCCCCTCCTAGTCACTCTGAAGGACATCATCGACGAATGGACGAGCCGGCCGGAGGTGGCCGGCACCACCAGCGGGTTCAGCACGCTGCTGCGTGACTTCGGATTGTTCTTCGGGTTCCGGCTTGCGCTACTGCCGCTGGGACTGACGACGCCGGCCATGTGGTCGGTGCAGGGTCACTCGCAGTCGATGTCGGCAAACCTCCAGGTGATCAGTACCCTGCGAGAGGTCGTCATGTCCCAGAGCAAGTGTTTTGAGCGCTTCTGGGAGGAGATGGTGCGCGATGCGGAGTGCTTAGGTGTGGATCGGCCTCGACGGCCACACATAAGGTCCATCATCATTGATGGCACCGTCCGTGGCCGACGTCGGTGTGCCAGCAGGTACGCTGCATTTAAGCATACTATTAGACGCACTTAAGCGTTGCCATGAGAAGTATCTGTATGCCCTAGGACGTGCTCCCACTTTATGTTTACTGCGATCAAATATGTAACGCAGTGACTGGGTGCAATACTTCAATACGGAAGGTGTTCATGTGGGAATGCGCGTTATGCATATTCAGTAATGACGAAGCTGTGAGGAACATCGCATGTTATTATGCGCACGAGCTATGCTCTGTGTTGCTATATGGTTGACGGCCAGGCCCACCACCAACTGGGAGCGCTGCACCAGGACGGCGACGGACGACAACGGAAGTACGCTCAGCTCTAGGTAGTGGACACCGCGGCTGCCAACCGGGAGCGTCTCGGACGGATAAATGAACAACGTCCTGTCCCTCACATGATTGCCGTCCTGGAACGTATGTTGTCTGACCGCAACTCACATGTGCAAGCATTCCACTGCATGCACGACGTGATGCTGCGGGAGGAGCAGAATGCCGCAGCGGCCCGTCGGGCCCCGGAACGGGTCCACGGCCAGGCAGCTGCAAACCGAGCGTGTTTGAGACGGCTTGATGAGCAATGCTCTATCCGCCATCTGATCGCCGCACTGGAACGTACGTTGTCTGACTGTAACCCACAAGTGCAAGGAACGACGTGATGCTACAGGAGCAGGAGGTTCGCGCCGCGGAGCGGGTCACGATTTTCTTCCGCCATGGTGACCGGAACCCGCGGCGCCACAATGACACAGTCGGCAGTGATGTGACTGTCGTCTTCATGGGTCGTGATGGTGCTCCCCCAACCCGGGATCTAGTGGTTCCCTTGCGGTAACCACTTGCAGACTATCAGCACGCTCAGCCCGCATGTGAACCCGCTAACCAATTCCTGACTATTCCCACACGGCGAGCTTGGGTGGCGTGTAGGGCAGCCGCACATTGTGGCGCATACGACCCATGTGCGTAACACCGTCACCACTTTACAGCACTACGGATATCTCATGGCTGTCCATCCCGGGTCCAGCATCCTACGTGTCTCTGGCAAGCTGTCGCAGCAGTTTGCCGTCGACGTGTGGAGGCCGTGCTGCTCAGTTACCTACACAGAAACTAGGTCCTGTTCCGTGCTGATATGTTACAGGGACTGGAAGACCATGTCAACAGAGACGGCACTGGCCGAATGGTAAGCCGTCTGGTGGTGCTGCTGGCGAAATCCACAGGAGGACCGAGGGCGATGCAGTAAGAGTACCAAGATGCCATGGCGGTCCTTGGCATGTTGGTCCCCCTGACCTCTTCATTATATTCACCGCTGCTGGACGAATGGAACGGCGGCAGTGTACTGGGTAAGCCGTGTGCGCTGTTCTACTCAATCGAGTACCGGAAGCGCACCCTGCCGCACACGGTGCAGAGCTGCCCGACCCCATGCTACAGCCGAGAATGGGCGCCACTGTCCACAGCCAAAAGCTGCACGATCCGTGTGACCCGATCCACCACCGCTGCGTGTGTATGGTTGATGGTACGTGTTCTAGGTGTTTTCCCAAAGACTACCAGCTGGAGGCGCGCGTGGTCGCCAAGGGGTACCCGCACTAACAGCGACGGGACGTTAGTCTCGTCTTGCTAGCTTAGTGTCATTGTTTAAAGTTTACTGCTGGTGATATTGTCATGGATATGTTGCAGGTGGGTGCTTGTGGTGATATACCAGTTCGAGGTGGACATCACAGGAGGCGTTTTTTTCCTCGATATTGGACTAATTTTTACTTTGGTGCTGAGGAGTTCAGGTAGGACTTATTAAGCCTTCTTCATACACTGAATGCATCCTATTCAGCTAATACACTTGCTACAAATATCCTGAATTGAATTGCATAGCCGAAGAATCGTCGTGCATGTCCATAACTGTATGCATGCTGATATCAATAATACTGACATTGCACAATCCACTAACCAATGAGCGCGGAGCTGTAAATACTTGGCGAAAATACGTATATATGTGCAATATTTCATTAAAAAATCATGCTCACATCACTTTGTGCATGCATTGGTGGACTTTTTGCGTTCTGCCCCAAACAGCGGAGCGCGTAGTGCAGTTGTTGATGCCAACACACTGAGGCTAACCACCGCCCGCAGCTGTGCACTACAGGTGCATGAGAAGATACTTCCCTTCCTGAGGTCAATCATCATTGATGGCGTCGTTCGTGGCCGCCGTCGATGTGCCAGCAGGTACGCTGCATTTAACCATATTATTAGACGCACTTACGAGTTGTCGTGCGAGATCTGTATCCCATGGCGCTTTGCCCCTTTCTATCTACAACGATCAAATATGTTACAGAATGGACGGATTTAATACTTCAATACGGAAGGTGTTCATGTGGGAATGCGCGTTATGTATATTCAATAATGACGAAGCTGTGAGGAACATAGCATGTTATTATGTGTACGGGTTGTGGTCTGTGCTGCTATAGGGTTGAAGGTCAGGCCCACCACCACCTGGGAGCGCTGCACCAGGACGGCGACGGACGACAACGGAAATACGCTCAGCTCTAGGTAGTGGACACCGCGGTTGCCAACCGGGAGCGTCTCGGACGAATAAATGAACAACGTCCTGTCCCTCACATGATCGCCGTCCTGGAACGTATGTTGTCTGACCGCAACCCACATGTGCAAGCATTCCATTGCATGCACGACGTGATGCTGCGGGAGGAGCAGAATGCCGCAGCGGCCGGTTGCGCCCAGGAACGGGTCCGTGGCCAGGCAGCTGCAAACGGAGCGTGTCTGGGACGGCCTCATGAACAATGTTCTATTCCCCATCTGATCGCCGGCCTGGAACGTACGTTGTCTGACTGCAACCCACAAGTGCAAGGAACGACGTGATGCTGCAGGAGCAAGAGGTTCGCGCCGCGGAGCGGGTCACGATTTTCTTCCGCCATGGTGACCGGAACCCGCGGCGCCACAATGACACAGTCGGCAGTGATGTGACTGTCGTCTTCGTGGGTCGTGATGGTGCTCCCCCAACCCGGGATCTGGTGGTTGCCTTGCGGTAACCACTTGCAGACTATCAGCACGCTCAGCCCGCATGTGGACCCGCCAACCAATTCCTGACTATTCCCACACGGCGAGCTTGGGTGGCGTGTAGGGCAGCCGCACATTGTGGCGCATACGACCCATGTGCGTAACACCGTCACCACTTTACAGCACTACGGATACCTCATGGCTGTCCATCCCGGGTCCAGGATCCTACGTGTCTCTGGCAAGCTGTCGCAGCAGTTTGCCGTCGACGTGTGGAGGCCGTGCTGCTCAGTTACCTACACAGAAACCAGGCCCTGTTCCGTGCTGATATGTTGCAGGGACTGGAAGACCATGTCAACAGAGACGGCACTGGCTGAATGGTACGCCGTCTGGTGGTGCTGCTGGCGACATCCACAGGAGGACCGAGGGCGATGCAGTAAGAGTACTAAGATGACATGGCGGTCCTTGGCAGGTTGGTCCCCCTGACCTGTTCATTATATTCACCGCTGCTGGACGAATGGAACGGCGGCAGTGTACTGGGTAAGTCGTGTGCGCTGTTCTACTCAATCGAGTAGCGGAAGCGCACCCTGCCGCACACGGTGCAGAGCTGCCCGACCCCATGCTACAGCCGAGAATGGGCGCCACTGTCCACAGCCAAAAGCTGCACGATCCGTGTGACCCGATCCACCACCGCTGCGTGTGTATGGTTGATGGTACGTGTTCGAAGTGTTTTCCCAAAGACTACCAGCTGGAGGCGCGCGCGGTCGCCAAGGGGTACCCGCACTAACAGCGACGGGACGTTCGTCTCGTCTTGCTAGCTTAGTGTCATTGTTAAAGTTTACTGCTGGTGATATTGTCATGGAAATGTTGCAGGTGGGTGCTTGTGGTGATATACCAGTTCGAGGTGGACATTACAGGAGGCGTTTTTTCTCGATATTGGACTAATTTTTACTTTGGTGCTGGGGAGTTCAGGTAGACCTTATTAAGCCTTGTTCATACACTGGATGCATCCTATTCAGCTAATACACGTTCTACAAATATCCTGAATTGAATTGCATAACCGAAGAATCGTCGTGCATGTCCATAACTGTATGCATGCTAATATCAATAATACTGTCATTGCACAATGCACTAACCAACGAGCGCGGAGCTGTAAATACTTGGTGAAAATATGTATATATGTGCAATATTTCATTTAAAAAATCATGCTCACATCACTTTGTGCCTGCCTGGGTGGAGTTTTTGCCTGGGTGGAGTTCCCAAACAGCGGAGCGCGTAGTGCAGCTGTTGATGCCGACACTGAGGCTAACAACCGCCCGCAGCTGTGCACTACAGGTGCATGAGAAGATACTTCCCTTCCTGAGGTCAATCATCATTGATGGCGTCGTTCGTGGCCGCCGTCGATGTGCCAGCAGGTACGCTGCATTTAACCATATTATTAGACGCACTTACAAGTTGTCGTGCGAGATCTGTATCCCATGGCGCTTTGCCCCTTTCTATCTACAGCGATCAAATATGTAACAGAATAGACGGATTTATTACTTCAATGCGGAAGGTGTGAATGTGGGAATGCGCGTTATGTATATTCAGTAATTACGAAGCTGTGGGGAACATAGCATGTTATTATGTGCACGGGTTGTGTTCTGTGTTGCTATAAGGTCGACGGCCAGGCCTACCACCACCTGCGAGCGCTGCACCAGGACGGCGACGGACAACGGAAGTACGCTCAGCACTAGGTAGTGGACACCGCAGTCGCCAACCGGGAGCGTCTCGGACGGATTAATGAACAACGCCCTGTCCCTCACATGATCGCCGCCCTGGAACGTGTGTTGTCTGACCGCAACCCACATGTGCAAGCATTCCGCTGCATGAAGGATGTGATGCTGCGGGAGGAGCAGAATACCGCAGCGGCCCGTCGGGCCCCGGAACGGGTTCACGGCCAGGCAGCTACGAACCGAGCGTGTTTGAGACGGCTTGATGAACAATGCTCTATCCGCCATCTGATCGCCACACTGGAACGTACGTTGTCTGACTGCAACCCACAAGTGCAAGGAACGTGTTGCTGCAGGAGCAGGAGGTTCGCGCCGCGGAGCGGGTCACGATTTTCTTCCGCCATGGTGACCGGAACCCGCGACGCCACAATGACACGGTCGGCAGTGATGTGACGTGGTTGCAGCACTTCTTGTGGTTGCTTTCAGGTGGTTGGCGAACAGCCTATACTTCAATTTATAGATGGTTGTCGGCACCGGCTGATCCAGAGCGCTGAGTTCCTCAGTCCGGAGGGGATGGATGAATCCCCTTTTCTCATATTTCTAAAAGCTCTTCAGATTTGAGCAGCAACGTTCGATGGATTATATGACGCGATACTTTTCACAAACGTAGTACCAAGTAGTATTACCCTTTGGGTGCAATGCATGGACCCCTTTTATATACATTTTGTTCTCCAGTACTTGGGGAAGGAACATCGATCTCCTCCCTACGGTCACATTTTCCAGAAAATAAAGACCAACTTCCCGACAAAACACAAGGACCTCGGCCCACGTCACCCTCCCCCGCCCATCTCTCCACCCATCCCAGATTCATCATTAAACTATTAACAATACTGTCATAGTTAACGATAAATGTACGAAATAGGAACCTACCTGAAGCAATGTCGACTCTCAACATTCATGTTTATTATAGGTATGAAGTGTCCTGGACTTCCCTGCCTCCTTCCTTGTGGTAGAGAATGCAAAAAAAACTAAATTCATCCATGCTTAGCTCAATTTCTTATACCACAACGAATCATAATCGTGAAATACGACTTTAACAAACGACACCCATTCTGATGTCTTCACCGAAGTTTTTATGTACCTGTTTAAACATGTTACACAATAGAGAAATTAGCCACTGGTTAAATCCTGATTAACATCAGCTTGCACGCAATGGCATAACATAATGTTTCACGAAAGCAATTACTTGTGATGTTGTTATTTCTCTCATGTTCTGCTGAATTTAAATTAAAATACAGGGGGGGAAATGTCAGTCCAAGGCCCAGTTTCACGAAACTCGAAGACAACTAAAAACTACAAAATGTGAAACCATGAATCTTTTAAAAGTAGTCTCATGAAATTCAAGATGTCTTTGTTTTAAACGTCTTACTTTTTCCATTCTTCTTGGGTTTTAACAATGGATGAATTTTGTTTTTTCTTCTCACGCAATGTCTAAAACCCAGGAGCATCTAAGAGCCATTCTTCGTTATATTAAACAAACAATTAGTGGTGAAGAAACCGTCGATCGCAACCCGTCGTTGTTTTATAAGCACTTCATTAATTTTATCTTGCACATTGTGTGTTGAACATTTATAATGTACTGCGGTTAGATGTGTGTATCTATTTGCAAAGCGAATAAGAATTTATCGTGCTCCCAACATTTCAGTAACATACACATTAAGAAAGCATCTCTAGACAACATTTACTGAAATGTGTATGTTACTGAAATGTTGGGAGCACGATAAATTCTTATTCGCTTTGCAAATAGATACACACATCTAACCGCAGTACATTATAAATGTTCAACACACAATGTGCAAGATAAAATTAATGAAGTGCTTATAAAACAACTACTGGTTGCGATCGACGGTTTCTTCACCACTAATTGTTTGTTTAATATAACGAAGAATGGCTCTTAGATGCTCCTGGGTTTTAGACATTGCGTGAGAAGAAAAAACAAAATTCATCCATTGTTAAAACCTAAGAGACATTCTTCGTTGTATTAACCTGCGCCGTCTTTCCGGTCAAATCCTCATACCCAGTCTCGGGGGGGGGCGGTTAAGACCCCTTCTAAAATGCAAACTAAGCATCGCACTAAAACGAAAGATCTGTCATCGGAAAGCGCTCGACGAGTAGGGTCGGGGTCCACCCTCCAAAACAATTTCCCTCCAAAAGTGACGTCACCAGGGGGTCTAGATTTCAATGATTTTTCACGACTTACATTATGTTTTTGACTCTGGGGAGTTCATTTTGTGGTATATTTAAAAAAAAATTATTTCGAATGAGAAAAGGACAGCGAAATCGACCAGGTCAATCTTTTTTGGTCCCCCAAAAATGAACATTTGATTTTTTTGAAATTTCAAAATTTCGAGTTTTCAAGTTTTCTTTAATTTTCTTTTTCCAATGGTTAGAGCAGACTGAGAAACGTTGTTGGAAGTCAACTTGCCATAATACAGAATGCTTGCTTTAGCCAGAATCCTGTATTTGAACTGCAATTTGTGCAAAGACGCAAAATTTATATGTAGTCCCAAACGAAAAAAAAAGAAAAGAAAAATTCCACCCGTACGTTTTGTTGCATCCGTAAAGATAAGCAAACGCTGAAAGTTCATTAGAATATCTTTATCCGTTAAAGCGTGACGACTGGTTGAACTTTTTTGGAGGAGGCCTCACTTGACATTGACTAACTCGTTGACCCTAGATGAACTGTCCTAAAAATTGTGAATTACCATGCCAAATTGATGTGGGAAAGGGTATGCCAAACTTGGGCGCGCTGCCGCGCGCCATTCGTCCGCTATCCGCGAAAAACCCTGAGGGGCGGTTGAAGACACCCCGGAGACGGGACGGGTTAAACAATGTTAAAACAGTGGCGACCTCACGGAAGAAATGGCACAATTTGCAATTTTGCATCAAAAGCTAGGACGTGTCGAAGAACGGACCATCTTCCCCATCAGCTGCGGACATGGAAGGCTCTACCCCAGATTCATAGTCTCCAAGGTTTCAATTCATCACAGCTCCAGCAGCCAGTACGTGAACAAATTAGCAAACGTCATGCTATCATGTTACGAGAAGAAATTTCAGATCCTTACAGACATCGGGCCTATTTAAGGAGAAGTCCGCGCCGTTTGGGGCGGCGTTTGTTCTGCAGCTGTCCAGATTGGTGCTGGTTGTTGGAGCAGTGCCACTCTCTCCTTCGTCATGAAGAAGCGCTTGCAGACAAAGGTTAGCAAGAAATTTGAATCGCTTCAGAAGCAGAGTCTAGTAGACAGCAGCGGCTCATGCCGTGGGCTTGCACCAGGACACGGGACACTGAAGCACTTGTCTTTCGGGAAGTACCCTCCTGCAGGTACCGTGTTCGAGTCACCTGCCTGAAAATTCCCAGAAGATAGTCTCCAGTTTACTCAAGTGTTGCAGCAACGGAAGAAGTCTCCAGTTCGACGCCTCGGCCCAATCAAGCTCTAGGGACTCCACTTCACTGCCCCTAGAAACAAGTCATCTCTTGCCTCAAGAGTCAGAGGAGGACAAACTCTGCGACCCAGTGAAAACAGATCTTTGTAGTGATGTTGGTGCTTCACCACGTAGTGTTGTCGATTTTCGCTGCTGTGCGGACATGGTCTGGTGCGCTTCGTTGTTTAGTGCGTTCGTGTCCAGCGTTGTGACTGTTCGGAACTTTGGGAGGGCTTTGGAAATGCGCGGGTGGTGTCTGTGTTTCACGATCTCCAGCGTTGTTTCTGGAGTCAGAAACTGCGGCGTGGGGCCAGCAGCCGACCGCAGCGCACCACAAGAGGACGAACTTCGCCTAGGTACATATTCATCGTACCAACCACCTACGCTACTCCCGGATACAAATAACTTACTTCACCACGGGGCTACTAGTGGAGCGGCTACTAGTGGAGGTAGTTGCAGTACTTCAGGCACCCACGGTACGGACACCAACGGCGATGGCACTGAACAATACAGTACCAGTCGAACATCTAATCTAAGTAAGTTACCTCTAGACTCAAATATATTGGGATTGCTTGACAAAGGCCCCAATTTTGCGTTAGCTCAAAAAGAAGATCGTAGCTGTTTTGAAAAGGCAAAATCAGGCGTAGAAAGGGCGATATATGGTTTGCGGTGGAGGAATGTGAGCGAGACAAAACAGCAAACTGTACCTCAGGTGCCGCAGGGAGGCTTATCACAAAACACCTCTAACACAGGTCATTCAAAGCTTCGCCCCATGTTTCCCGACACTCCTGCATACCAACCACCGAGAGCCACAACTCAATTAGAAGCTGAGTTGAAAGATTTTAAAACGAAAGTTCTAAAAGCATATAAATATCACAAAAAAAGCATCTAACAAAAGGTCGGATAATTATGCGAAACAGAGGGAAGTGCTGCGGGAAATGAAAAACAACGATAATGTAAGAGTAAAGCCTCACTTAAATGCAGAGGATTCGTTGTGCTAAACAAAACGGATTACATTGAAAAGGCCAGAAAAATAAGGGACAATTATCACAGCATTCCTTCCCAGCCAAGCCCTCCCAAACGTCTCGAAATCGAAACATGTACTATCATCAAGGAAACCTTATCCGGTAAGTCACCTAAAGGCACAGCTTTATCTCTCCTTCCTCATTCCAGCCGCATAGAGGAATTAAACGGGCTCCCAAAAAAACCCACAAACTAGAGGTTCCACTGGGCTCTATAGTGTCGGCGAGTGGTGACCCCATAGACAAGTTATCTTGGTTCTTGAGCAAGATTCTTGTCCAGATACTAGCGTTGGTTCTCGCCCATCTGACAAACACGGAGTCGTATCTACAGAGGGTGAAAAAAACGTTCCCTACCAAACTTCCGGAGGGCAGAATTGTTTTCACCATGGACGTCACAAATTTATATGGCAGCATTCAGATAAAGGAAGGAATAGATGCTGTGATTCGTCTAATCAAGGACAATCTGGATGATATCTGTCTTTTCGGGATTGTGGTACAGGACTGTGTGAAATTACTAACACGTATTTTCAGCAATAACCTCATAGGTTTCGGTAACTCCATGTACAAGCAAACAAAAGGAGTGCCTATGGGTGACCGATATGCACCTCCTTTAGCGATTGCTTTTATGCACCGCTTTGAGTCGATCTTCTTCGCTTCGTATGATTTGAAGCCAGCTCTCTACATGAGCTATATAGACGATATTTTTGGTGGTTGGACACGTGGCTTGGCCTCTCTGCTCGACTTCCTTGCAGAAATTAACCAACAACACTCCAGCATCAAGTTCACCTTAGAACACACTGGTCATAGCACTTCGATTCCTTTCCTTGATACGTTGTTTGTAGTTCAGGCTGATGGGTGCTACACCACCGAACTGTACTTTAAACCAATGGCAGCCCCCATCATCTGGCACTATGATTCGGCCCACCCGATGGCCACTAAAAAGGCCGTTTTAACATTCCAGATGAGGAGAGCAGCACGAGTCTCCTCCGATACTATTTCGTGCGAGCGGAGCCTTGCGAAGATAACTCTTTTCCTGGAAAACGGATACCCAGCACATAGGGTGGACTCCACCGCTCGTGCTGTTCACCCTCACAACAGGAGTAGGATAAGTGGGCAACGTCGGCATCGTGCAGGTAGCAATCCCAACTATGTTTACATGAGACTTCCTTTTGTCGATGACCAACTATGTAGACAGGTAAATGCAGCCATCCGTTCGTCTCATCTAAACCATGTTAGGGTAGCGTGGACTAGCGGACCTACGCTGAAATCCTACCTGGTCCGCTAAGCCCTGGAAATGCAGCCATGCCCTGCTGGTAGAAGAACGTGCCACACCCGTATCAACGGGCTCAAAGGTTATAAAGTAACGTGGAACGCACGCGGAAAAGGGTAACTTATAAAATAACGTGCAACCGCTGTGTTGGAATATTTTATGCCGGTGAAACCAAACGTGCTATCAGGGACAGGTACAATGAGCACTTGGGAGATGCCAGACTTCGGAGAGCATACACACCTTTAGGCGAACACATGATCGACAAACATTCTAACATGGAACACGGCGACAATAACACAAACTTCAAAGTAGAAACTCTAGCAACAACTAGAGACAACGCTGATCTGAATGTGCTCGAATCTCTACACATACGGAATCTACGGCCGCAACTAAACACGCAAACGACGTCTTGGTATATCACATAAAATTACATAAACATAAATGATACTTTATGTCTTACGCGTTATATTGGATATATGTCTATATGTGCGTGCGTGTACGTGTCGATATGTATGTGGAGCATCGGCTCGGTCTTCCGCAGAGGATTCTACCTTGACATAATTTGTTTCTGGTTTGGAGTTTCTTGAAGTGTCTGCACCACTGAGGATGCTTTTCTGTGATTCACGTGTATTTTTGCACGCTTTTCTCCCGCGTGTTTTTTTTCGATTGTTAAGCTTGACATTTTTATATCACTCCTGACGATGGCTTCTGGCCGAACGTTGAGTAATACAGTACAATCCTTAACGTTACTTTTGATGTAAACTCAGCACCTTGTATATTGAAGGTCGTATATTTCTTCTCACGCAATTTTCCATTCAACTTCCAATATGTGGTTGGTTTGTTCATAGCCAACATATTTTCTGAAATAATACAATATCAGTGAAGCTGTGAGCTATACGTGGGAAGATATTCTCGGTTCAATGTGTGAAGAAGCTAATTGCTTGATTTGCTTTCCTAATAAGCTTTTAAATACATGTAAACAAATTTTAACACAACCTAACAACCCCACAACCTAACCACAACCTCCTCGTACATTGAAGGTCGTACATTTCTTCTCACGCAATGACTAATTGTTTGTTTACATTATCAGCTGACTGGCCGACAGCATTAGGGCATACCGATAATAGATGGCGAAAGTAGCTGCGATATATGATATGCAGCCGAGGTGGAAGAATAATACATTATTTCCTACATTCATTGAGCATGGGTTTCAGAAACCAGCAACGCCACAAAAAAACTGAAGTGTTCCAGGTGATATCAGAGAATAAAAAGGTGAGCATGAATCTGATGAATACCTGTGCTGAAATGATTGGAGAACGATACAATTAGTGGTGCATGTAGTCAGGGGTCAGAGGATCCCCTGAAATCAGTGGTATAGCTCTGTATGCTTTTGAGAGGACACTTGCAACCTCCCTGAATGTTGGCTTACCCACAAATGATTTCAACATGTTCAACAATCCGAAATAACACGTTACCCTTTGCGGCATGTCTCCCAATTCATTTGGACCCGCCCATTGCCTTCATGTACCCCTGTAAATAATTATTGTAAATTATTGCCCTTTTAATATTGTAACAAAGTTTCTAAAAATGTACTGTTTTAACCTTAAAATATGTATACTGGCATAGTACCATAATGATGGTCTGTAACTGTAAATGCTGTAACCCCGTAGGCCAGCCGACATGCAGTCCCGTAAATGTAATTCGTGAACTTGAGCCAGCCGGTGGCTCGCCGACGGCCCGCGCCGCGGTAGCGACCGGGTGCGCTGCCAGGTTGTTTGCGGGATGGGGAAATATCACCCGACTGTTCGTCACCAGGTGGCATCGCCGTCCTGCAGCGGAAGGAAAACGTCATTTGACTACCAATTGGAATCGAGGCTCAGAATACGTCACTACTAAGTAGCCAATCAGAAAGTGACGAATCGTCCCGAGCGGTGTGCCGAGAGTTAGGGTGGTGTTCCAGATCCCCGCGGAGAGAGCGCTCCGGACTGCCAAACCGCGCGGGTCTGCCGCCGCCGGACGCATCTGTAAATTGAATATCTGTCTTTCGGCCCCTAAACTTAGAACGTATAACATTTACTGTCGGCGGTGTCATCGAATCATTATTCCAACGTCCTTTTGAAGTGTACGAATTGCTGTTTATTGCTGTTTAATTGCCTTCAACTGCGCAATACATTAAGTGTAGCATCATTGAACTTTCGGGAGTTGTTGCGACGTGTGGTTCTACTAGACGTGCTACTTACGTGCTTACAAGAGAAGGACCTTTTCTAAACTATGCCTGCCATTTAGCGGGAATGTTCCGTGAACCCAACAAGACCGTGAAAAAAGGGCACTTCGCCATGCTACTCAAATGGTTAGAGAGGTGAAATTTTACCTCGGAACCCCTCACCGTTATTATAGTTGGCCGGGCATCCAAATATAAGGCGGTGGAGACACCATTTTTATGGGGCCAATTCTTTCCAGTGAGCGACATAAGGTTGCTGCTAATCTTAGGTTTTAAAGGTGTTGTCGTGCCCAAGTCCCCCCCCCTCACCCCGGTGGAGGCTCCGCACAATTAGTATTCGATTTATTTATTTATGTAAGAAGCAAAACATATTTGTCGTTTCAAAAACATCTCAATCACACGGTAACCTATTCCTTGTCATACACTGATGTGAAAATTAAGATACCCTGGCCAGAATCAGGTTCGCCAGGAAGCCTGGACAGAAATATTGAACATGGCAGAAAAGCATTGACTCGTGAGCCAAAGCATGATTCTGACCATGTTCAGAAAAAAAACTTCGTGACTAACGCTCGATCAGTCACAAAAGGCAAGCGAATAATGTTCAGCATACGTTGCTCAATTCGTGTTGACATCATGGGTGGAGAAGTTTGAGTTATTAATTGTTGAGGCCAAGTGCATCGTGGCAATGAGTGGTGCCCAACTTGTTGGTGAGCCCCACTTGGTATGGTCCTTGACACCTTGATAGGTTGGTACCAACCTAGCAGTTTTTGGGAACAAGGACAGGATGGTTGGCTCAGGCCCACAAGTGTTTCTGTATCCTCTTGAGGGGTAAAGTGACAGTCTTTCAACACCAAACAGTCGTCGGGTTTGCTTGGGGCAATCTATGTGGTCGAATGTTGCATATTTCTAGGTGCTGTATTTGTGCTAAATTTCAGTACAAATCTGCCTCTTCGGGGTGTGTGAAATCCGCCTCTTCGGGGCGGGTGACTTTAACCTCGTTACCCCCTTGGATCCGCTAGTGTGCCATTGTTTTGTGCGCCTCCTCTTTTCATCCTGAGGCACAGTCCTCGTGCCAAACAAAACAAATCATATAAATGTCTTCTTTTTTCAGCAAAGCGTGAGGAGCTTCGCCGAACGGGCGGAACGGGCTCGAAGCCACTGGATGCGCTCGATGAAGTTATCATCGAGGTATACGGTAGGTGTAGTTCAGTCGGCGTATAGGGGCGTATCCCGGAATAGAATACTCCAGGAATTAAACCTAGAGTGGCGCCTCCAGCCAAAAACTCGTAGAACGTGTGAGAAGGCGTACTCGTACCTTCTCGGAGGTGCCTCTTGTCTTGGCCGGAGTTATGCTATCTTCCAAGTGGGATAAATACCCCCGGTGTTCCCTCCCCTTGGCATTCGCTCCTGTCGGTGTGGAATTTTTAGGCAGAGGCGTCGTATGGGAACAAGGTGCCCCATGACCTCTGCTGGATCCGGTCCTGTCAATGGGCTAATTTTTCCGATATAACTACCAAGGGACTGATTTGGCTCAATCCTAGCCATCAAATGTTAGCTATTAAAAACTGAAGTATCCCGAAATACGTGGAAGAAAAGGAAATTGCCCCCCCCAAATCCATTTGAAAACCAGCCTTCCGGATCCGCCAATGTGTACCAGTTGACCCAAAAGCGTTCCACTCAATTCTGTAAAATGTGTTTCAGGAAAAGAGGACTGAATGAAATCAGTTGACGGAGCAGTAGCATCCACCATAATTCATGCTCCGGTGGTAGTTGATTGGCCAATAGATACCGCCGTACCAGAATGGCAAGAAAAAATATATCAGGACGTGTGACAAAACGCGAAAACAGTGACGTGTGCCACCAGAGTTGGCACCAAAGCCAGCCCCCAGCCTAGCGGCAGCAACCGTACTAACGGTTCCGGTTTCTTGAAGCCGCTATTGAAGCCAGAACAGGATTGAAGTGCCGAAGAGTGGCGCTTGGTAGACGATATTTACCGTGCACGAGCGTACAAAGCAATGTACGAGCATTACAGCACAGTTAGACACCAGTAGGTGTCTGTGCTGTAATGATGTGATGCTCGTGCATTGCCTTCCAGTTACACTGCTGTAATGCTAGTGTAACTGTGCTATAATGATGAGTGATCAATGTGCTGTCAATGTCTCGGTATGTTCAACGTGTTGTTGATGTGTTCGTACACGCAGGCGTCTTAAGTAGGTAGGTAGGTACCAATCTACCTAACATGGGCTATACCAAGAATAGTGGTATCCAGCTATTGTCATATTTACATGATTGCCCAGCCGACAGATAAGTAGTGGCTTAATCCATTTGACTCCCATGATTAGCATGGTGGCATAATAAACCAGAAATGCTTCGATTGTCCAAGTAGGTATGCTAAAGAAGCGAGGGAAAAATCAATTCTTCTTTACTAATAGTAGCTATTGTTGTGGTTTTATTCTCATTAACCGTTTATTTTTGGCATGCAGTTCCTCTTCGGGAAACTAAAGGGGCCCTAAGCAGGCCAAGCCAAGAATTCCCGACGGGAAACAATCATTCTGGAAGCAAAAAAAGATTGGCCTGTTGAAAGGCCCATGCACCGTGCACAACTTCACAAGGTTGCCTTTTTTCTCTAGTTGACTGAGATTTTTGATAGCCATGTAGATGGCTTGTGCGATTAGTGCCCAAGGTACTTTAGCAGTTCGCTTGTTTAATCAGTGGTAGGATAGAGATGGCGGGGTTCCTTTTCGCTGATGAGTTGGATGGACGAGAAGATGCAAGACGAAGGCCTCAGCAGCATTGCGGACCAATATGGAAAACTATGGCCAGAAAGCTTCAGGTTTGTACATAACTGGATAGTTACGTACCTAGGTACCTAGGTAACCAGCAATGTCTTTCCAAAGTGCGTGCATCCTTGGAGGTCACACCAAACCTACTCCTCATGTCATCTCGACTAGTATTTGAGAAAATATTTCACTACATTGAAAATGGCTCCTAATTAGCAAAACAACAACCAGCCCACAGTCTTCTCAATTGGATATCTACTTACTTCCAGAAACCAGGGAACTATCGCATAAAACAGTTTATGATTTCGTCATAGGTATGATGCACCGCGAAGTAAATACCGATGCCGAGAAACAGAGCTACGTATGGCAAACTTCGCTCCAAGACATTAATACTTCCATGAACTACACAGAAGCCGCCACGGTAGCTCAGTTGGTTAGAGCCCTGGCCTGCGCTGGTCTCCCCTATCCTGGCAACACAGGGTTCGAGTCGCTTCGCGTGCTCGCATTTAGCCTCCGGCCGGCCGTGTCGGTGCATTGATGGCACGCTAAACTTTCGATCAAAATTCTGCCGTTGAACCGGAGTTCATGGATCGGGTGGTGGAGCCAGGGTTCACGCAACAAGCTCTACTTAGCTATAGAACCATGGTTCCTGAAGCCACCACAGCAACAACTCTGATTAAATTTATTAAAAAAAAGAGAAAAAGCGCTTACCATGAACAACACAACTTAAACGCTCTTTAATAATGAAACCCCAATCTCCGCAATCCGAGTATATTTATATGGAGCACCACGGCCATGAATTCGAAGTGCTCTTATACGAGGCGACACAGTTAAAACTGTTTTTGAAGGATAATTAAAAATGTAAATGAAATGTGCTAAATAACACCTTAACTTCTAATTTCCTAAAGATATTATACACAGATATTCCATGATATTGTTAACCAAAAATAATATTTAGACACCCTGATTATCATGACAAGGCCCAGAACCGAACGATGTTCAGAAAACGGTGTTGTGCATTAAGTTCCGTGTTTTGGATGTCCCAAGTCATATGTAGGAGAACAGGGAGGGGATTCTGACAAGAATTAAAGAGCACAAACGCGACGTGCGGTGCCACTATCTGGCCTGAGCTCCGTCTGGATATCCGCTTCAGTCATGAATCGGAGCTCCGGTGCGAAGAGGTGCCCTTGGTGGTGTTGCGGTTGGAGTGGAGAGAAACGGTTACGGATTTGCCACAAAATGTGGTGGTATAGAGGATGGCTCTGGTCTGGGCTCCGGTTTGGGTTTGAATGACGAGGTTTCCGTTGGCAGGGGCTCCGATATCGGGGTTGGTTAAGGAGCAGAAGACGAGGAATTGTTTTGTTGGCCAGAAAACGCTGACACGACGAAAGGAGACAGATTCTTCGACAGGCTTAACGACTACGTACGAGCCAGCACTGTCGAGGTAGAATTTGATTGGTTGCATGGGTTCAGGTGGAGAGGGTGTGGTCTGGTTCGGGCATGGGCTCGGTTATTAGAGTTTAGGGGCGCATCGACTCATTGAGGTTCGAGCATTGGTCAGCGGCATGGAGAGTAATGGTCTAGTCCGGATTGCGAGACGACGTCGTGGTCTTGGGACGAGGAGGGGTCATCCAACAGACCAACAGACGGCTTCCATTGCGTCATCCAAAGGGATTCCAGCACGGGTCATGGAGTCCGGTGGCGAGCTGGGGTCATTATCCTTTTTCCTCTTTTTCCCCATCACGGGGAAAGAAAACCCTACCCAACGAAATCCAAAGAAATACGAAGAACAGAGGAAACGGACTTACGCGCCGATGTAAATCAAGTGGGGCGGCGGGTGTCACCCCACTAGACAATGAAGTAGAAAAAGAGCGACGGGTGTCACCCCACGGAAATTAAAAATATGGAACTGTAGCAATGGGCAGCCAGTCGCGCCAAAACGATGGCACAGCGGAGTAAGCAGCGGCTCTGGCTATGGGTGAGCGAATAACACTGAATACTTCATAAGGACGGAAATGCGCCCGCACCTAGATGCGTCAACACATGCCTCCTGTTTAGTTCCGGAATTTGGATACGAACTCGCAGCTCCGACATCACCGCCGCCTGACGCCAGAACAAGGAATTAAATTACGCCAAAGAAACTAAACAAACATGATCGGGGAAGTAGTTGTTTCATGCAAGGGTTGCTTAGTAATTCTGGGGTGTATCAGGACCACCGTGGACTTGGCGACGTTGGATTCCAATCTAGTGGGTGCTACAAAAACCATCAGTTACTAGCACGTCCGCCAGATGGACGGGAAGTCGGAGCATTTCCGCATTGTTGCAGATGCGAACACCAGAAGCCAGTTAGTAGCGGGCACATACTGAATAGAAACTTTTTAAAAAAAAACTCCGTATACTTCCGAAATCTCCAAAAACGTGAATTGATGACGTCAGTGTAGTCTTACTAAATTTCATTTGTTGGCAATTTTACACACAGAAATTGCATTGAATACGAAAGTCAAAATGCTAGATTTCCTGAAAATAACTGCATCAAGCCATCTTTACATCGGCAGTCTGGTCATGGCTGGGAGGTCAGGTTTTGTCTCCCAAATACGCACCTACCAGTACGCAGCTAAGTCGCATCAATCCAACAGAGGTAGAGGACATTACACCAGAACCACCGCCGGACCTTCTCGCCTACAGTCCGGAACATTTTTCGTGGTACCTTGTGTAATCATCGCAGAGGAAAGACCGTGACCTCGTGGCGAAGAATATACCTGACCTCGTCAGCTGACCTGATGTGCCCTTTTTCATGTGCTATGGATGATTCCATATACATCGATGTAACTGCATTCACCCATCCTTATTTGTTCGCACAGGATAATATACACAAAATCAGCAGCCAAAATATTGAAATTGAAACTAGAGCTTCTGATATGACGTTATTGCGACTTCACTGTTTTTATCTGTCATTTTCTTTTGGCAAATGTTTCGTGGCCATGGTCCGCCATAGCAGACGGCATGCTAAACGGCCCCGGTCAGTCACAGCGGACAGTGTGCACCGCAACCCTGGTCCAACACAGTAGACGGCGTGTACTCCACGGCCCTGTTCCGCCATAGTGGACGGTGTGCTCCTCCGCCCTGGTCCTCCACAGTAGACGGCATGCTCCGCGACCCTGATCCGCCGCAGTGGACGGTGTGCTCCGCGATCCTGGTTCGCCAGTGTACAGTGCATTCCACGGCCCTGATCCAACACAGTGGACAGTGTATACTACAAGGCCCTGGTCCGCCACAGTGGACGATGTGCTCCGCTACCCTGGTCCGTCACAATGGACAGTGTGTACTCCTTTCTGGTCCGCCACATTGGGCGGTGTGCTCCGCGGCCCTGGTTTACCACAATCGCACTGATGCCCATATGCTTACTGTTCAACATGGCACAGCAGGGTATCACAATGAGCACCGGTGTAGCTCGTACGAAAAGAAACTGGTTCGGAAGGAGGCGGAAAAGTCGTCTAGATTCAATGGACCACGAATCGTCACTTTAGATGTCGCGTAGCGAAAATATGTGAAGAACGTGACGTCTGCGAGCTGGAGAAGGACACCAGCATGTGACGCTCAGATAACATGTGTGCATGCAATAAGCGGTGGCACAAGCTTGTCATCTCCGCACAGGAGGTATTTGACGGTGTGTGATATCTCCTGTGGTGAGGATGGTGGTTGTGTACAATGTACGCGTTACCTCTTTTACCTGTCCTCGCGGCAGTTCGGGATCTACTCAACCCGGAAAAAGCTTCATGGCTTCGAGCTTCTTTGCAGCATTTGCGTTCCAGCTCACCTGCCCCCTCTCTAAGACGAAGATCGAGCTGCGTGCACAGTGGTCTCTAGCTGGAAACGACAGCGCTCGCTTACAGGGTGCATGCGCAGCTGGCCTAGCACCAGCAGCAGCACGTTCATTGCTCGCCACGCGCACTTAGCTTAATAACGGGAGAGAAACAGTGTACTTTCAGCACACTGCTTGCTTCAGCAACGCAACTCGCAGTGTAGTAGCTCGTACTCAAGGGTTGGTTGGACACTTTTCAATGCCAAAACGCTGTTGAGAGTTAGGACAAATGACGTTGAAAAGGTTCATCTCTACTTATAGGACTAATAACACAATACCAAAGAAAATACTACCCATAGCACCAAGTTCGGACGTATACACACGAGCACAGGGTCACAGAGTGAAGGACAGTTCAGCTGACGAGCTCACCCAACCACTTCGAGCACTGGCTGCTGTCTTACCCCGCTCGGTGTAAAAGGGAACATAATTGTCGAACGAATCGATATGCTCGAATGCAAGGTGTGGAAAATCTTCGGAATCACATGTTCCATGTTATGCAGGTGAAGAGCACATCAATTTCCAGCGAAATTAACTCCCAGGTCAGCTTACGCATATGTTAGTCACTAGCACATCATAGCCCGATGTCATTCCCTCGAGAGAAAAAAACGTCGAACACATGTAGATAGCTGAGTTAACTGAGTCTCCTGCACAAAAAAGCACCAGGCTCATTGAGACCACTTGTCATGTCGGGCTATTCCGAAGCGTGCTTTCGGCGTTCTTCACATGCATACCGTACGTCAAAAATTGTACGCCCGAGTGAAAGTGCCGGCACATGAGCCGAACCGAGCAAGCTGACGGTAAGTGGTGTTCAGAAGACGCCGATCGCAACGGGCATTGTACTGCGCTGTGCTGGAGTGTGCTGACTGTTGAGCTTACTGCTTACTGGCTTCCCTTGGGCCATCAGAGACGAAAGATGCGGATGGTTCAGACGGTACAAGAAGTAGAACATTTAATGATTTCCAGACACATTCGATTGCTTAGCTATGTAGGGTCCACCAGAGTCTGTTAGTTGCGCGCAGATCCGGAAATACCACCGATTATTGGATTCCAACCCACAACCTTACGGTCAACAGTAGAATGGTCTACTGACTGAACCATTCAGCGTCCATGTGAATCGATATAATTACAGATTTATGGGACAGTCCGCATGAAGAGGTCTTAGAGGCTCCATTGCACTGTCCTAAGGTAACGGCGTAGTGTGCCCTGAGCAACCAAGGTGTCACAGGGTCATTTTCCTAGACGACCGGACCAGGCCAGACAACCACATTGAACACAGTGTTGCCTGCACATATTGCAGCGGTTCTGGAATGCATTAAACACGTGCGCGGGCACCAATTTGCAGTGGCCATAGCAAGACGATGCGATGATGCGCACAGCAAATGCGACGTCGGGTGACTGAGAGAGCATCTTGGCGGACGGCTTGTTTCCCATCGGAGTGACATCAATGGTCGGCGCACTCCCCTGATTTAACCTCGCCACCTCCCTTCCCGTGTGGGTACTTGAAGAGTGCCCTCAAGCCCTGTATGGTATGAAAAGGACGATCAGACGCACAGCTCGGAAGATTCCCAAGGAGGTGCGCGCTCGTGTCTGACAGGAAGCGAAGATTCACGAGTAGTCCGAAAAGGAGGAAGCTGGAAGCACATGCTCTCCTGATGATTGAGATCAAGAATCACCCTGTGTTCATTTGCACCAACACAAATTAAATATTCGACAGCTTCATCACAAGGTTCATCGATTGGTTTTGTGGAACTTATGAGCATTAGAAACGCGTCGGTTGTTGGGGGACACCCGGTAGCCATCAATTACACAAGCAGGGGTATCACGTAAGCAACATGTGAGCCAGAGGAACGCATAATTACAATATACAAGTTCAGCCTAAACAGCGGCCTATGGAAGTGTGATCTAATAAGTGCTTACGCAACACTGGAGGGGACGGAAAATATGTGCCACAGGTGGTAACTATTAGTGCGATGGGATGAACAACTCGGAATGAGTGAAAAAATCAGCAGATCAAATGAATAGTGACTGGAACATGGGTTGGGAGCACGCCACGTATGCATGTCCACCATTCTTGAGCCGCAATAGACTGGCAGCAGCTGATAAATCCACTCGGTAATAATACTCAGATGTGACGGCGAACCAAATGTTGGCCCATCGCCACCGCAAAAACGATGGTGTGTCCGTAACGATGACCTAAGATCGAAACGTCAGGAATACAACTTCACAACTTTCATAACTTGACGTCTTCACCGGACGAAAATCAACTTAGTTCCTTATCTTTCTACAACCATAAAGTACAACTAGGAAATAGGAGTCTTCCCTAACTATGTTAGAAAATAACACTGACACAGCTAGTTTTGGTATGCTTCTGTATCGTATACGGAAACGGTCCTTTCTTTGGCAGAGCCTATCCACTTGTTTATTCTAGACATCTATGTACATTGTCGAACATTAAGAAAAGCACAGCGTTTTAAGGAGCATGCGGCAAGACGTCAAACACGAACTAGGTCAAACTTTCATCAGTTTGACACTGGCAGTACGCCACCATTGTCTCGATTCACCTGAGGCCGTTACGGTGATTGCCAAACAACTGGTTCCGACGAGTTGCGAGGAAGGAAATGGAAATGCAAGTGGAAAGGCTAGCTCTGAACCAACAAGTGATAACTTCATCCCTCAGTTAAACATCCGACAACGTGCCCCACCAGCGGTGAGTTGCACAACTACTTAATACAAATGTTGGCGTTTTCATTTGAAGGTCTGGCAACACGGACCTATGCATGTACATAATCTACATAAAGCAATGATCAAAGCGCATTTTTTCCAGACAGTTTCCACCTAACAATATGGGAAACATGTTTTTGAACAACATGTGGAAAAGAAGCATTGCTCGGCCGAGGCGATCGCGCAATGCCTTGCACCCTGTGTGGCTGTGCCTCGTCTCCAAATGGCAACACACATCTCGGGCGGTGTGTACAGCTGCTCCTGCCCCACATCAGCAATGGCTGGCACGTGGGGTGAGGGCTCGCCACCTTCACAGTGTGTACAGCTACTGCTGCCCCACATCAGCACCCCGCCCAATAATGACTGCCACGTGACCTGGGATCTCAGCACATGCAGTGTATTAAGCTGCTCCAGCACCACATCAGCAGCCCGCCCCAGTAGTGACTGGCACGTGACCTTGGAGGCTCGCCACCTTCACAGGCGCATCGTTCCCGGGCCGGAATAAACAGCCTGCAACTGACTTGTCCGTCCAGTATGTCAGCCATGGAGTACGAGCCATGGAGTACGAGCCGCGGAGAGGCGGCGAATTCGGTCAGGCATGACGGGCACGCCATGCCATGACATTCCAGGCTATTAGCCGAAAACGGTCTCGCCGTTTCCACTCCATCGTCAACATGGCACAGGGCAGATTTGACGCTTATGTTGTCAGATGGGACTGACCTGGCAGACGATCAAGCAGGAGCCGATGGGCACCAAGCTGCTTTTCCGCTTATCCACCACCCGCATCGTTTCCGACGTCTTGTGCGGCACCGTCTTGCTTTCATCCAGCAATGTTTGCTCGTAAACTTCCTGGATATCTGCGAACATATTGTAGTAGGTATGAAATCTGGAGATCATAACGGAATTCTTATCAGCCTCTACATCACATTTCCCCACATTCTTATGATTCCATGACATAATCCATACAATCCTAAGTTCTACGAAGATACTAATAATATCAGCATTCGAATGCATGTCTTATATACCAATGTTGTATGCAAATGATAATGTAGCATTGCTACTCTCGCTACACCTATTCATATACATTTTATGAAGTTCTCCCACTCTCACACAGAGCAAACAGTTGTAACTTCCAATGTCTATTCGGCAACTGACATTTTCGTAAACAATGCAGTGAGCTACAGATGCGCAGCTTGTGTTTCGAGAGCAGCGACACAGCTTTCCTGTTCGGCTCATTCCCTTCTCAATCATGCAACCATTATAGCTCCGTCATCTACCAGCGAAGGAGCCACATCAATGTAGCAAATAATCTCACATAGGCAATGTACCTAGGCATGAGCTCATCTATCTGCATCTTCATTATCCACGACCGTAAAGTACCCTCACTCTATTACGAGCACCATTATGGATCCTCGCGGTGAGGAAGGGTTAATATAGCCGTGCCCTTAACGCCTCTCTGAAATATATCCAATGTGGTTTTAATATACCGTCTTTAAATTTAGCGCGCTTCTACAATTGGTGGGCGTATGTGTTAAAAAGAAAGGTCTAGCCAGGAGCACGTAGCTGCCTGGCAGATCAATCAGACCACGGCCTCGAGTTAATGTGGCTATTATATGCACATTTAGCATGGGCAAGCCGTAGAAACTGATATCTAACAGCTATCTGAACAGAAGTAAGGAACCAGTTATTATAGAAATTAACACCTGACAAACACACTTGCAGGGACAGGAAATCCTACCGCATCGTGAGGGATAGACAATTCACATGAAACTCAATCGTAGCTAAAGAGGTACCTCACACTATGCAAAAGAATATATTAAAACATCTGGGAAGCGGAATCGTTCAGTATGTCCTGTTTTCAATGTTTAACTCGCACATAATCCCCATTTCCACAAGCCTGGCATAGGGTTACAACGATGCAGCCTGCAGTTCGAAACACTCAACCCCAGAGAACTCAGGCTGAACGCCAATTACACATGAACGCAATTTTTACATTGAGTGGGTCTTGACAAACCACAATATTAAGGAGTTAAAGATGCGACTACATATACTTAGATCGCTTTAGCCACATTAACCATGACCAATAATCATGACATAGCTTGCAAGCTTTAACCACGTCATGGAAGCGCTTGACTCAACTGGACCTCGGTCCTTCAAACTAAGCATCGAGCCTACGTTGAAGAACTATCCTTTGACACCATACAATTATATATATTGCTTATTCAGACTGGTGGATTGGATCACTGTATCATCTTTCGGCCTCTCATACCAAAACGCATACGCACACACACACTGTCCGAAGAGGAACGCGTCCCTGACCGCGGGCGTGACCAGCCTCAGAGTTTGTGGGATAGACGGGTGGATCCAGACGGATGCTTGGATGAGGCCAAACCTCTGGAAACAGTTAAAGAAAAGCCACAACTATCCTAAATATAGTGTCTTTTGACTTTGGAGCATTCGACAAATTTGGATCACTTTCCGTTTTAAAACTGTATGCAATTTACATCCCGTGATTTCCGGATAACTTTGACATCCAGTTGGTACCCCTAGAAATATCGTTCCCGTCTGGGACATATCAGATGCAACACCAGTCAATCTGAACGATTGCCGATTGATTTCCTTGTTGCTGCTGTGATTTTCGAAGGAATCGTAGGTTTCCTCAGAATGCCGAGGCTATTACACCAGCTGATGGCCCAATTTTGAATTGTCCGTATACCGTCATGTGCAGTATTATTTTTTCTTCGATGAATTACCTGGCATGTGTTACGTTAAAATCCAGTTCCCATCTCTATTAATCCGTACATTGAAATCCTGGTTCACTTTCGTTTGTTATCCATCTATCCGTGCTGCTCTGTCCCGAACAGTTACAATCAGGAATAGCAGGCGGGCACCAGACATCGGGAACCACACATTAAAGGGGTCCCGACACTGGAAAGGCCCCGATCTCCGTAAGATCGATCAGGCCCTGAATCACAATAAGCGCAGAATACGAAGGGAACCCAGGTGCCTGGAAAGGGTATAACTAAGGGGTTCGAGAAAACTCGGGGGCCACGCGGTGAAAAAGGACTATGGATATAGCTTACCATGGGAAAATGTCCAAATAGTTCCTTGAATCGCGTCGAGCAGCCCATCAAGCGTTTTTTTTTTGTGCGCCAAAAATTGGTCTACCTTAGGTTACGGGGAGGGAAGTTACCCGCTACAGTTCACTTAGCCCTCCCCTAGCAGCCCTATTGACCGGCCAAATTCTTACTTCATATGCGTACCACGGGCTGATAACGTATCCACATCTACAGTATATACGGTATATATGCACATTTAGAGCAGGCTGTTTCCGACACCTGGGCGGACCGGATCACACCGGCCTGTTGTTGGACGTCAACACGCCATCCCTTAACTGCCATGGTATTCCCAATATTTTGTACGAGTTTTAAAAGTTACAGTATCATTTTTGTTCATATGTCGACTTGGATAAATTGAGACCTTCCATTGCACCACTTTTACCGACTTACCGTACTCACCAATTATAGCCAACCGTGATCGCAAATGTACTAGAGGGCATTGTACTTAAAAGGCCACCACGCCTCAAAAGGGCCATATATTCAGCTCACAAGACATTGGATCAAAGTTCACAAGACCGTGGATTGAACTCTACAACATTTGTGCAGGCTAGATGACAGTGGCCAGTGATCAGACATCAGACAGTGGACAGTACATGCTCAGTATCCACCGGCCAGCCTACACGCCACCATAACTCCAGGCCAGATGACAGTGGCCAGTGATCAGACAGTGGACAGCACATGTTCAGTATCCACCGGCCAGCCTATACGCCGCCATACCTCCAGGCCAGATGACAGTGATCAGCGCATGTCCAGTATCCACCGGCCAGCCTATACGCCGCCGTGCCCCAACATGCAGTAACCGGTGGTAATCAGAACCCGGATAAATCGATGGGTTTTCATCAGCGGTGGCCGGACCTCGTCAGCAACCCGCCCATCACAGACGACGAGACTGCCATTTACCGCACCAACGCATTGGTAATCGGGGCAGGACGGACCGCTTATCGATATGGCAGATGGCATCACCATCATCAGCAACATCCCAGCGCCAACTGGTACACCACACGTCAGTGCCCATGCAGCATTTCTTGTCTTCAGCTGAAATGTGGCATGTGGCGGTTGTCACACCGTCTTCAGGGTCATCTGTGCGTCCATCCGTCTGTCTACCAAACTTTAAGGATTGTCACATTTTCGCTCTGTTCAGCGAAGTGAAGCAACTCAAATGAACAAAACTGTGCAGACGGTCACAAATATATTTGTCACCATCAACAGGAGGACTGATTTCCGTTTGTTTTCATGTCCGAGAATACTGATTGAACTGGCCCGTGTAACTAACTGCCCTCTTACCTCTAGTGTTGTCTGGTAGATAACAGGTGTTCGGGTACACCTAAGTAGGAATTTTGAATAATTGGGGTACAACCCATTTTTCAGCGAAATGATATTCATGGTGCGATTTCAGCTTGCTTAATGAGCACAGTATACATCTAAAGTACACCTTTTTCAATCCTTCATTTCCTTTATGCTTACTGTCCGCACGTTCTTCTGCTCCATTTCCTCGAGTGCAAAGTTGGCCCTGGAGGTAATTCAGCCACCGCCGGCCTCGAACCAATGCAATAATATGGTATGTTTCAGACTGGTGCTTCCATCGCTGAACAGGTAACCCACAGATTAAGTGAGGTCACATATTGAGGAAGTGAGGTCACCTACGGAGCAAGTTTCCCTTGGTTAGAAAGGACGCAGGCCACTACGAATAGGATAGCACTCAAGTGCAAGGGGTGTGCTACTTACGGTGAAAAGGTGTCCGGCACTTTGAAGAGATTGTCCAACCATCGGACGGAAATCCTAAAATCCCCACCCTCTTCAGTTTCACGCCCACTGGAAATGGCGCCATAGTACCCTGTGGATGGGTTATTATAGGTGGAAATGGATGCCGCGTACGGAAAATTGTGTTATGCTGCTTCACATAGCCACCCTCATGAACACAAAATCGGGGTACAAGGACAAGGACAGGCGGTCCAAGCTTCTGACCTTCGGCATTCATTGATATCGAACGAACGCAGATGAAGCTACAAGTTCTGAGCACACAGCGATATTGGGACCCACATCCTTCTCAAAACTTTTGTCGATTGGTGAGATAAACACACTGGCTAATTCACTATCAATGGGTAGGAGGCGTTAGGGCACACGCGAAGGAATGAATAACGTGGAAATACTGAAGTTCTGCCGTCCAAATGATGCAGTCCGCAGTGCGAATTTTTGTACTGGCCGATAACACATGTTTACGTTCAATCTCGGAAGGCTACGCAGTTGTCATACTCTAGATTGAGTATCTTCTATCGATATCGATTATATTGATATCGATTACATTGATACGGATTACATTTATATCGATTATATTGATATCGATTATATTTATATCGATTATATTTATATCGATTGCATTGGTATCCATTATATTGATATCTATAATATCGATATCTGTTATATCCGCATCGATTACATCGATATTTTATATCGACATCGATTATGACTATATTGATTACATCGATACCACTTATATCGATATCGATCATTATTATCTTCCTTCATTAGCAGCAGGTAGCATTCGCTTTGTTTGGTCTCGGACAGTTCTAACACTTACACTTCAGACATGCAACGTTAAGTTTGCAATATATGAAGTTGTTCAGCGCGCCTAGCTCCGTGTCACATATTCCAATAATGCAATGAAATTCGGCGAAAGACCTACAGACACTCTAGCGAAGTGCATGAAGCCTACCGACTTTCTACAGCAATGCAGGCGTGCAAGTGTCGGACCGAAGTTTATCCTGAATTGCTTGGCAAAAGGAAACCACATGTTGGAAGATTTTGCTGGAGTCCAGAAGATTAAAGAAACATTTTATCGCAAAAGTTTAAACGAGTGCATCAAGACATCTTTCCGTACGGAAGCTTCTTTCGCCGAGCTGATCTCGAGAGAGAAGACGTCCGTAAGAAGCTCAAAAAGAAAGCAAAGAATCTGTTTAAGAGCTATCGTACTCAAGAAGCTCCACATCATACGCAAGATGAGCGTCTGAGCCTGTAAGACTTAGTACATGAAGATAGAATTGTGGTTAAAAATATAGCAAATGTAAAGGTTTTTTTCCCGGTGAAAATAGATAGTTGCCAAAAAGGAGGAAACAATTTTACGTGAATTTCACCTAATATGAAAAAAAATGCGACACCCAACCTAGAAGTTGCCACTAGTCATTATAAGCCAGATTATGAAAGACAAACTTTCCGAGAAGTCTATCCGCTTCTTCAAACCATCCTGATCTCGTACAGTCGCGTTTTACGGCCTATCCAAGTCATAAGAATGACAGTCCCCTCCGCCCTATAGCTTCAACTTGTGGAAACTAACTCGATACATTGGTTGGGCTTGGAACGGATCATAAACCAGCTTCTAGTTAGTGTTCCAGCTCATCTGAATAACACGCATTATTACTTGAGCCCGGTTCACACTTGGCAATTCCGAGCGTCAAACTTTAGTAAACCGAACGGATGTTGAACGTCAAACAAAAGATAGACGTCGGAAAACGAGCGAAAATACACCGGGATTAACACACGTTGTTTCCCCGAATGAAAACGTTCGTTTTACGCTTCGCTACGAATCAATTATGACGCCAATGAGACCATTCTGACTGGTAAATTGATTTGTGAAAATTTGTGAATAGTATGCACTGGTAAATAAATTTGTGAAAAGTATGCAAACCGGCTAATGTGCAATGAATGGCAGGGGTTTTAGTCAAATTACGAATCTCTCCGTAGAAAATCATACATTCTCTGTGATCCATTTATATTGCATCATTGTTGAACAAGTGATGTTCAATGCTGTGATAGCCTCAGTTCAGCCTTGCACAGTTCAACTGGATAGCACAAGTTGCAGAATATTACATGCTTCACGTATTTTTGCTTTGCTTGGCCATGAAGACTCAACAAAAATAGTTGGAACAGCATATGAAGTGGTCAACAAGTGGCAAATGAAATGTAATTTCATCAGTGCAGGATAATGCATGTAGGTAGACAGCATACCAGGGATGCATGCTTGATGGGTGACTAATTGCGAGTTGGGACTGAGCAAAAGAAGGATTTTGGTGTTGTTGTGGGATATGCCAGACATAAAGATATAATGCAAAAGTGCAACATTGAGCCACAGGGGCTCTTCCTGGTTGCATTTTGTGGAAATCATCATCTAGTTGCCCATTCTGAACCACAAGTCCCAACATGCCAAACCATGAGTATGCAGATGAAACAGATGGGTTAACTTTGCAGCCTGCCTTGGGACATGAACTTAAGTGCACCTTGACAGAGTGAAGATCAAAATTAGCATGTACATATTTAAATATGCATATCATGCACACATCAGAAACAGAGAGCATGTGTAGTTGGCACTGGACATGTACAAGGAATGCTGTTGGCTCTGAAAGTTCCAATGAATCGGGATTTACAGCAATGGAAATTATGAAGATGTTTTTCGCCATCATGCATAACCTGGTAGTGCCAAGTTGTGTTTGGAGTATCAGAAATTGTCAATGGTTTTCATTGCTTACAATATGCAGTTATAACTCACTGGGCCCATGAGTTTCTGCATGGCTATGTTCTTCAGAGACACTTGCAATATTTTGTCAAGGTTGCATGTCAAGGTCCCCAAAATATTACTTCCCACCTTTCCATCTTGGGTGAGCAATCATGCTTTTTTTCAGTGCCAATGAAACACAAACACAACACAACATTGCATACAATTCCGCCTGTGACTATTTTCCAGTGCTATCTCTCTACCACGTGGTCAAGAAGTGTGCTAGGAAATGCAATATTTTATCCACAAGCAAATAAATGCTTCTCACCTGGTTATAGACAGCCAACACAACTTCGAATATCTCGCGGCCACGCAATCACGCCAACAGAACGTTAAACGCTGAATCGGCGTTGAAAAGATAAACTATATCTATCTTTTGGACGCCAGATTGACGTTCATTACCCGGTCTTGACATGCCCCGGTGCACACTGTGCGACGCTCCGATAGCGTTAAACGTTCGTAAGACGCAGTTTTGACGGGCGCCTGAAATATGTTCGATTGCCTTTTGTTTGACGAAACGGCCTAAAAACGATGAATAAACGCTCGGAAAGCGTCAAAAGACCGTAGTGCGAACCGGGCTTTAGGGCCCGCTACATCAGCAATTAGTATCTGGTATGCCAAGAGGATCCGTTGCTTTTATGGTAGAGGTAGCCAATCTCTACCGTAATATACCGATTGATGAGGTCATAACATCAACAGTAAGCATGGTCCGAAAACATGCAGATGGGATACATTTGATTGGTCTCACGGTAAACTACATCCAAAAGCTGCTCCAAAACTGTCTGAACAATAACTTAGTCCATTTGGCGAACGCTTCTTCAAACAGCCTCATGGGACCAGGAGCCCAGGCTACATATCAAATCATAACACATGGCTACACACTAAGATCGCGTTCATAGTAGCCGTTGGCTATTATTCTGCGTATAGGAGTGAGTAGGTATATGATGTGAGAAGTATTATTCGTTTATTTTTAATTCATAGAATACTCATCCCTAACATATAAATTGCATTCATATCATGCCATGCCATGCATCAAAATCATGTCATGTCAATTGGATTCCACTGGCTGAGATCGATAATTTGCAGAGTGCATGCTGTGACACATTCCATGCCATTTTGCACTTGTTTTCTCACCCTCAACCTCTCACTGTCGATAAAGGCACGCCGTCGAAACATACAGTTCATTCTGGCCGAATTTATCTGTCTCAGCTATAATGAGCATAACGTCGAAAGCTACTCTGACAATATTATTAGCAATGCTCAGTGCAGTGCCGCATAATCTTCAATATTATGAAAAATATCCCAAATTGCAACATGATCAAAACTCCGCGTATTTTGGAGGCGAGTTCAAGAATCTTGGTTGCTTAGGGGTAGCTTCAGATGATGGCCGCCTGTTTTTCGTGTTGTAAATATAATAATAGTTAACACAATTCGCAATGCTACTCTGTGGGGGCATATAACAATCTTGTAGATGCGCGTAATAGGTTTGTAGGTGCATTTGGGTCGATAGAAAGATAAAAATAAAGATAAAGAAGATAAAAACACTTTGGGCCTCGCAACGCCACACAATCTGGCGAGTGGTCCTTCAATTAATGTAGTATATATATGTGAATAATTTCGTCGTTATCCACCTTCTTCGTCTGTCCACCCGTGCATAGTAGTGTTGCTTACAACATTAGATCACCATTTGTCGCAGACAATTGTTCAAAAAGGCCAGATGGCCATCCCCGAAATAGCTTGACTCGCTGATTGTGCACTTTTACTCCAATGTTAGCCTACCCACAGCCCGGCAGACATCACAACAGCAGTCACTCCGAGGTTAGCTCACCAACAGCCCGGCACAGGCACCACAACAGCGGTCACTCCGGGGTCAGCTCAACCACATCCTGGCACAGGCACAACAGCAGTTACTCCGAGGTCAGCTCACCAACAGCCTGGTACAGGCATCACAACAGCAGTTACTCCGAGGTTAGCTCACCAACAACCTGGTACAGGCATCACAATACCACCCACTCCGAGGTCAGCCCCTCCCCACAGCCTGATACAGGCATAACAGCAGCAGCCACTCCAAGGTTAGCTCACCCACAGCCCGGCACAGGCATCACAACAGCAACCACTCCGGGGTTAGCTCACCAACAGCCTGGTACAGGCATCACAACAGCAGTCACTCCGAGGTTGGCTCACCCACAGCCTGGTACAGGCATAATGGCATGACGACGAAAAACACCCTATTGATTCAGCAGGATGCAATACTGTTTTCTATTGCTGGCTTCCAAGACAACGGCAACACGGGACTGATCCTGGAAATGATCCACTAATCTTTGATATACACAAAGTTTGCGAAAGCCTTAATTTTGTAAACAGCCCGCTTCGGTTTCTTCGTGTCTCATGAAAAAGCTTTCTTCGTCTCATCATTAAAAGCCTCATTAAATCAATTTCTGAATGCGCTCATACTCCAGTTCGGTGATGTTGCTGAGGGCGCCAATGTCGGGTCCCGTGTGCGCTGATAATATATGCTACATGTGCAGTCCTTACCGCGCCACACATCTGCCTTCCTCCCCAACAAAACAGCACAACGACACGTCAGTGTATTGCATTTGAAGTCACGTCGAAATCATGTCACAAACTACCGGCACAAAACCAAGAGAGCTGACCGACAACGTAGCTGCGGATACAGTCAACACATGTCAACTGCAGTTCAGCTCACCCCAAATCATGCTCGAGCCGCCACAAGTGAAGGCCGGCGAAGGCTGTGCCAAGCGCTTAGTGCAGCCAGCGGCCGAAAAATGCTCGTTAAGGGCTCGTCAAACAAGCATGCAAGTGTTCGTCATGTTCCAAGCGAGATCCGCAGCAGCTGAGTGCCAGTCGGCTGGCGACCGTCGCGTCGATATCGCCGGCCGATGACTGGTTGGGACGCTGCCGACCGCCTACGGTGGCGACACGTCACGCTCGCCCCGCTCCGCCGACTGGGAGGCGATGTCGCAGCGGCCGCCAACTGGTCGCCGAAGCGGCACCGTGTCCCATTGGGGTGGCAGACATGTCTGGACCACGGACGGTTCTGGCGGCGGCTCCAGCGACCGCTCCAGCGACGGCTGCAGCGGCGGCTGTAGCGGCGGCTGTAGCGGCGGCTGCAGCGGCGGCTGCAGCGGCGGCTGCGTCGGCGGCTCCAGCAACGGCTGCGTCGGAGGCTGCTGCGGCGGCTCCGGCGTCGCCAGAGCCAACCGCTGCACCTGCAGCACGGGCGGACCAGCCCTCGCGCGCCACTCGTCTTCCGACGCGTACACGCACGTGCACTCGCAGGTGCATGCGGGTTCGTCGAGAGCGGCCAGCAGGTGCGGTCCGTTGGCCAACACGGTAGCGTCGTGGCCGGTCGGCGGCGGAGTGGCCGCTCGGCCGGCGGCCGGCTCTGGCCGGCGCACGGTCCCGAACGTGCCGGCGAACACCCGGTTGTACTCGGCGGCGATCTCGGCGTTCAGCCGCAGCACCCTGTCCTCGCTGATGTGCGAGCTGCCGCGACCAGACGGCTGACGCCGGCGCGCCGGACTCCCACCGCAGCTCTCGGACGCTGACAGCGTCGAGGTGCGTGACGCATGCCGGCTGCGCGCGTGACGACCAGCCGCCTCGTCCTCCGGCGGTCGGCGCGTCCCCATCGCGCGGACCATATCGCCCGCGGGCTGATACTCCTCGGGCGATGGCGCGACGTCGAAGCCGCACGCGCCACCCGTCTGCGGGTGCGGCGCTGGTTTCGTGCACTGGCGGTCTTTGCCGCACAGTGCGCGAGCATCCCAGCACGGGTGCACCTCGTCTAGCTCCAGAATATGTCCGACGTGCACGTCGGTCGGCCGGTAGGCACCGCCTGCCTGGCGAGGCAGTCGTGGCTCCGACACGTGGCCGGCGCCGTCTGGGTCGTCGGTCGGCCGGTAGGCACCGCCTGCCTGGCGAGGCAGTCGTGGCTCCGACACGTGGCCGGCGCCGTCTGGGTCGTCGGTCGGCCGGTAGGCACCGCCTGCCTGGCGAGGCAGTCGTGGCTCCGACACGTGACCGGCACCGTCTGGGTCGTCGGTCGGCCGGTAGGCACCGCCTGCCTGGTGAGGCAGTCGTGGCTCCGACACGTGGCCGGCGCCGTCTGGGTCGTCGGCCAGCCGGTAGGCACCGCCCGCCCGGCGTAGCCGTCTGGATGACTCTGAGACGTGTGGACCGTCGGCCGGCCGGGTCTGATGACGTCTGTCGTGGCCGTCCGAACAGGTAGCCGGCAGGCTGCGCTTCCTCAGCCGCCGGTGGCGCTGACACAGCACCCCCGAACGCACAGACGCCGGCGGCGATGAGCTCTGGCGCGGCGCAGGCGGCGACGACAGCTTGCGCGTGCGCGCGGAGCGCAGCTCCTCGTCGCACAGCGGACACTCGTGCGCCATGTCCTTCATCCAGGCCATGATGCCAAACAGTGCCATGGCGGCGACGTGTGCGGCTCGTCGGCAGTCGGCGTCGTCACTGGCGCGGGCCACGCTGAGCACGGCTTATTTATGGCGGCGCCGACGCCGCCGGCGGTGCTATCTCGCCCCGCCCCCTACTCACGCAGGTTCCGGCGACCAGCGACACCCCCAGATGAACGATGTTTTGTCGATGATGCGCCAATCAGGGCGTGTTAGCCGTGCAGGGACGCTCAATGCGCCGTTGGTGGCTGCGACACAGTTAATGCCCCCAGTCGACGTAAGCATGCCTGGAAACATGTCCAGTTGCGGGAAAGCGTTCCCTCGTCGTCCCCGCCCAGATGGTTGATGACTGTCTGTTCCACACCAATGAGAGAAAATCCATGCGCTCCCCAATGTGACACACCACAAACCGTAAAAGAGCGCACGACGTTTTGGGTTCGCATGGCGTAATGAAGTGTTCCCTTACATGCGGCACCGTAGGATTAGAAGAAAACTGGTTGGATCAATTCGGATGCACAACTGCAAAAATGTGCAGGATTTCACCTGCTTTGTGTGGTGCTACACCCATGGCGTGCGGTACGGCACAACTGTACATACAAGTGAAACCATCGGCATTATCACGTCAAAATTACCTGGTATACTGTCCGATTTCACACCACAGCATCCAAGAACAGAAACTTGTCTCACCGCACTGCCTTTTTTCACTTGGGCGCAAGCATTCAGGATTCATTTTCGACACCCAACAATATGTCTGAATCACGCTGCTGCCTTAACTGACTCGACATCAATACCCGTCGGCTATGTTCTCCTCCTGCAATTTGCATCCATCACTGGCCAACCACTGACTTTCGTGTAACGTACGGCAGCAGTCTTGTCCTTTGGCGAGTATTGCCATTGTGCATCCAGAGACCCCATTCTGTCAGCCACAAATCTTGGTGAATTACATTACCTACAGACAGACGCCACTACACCAGCCATGAATTTGGCGAGTACACCATCCGCAGAGATTCGCCACTCCACCAGCCACGAATCTTGGCGAAGTACAAAGTGAGAGAGAGATGCAATTCTATCCACAGAGAAATGCTATTCTACCAGCTATCAAATCTTGGCGAAATGCACTATCCAGAGAGACGCCATTCTACCAGCTACGAATTTTGGCGACATACACCATCCTGTTTCCCATGTGCGGCCGAATGCGGCTCACGTATGCCATACGCGCAATGACTTCCGTGCTTCATTATAGCCTCATATATTCAATATATATATATATATATATATATATATATATATATATATATATATATATATATATATATATATGAAGAACTAAAGTGAAGTAGGCTGCGACGAGGTCACCAACTTAACGGTGGCCATCAGTTAATTGAGCACATTTTAATCACCAATAGCATGTCATACATTTTTTCATGAAGGAGGTCCTGCACGTCGAGAATGCATTGTTAAAAAGGTCGATCAGTACTTACTTTGAAGAGTCGTTTTTTGTCTCGCTGTTTTCTGCCCCTGGGAATACCTAGATATACATGTCACAATATTCTTAAAACGTGCAGCCCACTGACAGTATTAGCTATCATGTAAAATAGATCAGCTGGTAGGCTACGCCACAAACTGAGCCGAGAAAGAAGGAACACGCTAGTGAGTCAAAAAGGTTGGTGTGTTTCAGCGTGTTCTTAGCTCGTCGCTTCAACAAAGGGGAAATGTGTTGTGCGTAATTTTCAAAAGATTCTTCAGAACGGAAAATTGGCATAGAAGAAAAGAACCAACGCGCCTGAGTGAGTGACAAACACGAGGAAGTCCTAAAACGTCCACCCGAGCGTTTTATGGAGCACTGCAAAACAGAAATCGACGTTGTAATGGATCATGAAAGTTGCTTTTCTTATTCTAAGGGTGAAATACCGCGCAGCCGGGGCACGATGTGGGCACTAGTGGAGATATGCCAGAGAACGTTAAGTGTCGACCGTTGAGCAAGCTTTCCACAGAATCAATTGTCTGGGTGATCTCCCTGACGCGGATATCTCGCCCAGTCATGGTGCTGAGCCCCGCTAGCCTTGGGGAAACCTACCGAAAACCTTCTGAATAAAATGCATCCGCGAAGTTCTGCTGCCCTATATAGCAGAACAATACTCTGAAGGAGGCTATGTGTTCTGGTCGGATCTGGCCAAGGCCGAGAGTGTCTGCTACGGCAGGGAAACTCACACTTCTTGAAGAGGCTGGCGTACCCTACGTAAAACTGGAGAACTCCTCCAAAAGTGCCTCAGTTACGCCCCATTGAAGACTTCGTTAAGCAGAGGGTATACAAAGGTGAATGGGCTGCAACCTCCGACCAGCAGTTTAAGCGTCGAAAGCGAACATTTCTGATATCACTCAACATGGACATTCCTCGACGAATGATGAATGCGATCCAGGAGCACATGCGTGCTACTGACCATTTCGGTGAGAACAAACCCTCGCACTGGACGCATACAGTGCGAAATATTCCGGAACCAAATACTATTGCTGCATGTCAAAATTCAAATACAAATGCAGCTTGAATGTTGTTCAACTTAAATATCGGGTCTTGTGAATCACAAAGAAGAATCATAGCGCGAGACGTTGCAGCAAGAGTGATTAAGGCCTAAGGTCTTAAGGTAAAGTGTGAATGTTGGGCCGGGTCAGGCAGGGCTGCTGATACCAGTCTCTGTAGTGTGTACACGGAACTCATTCGAGCTCAGTTGCACTCGTAATCACACAATGACGCAATCACGCAAGTCACACCATGCTTTGTTCATAGCCAGGATCTTAAGAAACTCGTGCATAGATATAGTGAAATTAAGAAACTCATGCATAGATATGCACTCATGACCACCTATTGAGTGGTTGTTTTACAAAAAATGATAAGGACTTGCAAATTCCGGCTTTCATAAAGTGCAGATGTCAAGCTGCCGGAGCGCAGAGTAACGCAGATGTAGCCCAAGCCATCGTCATACTTTCGGAATGGTTCACGGACCGACACATTCCTCTCTTCTTTGTGTGTGACAACTGCCACAAATTCCTCCGCTTTACGACACTTCTCAGGGGACTGAGTCACAGCGCGGCATTTCAGTGCAACCCGTTCGACTTCTGCGAACCAATTCCACTCCACTGCAGCCCCGGCTGTCTCACAACAAACCGCGGTCAGATCAACTTCCTGCGTCGCAGCAGCACTAACATACGTCGGCCACGTCGGTGCCAGTGGGACTTCTCGACGGCACTGTTTACTGACACTGAACTCCATCAATTTAGCGGCCGCCAAACAGCTCAGCGAGACTGGTAAACGCTGCACCTCACAGAGACACCTTCAGGGCGACATGCCAGTGCGGCAGGAGGTCCTTTGGCACGGGCACAACGTCGCATTGCGCGGAGGAAGCGGGACATCCGGTCACGGCCCTGCGAGCCTCCAGCTGCTGGGATATCCGTACCGGTCCTGGACAGAGGGAGACAGTCGGATGTCTACTTCTGATTCACATTGGTTTCGCAGGGAATTCTTTTGATGTACTGCAGTGATGAAACATTTTTGTGCATGCATCTGTAATATTTGTGTTTACGGTATGCCATGGCCTAAAGCTTCCGCTGCTAAGATTCCCCAGCTTTGATCCCGGGATTTATATAGAGAAAGGTGATAAACAGTGAATGGTCCTTAGAAACATACTATGCCGCGCAGTGTGCTCAAATTGAGCTCTTTGATTTGTTAGTATTCCCTCCTCCAAATAACCACATTTAATGAAATATGGCACCAAGGTAGAAATAAATCTCTAGTCCTACCTCAACACATCATAATTTTATATTCCAATCGTTTCCTACTGCTTTAGAAACGGCAACTAAACTAAAAACTTCCATGCATCCATGAATCGTGAGATAGCATCTTGAAAACCTATGTAACCGCCACCGATTCTATGGCACATCGACTATTGGGCGGAAAGGAGTGTTCTGAAGTGATGTCTTCCACTGTTTTCTATATTCAACTTTTCACTCATATACTATCTATTCAACAATAATTTTCCATTCCAACATAAATTGTAGGACCTTAGTATGGGGGTTGGATGCGAATGGCAGCTTTCGATGTTCGCTTTCACAGACGCAGATACGAAAACAAATTGTACAGGTGCAATGCATGCATGTGTATCTGATTGTACAATACCAGTTACCTTTTCAGTAGTACCAACCGTCCAACATAATTCGGAATCTGAAGGAAATCAATTTCAGCTGAATCTCAGTCACCCCGACATTGCACGTTAGAGTACATGTCACTAAACATTTCAATGCTAATGCTAGAGCATCTTTTTCGTCAAGATCCAATTGATATTGACCAATGCATGGCACACTGGAAAATAATCACAGATCACAGTTTATATATAAATATTCTTCCCGTGTTGTCTTTTCCCACTTCTAAGTTTTGAAGAAAAAGTCAATCCACGAACGAATAAAAACGGGGAGTAAAAATATTAGATAGCCTAATAACCAATAGCTTAACTTATTACCTCGGCTTTGTTGGCAGTTGTGATTAGCGAGTAATGTTTGTGCAAGCAATCCTCATTTTATGAAATCAACCTACACCGCTGTTAACCTGTGACGCCCGTACAACTCTTGGTCGGCTTTGATAAATACATCACAGATCGCGATCTTCATATTTTCTGGTTATTCACGCAGTATACATTTTTTTTTTTTTTTATTTAATATAAAAAACTGCCTTTTTTTTTTTTTTTTCTTTCCTTTTTCCAAACACTTTTTTTTTCCCCCAAAATTTAAGAAAATTTTACACGCGCAGTAACAAATAATGCGGTATTGAGGAGCCCAGGCAGATATTTTAATAGCGCATTTCGAAAGAGTCTAGAAATCACACTAGTTCAAACTACACCTCAGGCCATCCTAGAGCGCTATCACATGCAAGTCATACGTCCAAACTACACTCAAGACCACCCGGGAGCGCTACAACTGTCCAATCACACGTTCACACTACGCCTCAGACCGTCCGGGAGCGCAATCACCTTCAAAGCACAGTCTGAACTACGCCCCGGACAGTCCGAAAGAGCTATCGCCTTCTAATTACAGTTAAAACTACTCCAAAGACCGTCCTGAAGTGATATCGCCTTCACATCACAGACCGAACAACGCCCCGGACCATCCAGGACCATCTTCTAATCAGAACATAAACTATGCCCCGGACCGTTCTAGAACGATATCACCTTCAAATCGCAAGTATAAGCTGCGTTCCAGACCGCCTGAGAGCGCGGTAACGTTCAAGCCACACGTCCGAATTACGCCCAGGACCGCTCGACAACGCTACATGACCTTCAAAAGCGAACTATTCCATGACGGAAGCACAGCTAGTAGATACAGAGAACTGCTGAATCGATGGCGCAAAAATGGTTCACTTATATGGGAGGGGGTCTTTGCATAGTTCCACTGCCTTGAGCTGGTCACAGGAGCGAATCCAGTGGCGAAAACAAAAGTCCTCGCTTTTGAAAGGGTAAAATTTGTAGCCCCAATGAGGATTTTGAATAATGTTCAGCTTACGTCCTCTGTTTCGGGTGCATTAGGGCCCAAGGAGCTATTACTGTACTTGCATATTTACTCTCAGATGGATAAAACAGAACATTCCAAGTATGTCCCGAGACAAAAAACATTTGGGAAGAGGGACTTGCTCTTCGTGCCCATTCAAGGACCCAACAGTGAGATGATTCGGGATTGATAAGGGGGACGAACTGCCTGGAGAGGCGCCAAAAGAAGACACAAATCCTCTCCCAAAAAAAGCACAGCAACGGCTACAAACAATCGAAAGGCAGCTGAAATCGCCATGATGGCGAGCCTTTCCTGGCATCGCTCCTGCTACAGAAATCCATGAGTGGTGGCGAGTCCACATGCCAGCTTAGAACGATGTAAACATTACCATCATATGGTTGCATGCACACAAATCAGTTTTAATGCGGCTGCTTCCCTTGCGAAACCAAAACCGTTTCAACGCTCTTGAATCTGACATCCTGTGAATGGTAGCGGCAGAATCAAATCGATCGAGATGCGGCCAGAGGTGATGTGATCGAGGGTTCCTGACGGCCGTTAATTCCACTGGACCTCGGTCACACACGGCACCTCGATAAGCTACCATCAGGCGACAACTCGGGCGTACTTTTCACTTAGCCGGCGGCGGCCATGAGTATCTTCCGCATCAACACACACCACCGGCCAGCAGGCGTGCCTGTCGCATGAACACACACCACCGGCCAGCCCGCGTGCCTGCCGCATCAACACACACCACCGGCCAGCCCGCGTGACTGCCGCATCAACACACACCACCGGTTAGCAGGCGTGCCTGCCGCATGAACACACACCACCGACCAGCCCGCGTGTCTGCCGCATCAACACACACCACCGGCCGGCAGGCGTGCCTGCCGCATCAACACACACCACCGGCCGGCAGGCGTGCCTGCCGCATCAACACACACCACCGGCCGGCAGGCGTGCCTGCCGCATCAACACACACCACCGGCCAGCAGGCGTGCCTGCCGCATCAACTCAACATACACCACCGGCTAGCAGGCGTGCCTGCCGCATCAACACACACCACCGGCCAGCAGGCGTGCCTGCCGCATCAACACACCACTGGCCAGCAGGCGTGTCTGCCGCATCAACACACACCACCGGCCAGCAGGCGTGCCTGCCGCATCAACACACAACCGGCAGCAGGCGTGCCGCCCATAACACACACACCGGCCAGCCGTGTCTGCCGCATCAACACACCACCGGCCGGCAGGCGTGCCTGCCCATCAACAACACCACCGGTTAGCAGGCGTGCCTGTCGCATGAACACAACCACCGCGTGCCTGCCCATCAACAACACCACCGGTTAGCAGGCGTGCCTGCCGCATCAACACACACCACCGGTCAGCGGCGTGCCTGCCGACAACACACACCACCGGCCAGCAGGCGTGCCTGCCGCATAACACACACCACCGGTCAGCAGGCGTCGCCAAACCACACACCGGCCGGCGTGCTGCGCATAACACACACCGGCCGGCACGTGTCTGCGCATAACCACACCACGCCAGCCCCGCAGGCGTGCTGCCGCATCAACACACACCACCGGCCAGCCCGCGTGTCTGCCGCATCAACACACCCACCGGCCAGCCCGCGTGTCTGCCGCATCAACACACACCACCGGCCGGCAGGCGTGCCTGCCGCATCAACACACACCACCGGCCAGCAGGCGTGCTGCCGCATCAACACACACCACCGGCCAGCGCGTGTCTGCGCATAACACACACACCGGCCAGCCCGCGTGTCTGCCGCATCAACACACACCACCGGCCAGCCCGCGTGTCTGCCCATCAACACACACCACCGGCCAGCCCGCGTGCCTGCCGCATCAACACACACCACCGGCCGGCAGGCGTGCCTGCCGCATCAACACACACCACCGGCCAGCCCGCGTGTCTGCCGCATCAACACACACCACCAGCCAGCAGGCGTGCCTGCCGCATCAACACACCACTGGCCAGCAGGCGTGTCTGCCGCATCAACACACACCACCGGCCAGCAGGCGTGCCTGCCGCATCAACTCAACATACACCACCGGCTAGCAGGCGTGCCTGCCGCATCAACACACACCACCGGCCGGCAGGAGTATCTGCCGCATCAACACACCACTGGCCAGCCGGCGTGCCCAGCAGACCGAGCAGACCGACAACCAGGGCACACATGTCGGCGACCGTGACCCAGAGGGGGTGGAGTGGGGGGGGACGGCCAGCGGCAGCTGCCGCCTGCCGTCCGCCTGGCTGCCACGTTAGCGCAAGTACCGCCGGCGACCAGCGTCGTCCGTGGACCGCCACGGCTGGCGCCGCGCCAATTCGTAACAGACCGTCCACCTCGACACAAATGGTGCGGTGATGCTGTCATCCGTCACCGGGCTGGGGGGATACCATTGGCCGTCCGATTATGCGCACGTGGGCAACACGGACAAAAACGTCGCCAGATAAGAAAACATCGTTCTCTGGCATCTTCGTTAGCCGTCGCACCACTTCCGAGGAGCGCTAATCAATATAACAATAACACCATGTTCGCGGGACGAACGATTATGAGAAACACTGGATATATCGGTGTTGCCGCTGAACGACAGATTGCCCATTAAAAGGGCACCCAGCAATCGCAAACTCCAGCAAGCATGCGTCAGCACCTAGGATGATCAATATGAACCAGGATTGCATGCGACTGAAATCCAGACTGAAACTTGGCTTCTGAAACTTCGATTCCGTCAATTTGAAGCCAAAAATGAACTACTGACTGCTGAGGCCTACTGACTACTGCTGAAATAACTACTAAGTACTGCTCGGTCGCCGGTCCTGCAGTGAGCTTTATCGAACTGTGAGATTCCCACGGCCACCAACACCTTGACCAATCAGCCTGACAGTGCCTGTCAGACCTCCTCAGCCACCAACACCTTCATCAGCCAGTCAGTCCAGTCAGCCTGACTGGACCTGTGAGACCTCGGCCACTAACATCTTGATCAGTCAGCCTGACAGGGCCTGTGAGACCTCCTCAGCCACCAACACCTTCATCAGCCAGTCAGTCCAGTCAGCCTGACTGGACCTGTGAGACCTCGGCCACAACATCTTGATCAGTCAGCCTGACACATGACATATGATTCTCCCCGCATAACACCCCACCCCCACCCCACACACACACCACCACAAGATTGTCTCACCCCGTGTACTCCCGACACGGTTGCGTTTTCCCATGTATGTCTGATGGCATGTATTCCTCTCCCTGTAAGCCCGGACGGGGCCGCCTCTTCCCGTAGAGCTGTGGTCGACAACCGTTCCTCTCCCCGTGTGCCCGAACGAGGCCGCCTTTCCCCGCGTAGCTACAGTCTGACAGGCATCCCTTTCCCGCGTAGCTACAGTCTGACAGGCATCCCGTTCCCCGCGTAGCTACAGTCTGACGGGCATCCCTTTCCCCGAGCACTCGGACGCGGCCGCCCCTCCCGGTGTATTCGTCTGCGGGCTGGCGCTTACACGCAGACGTCAGCAGATTCAGCCGCCGTGACACCACATAATAGGCGGCCGCTCAGCGCTGACTGGGGCACATGTCGGCTGACTGGGGCCGGCTGCTCTGATGGCGCGACACCATAACTGATGGGTGGTCGCACCAACTACGCCATTCTCATGGCCAATTTAGGGGAAACAAATGCGCCAGAATCAGCCATACGCTACATCCATTCCGAAAATTGGGTGAATAACATCCAAGTTTGATGCAAGTACAAAATATTCGGCGTTAAATAACAGATGTCAATAATTGCTTACATGAAAAGCCGGTGGCAGGACAGACGGAGCGGCCGGTCATCACCTGCAGCCCAGTCGGACACAACTGATGGCTGCATTATGCTGATGGTCACCGCCCACCGCATGGGAGATGAACAAGGAGACGGTGAGACGGCGCCAGTGCCACGCCCTACCGTGTCCGGCTCTAATCTGGTCGACAGACGTGGTCTCAACACATTAACGGAGAGTCTGCATCAGTACTCAGGAGGGGCATGGTCCGAAACATTTTATGGCGTGCAGATCAGCACTAATCTGGTCGACAGGCGTGGTCTTAACACATCAACGGAGAGTTGGTATCGGGACTCAGGAGGGTGGCCTTGACCTGCTCTGGCATGCAGATCAACACCAGTCCGGTCGTCAAATGTAGTCTCAGCATATTAATGGAAAGCAGGAGCAGATCCATGAATTACCATGGGGGCACTTTGTATCTGGTTGAAAAATTCGAGAGAGACCATTCGAACCTTCCACGAGGGCCTCCAGTCCTCCTGTGTCTGCTTCTGACGGAGTTGCCATCAGGAATCAGGAGCATGGCCAGAGATGTGCTCTGGCATGCGGCCCGACACTAATCTGGTCCGCGGGCTCAGCATCTCAGCGGAGTCGGCATCAGGACTGAGGAGCGTGGTCGCAGACCTGGCCTGGCATGCGGACCGGCACATCATGTCCGGATCAGTCTGATCTTCGCTGCATTACTGAAGGTGTATCAAAATCAGATCGCAAGTAGCGTTTACCAATAAAGAATGGCTAATGCTTACTGATGAAAAATAGGTACATTGTACCAATAATAGAAGCAAAATAAACAAGCTAAAAATTTACATCTGCGGTGCCAATACAGTGGGCTCCTCGAGCCCCGTAACCTCCTGTCCAATATCATCAGTGCAAATGAATCAGTAAGACAACTGCAGGTCCCATCACACACCCGACAGGGCCCAGGAGCCGACAGTCACCGCTGCTGCTCAGACTCCCCAACATCCCTGAGATACGGTCATGTCACCCAGCGTCCGAGACAACCCAACAGAGACGTGCTGTGTATCCGGTGCGGTAGCCCGACCCTCGGTAACCACGGGCAGCACTGTGCAGGTGGCCAGGGCCGGGGCCGCTAGGGGCCGCCCACGCCCGTCCATCCGACCGGATCGCACCGGCCGGCGGCCCCCGCCGCAGCCGACAGGCCAAACGCGCCCGGTTCTGCGTCGGACATGGCTCGAGGGCACTCGCTGCGCGGTCATCCATTACTGCATGGTGCCGTGGGCGGCGAGACGAAGCGAAGAGGCGCCGGCGAGACGCCACACAGGGCGTGTGACGTCACCACGTCTGTCTAATGGAGATCAACGACGCCGACGGGTCAGTTCTCAGGTGGATGCTGCACCCTACTCGGATCGCTCACTCCCATGTAGCTTCCTCCTACTCAGGGAGGAAGCTTCCTTCCTACCTGGGGAATGTCGCTTTGAGCCTATGGCGCGAGCGCCACTACATTTAAAGAAAAACATAGCATTGGGCATGTTGATACTAAATCACCCATCGAAGCAATTCCATTGCAATTAACTTACACTACCATAAGTTTGACCCGCTGCGAGCAGGCAAGGACATATTTTGACGGATAACTTACCCTCAAAATTACACTTGTGGTTTTCCAGTTTACAGATACGCGCATTCTCGTCTGCATGTATCCTAGTCCTATCTTGTGTGTACAGCCGATATGGATACAAATAAAAACAAAGTATCAAGGGCGTTAGATGAGCAATGACTCAGTATGACTCCAGAGCAGTTTGTTTTCCTTCCCATTGGAAGTTACCATTTATCGTCTGGCTCTTATAACTTGGCTTTCCTCTTCCCTGCAAACTACCCTGGCCGCGCTCCTGGCTGCTGTGCTGCCAGCACAGGTCCCAGCATCACACTGTTCTCGGTCGAGGTTGTAGACCGACCACAACCATACCTTCGTGGCACCTGGTAGATACAAATGTCTGGTCATCTCTTCAGGCGCTAGAACCGCGACGAAACATTTCTTTCAGGTATTGCTGAGAATACTTCAGTGGAAATATTGATGAACGTTGGCACGGTTCCTTGGCGTTACCAGCTCTGGCCGCCAAAGGACGAGTGGGGCACACATCGCGCGCCGGAACCGCCAACTCCCAGGTACCGGATTTAATCATAGTGCTCCGAAGTCGTGGGTTAGATAAGATCACGAAGCCGAAGGTCAAGACAGAGGCCGGAACTGCCGCGTAAACAACACCACGCATTTTGTAATCGGACCCCATCCATTATCCAGGCTGATATACGACTCCCGGTCACGGCGAGACTAAATCCGCCAGATACTGCCGAGCTTTAACGAGCTGCTTTTTGCCTGTGTGTGTCGCTGCTGAAGCTGCGCTACAAGTGGCACACTTAGCGCACTGCCAGGAACACATTCCTTCCCCAGCTTCCAGCCCCCATCCGGCACGATCACTTCACAAGAGACACCACACACACATACACAAATCTGGGACCTGACATGCCGCCTCCGCACGCCGTTAAGTACCTATGAAATAAAATTCCGTGGCACTTCTGGGGGAAAATAAGATTTGCACTGTATTTATTGCACTTTATTGCGTTATGTAATGGCATCCAAATTTACGTTGCCTGTTGTGTCATAGTGCCACAAATGCATGTGGGTATAAAACACCATGAGTAAACGATAAAATATCACAAAGGACTTTCTTAATGAAACAGTACGACATAAAGCACACTAGGAAATGTATTATGGAAATGGAAAGTACGAGCCCAAGTAACACGCGACACCACATGTCTCGTGTTACTAAAATATATCAAGAAACTCATGAGCGAGATGTGAGAACAGCCTTGACGTGTTCCCTAAAAGTGATGCTCGAGTTAACCAAGCGCCGATAGCATGAATTGCTGGATGTAATTCGTTGCATATTTTACATTTGTACGCCAATGTTATCTTCTTTGCAGAATAAAAATAAAAAAACAGAACGTCATACGAGTCGTCTGGACAACAATGCATGCACCCATAAGACATGCTAAATCCATGTGCTGTGAAAAAGTGAACTGTTATGGGAAGCAGGGCGACATTTACCAAAAGCATTCATTGGGGCTAAGGTCACACCAACATACTTCACACTCAGGAGCATGTATTGACCTGCAAACCCACTGAGCGACTGCATAAATTGCATGGGGTGTTGGTATGTACCAGGGCGCCATGCTAACGTCAATGGAAATCATAACGCTGCTCACACTCCAAAATCGCCGTTATTATGAACCGGGAGCGGGTGTTAAAATTTGCTTCAACAATTTTTTTTTTAAAACAGCAGGCATTTCGTGTTATGTCGGATGATAATTTCACTATTTCTTGGTGCAATCCAAAGAACAAGTTGTACGATGACCAGCCCCAACGTACATCCACATCAAGCATATCCGCGCACTGGAGTAGTTTCAGTCTCTAGACAAGGTTCGGTAGTCACTATCGCGCATGATGCTGTTGTTTTAACAGTGACGTTACCAGTCACCGGCCCGTTTCTCTCCGTTCTGTTCTGATCTGATCTGACAATGGCCCCATCAAGTCCTGAACTGGTAACAGGTACACGCACGGCCGGTAGCATAGTAATTCCTGAGTCAGCGATGTTATTGTTGTAAATGTAACGTAAGGGCGGACAGCTAAGGGAAGAAAAGTACGATCAGATTTCAGAAGAGGCAACCCTTTCCGGCAAAGACCTAGAGTACCATAATGTTAATCACTGCGACAAAACAAAATACATCAGTCATTTCCTGATTCTTCGATGTTTTTAGATGGATTGCTACGTTGAGCTTAGCGGGAAAATATGTGGAAAATTATTCACGATACTGTGAGTAGGAATTATTCACACCTTAATGTCATTTCCCATCCAAATCTGATAAAGAAACGTTGCTTACAACCCCAGTCTGCTGTGGTCTGACACACGTAGTCTGATTTGATACGCGTTGTTTGTTCTGATTTGATACGCATTCTCTAAGAACGTTGTCATCCAACGTGTATTCTCCCAATTCTGTTGGTGAACTGACACCCGCTCTTCCCCAATCCGTTCAACTTGGCACACATTCCCCGCCTGTTCTGATCTGACTCGAGCGTGGCCAACATTTCCCGAACACAGTCTCAGCTTCAGCTATAAACCAACCAATCGAGTCCAGCCGTGTCACGATATCACCAATGGATTGCCTTCCTCGTAGAGTCGATAGGCAATTCCGTAATATGAGAGAAGTGCTGCAACAGCAGGCACATTTTCTCCATACTTGTGACAGCTATGATCGACGGCCATAGTACCGTCGGCCGCACCAACAACAAACGAGGCTCTCGTCCGTTCACACATACGAGGGACTTGCCCGCCTAGGGTAGGGACGACATAAATGGGCGTCGATGACTATCTCAAATTGCTGGGCATCGCAACAGTCTGAACCAGCCGGGACTGCGCGATACACGCCGAAAACAGCCGGTTCTCACCAATAAGCGTCCCAAAACAGTCGGTATCCACCGATATACGCACAAAAGTTAGGTGGCACCCACCGATACGAGCTCAAACACGGACCGCACTCGCCGCTACATACCAAGAACAGTCGGTAGTTACCGGTACATACACAACACAGCCAATACTCACCGGACACCGGTATGTACTCAAAGCAGCCGATATCCACTCAAAGTAGCCGGTACTCACCGATACACGCCGAAAAACAGCCAGTAGTCACACCAGACATCAATACATGCTCAAAGCAGCCAGCATCCATTGATACACGCCGAAAAAAAAAACGGTACTCACCAATACACGCACAAAATAGCTGGCTATCACTGACGCACACCCAGAAGAGCCGCTACTCACCGATCAAAGCGTGGAAGAGCCGAGACTTGAAGATGAATATGAGCCTTTCGATGGTGCCAGCCAGAGGCAGTTGATGAACGTTTACCAGCTGCTGTCGATAGCTCTCCAACAGCTCCAACGCACGGTATGCCTCTGTTCAGATTAGGTCGGATCAGATCAGACGGACCGAAAGAGATAATCCATACATACGCTGCAGAGCGGTCAGGAATAATCTAGCCAGATTTCGATATACGGGTCACGGGGATAACATACAAGTGAACTTAGCATAGAAGGGGTCGGAGAAATGAACAACAAGTTGTGCGAATAACCAGCTGTCTTATAGAAAGCGAGATAATAGGCCTTTTCACCACGTCTACCACATCCTGGAGCTACGACGGAAATGATGGTGCGTTCAGACGCCGCGGCAGTAGGTATGTGTAGTCTGTAGGTTCCCTGAAGCAATGCAAAATCTACATCGGCTTCACTGGCACGTCCAAAACATTACTGAACATGGAAAGCAAAAAAAACGGAGTGCAACGACAGATGTTTCCTCTAGCTTTTAAGGGTCGTACCTTTAGCTAGCTCTGAGGTATTACTTAAGCACTACTAGATAGTACTTTTGCATATACCAAAGGCATGATACAAATTTAATCAATCTTTAAAGTACTAATTTTACTTCTCTCTCTGGGCATAAGTGGGCGGTACAATGTTCCCAAATTCGCTGAATTTAACGGAAAACGGCATATAATGACAAACCTTTTTACATCTTAGCCACATAAAGTCTTTATATTTGCATCCTCCACCGATCTGTATCAAATGCATCCGAGAGATCTGCCATGTAGAAGACGCAAATAACATTACCCCCAATCAGCTTCATGTTTGTGTAATTTTGCTGAGACCTGTACAAAACAACACACATTGTGATTAGTTGTGTTAATATTAATTTTGTGGGTTCAATTAACTCATTAAATTTATTCATTCCATTATCTCACACTCAACAAATTAAGCAAGTCCAATAATCACCTAGGTGATAATTAAGTATTAAAATTGCGCACCTTATGTCATGCAAATTATATATATATATATATATATATATATATATATATATATATATATATATATATATATATATGTATTATGGTATCCTATATTAACTTGCCACTTTGCTGAACCCGCTATTAAAAATATTTTACATTTTACCTCCGGCGAAAATAAACTTCGATATCTAGGTACGTTATGACTAGAGCATTGCTTCATGGATATTCCCTGTGGTACCTGTCCCTCTGTCTGCGCCGTTCGTGGAGATACTAGACACCGAGCCAGCAGTTATTCGCAGCAGTCCTGGATGGGCCAGGTCATCCGTATAGATATTTCGGTCACACTTTTTTACCTCTAGCAGTGGTTATGGAGAGTGGATTGTACCACGAAATAAGTCCAAACAATGCTTAGGGTCAGAGGAGATAGCAAAACACGCCGATGTCCAACACGCCAATGCGTTTTATGAAAATTATTTGGATGGCTCAAGTTAGAAAATGCATGACACGATAGATGTGGACAAGAGTCTGGAAAACAGTATTGAGCACATAAACACGGAAGATATTATGTCTTGATCGTACATCAGGAGTATCACTTGACCGCGGGAAATACGGAGTACGCAAAATATGAACGCTATTACGGTATGAAAAGGTCAGCACTGACATTATGATGTTTCTCACTTTGTATTTCCCAGCATGCTTTTTCTTGCACATAGTGTAATCTGAGCTTGTTGGCTGAACTCCGACTACACCACATCCTCGCTACATTCTTGGTGGTTGCTGTTTTTTACGACACATAGATCCTTGAGTCATGTAGCGTAGCCAATCTCTCACGCCGATTGGTCGCGGGCGAAGAGTAGCGACAGGTGAGACTCGAGCCCACAATCTTTCCATTGTGAGAGGGGCAACTTACCCCTAGTCTACTCGTCCCCTCCTCGCTACATTCAACAGCGGCACCGTGTGGTATATTGCGAACGCGTCCCACACAGTCATTTCCCTAGGTATATCGCCTGCTACAATCAAGGAATACGGCTCCTCTTCGATTTTAGACAGACCCTACCCTGCGAAACCAGAAGACGAACGAACCATTGGCACATTAGGATTGCTAGCCTCAAGCCTCTAATCCGCACTTTTTCCGGTCAGAGATATACATTTTGAAGCAATGTCCAATTCCCCTAACGTAGTAAGTTTCATATGAACACATCTTCATGCGCATGATTATATTCACTTAGATTAATGGGATGTAGGTGCATCTTTTAAATCCAAAATTAACACTGGAAAACACATATCATGAGTTAGACAAGAAAAAAAGGTAGGTGATAACAAATACTGACCTTGCTTTTTGATAGGCATATTGAGCAATGGTATAGACTCCACGTCTCATTGTAACCGACACACAAGGCGAGTTAGAATAGCGCCTGTCAGCACATTCAGGAATTGTGTAGAATCCACGTCCCACTGTAACAGAGACACAAGCCGTGATAGAATAGCGCCTGGTGGCATACGCAGCAATGGTGTGGACTCCACGTCCCACTGTAAGACACAAGGCGTGTTAGAATAGCGCCTGGTGACATATTCAGCAGTGGTGTAGACTCCACGTCCCACTGTAACAGAGACACAAGGCGTGTTAGAATAGCGCCTGGTGGCACATTCAGTAATGGTGTAGACTTCATGTTCCACTGCAAGGGAAACACGGGACGTGATAGAAAAGCGCCTGGTGGCGGCTGTGTCTGGCTTCGTACAAATTATTATATCCAATCACAATCTGGGATTCTGCGTCCCCTGCCCGAATCAAATATCGCATTAGGTTTAGGTAAATCCCACACCAGATAGTATTGTCCCAAAATGCATTGTGGGTGTATTTTGGGACATTCCCGGGGACTGGGAGATATATACACCCACGTCCAGTATTTCACATCATGCATTTGTTCCCCTCTCCCACCTGTAACATTTTCAGGAGTGTGCATTAGGCTGGTCCGGTTTGCGGTTTTTTTTCTCGAAAATGCACTAGGTCGCCACCCTAGTTGATGCATTTTTTGGGCACTGGGCGCGATGCGCTCATCAAAATTCCAAATTTCGAAAAACTTCTGACCACGACGCCCGCTCAAAGGTTTCGGCGATTTTGCAAATTCGCCTTTTTCGGCTCATTATTCCAAAATTTGTGACAGGAAATAGGAAAAGCAGCATGGACAAGCTGAACCAGGTATGTTTCTTCAGATATTCGCACTTTCAGCAGCGGCTTTCACTCCATTTACTTAATGCAAAAACACTGTGTCCGTACTTTTTCCCAATTTCACGACCTACTTCAGCACGGCACCCATAGATGGCGTTGGTGGCGGTTGGGTGTTTCATCGCTGGAGGGTGCCTCTCCAGAAGGTCGCCACTTTTCATCGGGGTGGGTATGAGGTGGGGCAGCTCCCTCCGCCGTTACCCCTCCACTAGATCTGCATCTGATGGAACAATTCCAGTGTTTACACTACATATTTATAATTAATTAATCAACAAGCAATCATTACCACAGGTTTGAGGTCCATTACTAATTACAAACACACAAGCCAATCGAACAAAACCCAACCACTACCGAAATGACGCCTTCTCATCAGACTCGCCACATTCATCAGTCTGAAGCCACCGACCCTGCCACAGACGCTCTAGCCCTGCTTCGTCCGGTCTTCGAGCTGGTCTACTGGCCCCTGAAGCGACGCCCGCCGGAAGGCCACCTTATTTAGGCTGTGGCCGTCTTGTCCCTCCGCGCCCACGACGGCCGCTGCGGCCTCGGTCGTCAGCTTGACGACGCGCTCGGTGGACTGGGTGTGGCAGGGCACCCCCGTCCGGAGCGACTCGTCCAGGAGCCGGCTAGCTCGTCATCAGTGAGAGAACGGACACATGGTGGCTCGATGTCGGCCTCCCGAGCATACTGGTTGATGTTCACCAGCTCCTTGTACTGGCGTGCAGTCACGTTGATCGTTAAGCCTTGCACCCGGAACTGGCGGACTGGTTCGGGCTGCCGGCGCTCTCGGGCCTCGCGCACCATCTGCACGGCCCTCGCCCTGAGCTCCGGGCGCTCGTCGCCCAGCATCGACAGCACCACGTTCTCTGGGTGAGCCATCAGGGCATTCCCGCACAGGCGTTCCTGCACGGTTTCCAGGTCGGCGCCACTCAAGTGCCGCTGCTGCCGTTGCAGCTGATCAAACAGGTGCCGAGGCACTTCCACCAGGTCCGACCTGGGGTCAATGGCCATGGCTGTGGGGACGTACACGGCTATGATGTACAGGGCCAAGGTCGTTAGCTGGTCCCTGGGGCTCTGCTGGGACATATATACCCGCAGCAGCCGGCTCTGCGCCGTGTACCACCGTGCCAAGTTGAGCTGGCCGTGGATCCGGTGCGCCACTAGGCTGCCATCGCCGGACTCCGCACACTTTGCACACTGGTAGAGCAGCCGTAGATCCGAGCTCAGCGACTGCTCTACATCAACCGGCAGGAGCGGTAGCTCGGCGGAGGCCAGGGGCTGGAACTCCACCAATGACAGCTCATGCACCGTGCCCGCCACCATCTGGCCGATTGGCCCGGTGCCGGCAGGTGCCGGCTGCTGTACGGCTCTTGGGATGAACCGCCGAGGGCCCAACAGTGACGGCGATGGGCGTGCGGGCCGCGCAAGGAGCCTCTGATGGCCTATTAGTGGCAGCGGCGGAGGCGCGGGAGCGGCGACCTGAGGTGGGTTAGGGAGCATCAGTTAGTTTGAAGCAGTCAGGAGAGGTAATGTCGCCCTTATTAAAGCAATATAGCGACAATCCCATGCATGCCAATGCCAATGAAGTAATCGGTGACGCGGACCTGAGGCGTGGGCAGCCGTTGGGACGTGGCGAGGCTCGTCGGACGGTCCGGGGACGGCGGCGGCGGTAGTAACGGTGGCAGCTCTGCTGGCTTGACGAGCCTGTCGCTCGGCCCGCTCATCTCTCCTGTGCCAGCGCCCCGTCATCTGCTGGTCGACCCCACCAATGTTGCGTCTCCTGGGGCCACGCTTGTCGGCCAGGAACTCTCTGTCATTGGCAAGCTCTGGCTGGGGGGCTGTGTTCGAAATGTCGAAGAGTTCACCGAAGTCGGAGACAGCAGCAGTTGTTAAACGGGCTGTAAGAGCATAATGCTGTTTCTTCGACGTTTTTCGGACGCCCTCTTTTCTTTCCCACAGCTGTTTCACCTTTCCAAGAACACGTGGCCTCGGCCTTTTCGGTAATGAAGCCCTGTCCCAGAGTAGCAATATCTCATCTGTCACTTTTTGGTACGTAGTTTTCATCTGTGGACCTCTCCTCCATCTTCTCCAATCTGACCATCATCAAGCGGTCGATGACGTCGGCCATGGTGGGAAGCTGGCTTCCAGGCAAGCGACGAGACGTTATCCCAAACTGAGGATGAGGTTCCTTCATTTTCTTTCAAAATGCTTGTCCTTCCATCGTTGGCAACGCGTTTCGGAGACCATTTAAACCGAAATGAAGACGTCCCGATACAGATAGCGAGCTTTTCGAGTGGCTAAGGTCGCGAGCATTGGAACAAACAATAATGCAGGAGGTCAGCAATACAAATAGCATTGGATGATAAAAATATTTAATATTGAGCATAAACCGTAATTTGGTAGATAATTACTCGCGTAAAATTCAATACTTTTTCCACGATTTAACGTGAAAAATAATCACAAATTAACATTTCTCCTCAGTTTAACTGATCGATAGCTACCGTAGCTATGTCATTACATTTCGATCGGACCCAATGAACCTATACTGGTGATGGTTGTGGGGAGCCGATTACTTGATATATTATCACCTATAGTGCATTGTGATTGTGCTATTTAAAATTGTTTAATAGTTGCAGCACTCTCAAGAGATGGTTCCTTGAAATCAGCGTCACTCCATCACGGGCAGATCTAGCCGGGTGTTTGGGGGGCAAACGATAGTTTTTAGGGGGGCAAACAGCTGCAAATAGCCATACTGACCATTTGTCGGGGCGTTTGGGGGGGCAAATGGCTTTGGGGGCACTGGCCCATTGTCCCCCTTAAATTCGCCCCTGCACTCCATTGTCAGTGTCCGTGCGATGGAATAGACGGGATTGCCACCAACGCCATCTATGTGTGGCGTGCTGAAGCAGGTCGTGAAATTTGGAACTAGTACGAATAGTGTTTTTGCAGATATGTAAATGGAGTGAAAGCCACTGGTTTGTGCGAATATCTTAAGAAATATACCTGTTTCAGCTTACCCATGCTGCTTTTCCCATTTCCTGGCGCAACTTTCGGAAAAATGAGCCGAAAAAGGCGAATTTGCGAAATCGCCGAAACCTTTGAGCGGGCGTCGCGGTCAAACGTTTTTCGAAATTTGGAATTTTGATGAGCGCATCGCGCTTAGCGCCCAACAAGGCATACACTAGGTGGCGACCTAGTGCATTTTCGAAGAAACAAACCGCAAACCGGACCAGCCTAGTGTGCAATTCAACATTTGCCTCTTGATTTCGAAAAAAAAGGAATTATTCCTCCGCTCGGTAAGCAAGGATGGATTAGCCCACTTGAATTATGAAAACAAGAATACTCCGAATACCTACTCTTACGCCTTCCATCAAGGGTCTTGATATCTGAAAATTATTGGAGGAATATGTCAGGGCAATGGGCATGCTTAAATGGATTGGGGGAGCACACTCCATATGGTCACATGATACAAGTTGAAAATATTTGGGGAGAAAATCCAACATCCAGGGAGCACTTTCCTGGTCAAAAGTGCATAAAACAACACGCCTGCCTTTGATCCTCTCCCAGCAAATCTGGTTACCACGATCATTGCTGGATGCAATGGCGGGGGGGGGGGAACTGAAGCATGTGCCCCTCCCCAGATAATACAACGGCGCATGGTTGCGCTCTTCAGTTTTCGATGGAAGGCGACGTCCATCCGTAGGCCTGATTGCTCCGCGCCGTTGGAAGGAAGTCACCCTTCTGAAAGAAATTGGCACGTCTCGGGAAGACCCGATTGCACCCGGCCAATTCTTAGTGGCGCCCCTACGGAGAAACGGCCATCACTGGACGAATCCCCCTCCCCCACAGCAATGTCTGGATCCGCCAATGCGGCGATGACGGTGGAAGGCCCTCGTACCTACCAACGTAACTAGGTGCCTCGTGCTCTTCATTGGAGGATCCAGAAGAGGGAAAGCTGGAACATGCGCCTCTCCCACGGAGACATGGTGCCCCTCCGACCATAAAAATGCACTCCTCTCGGTAGAAAAGGCAGACAAGTGCCACCTCCGCATCCACGATAAGGATTTCCGGATCAACTCTTGCCACGGGTCAGTTGGTACATGTGGCCACCCCAATGGAGATGCGCATCCCCTCTGACTGGAAAAAGGGCGTCCCTTCAGAACACTTGAGTGCAACCTTTGAATTTTGAGAGACAGCCTCCATAGAAATGGCGCGCCCTCCAGATACGTGCCCTACCCTCCTCGCCAAAATGCATGGATTCGAGCCCGGTGCACTTTAATGGCGAATGGTGTACTGTTGGAGGTAGAAATTGCAACAGCAACACAAGCTTGAATACTGCAACACCATCTTTGCAGCAACTTTCTCCGCATCCGCATTGCTTTCTGCAATGTCACGAAGGTACGCATCCATCTACGGAGTTGGGTATTATTCATAATTGGAAATGGCTTTGCCCATGGGTGGAGAGGTTAGAAAATTCTACTCTTGACTTGGCCCATCAAGTAGGTTCAACGCCAACTTTCTGAGCATGGCAACACCAATAATATAGTTTGACAGCGCTTTTCCTGCCCTTCTTCCACATATATGCGCACTTACCTCCGCCGTCCAACGACCATGATATGATCATTCCAAAGATTATTTTCTGTTCTACACTTTGCGCAGATGGAGGCTGGCTGACTACAAATCCCGTCAAGTTCGCACCGATAACTACGGCTACTTGGCTGACGAGTCTCTTGGGATGAAGAGCCAAGTTCACAGAAAGCGCACGCTAATCTGTGACACTGGGAAGCATTTGTAATTAAAAAGTAACATATGCGTAGCTGACAAACCATCAGAGCAAGCCGAGCACACCAATGTAGTACCGAAACCTTCAGGAACCTCGTCCAAGCAAGGCAGTTGTAAAGTTGCCGCGAAATGCACATTTGAAAAATGTCGTGGCGCGTGCGTAGACGAAATAATTGGCGTCATCCCACTTACACGTGCAGTAAATCAGAACATACCCACGTTGCTTAATCAAAGGTGGCATAATACATGGAGGAAATGGGTGGGCCCAAATGGATTTGGGAGGGACTCACCTCACTCTATAGGGTCCCATGTTAAAAGTTGAAATAATTGAGGGGAGAAAAGCCAACATTGAGGGGCCACTTCCACCTGAAAAGTATGCAAAACAACACCTCTTTTGTTGTTTCATATTGGTGAGAAATTTAATTGGCGAAACGAATCAGATCAAATATAATTTCCAGGTTTTCCTAAAACGTGAAATGCCCGGATAGCAAATATGGATTACTTTTATGTGAAAGAAATCCATATTATATCCATTTCCTATGTTGCTGCTAGCAGATATGTCGCTTTATGCATGAGGGGTCCAGAAGCCTGATTTCGGAGGGGGTCAGAAAAAAGCATAGGATTTCGAAAATCTCACGAGATTTGAACAGCTCGCATTTGTCGGGTCTGTTTAAGACAATGTTCATCCCATAAAATATTCGTAGAATTCTAGAAAATGCGATTTCCTTGCAAAATGCCGGCAATTCGGGTCTCTTCAGATGACATATACCCCAGATCCGCCCCTGGTTTCATGAAGACATTGGGTGGTCACGTCAAGTTCATTTAAGAACACTCGTGGGAGTATAAGAACAATAGCTGAGTGGGATGCGTTCTGAATTTTTCCATCTCAACTTTAGGGTTGAGCACTTGGAGGAGGGAACAATTTAACATTGGTGTGGCGCTATTCAACATTGGATGGACATGTGCTCCTCCGCAACAGTGGTGGTGGCAGGGGCGTCGCCACCGGGGGGGGCGAGCAGCGGGGGTAATTGCCCCCTGCCATAAGACTGCCCCCCCCCTGAAATTTCAGGAGGCCCCCAGGACGAAAAGGAGGCCCCTCAGGACGAAAAGGAGGCCCCCAGGACGAAAAGGAGGCCCTCCAGGACGAAAAGGTGGCCCTCCAGGACGAAAAGGAGGCCCTCCAGGACGAAAACGACGCCCCCAGGGCGAAAGGAGGCCCCATCAGGACGAAAAGGAGGCCCTCCAGGATGAAACAGAGGCCCTCCAGGACGAAAAGGTAGGCCTCCAGGACGAAAAGTAGGCCCTCCAGGACGAAAAGGAGGCCCCCTGGATGGAAAGGAGGCCCCAGGACAAAAAGGAAGCGCCCATGACGAAAAGGAAACCCCATGACGAAAAGCAGGCCCCCATGACGAAAAGGAGGACCGGGACGAAAAGGAGGCCCCCAGGATGAAACGGAGGCACCCATGACGAAAAGGAGGCGCTCCAGGACGAAAAGGAGGCGCTCCAGGACGAAGAGGAGGCCCCCAGGACGAAAAAGAGATTCTACAAATTAGGGGCCTCCAGGACAACAGTGGCGGTGGCAGGGGCGTCGCCACCGGGGGGGGGGGCGAGCAGCGGGGGTAATTGCCCCCTCCCATAAGACTGCCCCCCCCTGAAATTTCAGGAGGCCCCCAGGACGAAAAGGAGGCCCCTCAGGACGAAAAGGAGGCCCCCTGGACGAAAAGAAGGCCCCCATGATGAAAAGGAGGTCCCAGGGCGAAGAGTAGACCCCAGGGCGAAAAGTAGACCCCCAGGACGGAAAAAGAGGCCCTCCAGGACGAAAAGGGGCCCCCAAGGACGAAAAGGAGGCCCACCAGGAATAAAAGGAGGCCCCCAGGACGAAACGGAGGCCCCAAGGACGAAACGGAGGCCCTCCAGGACGAAAAGGACGCCCCCAGGGCGAAAAAGAGGCCCCCAGGACGAAAAGGATGCCCCAGGACGAAAAGGATGCCCCAGGACGAACAGGAGGCCCCCAGGACCCCAGGACGATACGAAGGCCCAGGACGAAAAGGACTCCTTTTTAAAGTTATGGGACTCCTTTCACGTCTTGGAGGCCTCCCCATCTGTGTTTGGAGCCTCATTATTCTCTTAGCAGGTTGCATTTGCATCCTAGTCTTGAATCTTCTCTTCTAGGGTTCTCGTCTTCTAAAATGTTGGCCTCATCTGGCTGGTCTCAGTGGCCTTCTCTCCTTCCTAGGGGGACCTTCTTACCCATCTTGGGGCCTCTCTTGCGTCCGGATAAAGATCTCGCCTGGAGGGCCTACTTTTCCAAGACGAAAAGAGATTTTAGAAATTAGGGGCCTCCAGGAGTGGCCAATAATTTGAAAAAGAAGTCACTTAGGGGAGGGTAGGAGGCCCCAGAAATCAAGCGTGCCAAAAATTGGCACGGATGCCCCGAACATTGCACAGGAGTCTCAATACGGGAAGGGAGGCCCAATAAAATGAGAGGAGGGCATAAGCCGGAAAAGAAAGCCAGTGGATATGAGATGAGGTTTCGGAGCAGGGACGTCGCTACCGGGGTTGTGGCAGCGGGGGCAATCGTCTCTACCCCTTGCCTTGAGATTTGGGGATCGGGGGCGCCCCCTGTAATTTGAGGAGACCACTATCCGGAAAGGCATAAAACAAAAAGGTGAGCAAGGAGCCCGACGGGACAGAAGATGATGCTGTCAAGGTGGATCCAAGATTGATAACGAGGCCCCCAGGAAATATAATCAGGTTCCTATAACAGACATGGAACAGAGATTGTGAGGAGGCCCCCAGGATGAAAAGGAGGCTCCTAGGACGAAAAAGAGACCTCCAGAACGAAAAGGATGCCACCGAGACGGGCAAGAAGCCACCCAGGGTTACACGAGAAGGCTTCCGATGGGTGGCAAGAAATTCTTAACTTGGAAAACGAGGCCCCCAAGATGGAAGAGAAGGAGCCTACAATAGAAAATGACAAGAGATATTTATCCGGACGCAAGAGGGGCCACAAGATGGGTAAGAAGATCCCATAGGAAGGAGAGAAGGCCTCTGAGACCAGCCAGATGAGGCCAACATTTTAGAAGACGAGAACCCTAGAAGAGAAGATTCAAGACTAGGATGCAAATGCAACCTGCTAAGAGAATAATGAGGCTCCAAACACGGATGGGAAGGCCCCCAAGACGTGAAAGGAGTCTCATAATTTTAAAAAGGAGTCACCTAGGAGGGTGTAGGAGGCCCCAGAAATCAAGAGAGTGCCAAAAATTGGCACGGAGGCCCACAGAATTACAAAGGAGGCCCCAGAAAGTGAGAGGAGGCGCTAAGACGGAAAGGAAAGCCAACGGATATGAGATGAGGTTTCGGAAACGCAAAAATAGGCACCAAAACGAGTAAAGCTTAACCAAAATAGAAAAGGATGATCCAGAGACATGGCAGGAGGCACCTAATTCTGAAGAGGACGACACAAGGTTGGAAATAAGACCCCATGATAGACGAGGAGGCCTAAAATTGGAGAGAAAGGCCATTGGCTAAGAGAGATAGCTCCCAGGCGGAAAAGAAGGCCCGCAGATGTCCAAAAACGTCCCCGGGAAATAACAAGGTCACTGAGATAAGAAAGCTTTTGTATAATTTGGTAGAGGAGGAACCTGGGAGAGAAGAGGAGTCCACCAGAAGATAGGATACCACCCTTAAGATGGGAGAAGTTCGAATCAAAACGCAGAGCAAGAGGTCCCCAAGAAATGAGAGGAGGCCCCTAATTTGAAAAGGGACTAGAAAAGAAATGAGAGCCCTGTCAGACTCGAGAGGAGTCGCCCAAAAAGGAGTAGGTCTACATGACTGAATGAGTCCTTGATGACCAGAAAGATTTCCAAGAAAATGAGAGGCGGCCCTTAAGATGGGCGTGGTAACGTGGATGAAGGAGTGTGAGGTTTCCAAAATTGAAGATTCCCTCAAGACTGGTAAGGCTTTGCCAGGATAAAGGAGCAGGCCCACGAAGCGTGGCATGAGGCCCCTAATTTGGCAGATTATTCCCCTGGGACATGAGAGGAAACCCCATGCCATGGTAAAGGGCCCCAAGATGTAAGAGAAGGCCTTTCAAGACGAGAGAGGACAATGAATATGGAGGACGGTAGGACATAAGACGTTCAAAACTGGTAAAAAGGGTGCGGGAAATGGGACGAGATACTTATGACGTAAGATGAGGCCTATAATTTGCAAGAAACCCCTAAGAGATGGTAAAAGTCGTGCCAGGGTGTTTCAAATTTACGACATGGACAAAAAAAAATCCGGCCAGGGACCTTGAAAATCACGATGAGCCTGGGTGTACCAAAAATGTACGACCGGACCATGAAAATATATATAGTGGAACGACGGGTCGTACTATTCCACAACAGTCTGATTGGGACCAAAACAAATGAAGCTAGAGCAACAAAAGCACTCAGGACATAGGTCCAACTCTGAAAAACACTCACAAAAACACACACACGAAAAACACAAAAACACTCCAACCCTGGGGCCCAACAATGACGTCTAAAAACCTAAAAGGTTTTATACCCAAAAAAGTGACGAGGCAGCTAGAGCTCGCGCTAGGGATCCAAGAAAATGACGTCGGGGACCAAAAGATCACATTGGACTATATATTTTAAAAAATCGCGTCGCAGCCCCTGAAAATCGCCCTGGAGGCCCAGAAAAGCGCGCCGGGCCCCAAAAGTTACAGCTGCTCCAAAAATCAATTATTAACCGGAATGTCACTCCGGTACAAAAATATACTCCTTCAATGGCCGCAGTGGTATATCAAAGGGACCAATCTATCCTGAGAGGCATAAGCTCCCGAGAATCGTGCCGGGGCTCCAAATCTCGCGCTGGGGCCACCAAAATTCGCATCGGTCCACCAGAATTCGCACAGGGGTCTCCAAATTAGTACTTCGGGCCCCCGAGAACTCGTTCCGAGGCTCGAAAACTTGCAATAGGAACCGCCAAAGTTGCGTTGGGGCAACAGCTAAGTACAACGTTTCCCACAAACTCAAATCTGTCCCACAAAATATCGCGCTCGGGACCCACAATTCCCATCGGTAATCCCGTCGAAGCTCCACAAAATTGGCGTTTAGGCCCACACGTAAGAACAGTGTGACCACAAAACGAAATCGGTATTCGAAAAAAAATTAAGGTGGAGCCTTCCAAAATAAGAATGTATTTAACAAAATAAATGTCCTGTTCAAGAACATGGCTCTGGAGCGCAGAACATGCAACCAGATCCCTTGACAAATTGCGTATGGCTCTGAGAAACATACCGTATCTAAAAAATATCGAGGTGAGATGCAAAAAAAAGTGGCGCCAGGGACTCGAAAAGTCAGGCCGGGATTCGAAATTTACAACAAAAAATCCACAAAAATCACGTTGAGCCCAGAAAACTGGCGTTGGGTCCCCGGAACCATGCGAATGGGCGCGATAAATCGCGCTGGGACTAAGAAGCACCGCACCGAAACCACAACATCGTACTGTAGCACCACAAATGTGCGTCAGAAGCCCCCACAAACACAACAGGAACCTGAGAGTATAACGGGGGCCGACAATACAACTGGCCCTCCAAAACGCACATAGTCTCCCAAAAAGCGACAGGGCATTAACATACCTGGACCTCTAAAAAAATGCACAAGAAGCTCGTATGGCACAGAGGTCATAAGGACGCACCAGGGCCTGAAAAGAGCCTGTGGCCGCAAATTGCAACATGGTTCCAAAACGAACAAAAGCACCAGGCGTTAAATGAAGGCGTCGGGATCTTCGAAAATATACGACATGGTACACAAACCCGCATTAATTTCAAAACTTCTTCACATCGGCGTCAGAGGGGAATTTAGCACATTATTTGATAGGATTTTTGACTGGCTCCTGTAATTTCCATCTCCGGTGCAGATCAGCGATTTCAAATTTACACTTCATGAAAAATGGATTACCACAGGGAAGCTGTTTATCGCCAATTTTATTTAACGTCATCATTGACGATATTTTCACCGATGTTCCATATCAGATATCACGATCTCTTTTCGCCGATGACAGCGCAATTTGGTGCACAGATAAAAATAAAGAGCATGGCCTATTTAGACTCCAAAACGCACTTGACCACATACACCAATGGTCTATCAAATACGGTTTCACATTCTCGCCTCCAAAATCTGCCACCATGATATTCAGCAAATCGCCTCCAAACCCGCATCCAGAAACACCACTTCACCTTGGAAATACTGACATACCTTTCGTAAATTCGTTTAAATTTCTTGGCATTATTTTTGATCGTAGGCTTTCCATGCATCAACACATCAAACACGTCCAGGCCAAATGTTTCCACAGACTCAATTTATTTCGCTGCATTACGTCAACACCATTCGGATCCGATCGTCACACACTTTTGCAACTGTACAAATCATTGGTTCTTCCCATCATAGAGTATGGTTGCGTGGTTTACGCAGGTGGCAGTACCTCCGCTTTACAAGTTTTAGACACATTACAAAATAAATTTATCCGGATAGCACTCGGTGCAATGACCACGTCCCCCATCACTTCTCTACAGACCGAATCAGTAATTACACCATTAGCTCTCCGAAGAATGGAACTAACACTTCGCTATGCCGCAAAAATTCAATTCAAAGAACATCACCTCACACATGCATCATTACAAATTCTCCCAAATCTACACCACGAATATTTAGGTCCCGCCGAAAAGCGAACCGGTCTTACAATAGATTCACGCATCAAAACATATTCTACACAACTCCACTACAACGTTCCACATATTACTGCTCTTCCTCCACCAACTACACCACCGTGGCAGATGACCGAACGACACATTTTTTATCTGACCACCACTTCAAAATCACAGCTTTGTCCAGAATACGTCAAACAAAAATTCAACCAGTTTCGTTCTCGGTATCGTCACGTTCCTTTTGTTTACACCGATGGATCTAAAGATAAAAATTACACAGGAAATGCCATCGTTTCAGGGACACACACCAAACAGCATCGCTTGCCAAACGGGACGTCCATTTTCATCGCCGAATTGCACGCCATCCTCATTGCCCTTCGTTATGTCCACAGCCGTTCAATGTGTCACCCCATGCGCAGTGTTGTCATTTGTTCCGACTCTAAATCTGTCCTTCAATCACTTTCTTCCCTTTCCTTTTCACACCATTTCCATCTTTCCATTTATAACACACTAGAAACACTTCATTTCATGGGCATCAAGGTCCGTTTCCTGTGGATGCCCAGTCACTGCGGCATCCCAGGGAACGACCAAGCAGATCATTTAGCTAAATCATCACTACTACTGGGGCATTCCACGACAAATCGACATGTGACCTGCACCCTCACACCTCAGATTTTGATGAAAATGGTTATATAGGGTTATCAGCATCGCTGAACACGCCTGTGTCATTTTGAAGTCTCTTAGGTTTACCGTTTTCTAGTTATGAACTATATAATTTTTACATTTTGCACTGACATGACTATCTTTGGTGCTAATTTTCTCTGAGTAATTTTTCAGTAACTGAAGAAATTTATACGTCAAAATGAAGACAAAACATTGAAGAATATGACTATGCCACTATTTAAACTTTCATTACGTAATTTTTGCCGACTCTAGCCAAATAAAAAATTGAAAAGAAATAAAAACATTTTTCCCCTACGATATCGTATTTTTTCTCACTTTCATATGAAAGAGCGTAGTTTTTTACCCTAGAAACATAAATAAAAAAAGTGGTTATCGACTTGGAAAGACGAATCAAATGCGGTGAATGCGGGCGCTGCGCTCACCGGACCGGTGCGCGCGCTGCCGCTGCCTCGCGATACGCCTGCCGGGGGAGGGGGAGGGGAAGGGGAGCCGAGCGTGGGATGTCAACAAAGGAGACGCGCGTCCCGGGAGGATAATATGGGAGACGTGACTGCCACCTCCCCCTGGCCCACGCATACTGGCGCAGTATGCGTGTTTACTCAGGGGGTGAGTCTGTGAAACTAGACAGTTCGCAAGGACAGTTCGTAGGAGTGCGAGGTGAAGGACAGGTCGTAGTAGTAGGTGTTGTGAAGACAAGTGTGTGGTCTAATCAACCAAACCATGAAGCGTTCTAATCATCCTTTTTGTGCCGATCCTTTTGCAAGGCACAAAGCAAGAGCTCGGGGAGGCTTGAGAACGGCGTCCAAAACACTTGTGACTCAAGTCGGTGATACGAGGATCACAGAGATAACTTTGCTCTGCTGCAACTGCCGTACCAGGCTGCAGTATAATATGTCCTGGAAAAAAGACTATGTGACGGTAAGAGATGAAAATGGGGTTAAAGTAAAGAAGCAGAAACGTTTGATTTTAGGTAATTTGCAGGAAATTTACCAACATTATAAAGAGAACGGTAGCAACCCGCGCATTGGGTTTTCGAAGTTCACCAGCCTCCGCCCCAAACACTGTGTCCTGTTGGGAAGCAACGGCACTCATACGGTTTGTGTATGTTGCTATCACCAGAACGTGAAGCTAATGTTAGCGTCTCTGGGCTTAAAAGACATTACCTACAAGGACCTGTTGAAGCACGCGGTTTGTGATGTCGGGAGGGAAGCCTGTATGCTGCAAAAGTGTGAAAACTGTCCAGGTCAGGACGGTGTCAGGTCATATTTGATCGACACTTTAAATGCGCAGGCAGGGGAAATCTCAGACTTGGTGGACGAAGTCAGATTTAGTCAGTGGCTAAGCACGGGTCGTTGCACTTTGACCGAAATTGTTCTTCCTATGGACGAGTTTCTTGACAAACTGTCTGACGCCATTGTGACATTTACTCGGCATCATTTCACGAGTCAGCATCAAAGTAAATATTTCGACGATCTAAAAAAGCAGCTACCTGAGCATGAAGCACTGATCATATTAGATTTTTCAGAAAACTACACTTTTGTAGTTCAAGACGATATTCAGTCATATCACTGGAACGCACCACAGTGTACCGTTCATCCGTTTGTTGTTTATTGGCGAGAGGCTGGAAAGATTGAATGCCACAGTTTTTGCGTGTTATCAAAAGAACTGAAGCATGACACCGTCGCTGTGCACACATTCTTGCAGCACATTGTACCGAAAGTGAAAGGCATAGTCCCGAACTTGAAAAAGATTCATTATTTTTCGGATGGGTCAGCTGCCCAGTACAAGAATAAGTTTAATTTCGTGAATGTGAGTTTTCATGATGAGGATTTCGGAGTCCAGTACGATTGGAATTTTTTTGCAACGTCGCATGGGAAACATTCGTGCGACGGTGTTGGGGGTACACTGAAAATGGTTGCAGCTAGCGCCAGTCTTTCGCGGACACACTCGGACCACATTCTTACGGCGGAAAAGCTATGTAAGGTGCTACAGGACAAGGGTAATTTGCATACCGAGTGCTGCTTTGTAGCGAAAGAAGAGGTTAGTCGTACACGGCATGAGCTTGGCGATAAACTGTCAATGGCAAAAACTGTCAAAGGGACTCTAAAAATACACAGGGTAACTCCAGTGAAGGCAAACCTTGTCGTTGTGCGAGAACTTGCCATAAGTGAAGGAAGAGAAGTGATGGTGGCCTGATTTGCTACAGGATTTAGGTTGAATGGTTAGCGTGACCTACATCGGCAGCTGATTTCGGTTTGTTTATGTGCGAATTACAATGTGAAGTGAGCTAATGTTAAGTTATGCATTTTGTACCTCTGATAAGGCTCATTGTACCATCTCGTTAGCATTCGCAAATGTACATGTACTTTCCGGCTTGTTATTTGTGTGAATAATAAATGAAGTGCTAAAACGTCCTGCCTGGTGTTTATGAATAATCTGCATAGTGTCCTCTCAATCCCACGGGGCCGCGGACGACAGCCGCCAGCACCCCTATCCCCCGTTGGCAGCAGCTGGCCGCGGCCGTTGCTGAACGACGCCGTATTGGGTAAAATGAGGCCGGGCGGTTGGTGTTTGAAATTATGTTTAAAATATTTATAAGCCGATAACCACTTTTTTTATTGATCAAATATAGGTAATAACCAACGCTCTTTCATTAAAAAATATCAAAAATCACAATATCGAAGGGGAAAATTGCTCAGGAGAACTTGGCATTTTTTAAAGTGTTATATTTGACATATATTTAATTGCTATGGTTTCGATAGTGATACACGTTCATTCTGCATGGGATTGCAATCATTTTGATGTACAAACTCACCTACTTATCATTCAATGTAGCAGGGAAAAATCCTGCCAAACAAAGCCATGTATGCTTCGAATGTAAAAATGTTGCAGGTTGTAGCTCGAAAACCGGAAGTCGGAGAGGCCTGAAAATGTCACAGGCGTGTTTAGGGCAGCTGATAACCCTATAGACTCATTTTCATCAAAATCTGAGATGTGGGGGTGCAAAATCGAAATTTTATTTGTCGATCTGTCGTGGAACGCCCCTACTTCCAAACATAACAGAAATTCCACAACATTTCGAAGCCATTAAGTCAACGATAAAACAGAGCATCCGACACTTTTGGAACAAACAATGGACTGAAACTACAAGCCACACACAATTACGTTTCATCAAACCCGTTATTGATAACTGGACCACATCATATCAGAAAAACAGACAAGAAGAAAAAGTTTTATCTCGGCTCCGCATAGATCACACTTTTCTCACCCACAGATATATTTATACTGCTTCACCTCGACCTTCATGCCCATCATGCAATACTCATCTTACAGTTTCACATGTTCTTCTACACTGTCAACACTACCATGACCATCGAAAAACACTTACAAACTACTGTCGTACACACAACGTCCCATTTTCTTTGCCCACACTATTAGGGGATAAACACCCGTGTCTCATTAATCTACTTTTCAAATTTCTCCGGAAAACCAACTTGCTTCAGGACATGTAAATTGACTTTCATGACATAATCTTTCTTATTTTTCTCTTTATAGCACGAAATGGCCTGAGCAGGCCGAAGTGCTCACCGTAATAAAATCAAAATCTTCGAAAACGTCCTGACACATTTAAAAATCATCGGTGCCCAAAAAAAGCAAGAACACACTGAAACGAGGAGGGGTTTCGAAAATGCATTAGGCAGCTGCGTAGAAAGACGAAGCGGGTCCAACAAAGTACACTGAGGAAGGGCTTCGGTTCGAAGGCCATTCTGAGAGGATAGCAGCAAAGATATCAGGTGCGTCAAAGCTGAACGGAATCTGCATTTCATAACTACCAGAAAATGCGGGAGGTAGGAAATTAATGAGCGGATTTAATTACTCGACTTTTCGCAGCGAGCGCCCATACTAAGCATTGCAGCACTTCAAATATGGCGCAAGTTTATCATGTGACAGCAATTAGCAAAAGGCAAAAGGCCTAGCAGAAACCGTAGCATCGCACGAAGTGTTGCGAATGCGCCGAATGCGCGCACGTGCACGGACGTTGGCGTCGTGGCGACCGGGTGATATGAACTGGAATGCCTGAAATTGGGAAATTTTATATTTCAAAGTGATGGGTAATATATTTTAAATTCAAGATAGGGGTTTAATACCTTTTCTAAACTCCTGCTCGTTTTAGGGTTTTGTTGCTTGTTATGCACCGATAATATGTTTAAGTGTGAGGGCGTTTTCGAAAATCCCGATGTGCTTATACCCCTGGTCCTTTTGTTCGATTTGGAAGCATTTTGCCTTTTGTGGTTCCAGACATTTTGTCAGACCCTTGTGCATTAGCATGGTCCCTGCGTGCCTTGAGAGCTTCCAGTTATTTTTTTTTAGAGCTCCATGTATGTATATTTAGGGCTGCAACGCATGTCCTGCTGCCTTTTTTGGCTTTATTTTCCTGATATGACTGAAAACAACATCACTGTCAATGAAATCAACATCATTTATCCGATCACATGTCAATGAACTATCAACTCCTATCCTCAGTGTATTGCTGTTGCCTTTTCCCACAGCGATATCAAGCCAAGTGGACTCAATAGACACATCTTTATCTCCACCTGCTACTCTTTGAGAACTGAATACGCTATTCACATAGAGCATTACATCACCCCCTTTCACTGCTGGACCCATTTTGCACGAAAACATATTATATCCCTCGATCTCATAGTCCTGCAAGTTATCTCCAAAATACCCCTCACTGACCCATGCCTCCGTAATGCAAACAAAATCTGGTTCCTCCTCAGCAACATAACACTTGAACTCATCAAATTTTAATCGGATACTCTGAGCATTAAGCATCATACACTTAACATATGCTCCATAACCACCTTTGTTTGTAGATCTGTTTCACAAAATGAAATTCCAACAGATTGGAAAGGGGCAAATGTAGTTCCTACTTTCAAGAAAGGAGAAAGAGGGAAAGTTGAAAACTGTAGGGCAGTAAGTCTCACATCCCTAGTCTGCAAGGTACTCGAATCAATTATCAAGGATAGAATAGTTAGTTATCTGGAAGGAAACAGATTCATTCAAAATACTCAACACGGGTTTAGGAAAGGGCGATCATGTCTCACAAATCTCTTGGACTTTTTTAACTTCGGCACAAAACAATTTGATCAGGAAAATCAGGTTGATGTAGCTAATCTTGACTTTAGTAAGGGCTTTGACAAGGTACACCATACATAATTAATGATACAGCTTCAGGCCCATGGTATTGCAGGTAGCATCTTAAAATGGATAGAGTTGTGGCTTTTAGATAAACAACAAAGAGTGATGCGAAATGGCACAAAGTCATCATGTCAAAATGTTCTTAGTGGAGTCCCCCAGGGGTCAGTACTCGGGCCACTACTGTTCATTATATTTGTAAATAACATTGAAAGTGGCCTAAGCAGTAAGGTTTTGCAATTTGCGGATGATTTGAAGGTCTTTTGGGCAATAACAGGTCAAAATGAGCATATCTCGCTCCAAAAAGACTTAGACGAACTTGTGAAGTGGTCCGAAGAATGGCAAAGGAAATTTAAATTCGATAAGTGCAAAATCATGCATGCAGGTAAGCAGCATATGAAGGCTCCATACTTGATGGGTGGCCAAGTGCTACCAGTGGCTCAACAGGAGAAGGATTTAGGTGTTATTCTAAACACAAAATTGGGGGCATCAGAACAGACCACGGAAGCCAGGAAAAAGGCACTGATAATGCTTGGGGCAATAAATAGGAATGTATCATACAGAAGTTAGGAAGTCATCAGGAACCTTTACTGTGCATATGTCAGGCCACATTTTGGATAATGCATCCAAGCTTGGTCTCCTAGCTATGAAAAAGATTGTTGGCTTTTAGACAGTACAAAAGAGGGCTACAAAAATGGTTAATGGTATAAGCAACCTGGCACATGAGGAAAGATTGAAGAAATTGAATGTTTTCACTTAGATATAGAAGGCTGAGAGGAGATCTCATCCAGGTTTTTCAATTTGTCCATGGTCTGGAGAGGGGACATCTTGGGGAAATGTTCGAAATTAACAGAAATAATGCAATTAGACGTCATCAATTCAAAATTAAAGTTAACCACAGCAGAACAAGGTTAAGGCAGTCTTTCTTCACCAACAGGGTAGTAGAACAGTGGAACCAGCTGCCAGAAACCAGTGTAAGTTGCAGCACACTGAACGTCTTTAAAAACAGCATATACAATAATTATAAGAATAGAGGTCTTTTCAGTAATACAGGGAGGTCTGATCGACGGATTTGGTGGGCAACTGGTTGGGTGTACAGAGTGCAACCAAGAAGGGCCCTTGTGGCTCATAGTTGCACTAATCTTTTATGTCTTTATTTATGTTTTGAGGCCCTGTCGCTTTTTGGGAGATTGTGTGCTTCAGAGCATAAGTTGTATTTTCGGCCCCCGTTGTGCTCTTGGGGTCCTGCTGTGTTTATTTGGGGCTTCTAACGTACATTTGTGGGCGTTCGGTTTTGGGTCTTCGGCGCGATTTTTCTGTGTCCCGGCCTGACCTATCGCTCCCAGGCGCGTGGTTCCGGTCACCCAACACCAGTTTTCTGGGCTTAATGCTATTTTTGTGGATCTTTCCTGATTTTTTTTCTCTCAAAAGCCCGAATTCTGGCCCGACATTTCGAGCCCTGGCGCCATGCATTTGTATCCCATCTCGATTTTTCGAGATTCGGCATTTTTTTTCGGTGGCGTACACAAATTGTGAAGGCATTTGGTGAAATGTTCTGTGCTCGAGAGCCATTTTACCGACCCTGACATTGATTTTTTGGGAATCCCTCCTTTTTTGCAGGGCTCCAGCTTGACATTTTCTGATACCGATCCGGTTGTTGTGGTATGGGTGTAATTTCAGCAGTGTGAGTTGATCTATCAAGAAATACCAAAATAAAACCGTAGATTTGGTGGGGTTGAAATCCGACGAATCAGGAAATATAGTGGTAGATTAGGCCCCTCCACAGGATAATTTAGTTGATTACTAATCATTTCATTTCGATAAGTCCCCTTTGACAAAATTGCGGTCGAAATCCCAGGCGCGTGAATTAATTCGCGAATAATTCATTTTAACTTCTTTGGCAGGCACCTTGCAACCAGCACCAAATGTTATAAAAATTCGGAAATTATAAAGTCATAAAGTCATAAAGTCATAAAGTGTTAAGGCTTAATAAGGGCCACAAGGGCCCATCTGGGTCAAGCCTGTCTAGAAGATATTAGAAAGTACATGTTCACACCTATCAATTCCAAACCCATGCAATCCCTCCACCTGTGCCACCACAGCCAATCTCATCAGTATGACATCGCAAAGGAAGTTGCCAAATCCACTGCTAGGTACACCCCATATAGTACAACATAATACTAGCATAATGTTATACCCTATATAGCTAGTGAAAATACTCAATATCCCATGCATCACAAGTTAGAATTCAAAAACAACATTTTCCTGTCTAAAAAATTTATCCACCCTACTTTTAAAGACATTCAATGAGGGACTCCCCACTGCATCAGCAGGCAGCCTATTCCATTGGTCAACAACCCTTTGACTGAAGACCTGTTGTCGTTTAACTGTCCTGCACCTCATTTTGTCTAACCTGAATTGATGACCCCTATGGGATACTCTAAACTGCAGAGCATCATTCAAATTGACCTGATCTAGCCCTCTAACAATTTTGTACATTTCAATCATGTCTCCCCTTAATCTCCTATACTTGAGTGAGTACATATCTAATGCATTAAGCCTTTCTCCATATTCTAAGTTACTTAATCCACTGACGAGTCTAGTGGCTTTGCGCTGGACTCTTTCTAACATATCTATATCCTTTTCTAGGTAGGGGCTCCATGCTTGTACAGAGTACTCCAAGTGGGGCCGCACATATGCTAAGTACAGCTTTTTCATGACTTCCCTGCTCTTATATTTCACACTTCTATTAATGAGTCCCAGCATTCTGAGTGCCCTATTTCTAGCTGAGATACATTGTTTTTCTGCTTTAAGGTCTTTTGAGACCAACACACCTAAGTCCCTTTCCTCTTCAATAACATCCAGTTCCCTCCCTCCCATTTTATAACTGAATGTCTCGCCTGCAGACCCTATATGCATAACCTTACACTTATCATAGTTGAAAGTCATCTGCCATTGATCAGCCCACTCTTTTAGGTCGTCCAAATCTAGTTGAATATTACTAGATTGATCTCTGCTGTTAGCCACTCCTACCAGCTTGATGTCATCAGCAAATTTGAACACTCTATTCCTCAGCCCTACTTCAATGTTGTTCACAAAGATGATAAAGAGGAGGGGCCCTAGAACAGAGCCCTGTGGCACTCCACTCAGAACATCTTTCCAACCAGATTTACATCCATTCAATACTACCCTTTGTTTCCTTCCCTGCAACCATGCTTCAATCCAATGTAGAACTTTTCCTACAATCCCATGTTGTTGTAATTGATGAATTAACCTTCCATGTGGAACTTTATCAAAAGCTTTGCTAAAGTCCAAGTACACAACATCCATCCTGCTTTCATTGTCTACTTCTTTGGTAACATACTCAATGAACTCCAATAGGTTAGTTAAACAAGACCTTTGAGATCGAAATCCATGTTGAGTATCCCTTAAAAGGTTGTGCCTATCAAGATGAATCTGAACATTCTGTTTAACCAGCTTTTCTAGTACTTTGCAAACTAATGAGGTCAAACTGACTGGCCTGTAGTTTCCTACACTCTTCCTATTTCCCTTTTTGAAAATTGGTACTACACTTGCATTTCTCCAATCTTCAGGTACTTCTGAATACTCCATAGATCGCCTGAAAATGATACCTAGGGGAGTTGCTAAAGCTTTAGCACACTCTACTAAGATCCTAGCATATATTTCATCTGGTCCGGAAGCTTTATTAGGTTTTATATTCTGCAACTGCTTCTCTACGGCTTCTGTAGTTATTGTAAGATCCTCCAGCATATCACCTGCCATGGCATGGCCTACAGATGTTCCTATTGTACCAGAATTATCTTTAGTGAAGACTGATGAGAATTGCTTGCTTAGGGATTCCACAATGTCGCAATCATCAACCACTATTTCCCCATCTACCTCCAGTGGTCCTACACTACACTTTTTAGCCTTAAATTTATAGAAGCTAAAGAATCTCTTAGCATTACCTGCTGAACATTCTCGAGCAAAGTTGATTTCAGCAAGTCTTTTAGATGCTCTAACACACCTCCTAACTTTATTTCTAGCTATTCTATATGATTCTAGGTTTAACCCAGAGTTAGTATCTTTTAGTTTCTTGAATGCTTGTTTCTTTGAGTCCAGTAATTGCTTAACTTCCCTAGTCAGCCACGAAGGGTGCTTAACCCTGTTTGATCTAATTTGCCTACTGGGAATGAACCTATCCTGACCCTGAAATAGCTTATCTTTTATCATTGTCCACATTTCATAAGCATCTAAGCCATTCAATATGACTTCCCAATTAATTTCACTTAGGAAGCTCCTGAACTCACTGTAATTCCCTTTTGTAAAATTCGGAATCAATGTTCTGTTGGTTGCTACCCTTCCAACATATAATGAGAAGCGTATAATGTTGTGATCACTATTACCAAAGGTCTCTCCTACGTTAACATTTTGCACAAAATTTTCCTCATTAGTAAGCACTAGATCTAATATTTTATTTTCCCTTGTAGGCTCGTGTATCATTTGAAAGAAGAAATTGTCCTCAAAACAAGCCATGAAACATCTTTCTGATTTGCTTACACCTATTGTTTTGTTTCCCAATCCTGCTATGTTGAAATCCCCCAACAAAATAGTTATCTCCTGTACTCTCCTACTTATCTCTTCCTGCATCAGCCTGTCAGTATTTTCATTCTGGTCTGGAGGTCTATAGAATGCCCCAATCCTAAATTTTGTTCCATTCTTCAGAATTATATCTAACCACAAAGATTCTACTCCTGCACTATGTACTCCATCCTCTATGGAATGACATTTCATTACTTGCCTAACATACAAGAGAATGCCACCTCCTATCCTTGCCTCTCTTTGATAGGCATGCATGTTGTAGCCTGTCAATTCAAATTCTTGCAAGTTGTCTCCAAACATGCTTTCGTTAACCCATGCTTCTGTTATGCACACCAAATCTAGCTGTTCAGACAACATATATGCATGCAGTTCCCCAATTTTGTTCCTAACACTTCTGGCATTGACATAAAAACATGCTAAATTATTCCTTCCATTGCTTGCTATGCTTCTCTCTTTATCAGCTACATCCCCCCATGTCCTGCCTAGTTTCCCTGTTTCCTGTTGAGAGCCTCCTCATACCTATTGCTGAGCAGTTCCACTCCTCTCTTGCTCAGATGTAATCCATCTAAAGCAAACATCTCCGTCCTCCCCCAAAACTCCCCCACAAATCCAAGAACTGCACCCCAAGCTCCTTACAAATGTTGGCCACCCTGGTATTGAGCCCAATGGCCCTCGAATACCACTCCATGCTTGCATGGACCATAGGGAGGATGGATGTCACCACTCCTCTTTTCCTACTTCCTGCTAAACTACCTATCAAAGCCCTATAGGCTTTCATTGTTTCCTCTGTATTATTTTTTCCTACATCGTTAACTCCAACCTGCACAATTACCGTTGCACCCTCTCCACTTCCCCTCATTACTCCCTCCAGCCTATCCCTAACATCTTTCACCTGCGCTCCCGGGTAGCAAACACGCATCCGTCTGCTGGGGTTCTTGTTACAAAATGTTCGATCCATGTACCGAACCCTGGAATCCCCCTATGACTAAAACCTCTCTCTCTCCATCTCTATCTTCAGCCATCTGGTCATCCCCACCTCCGTCCCTCTCATCATTACCTTCCCTCTCCTCCAGTGCATCAAACCTATTTTTAATTGGGACGCCCATGTCCACCTTCCTTAGCGCCAGTCGGGTGCTATGGCGCCTTGCCACCTTCCAACTGCCACCATCCCGGACCAAGCCATCCGAACTCCCATCAGTCCTCCGCTCGGGCACCCGAGTTGCCTGGCTGGCACCTCCCATGATGGGTCCCGCCACCAAACACTTCAAGCGCTCCACCTCCCCCGTTAACATATCTAACCTCTTACTCAAGTCCCCAATGATTCCCACACACTTACAATTCCCACAGTCTCCTTCCATTTTTGTTGTTTTTTTTCTTTCTACTCTTAGTACTAAGTCTAGTTACTGTAAGCTTGTAAGCCTACAAGTATCTACTGTAATATATCTACAGTAATACAGTAATATAGCCTATAAGTATCTACAATACACTATAATCCCGTATAATTACACTAGATATGAAGATACCTACTGTAATTTATGCCCACTATTTTAGTCCTAAAATCTATCTTAAACTTACACACCAATTTGACACAAACTTATTCACTACAGAAGCCTACACTATAGAATTATACACTCTAGAATTACACACTACAGAGCTCACACCACACAAATATACACCACTGAATCAAACACTGTAGTACCCGTCCACAACACCCAACAATCCTGCAGTTACACTAGGATATGAAGATATACCTAGTGTAATGCTATGCCTACTATCTTAGTCTTAAAATCTATCTTAAACTTAAACACCAAATTGACACAGCCAACACCCTTAGAACTTAACAAAATGGCGCTGGGCAGCCTTCCTGGGTTAATATAGCCTAATTTGCTGGTCAAAAATACTTATTTGATAAAAACTGTTGAAATATACGCTCAGAAGCAACCGCTAAATATCTATACACAATTTATCCCAGTACACCGTCCTTTTCCGCAACACTTAGCTCGTATGTAGTAGCTCCACCAAACACGTGCTTCCTCCTCAACGCCTGGCGGCAGACTGATTCCTAAGATTCCGATCAGAAAACTAATGTAACCCATTTATTGTTGTCACCTTCGCGAAATTATCGTCCTAGGACTGAGAAATGATCGCTTAAGCTTTGCTTAGGGCATCAAGCTGGTGGTAATAAATAACAGTTGTAATAAATATAGCTATATTCAGTTATTCTTGGAGGACATAACGGTGGGTTGATCAATGGAAGATGTCTGAAAGATATTCTTAGCATCAACCTCGCTGAAATCTAGAAGCCAGCGGGAAGATTCTTGTGTTCGAAAAAACATTGAGACGCTGGTTGGTTTTGACACTTAGGTATTTATCCATATATTACTTATTTATACCTTTCAGCGAAAAAGTGTTTTTCCGTGTTGAATAAATAATGCACCATGCCAAGAGCAAATAGTACATTAATATGAAATCATGTTTCCCATTCCCTAACCATACTAAGGGCCTAAAACAATGGAGGCCATTTTTCGGGGAGCAGGAGGCCCCCTTTCGAACTTGCCCCCCTCCCAGGGAGAATTTCGTGGCGACGGCACTGGGCGGCGGATTAAAATGTCATGGGGGATCAAAACAGCGCGGTGGTAACTATAGAAATCGCGCGTTCTTTGGAGCGTTCCTTCCACGATTGCGCGTTCTTTGGAGCCACCAAAAATATCGCACTGGTATCCCAGAACTTACAATCGAGCCCAAAAAATTCGCGTCCGATTCTTTACTAAGCACAGCGAGGATTACAAAACTCGCACAGAGAATCCAAAAATCTCCCCCCCCCACCAAAAAGCGTGTTCAGAGCCAAAAATATTCCTCGTGGGTCCCTAAAATAATGCGTCGGGTCCAAAATAAATGCAGCGGGGCCCTGAAAGATCATGGAGCTTGGCGCCAAAATTCTTATTGGGGCTACAAAAAAGTCGAGTCCCAACTCAAGATAACGGGCTCCGGGTCCCGAAAACTCGCTCCGGGGCCCCACAAATCGAGTTGGGATTCCCAAAATCATGCTGGCGCTAAAAACATAGGCGTTATAGTATCAAGTAAATCCGGTGGGGCCCGGTAAACTCCCGAAGCCCGAAAAAACGTGCCGTCACCAAATAAAATCGCGTTGAGACCAACGGATTTACTTGAGACCAACGGATGCTATCTGGACACCAAAACTTCGTCTGAGCTTCAAATACGGAACCCCAATTATCCCACCAGGGCCCGACAAATCGAGCCAAGCCCATCAAAGAATTCGCGCTGGGCCCCAACAATCCCATCGGAGCCCAAAAAAATCAGGCCGGGCGCTAAACAAATATAGCAGAGATCCCATTACACCAATCTGGGTACGGAAAACCGACTATAAGCATCCAACATCGCGTCATAGATTCCAAAAATTCGTGTAGGACCTCGAAGAAAACGTGTGGGGTCTGGAAAAGAAACGCAGAGACCGGCAACCCGTGTCGTGTGACCCCAAAAGTGGCGCTAATGGCTCCAGTCAGTTATCGGGGATTTATGGCGCTTCGACAAGCCCTTGATTAGTCGTGCCCAGCCGGGGGGCCAAAAATTAAGCCGGGTCCCGAAAAAACAATCATACAGGATCTCGGAAATGCGACCCGGACTCCGAAACATTCAGAAGAGGTTCCAAAGAATCGCGTCAGTCCAGAAAACTGCCGTCGGGGTCCAAATGTTTGCGCCGGGGACCAGTAGCATCGTATTGAGGCAATCTATCGTCAAGATCCTAACATTACAGTTTAGCCCAACAAATCGCACGGGACCCGAAAGAAATCAAACCCACACCACCCACGGAAAAAAAGAATCCAAAAACTAAATCGGCCACAAAAATCGTTTCAAGCGAAAAGGTTACTTTACATAAACGACAGTTCGTTTCCCCGTAAATGGCTCCCGACCAGCAATCTGACCAAAGAAGTCGCTGGAGTCTGGATAAAGGGTTGCTCGACGACGTGCGTTGCGCTTGAGCAAAGGAAAAAAATCACGAGGATAGGATATTTGCTTAAGATTCCCTTGCATACTCCCACACAACTTGGTGGACTGGTAGTTCGATCTCATAACGACCGAAACCCATCGTGTTGTGATATTTACAGAACAAAACGCTAAAAACGCAACAACCGATACACAGGTGGTCCAAATTGGATTACTTGTTGTTAGTAGCCAGGGTTGTTCAGGAAAATATCACCTAGTATTTTTCCAAAAACTCCACCCGGTAAGTTGACTACCCGACCGACGTTTTGATGACATGCACTGAACTTGCTGCTGGAAAGTGTGGGCGGCGCCATTAGCCGTGAATGTGCATAAAGTGCGTCGTGAACCACCCAATAAACAAACGAACTTGCTCCTGGGTGTCGTTCGCCGGTTACCATGTAGCTATAAGGTTCTGTTATTCCCGCCAGGGTAATAATACATACTTTCATAACATGCAGCGGTAAGCGCATTCTCACACCAGATTCAACAAGTTGTGTTCAAGCCATTTCAAGTTTCAGTGAGCTATACTGAAGCATAATTTACGAAAGTTCATGGTCCAGCACGCTCATAGCATTTCGTGTATGTATGTATGTATATATACATATACATATATATTTATATATATGTATATGTATATATATATATATATATATATATATATATATATATATATATATATATATATATATATATATATATATATATATATATATATATATATATATATATATAAAGTTGTGATCAACTTGGCGAGCGAATCAACTCGCCCCGTCACTTCGGTCAGATCCTCACATGTCATCTTGGGGGAGGGAACTGTTGTTGTTAAAGAACCCCTTCTAACTTTTAGAGCAAGCGGCATACGAACGCGAATCCGGAATCAACGGAACGCTTTCGATGAATATGGTTTGAAAATGGTCCCACGTATTCTTTTAAATAAGTTTGACTCAAAAAGGCCGGTTTTGCAGAATAAAAAATGACGTTTCAAAAATATCTCATGCTTCCATTTCTGAGTCACAGAAAAAAAACGCGACCCATTACATAGCTAATTACACAGCGTATATTACACAGATAGTTACATTGGCCAATCATGAACTGTAATTGGCAGTGATTTGAGGTCACTGACCTTCCCTCAAAGAAAGATCCAAGATATACGTGTTGTAAGCAATGCCAAGTTGTATATATGTACTAGGCTTCACATCAATTTATGTTCACGAATGAGCCCAAAGAATCTAAAAATTGTCATTGGATAATGAAGAAAGACATTGCCATTTTGACTATGATTCATAGTTTTGGTTCCACCGAGTATCATAGTTTCTCCAATGCACATTTCATGCTCTTTAAGTCGCGAAAACTAGAAATACACCATAATTACACTTGTGTGTAAACAGCTTTTGCCTACTCAGCGCACTTTACCTTCACCTGGCCCGCGGGCACTTGACGGAGATCAATCAAATTGAATAAGAAACTTAACATATGTATACGTGCATACCGCGGGAAAATGTTAACATGCATATTACAAAAATAAGAAAATTAGTCCAAAATACCCCGTAACCTTAGGTCCCTGGTCTGATCTCGAACAGAACTCAAAGAATATGCCTTCTGTGGGTACCGCAAAACTTTGCTCGTGTAGCAAGTTTCATTCCAATATATTTTGATTTCGATGAGCTATAAATCTGGAAATATGTTTGGAGATGGTCATATTTGACCTGCGCTAGGTCAATTACCTTACATGATGAGATTCGTAATTCCACATGAGGCGCAAAAAAGACAAAGAAAAAGGTACCGCAAATTTCGCTTTTCTAAATCGCGGGAAAACCTTAAGCGTGTTGGGGGTAAAAAGACCGTCAAGTTAATAATTTCTAGCATATGACCAATGCACATAAATAGCTCAGCTATTCTGAACGATTGTGGATTAGACTATGTTCACCATCCATCGTACGCATGTGATTATTGTACATATATAATGTATTAACCTACGGATGTTTATTTTAAAATGCATTTTAAAACAATTGTCAAAACAATCGGTAATTCGGCAGAGACGTATTCAAATTCCATTGTACGTTCTTATGGCCTTAATTTTTTTAAAGCAAAAAAAAATATCTGGACACGAGTCATGACTGGCTGCCCTCGCTGCCCACCGACACGTCAGCCCTCGCCATCGTGGCTGCGCCACCGGCCCAAGGGTGTAGTCGATGGGACAAAGGGCTTCCGAGCACCAGGTTCCACCCACGTTCCGAGGGATCTCTCAAGCTTCTAAAACCTCTCAATGCGGCCCTACAAACCTAGCGCTTATGGTGGCACCTGAGGGACGTGAAAACTTCTCTAAGACCCGAAAAATCACATATAAGGCCATGGTCTCCGAGCACGCCATCTATTCAGATCCATTTGTGAGAACTAAAAAAATCAGTAGGGTAAACCCGGACTATTTCTTTTTTAATGGGAAGCGTGAGAGGTACACCTTTGGAAATTACTCCCTTCGTCACAGCCTCGGCAACCCCAACTTTGAAAACGACTCTCCACCAATGTTACTGCTTATATCATTGGCTGATCCAGCCAGCCGCCTTTTGGTCGGCTCGGTGGGGGGATGTACTGTTAATTTTCCAAATTCATCGTATTTGCATAGTATAGAATCGGAGTCCCAACTTTTTACTTTAAAATTGTTTATAGCTTCCCGCAAATCGTCCATAAAGAGATATTTGGCATCAAACCACGCCATCTTAGCGGAAAACGGGTAAGCCTCCCCGCCCTGCATCCGTCACTGGCTACACAACGTATGTTACCGCCTGTATCATATATCACACGGTGTGCCAGCGGCCGCCACTGTGCGTGGGCATGTCACGCAATACACACACTCAAGCAGGAGCGCCACCGGCGCATTATCGGAGGCCAGACACGGCTCCAGGAGCAGCCCGGCTGAAACGTAACGATGAAACAACCAGCCGTCAAGCCCGGCTGAACGTAAGTGGAAAACTCTGCGGGGAAAAGTTGCACTTGTTTCAAAAATATGCAGTGAAGAGGAATAAAGCGCTGTTTTATGACGGATTCGACTGCTGGGGTAACCAGACAAATGTACGTAAAGCAAATTGCACGTATGCGCGAATGTACATAAGCAAAAAAAAAGAAGCATATGTATACATATATATATATATATATATATATATATATATATATATATATATATATATATATATATATATATATATATATAATTGATGCAGATGTTATTGATCCGAGGTCAGGCCAATGTCCGCGTTTCCCCTTCTTGAGTGTGGATATATATATATATATATATATATATATATATATATATATATATATATATATATATATATATATCCCCACTCAGGAAGGGGAAACGCGGACATTGGCCTGACCTCGGATCAATAACATCTGCATCAATTAAAATGTCGAGTTAGCAGTTGTTCATGCTGAGTTGGGTCGGTGGTTCATCTTGGTGAAAGAACAGCATAATCTCAGTTTGGTGATGTATTGGAACTACTGCGAATGGCGGCACTTTGAAGATTTTGGAATACTATCTTTAACCCGTTCCAGATCGTTCACCTGAACTCGTACTAATATGCAAAACGGATGCATCAGAAGATACTGACAGTATCGTATCTCTGCGTCTACACATTCAATCGCTATCCTGGGAAAAAATATGATGGGTGGAGACTCTCTCGAGCACCCCCCCCCCCCCTCACGAGGATTAATTATGTTGATGTGTCCGGCGCGCGCAAAAATCTCGGATTCAAACCTTGTAATCTATGTACTATCAGAATGCATTGTAACAATCACTACTTACTTGTATTAGACCTTAAAACAAACACTTTGACCACCAATACGACAAAGGTGTACACAATTGGTGAACTTCGCTTTACATATGCAACTTGGCAAGGAAATACAACCTCCACAGCACTGGGTCTCTAAGGCCTACCCAGCTAACGGTAGTTGAGGTATTCCACGACAGATCGACCGGAAAAATAGCTGCAATGACACCCTCATCTCTAAAAATTATATGAAAACTGGTCTTCAGGGTGACACGATGTTACGAATCCGCCTGACCAACTTGTAGACCGATCCGACTAACCGACTAATCCGACTAAGTCTGGAAAAGTGGCTTCAACGGCTTGTATCTTCTACACCGTTAGACACAGTTATCTTTGTGATATAAGTTTAAGATCCCAGAAGCCCAAGGAATCTATTTGCAATAGCATTTACGTTATTTTGAGAAAACAACCTAGCGTTTTTTTTCCTCGGGACATTTCGTGACCCTGGCCGATTGGAACCGACAGCTTTGAGCATAAATATATAGGTTTTGCTATTACGGATCATTTGCAGGGCAGGGAAACACTGACTGTCCGCGCTGCAGCCAGCCCCCGCCGCCGCCACAGTTCCCGCTGCCACCTTTGGCTCTGCTGCCGCTATCGTCTGTACTGCCGCTGGCGGCGTTTCTTCTAACGCCGTCAAGACTCTCGCAAATAGGAATCTTACCCATGCTGAATACTGTTGTAGTTGAGTAAATGCATTCACAGTGCAGTGCCGTATTTTGTTTGCGAGGAAATGCAGTTCAGGCAAGGGAGCGAATGCCGCCTTTCCTTAAATCTTACACACTCAGCCGTATGGATGTTGATTTGATACGCTTGAGGGTACGTTGCCCCCTCTCCCAAATAAATTCAACTGCATAATCAACCGCAAAAACTGCACCATTACTTGCAGCGACTCTCTACATGGTCAATGAGTCACCAGCTTGAAACCGAAGGTGGCCTGCTTCCGCAGGTAGACGGGGATGTTCCTTTTTTTAAATACAGAAGGTCACTGACCCCTCCAGCAGTTAGGATATGCCCTGGTTCTGGGCATATCCTAAACGCAAAAAAGGGGATGAGAAGAAAACGCAAAGTACATCAATTCTGGCGCACCCGATTCATATATTATACATATATATATATATATATATATATATATCTAGTTTTGAATCAAGTTATCAGTACTCCTGATATATCTTCGGTCGGAGATAAGCACTGGGCGACCACAAACCAACGCACCAGAATTGATGTAGATAAGTAACATGTTTCTTTTGCCGGGGAGTTCGCCGAAAATTAATCCTTCATTGTGCAGGACAATGCTCAGTACTTCCATTGGGATGCCCCCAGTGTATAATTCATCCCATTGTATATTCCAAGAGCAAGGTCACCGCATATGCCCACGCTACCATTTTGTTTCTGATGCCGCAAAGCAAGATGCCAGTATTGTACACTCCGTTGTATATCGTCCAATATATGATCTCAAAAATCGTGTTATAAGTCTAACACAACTCCAATGCTTCTCCGATAGATGTATCGCGCAATATCTGAACAGGTAGATGCAACCGATACATTCAACGACCTGACGAATTAATTTTTATCTCGTATTTTCGTTTATCAGCTGACAGGACGTGGTGATGCACGGAGCGATTCATACGCATTGATGCACGCGTTGATGCACTTGCGGCCCCTGCTGTTTTCCAATGATCAGCTTGTCGCATTTAGGAGCTATATTGGCTAATTCAAGCGATCTTCCTGCATGTCCAATGATCAGATGAATGAGGAATAAATATGAGGGAAAACAACAAAATATCCAGAATCGAGTGATGCATGTTTGATATACCTACCGGCTGAGCGGGGGCGCTGATTTGATATTTATTGAGGGGCCCAATGCACGAAACCATATTTGGGGGTCCGCACGCAGGGTCCAATGCTAAAAGTTGACATTATTTGGGGATGAGACGCAGCGCCCTCAAAAGCATACAAATCAACTATGCGGCTGAGTATATCAAATTTGAGGAAAAACGGCATTCGGTCCTTTTTTAAAACCAAATGGCAAACCAAATACAAAACTGCACGGCACCTGCATTTCATCAACAACCAACAGCTTGCATCGTGAGCTAAGGTATTTATGAGAGAGAGAGGGCCGAGAGGCAGAAGCGGCAGAAGCGGCAATGCATGCGATAACGGTACCAGGGCCACACACTGCAGGGCAGTGTAAAATAATTGACGATGTGACCTGGAAATTCACAGTTAATGCAATTGTGCTATTTCATCCTTGTCTTTGGTTTTTACGAGTTTGCCACATGATGTATGGGCAGTCATGCACACAACTGCAAAATACTGTAAAATGCATCTGACTGAAGTGAGTCATTCCACTTTTTTTTAATCCTTAAGTGGCCATCCTTTATTTTCTTCCAATCTTTCACTATTCTGAAGCAACTTCTTTCTTCATCCACACAGTTAATGGTGAAGTAACTTTAGGACAGTGCTGCAGGGGGCACCTGCATAACTGCAGCGGCGGCGGACGGCTGCAGCTCCGACAGCCAGTTTCCCTACCATTGAAATTATATTTATTGACAAAATAAAAATGTTGTACTCTCTCATTTATGACAATTTGTGAATCTTCCTTTCTGAGGATTTAAATCTGTCAGTTTCAGTTGACCAGGAGTCACGAAATGCCACGAAATAATAGATCGTCATTTTCTCAGAATCACATACTATATCCGATACTATCACGGATGCATTCCTTGGACTTCCGTGGTCTAAGACATGTATCAGAAAGTGAATTGATGTCTGACGGTGTATAAGATACAGGCAGCGGAAAAGAACAACTATTAGTGAACTCTCAAGACTTCCTGAGGGCATAACTCAAAAACTGTTGGTAGGATCAGCCCAAAAATTGCAGATACGATCGCAGCACTTGATTACTATCGGAACTAGTTCTCATCGAAGTCTGAGAAATTAGGGTGAAAGCGACTGGTCGATCTGTCGTGGAAATTCCCCTAGATTGTCACTGAAGGTAGATTGGTAGTATTGATTCGCACGCGCTGTATCAAGTTACAGGATGGTGGGGTCAAACGCCGTGTGCCGCGTCTGGTAGTTTATACGAGCCATTTACTCCAAAGGCTAATATTTATGGGAGCACACCGCAACCAGCATGTAGGCTTTCCCGTGACAGTCTGGCTCTGTCTTTGAAGTCCTCCCCAACTTCCAAGAACAATAATTCTCTTACACACGAGTTGTAAATGTTTGAACAGTCGAAAGTTTGAGACCGACGACATACCCGAATCATGCTGGGTTGGATGTCGAACTGTGCAAGAAATTTGCGCATTGAAAAAAGTTGACAAGGTTTTCTTCGTTAGCAGGTTAAACATTTATGCATTATCAGCGTTCCACAGAGTATGAACAATACTCTTGCAAAACGAGATTCCGAGCTGAAGTTGAAATTATGACTAGGCACACGAACTCTCCTCCTTTCAAATTGATACCCTCCGGAAATAAAAGTCGGTGAAGTGCGGTGATGTGTCGTGTGTTGTGAACGGACCAAAAGGCAGGTAAATAGCTGGCATTTGCCACTTCACGTATTTGAATCCAATTGTTCAGCCAGCGGCGCGAGATCTTCGAATTTCGCTTCTACATCCAATTGCATTTGAAAAATAACAACGAACACACATATTTCCGTCTCAGGTCCACTCCCATGACACTGGCCCTGTCTTCGTCGTGACAAACGAATGCCAATATGCATACATACTCCATTGTTTCAACATTAGGTCATTTTCGGGGCCCAGCGGCGAAACGATGGGTTATTATTATTGCATATAAAACCTATGAATTATGCACCTTAAACATTTCACTCTTATTACCCAAAAAGTTATCATGGAAATAAATGAGCGATTTACGAATGCTCCTCTGGCTGTCCTGGCAAGTCTGTAATCGAGAAGCTATACGTACTCACATGGGCGTAACGTCCTCAAAAAATGGGAGAGAGTAACTAGGTTCAATTTCATACACCTGCTCAACGGCAAAAAAGCAGGCTTTCCTTCCAGGGCATTGCATAGACGCAGTTATTTCCGATTGCTACACTTAGCACGTTTGTATCAGCCCCATGAAGAATACGCTGGCAATCATATCAGGTCAGGGACGCCGCAGGGCGCGTCCGTGTTGAAGGTATGGGCGACATGTTCAACTCCCGGTGAAAGTTTCAATGGAAATCCTGATTGGATAATTGGTCTGCGTTACATGCTCTGGCTAGCATCAGCCATTGCACCTTAACACCTCTCTCGCGTGCATTCAAACTATCATTTTGAATTATTAGACACACGTCGGGAATAAACCGCATGGATCCTTTTCACGGGCATTCAAGTTGAAGCATGTCAGATCTTTTTTGTGTTCTGAATGACAGCATTGTAATTAGCATAATCAAATGCACGGCGAACACTGATAAAGCACGCAAACCGAAAGCACAATGAATAAAAGCACAATGAATAAAACATCGATGAAGCCAGATCTATAGGCAAAGTTACCCATCGTATTCTCGTTTTTAGAGACAGAGAGCTAAACGGCTCAAGGTCTGCAGACTACTAGTGTTATTCCTCGCCCCCCCCCCCGCCATAAAATTGGCATTGTGGCATGCGGCTATATTTTACAGTCATACCCATTTAAATTGTGAATGCCCTCAGGCTTGAAAATCGTTGCTTCGTATACGTGACAAATATAACCAACTCAAGTACGCTTCACAAGATCACAAATCACTGATTGTGGGAAGAGATCATCTTTCCAAAAATAGCCTATCCATGTGCATACCACTCTTCGTCAATTTCAGCTATTCGAGCAACCGAAATGCATAAACCACTCAACGAAAGCACGTCATATTTTGTATTATATTGCATTGGTTCTCGACGCACTTCATGCACGATCTCGGCTAATGGCGCCGCCCACATTTTCGCCGGCAGGTGGCGGGATTGGGAATCGTCCTGAGTGTTGCGAGTGTTGAACCCGGAGCCATTGGTGCTCAGAGCTCAATACTTTAACCACCTTAACCAGTCGGCCATCCCCGCTCCCAAAGATAGCACGTCAGTTGACTCAAACATACTATTGTCATTTGGGTAATGGGTCCCACTTGCATGCACTCAACTAATGATCTCTTGTTTGTGTCGTTTATCAACTAACCCCATAGGCTCTTGGTGATCAGATGTGTTCTAAAATATTTGGTAACTAAATTTAACCGCGTATGCTGTTTTGTGTGAAATAATTCGCGTCGTAACGCGGAGCATGATGCAAAGCAAAACGTTCACGTTCTTCCACCCGATAAATGTTTAGGAGCAAGCATACATGCATACTTAGGAGACGTCCGACCTGACTTCATATGTGACCAGGCTGAATGCTTCCCGATAATTTTCTATAATTACCCTGTTGTTATGCTTGAAATCATCTGGGCCGAATTCGTTTACTACAAGAGTATATGTCCAAGAATATTAACACGCGCACTGGGTGGGGGCGAAATCCGCCCACCCCTCCGGTTTTTCGTAGATAACTCCAGATTTTACCGGCCGACATACGCCATTGTTTGTGTGCCTGCCAATAAATGACCGGAGCGTTGTTTGAAGTAAGAAAAATGGAAATCGACCGAAAGTTTTTCGAGTTAGGGGTCGCTAAAGTCCAAAAAAAATATCAGTCCAGATCGCAAATATTGGCGCTGGTGCGCTTCCCGTATATTAGCAAAAAGGAAGTGTTCCTGGCAAAACTAGCGACTTCTTTGATGTACATTGTCATGCTACATTGTTCCAGAGTCATGTCAATTCACCGAGGTCAAGTCAGGTCAAGTTCATAACAGGTCAAGACACGCCCTAGAGGGGGGTATGGCGAAATCCGCCAATCCTTCCGATTTTTCGTACATAACTCCATATTGTACCGGCCAATATACGCCATATTTTTCGCGTACCTGCTTAGAAATCACCGGCGCATTGCTTAAAGCAAGAAAAATGGAAATCGGCCGCGAAGTTTTAAAGTTAGGGGCCGTTAAAGTAAAGACAATTCGCAGCGCCAGACCACACAAATCGGCGCTGATGCGCTTCCCGTATATTGGCAATAGGGAAGTGTTCTTGACAACACTAGCGACTTGGTTGATGCATATTGTTATGCTATATAATTTAACAGTCATGTTAGGTCGCCGAGGTCAAGTCAGGTCAAGTTCATGATAGGCTAATTGAACCAAACTTGGTCAACTGGAATATATCATAAATGCAAATGACTGTCATGCGATTGATGCCACTTTACATGTTACTCCCTATACATCCCGAAATCTACTGTTTGTCATTGTGTGTCTAAGCGTTTTCATACTTTATTCATGTATTTCATTCCTTTCTTTGCGAAGCCGATTGTGCCGAGCCGCCCAACGGAGCAGTCGGGATGGGAGCCCGGTTCCGGTAACTGGAGCAGGTAATGACCTTATAAAGTGTTCCTATATAGGTGACCTGAGGTCAAATGGCGGATCTGACATCTGTATTGCATCATTAGTGATGGCCAAAACATCATTAATGCCAATTTTGGAGCATTTAAACACAACCAGAGCGATCCATAACAATGACAAGCCAAGCCACGCAAAACCAGAAAATTTTGCTATTTTGACCTCATTTGACCTTGAAGGTATTGACCTAAGGTCATGAACTTTGCACACAATAGAGTTCATTATCGTGCCCATCCACCCTGTGAATTTCGTTGCTCTACCCTTCATAGGAGCTGAGATCTTAGGGGGGCGGAATCCGCCCCCCTCCAGTGAGCGTTATTTTCAGAGGCCCTCCAGGGCTAGTGTTAAGGCACATAGGTAACACCTAGATTATAGTAAGCGTAATGCAGAAGGCAGAACCAGCTGCTGCGTCCATTCTGGCTTCGTAGTTGATCCAGGTTTGAACGATATCAATATATTATATGAAGAACGACACGGTGATACATAAATGTATCAAACTCATCGACAGAAACGATATCTAAGAATGCTTAAGGTTAGTTTTGTGGAGTCGCATTCTACTTTCCAGGTTTCATAAAGTCAGGTAATTATATGTTCCATTAAGCACATGGGCTGTTGACGGTCTATGAGGTGCCCAGACAAATTAATGTTGGAAAAACTGGCGTTTGTTTTGTGTCAAGCATACCAATATATTTTGTACTCCAGGATTGTAACTAGACTAAATTAAATATTTTGTACTCAAGAAGGAAAAATGAAGAGCAACATTGTTTGGTCAAGTGCTACCACTCCAAAGCCATACCTGAAGACAAATAGCAGTTGCAGCAGTACCAAATCGCCGAACCGTCGATGACCACAATATAACTAGACGACATTCAGATCTGTTGGTATCGGTGTTGTTTGTCGGTTTTTAGCGCCATTTATGCGCTAAAAACGTCTCCGCACAGCACGAACGGCGACGCGTGACGTCATGTGAGAAAACGCTATTTGTGTCAACATAGTCAATCATTAACGAAATATTTATTCGATATTTATTCAATGTTGATTCAATATTCATCAATATTTATTCTTACATAGGATATATTTCGATTAATCAATATCTATTCCATATTTATTTTTAGATACTTCTGCAGGAGTGTTCGCTAAGAAGTACCAGAAATCCCTAGTTGGCAAATCTGGGGGTACTTGGTATCGCTGGAGTAAATACTTGAAGCCTCGTTTGCCCAATAAGGTGCTTTGAATGCGCAATCGAAGGTAATTTTGTTAGACAACTTTTTTAGACACAATGAGCCCGTTCAATGAAAAAAAAACTTCAAATTTCATAAAAGCGGCTCCGGAGAAAGCAAGTTCTCTGAGGCGATTACACCAAGAAACTAATGTCATTTGTGCACTTATGCATGACTGTCAAATAATTTGTTGTAAATGTGTGCGAAGATAAATCATGCATCTTGAAATATAACTGCATTTGGGGTTCATCAGTGTCAGTGAGTGAAGGGTCCGTAATGATTCTTCCAATTTTAATCCGAGCCATCTGATGTTTACCGGCCCGGTGATCAGCTGTACTTCTAGCGCTGGTGTAATCGAATCCGACCAGCTCTATTTAACAAGAATAATAAAGCCGACTATTAGCGGTTTTACAGCGGCAATTTGCTCTCCCGTCTAGCAGCTCTGGATCCATCCAAGTCGATCCTTGCTTCAACTAAACCTTTCAGACATGAACTAAACAAGTACATCGAGCAACTTTTAATATTGCTAAGAATTGGTTTCAATCAATTTTCTCAGCTTTTTCATGCAAAATAACTGTTCCATGGTGATGAGAATAAAATTATTTTAGACGAATTGTTTTAGTATAATTTTCATTAAACCAGTTTATATTCCGAAACCTATATCCAATTGTCACGTGGGGTTTGTTGTGAATATCAGGTTTGCGTTGTGAGCCGGTCTAGGGCATCGGGTGCGCATTTGGGAACTCCGTTGACATCGATTAAGTATACTTTTGTAATCATTTTCTCTGCCATTGCTCATGAAGGTGGCTTATAACCTCATCCTTCGCTAATAATTTAGCCACAGACGATTTTGAGGTCTGAGGCAGAGCGGTGTATTATGCGTCTGTGGCGAATGGTGCGCACAAACTCGGAATGGTGCAAAGGTTGACCGGGGCCATGAGTTAGTTATTAGGGCTTTAGGGCGCATCGACTACGTTAGTCATGTAGCGCCCAATACGGAGCCATGAAATGCATTTTGGGAGTGCTTGAGATCTTGGACAACAACGGAAGTCAGCAATAATTCCAATGAATCGCGGGTGAACTCGGCTCATAAGTTGTGGGACTAGTCCTTCGGATAAGTGTTTGTTGAAGGATGATCCCGGTTGTGTGGCCCGCCCAAGATGAGTTTGAGTGCGATTCATCCTGAGTTCTGCCAGCAGAAATGTTATTGTTGTATTCACATCACATCATGCCTATTGATCATAAATATTTGTTTGTGAACTTTGGGAATACATCACCCACCTACACTCAGGCAATACCTATCCAATTTGCATATATCATGGGTATATTTTTGGGAGTACTTTGGCTACTGAGGGCATTTCCCACTAGATGCATTCCTTGGCACAATTGCACCTATTCATCACTTAGCTTGCTGACATATTGCTGGCTTAGCAGTTAGCTATATGTACATATATGCTTGCATCGTACCTACAGCATGAAATGCTAACATTTATTTTTAACTCCATTGAAGCAATACTACCTGGTTATGGACAACTCATTTTTTAGTGCAGCAAAATATTGGACATGGCTTAGTTTGCCAAGATGTTCATGCACACAAAAATGCTAACATTGGTTTTCAGCTCCACTAAAACAATGTTAATTGTCAGCAAGTGCATAGCTATTTTTTGGAATCCAGCTTTAAAAAATCGTACTCCAGCTAAAATGTTTTGTACTCCACTACCAAGAAAAAAGGAAATCCTACACTGAGACAAATCTTTTGATTCAGCAACCAAGCTCCCAAGACGGTAATTACACAGTACAAGATTGATGATCACCGAGCGATCTCGAAGAAAACAAGGCAGTTCGGTAGAGCATATATTTGCTGACAAAACATTCCATAGTCCTGTACGTGCGTATGCATCTGGCGTCCAACTACTGCGGACTAACCTTCGTCATCTTCAACCCATGCTGAGATACGCAAGCTACTTGAGCACAATATGACTTCAGAGCTCGCAATGGTTGTGACAGGCCCACCTTGTCGACGCTCAGTGGGATGCCGACAATTCACCACAAATTGCCTGCTGGCCATTGCCCATCACTGTTCTGCCACAGCCAATCACGAAAGTCCGGTCGGATAACTGTCCTGCCACAACCGATCAATAAGGTCGGCCTGATCACTGTTATGCCACAACAAATCACGAAGGTCGGGCCTGATCACTGGTATGCCTCAAGAAATCACGAAGGTCGGGCCTGATCACTGCTTTACCTCAACGAACCACATATGTTCCAACAACGTTTTTTCTCGAAAATGGTTTTGTCGCTCTCCATGAACGCGGTATCGTTGCATTCAGCTCATAGTCTGCTCTGCGTTATCAGGACATCTTTTTACCAAACATAAATTTAATGGCGGTATATATATTTTGTCGCAGATTCAAATTCCATTCAGTATATGCCCATTGGCCTGATGGTTGAAGTGGAAACATGTGGTGTGGCCCCAAATATATGGAAAGTTTCTCACCTGCCTAAAAGAATAAGAATCTTAACATGCAATTATAAACAAAAACAAATATTAAAGATATGTCTTCATAAGTATCACATTGAATCTTCAGTTGCAACATATCAGTAGATGCCACTTAAGGTTTCAAAGCTTGTAGTGCACATGCAGCATATTAGGTCACACAAACACATAGACAATACACAACTAAGATTATTACACTTTGCAGATCAGTCTGCTTGTGTGCTTAATCAAGCAGATGGTTAATGACAAAATGCACCTGTATCACAACTCATGACTTCAGAAAGTTGCTACCTTGCCCTACTGGTGTTCCCGGGAGTATTGAGTGGGAAGACAGCACTGATTTATGCATACAACACTTCTATGATAGCACAACACATGTATCACAATCCTACCAAAATATTGCAGGCCAATGATTCACGCAATATCCTGGCCATTAAACTGAGAAATCAGAAAGGAAGCCATGCAATGTAATGTTGAAAAACATGAATATCCAAAACACCATTGTCATATATTTCAAATATATGAATACTCATAAATGCATCACACTACCAGTATATTTAATGATATTCTCTCAGATTTACCAATTACATCTTCTTTCATTTCTAACATGTTGGTAGCTGCATCACCTCATGAAAGTGGAGTTCAGACTGTTCTGGGGTGTGTAGAAATACATACTGTTTAGCAAATACTTGATCTTTGTGAATAGCCCAATGCTGAAGAGTTATGAGGTCCAACAGCCGTGGACATTGTACAATTTATCATCTGCGAGTTCTGTTAGGCTAGCTTATGATCAATTTGCTCTATATAATACAAATGTATGCTTCATGCAATACAACATCTGAGGGTTAGCTTTGGCTAAAACATGATGGCTTAATTTCAACTAATGCCCATAGGTCTAACATTATCAAACACCCATAGGTTTATGTGACCCAATACCTGTAGGTCTTCATGAGCAAACCTGCATAGGCTTTAAGTGTTATAGCATCCTGCATTTATATAGAAGCCCGTGAGCAAAAATCAGTGAAAATGCATGCACTGAACAGAAGAGAAAAAAATGTGACTACAAATTTGTGAAGAGCCATCTTCTCAAATTTATCCAGCGTCCACAGGTTGCACGCAATGAGAGATCTGCAGGTTTTATGCTGTCAAAAATGCATAGTGGTGATGAATTGGTGTTTAGGGACGCTTCGACATCTAGGGTCATTTTGCGCCCATAACTGAATTGTAATCAATTCACGGTGCTGTTATCATAGCTTGCTATCCATCTTCACGGGTGGGGGTATATCATATCAAGGCGAGCTTGTCGAATGAACATAAAAATATTGCCGGATGCTACGACCTCACAGTCGTTCCCTATTAGGATATGTAAAGAAGAGTCGATGTTCAACCGTCCTAAAATCTGGCGTCGCAGAGGATCGAGCAGCGTACAGCCAATTCAAACATGGTACACGGTAAGCGGGTTAGAACAGCACGGACACAGGGGACGGTCATCACCGTTAAGCATATAACTGTGTTGCGAAAGTATGGCCTATTCCCAATCGGCAGAGTATTAATTCTTCCCGGCGTTTGGTTCGGTGAAAGGATAGCCATTTGCCGAGTGTCGGTTTTAATACCTTGAGCTTACTACACTTGGAATTCCAGGTTCGTTGCCATTCTGACCGTATACTTGGTGGTGGTGGATTGGAGTTTAAGGGAGAGTCGACATCTATGGTCATTTTGCGCCCCTGACCGTATACTTGATAATATAGTAGGGTATATATCTCTTGGAGGAAGCCGTAGATTGACCACACGGCCATTGCTAATGGAATATTTGGCGGTTATGTCAGCAGCCTCGTTTCCCGCGAGTCCAACATGTCTAGGAATCCAGCAGAACACAATATTTATTCCGATGTCATGTAAGGATTTTACTACTTTCATAACCCTCCGAACAAGTCGGTTATCCTGGCCAAAGGCGTTCAGTGCCTGGAGACTGCACAGAGAGTCTATGAAAACCATATGCTTTGTGGACAGGTCTTTCTGTATAAAATAGAGGGCTTGCAGAATGGCATACAGTTCGGCGGTAAAAATCGAAGTTTGCGTCGGTAAACAGAAAGATCGAACACTTTGTCGACTTACGTAAGCACACCTGACACCGGAGACCGACTTTGAGCCGTCTGTGTAAATGGGCGAAAAGTCGTGATATTCGTGTATTTTTCCAATGCTAACATTCGGAGTTCCTCCGGGGTTGCCTGTCCTTTCTTTGAGAAGGTTAGTCATGTCAGTTTTCATGCCAAGGGGCAGTGCTCAGCGTGATTACACGTGCTATGGAACGCGGCCGGATATTACATTCTAAAATAATCGAGGACATACGAGTGGAAAACGGTAATCCACGCCGAGTAATGTGAAGTACATTTGATGTCCCTGAGAATATCCATCGACAGGCTGGATGGTTCCAGTTTTGAGCAACACTACATGCGTATCTCGCGCCCAATAACTTACGGCGTAGTGCAAGAGGTGGCTCGTCTACTTCTACCATTGCACTAGCAGCCGGTGAGGTGCGGAAGGCTCCAGTAGCGATGCGAAGAGCTACATTGTGGATCACATCAAGGCAACGCTTGGTTGTGGCACACCCTCAGTCATAAATAAAACATCCATAGTCAATCTTAGAACGCACGAGCGATCGATACATAAGAAGCAAGATAGATCTATCTGCTCCATATGAGCATCTAGAGACTGTACACATTACCTGTAGTCGCTTTGTACATTTATGTGCACGATCGTTGATGTGGGTGGTGTATGTCAGTCGGCGATCCATCCACACACCCAGAAACTTGGCAGCTGGTTTGAACGGTATATGGCGTCCATTGAGCATAATCACGGGGTTAGTATAAGAGCGTTTGCGACAGAAGTGGATAGCGGTGGTTTTCGACGTAGACTTAACGAAACCGGTTTTGTTGCACCAATCCTGCACCTTCCGAATAGCCATCTGGAGTTCGTTCTCTCAACCGTGTGCACAGAGTGTGAAAAGGGCCATATGGCGAAATCATCCACGAAAAGCGCTCTCCCTACGGAACTCGGCAGCAAGGTACCCACATCACTGATTGAAATTGCAAACAATGCTACGCTCAGTACGATCCCCTGCGGAACTCCGTTAACTTGTGAAAATGTGCCAGATAGGGAGTTTCCTATTCTAACGCGAAACGTTCTGGAAGATACAAAATTGGACAAGAAGACTCCCATGGGACCTCTGATTCGCATATTGTATAGCTTCATCAAGATACCGTAACGTCACGCCGTGTCATGAGCCGTCACTGTAAAAACAAATTACTGCTGTGTGGTGGCGTTTCATAAAACCAGAGAGCACAACGGAGTCGAGTGTTAAAATGTGGTCAATTGTGCTACGGTGTTTTCGCGACACACTCTGTATCACGGTAAGGAGATTGTTATGTTCTAAAAACCACATCAATCGGACATTCACCATTTTTCGAACAGTTTACACAGGGAGCAAGTCAGTGAGATTGGACGGTAATGCAGGGGATCATTTCCAGATTTATTTGGTTTACGTATGGGCACTGCAATTGCTTCCAGCCATGAAGGTGGGAATGTGCCCGATGCCCACATTGCATTTAGGGCTTTCAAAAGTGCTTCTAAAGCAGCAGCTGGTAAACGTTTTATAATATCATTATGCATGGTGTCGGGACCCTCTACCACGCTCTTGAGTGTGCTGATTGATGCGGTTAATTCGGAAATGGAGAATGGTATGTTGTACTGGAGGACGTCTGTGGCGGAGAAATCAAGAGGACGTGACTCGCACCGATCGTTGTGTCTCAAAAATTGCTCGTTATATGTGTTTTCCGAGCGTGCGGACAAAGCTCGTCCCATCTCGTATGCTACTTCTTCTGGGTCAATGATATCTCGACCAGCCATGTGTAGGGTAGGAAGTGGGAGTGGAGTATACTTTCCAGAAAAGCGTTTAATGCGGGACCATACAGATGAGTGATGTGGATCGATTAAATGTGTCCACGTAAGCTTTCAATGAATCTCGTTTCGCTTCGGCGATAGTACGCCTAGCAAATGCCCGTGCTTTGCGGAAGGCTATTAAATTTGTCATACAATCATTTCTATTAAAGGTACGAAAAGCCTTCTTCCTGGCACGCAACGCCTCTCGGCACTTTTCCAAGCACCATGGAACGGGTACTCGAACTGAAGTTCCTGAAGAACGAGGAATGTGTCGCTGGGCGCTCTTCACGGTTGCCGTCGTGGATGCCTCCACGGAAACACCAGGTTCATCGGGGTAGTCTCCGAGTCTACTCTTAAGATTTGCTTGGAACGCATTCCTTGGAGTTTAGGGGCGCATCGACTACATCGGTCATGCAGCTGGAACGCACCCCAATTGGCTCGGTTAAATATCCATTTCGACGGACGTCGGCTTACGACAACTCTGTTAATAGAACAAGACCAAACATGGAAATGGTCACTGTTATGTGGATCATCGTCCACGGACCATTCTAAAAAAAGGTGCAAGTTCTGGACTGCAGAGGGTAAGATCCAACACGGAAGTATGCCCCGTTGGTAATGTAAAATGGGTTGGCTTTCCTGTGTTAAGTACACAGAGTGGAAAATCTCATACAAAGCATTCGGCTGCACGTCCACGGCTCGTCGTGGTGGATGAGCACCAAAGAGGGTGATGGGTGGTAAAATCGTCGCACACCATTACCGGTAGAGTGAGCTGCCCCACCATCTTGGACAGCTCAGAAAGTGGGAACCTCTCTCCCGGCGGGAGATATATGCTACATATGGTAACGGCGTGGCCATTTATTTTCATACGAGCAGCGATACACTGAACATTTGAAGATATAGATATTTGCTGAAAGGGAACAGAGTTGTGCACAGCAATAAGTACCCCGCCATGTGCCACATTGTGAGGAGTAACATCCCTAGGTAACACAGAGTAGTTGTTCACGTGAAAATGTGCATCAGGAGAAAGCTTAGCCTCTTGGAGACGAACTACTAATGGTACTCGTAAATGTAAAATGGCTCGGAGGTCGTTGAGGCTGGTTCTCAACCCTCTACAGTTCCATTGGATAATAAAACTCATACGTCAGATATATAAAGGTGAAAGTTGTGAACTAAAAATGGGGGAAACGAGAACGGTTTAAGTTTCCCCTGTTCCCGCTCTGGAATCCGGAGGTAACCCGCGAGCTTCAAGCTGACTCGGCCCAAGGGTCTGTCCTCGGGCGGAAACATGGTGACCCCTCCCCCGGTAGAGAGCTCGATGGTGGGAGACCTCGCTTCTGAGGCCCCAGCCGGGGAGGGGGTGGAGGAGGACCCATTGGATTTACGGATGGAGTCGGTCCCTCTACTCGCCGTCGTGGCGATGAGGTTGCCGGCCTTCGTGGTGCAGCCGCCTCGGCTCCGTGGCGGTTTTTCTCGAGGGCCATTTCCATTTCCACGAGCCGCGCTCGTTTCGCCTCGTGGGCGCGTCTCTCAGCCTCCTGGTAGTGCAGATTAATATCTGGAATTTTTACTGGTGGTTGGTTGTGTCGGGGCGGCGATGCAGGTGCGGACGTGGAACACGAAGGTGGGGGAAGAGGCCCGAATCACGGGAGGGGAGAAGGATCAGTTAGGGAGGTGGAGAGGCTGGGTTTGGAGGTAGTGCGGTGCGTGAGGTAGTGGAGGTAGTGCGTTAGGTAGATTGGAGGGCGGATGTGAAATTGGAGTGGCGATTTCGAGGCAGGTGGAGGGGCTAGAAGCGGGAGGACAGGACCGAAGAGGCCTCTTTGAACGATGGACCAGCGTCCACGCCCCTTCCTCGGGCGTTGGTCGGGAGGGGTCTCTGATGGCCGAACGGCGTTACTTGTGGACGGTGAGACATCTGTCGCATCAGTGTGGAATTGGCTTCGCTGACCTTGATTTACTTGCGACGCAGGAGGCACTCCAAAGGAGCGAAGAAGTGCTGTTAATTGTGCGACCAACTCAGATCCTCTGTCGGGCTGTGTGTGCTGTGAAGAATACATGCTGTTTTTAACTTTGGATCCGTAAGATGTCCTTGGATGCGTCTGTTCATAACGTTCTTTTGCTTCTCGAAATGATACTTTTTGTGTGTGCTTGATGTAAATTATCTCTTTCTCTCTGATGTAAGTCGGGCATGCTCGGTCGAAAGAAGTGTGCGGATCCTGCCCTGCACCATAGTTCACACAGTCCGAGGTGCAGTTTTCCATACTATGCTTGGGGGATGCGCACTTGGCACATGCAGGGTGGTTCCGGCAAAATTGGTTAGTATGTCCGAACCTTTGGCACTGACCTTCACTCGAAGGTAGCCCACACGTATTTCGGGGGAATATCGGTGGTGTTGAATGTTAAAATCACGTTGTTTGTTGTAACCAACTCCTCGCCTCTCCTCACCCTCCTCGCCTCAGTCACCCCAAACTACGATAAGCCGCCTACGATTTCTTCCTCCAGAACGTCCCTTAGGTCAAAGCAGTTTATAAGGCCACGTGAAGTATTTTTGGTCTTGTGCGGTTCTATGGTGATGGGGATTTTCTCGTCTACTTTGCTCTGATTCTTCCGGACACTGTATGCAAACTCGGATATTTGTAATGCGCTCTGCCTCTTCTGCTCGCGCAAATTCTACTTCCAAGGAACCATCCCTCAATATTTCGCACCGAATAATCTTATCAAGTCTATCACACCTGTCTCACCTCTGAAACGGTGATAATGAGGCGAAACATTTTGTTTTTCCTCGAAGAATAAGGATACGTGGGGCAGAAAAGTTTCTTGTCGGGTCTCGTGAGTGGGGCCAGGAGTGTTTTTGTTTTGTTTTGTGGATGCTATGCAGTGTGTCTTTGGTTAGGCTCGTCGGGCGCCCCATCCCATAGGAGCCCTATTGGGGGACCTCTGGGCCCCGCGGACGGGAGGTCGCGAGGCGCTCGAGGAGCTGTACGGGGCAGGCGACGCAGTCACCCGGCCGGGAGAGAGAGATACCACCCTGACCTGGATCTAGCGCCGCCCACCCCTCGACCCCAGCCGGCCAGGCTGGCAGACACTGGGAAGAGTCCCAAGTCCTCGGCCCGAGGCGACTAGCCACTTGGCCCGCGTGAGGCCCCACGAGCCCGCCTGCCCCTCTGGGATATCAGGACCAAAGAGGCGCGTTGGTTCCCCGTCGCAACCAGCATCGTGCGATGGGAGATCTCAGCCTCCAGGACTCCGTCAACCCCAGGGGAGGGGCCGGGGGGGCGCGACTACCCCGATAAAACTGACCTGGTGGGCAGGACCTGGGAAGTTGCCTTGCCTGCTCATAGTAGGGATAGTTCGTGTTGCAGGGCCAGGTGAAGGACATGGATGTTGGGATGAAATGGGCATTGGAATGGGAGCATATGGATGGAAGGACGTGTGAGCACTCCTAGTCTTGCCCCTCGCCGGATCACCGATGGACTGGGTCCGGGTCTTCAGGGCACTCAATCCCCACCACCATGTGAAGGTGGTGCCTTGTTGAGGGGGGTCAAAAATGCATAGGTTGCATACTTGGAATGGGAGACTCAACATCAATAGACCTTATATGCTCAAACACTCTCAGGCTTCATGGAATCGATTATCATGATTCAACATGTACAGGCTTTACATGATTATCATATCATGCATACCATGGCCCCATCATAACATGCATATCATGGTTTCACATGATTCAACATGCATAGGTTCTCTCTGGCAAAATTCATGTTTTTCCTCCAAACATACATGAGGTGTAGGTCAGGTTTGCTTAGGCTATAATTGCTATCATAGTGCCAAGGTGTTGGCAATGACACTTGATACTTAGCAGCAATATGTTGACTCCACAAGATAACCACCTATGATGCAATTCTGCTTTGACAATTACCCAGACATTGCAGGTAAGATAATTATCTCACCAATGATATAGCTGTCTTTCCAGCTTTATAATAGTGAAGAGGAGCCTGATGTCAATCAAGTTGCCTGAATTGCAATGGGAATGCAGCCAGATCAAATCATCAATTGTCAAACTGGTATTATTGTGTTCTAAGGCATTTACATGACAAGTTTTACATTTTTCCTCCATAAAGCAAAGAAATTGGTTAGGTTTAGTTATGATAGGTTAGGTTAGGTTTCAAAAGTTCTTAAATCTCTTAATAAAAAATAATGAAAATTGTTTTGCTTCAAAGGCAGGTTATGTTAAGATAAGGTTAGGTTAAGGTTGGTTAATTTCTTTTCATTTTGTTTTATGAAAATAAATTGATTACTTTTATATATGCTATCTTTTTTAATATCCTCAGTTAGGTTAGTTTTCCTTATCTTGCATTTATATTTAATTTGAAACATTATTTTTATGCTGTTGCCTAATGCAATGCCCCTTGTTGGTGTTATATTGTTCACAAACTGAAAACTAGGCAATTGCACAGAAAATGAGTAGTCCCATCATCTTAGTCACATTAATAAACACCAAGGTGAGAGGATAAATTCCAAGAACTCATAAAACATCTTAAAACACACATTTGCCATCAAATTCCTTCACACATTAATAAACCTCAAACCCATGCTCACATGCACACATGCATGCACCAATTAATGGAATCTGAAGTGTGACCATATCAGAAGTCTGAAACAATATGACAACCAAATGGCTGAGTCTGGGCCTACTCTCCAAGCCAAGCCATGCTGATCTGCATGCCAACACTAATGCCAAGGACAGAAACAGTTTTCAAAGTGCCAATGCATGCAAACTGGCTACACCAGTACCTTGATGACCAGTTGCAAAGTATTCTCGTACTGCCTTGTAATTCCCAGATTCGCTACCATGAGATTAGCTAATGCTGTCGTAGGTAATGGGCATTTCCATGCCCAATGAACCTCAAGAACCGTCAGGTATCAGGCATCACCACCAGGCACCATGAAGCATGTCAAAAAGTTGAGTAGGCATGCATTCACGCCAAGAGGAACTATTTTCCATGAAACTCATGTTATCTGTCAAGATACGTGCACTAATCGCTCATTTTTTCTTCATCGAGGAATACATCACTAAGCTACAGCTCCTTTCACCTCCTACATCTAACTCGCGCCAGCCCACCGTAGTGGCCAACATGTTATGAATACTGGCCACGTGCCTTGTCGCCGAATTTGTCCCCGATTTAAAATCAAGAATTTAACTCACGGTGGGCGCAAAGATGGTTAAAGCATTGCAATCTCCAAACCTCAGAATGTCCAACAGTCAGGAGCAGGAGTGCGACAGAACGTCCAAGACGACGAATTCCAAATGTGACAATGTTCAAAACCTTCATCTGGGATATGAGGTCCCTCGTCAAATACGGAGGGGTTCTGGTCCAAAAATGTTAAGATTGAACAGGGAAAGTGACACCTTAACATTAGCAGGGTATGGTAGGAGATGGGAGGTGAATGGGTACGGTTACCTCGACACACTCCTTTCCCGAAGAATGATCCTGGCTGGGGCACTGCGCACAGGAATGGGAGTGAACGCTTAAAAAATGGGTGCACCAGTTAAAAGAATGTTCGGCAGAAGATGCAGTATTGTAACTGCGGGGAGAAAACACTGGTGTTTTTTCCGAGCTTAATAATGGTCTACTCTCAGGGGTGTTTCTGGTCCTTTGTGAGTTGACGTAAGCTAACATTGCCCGTTTCTCCTACTAGAACGCATGCTGCTAACTATTACTAAGAAGCGGCAGCCGGCGTCAGCGGCGGTATGGGCAATTATCTTTTTGCCCGCACGGTAAAGATCCATCGACGTTCATCGACAAGAGCCGCCAGACAAAATGAACCTCCCAGTGAACATGACAACAGTGGCCCTGCGTTAGGCCCTATGTCGGAACGCTGGCGGGAAGCTAGCAGTCCGCTGTTGGTTGGGAAGTGGAATGTCCGCCCATGCTGAGATGCAGCCGACATCCAGCCGACATGTAGCCGACGCGGGACCGATGTTGGAAGATGTCGCACTTCTGTTCTGAGGCTGGGTAATGAAATGTCGGACAACGGCCCGACGTCGGGTGACCGCTATTGATATGCCGAACTCAACCCGAGCTATTGCTGACCTTCGAAGTCAGTTTGTTTGTGTCGGGCCGAGAGTGGCCCGATGTCGGCATACCGCTTACGAGATGCTGAGCTCGGCCTGACATATACCGCTGGCGGATCGACATCGGCATGTTTATAGAATTTTTTGTCATCCGTCCCTCACCCAAAATTCCAAAGCACAAATGATCTTATTGAGGAGCAGGAAAAGTAAACGACGTTTTAATGAAAACTATCTCAACCATCTGAAATAGGACACCCCCTCCCATCTTCAGCACCGACTATGCTACATGCCCGGGTGTTGATTTCTGAAAGTTATTTAGGGGAAGGGAAGGAGCAAAATACATCAAGGAAATAGACCAGCTTCAATGGATTTGAGGCATACTCCAGAGTCCCTTGTTAAAATGTGAAATTGTTGGGGTGGGAGCAAAGCCAACCATGAGCGGGCACATTCCTCCTCAAAAGTATATAAAACAACACCCCTGGTCACATGCACTATAACTTCTTCGACATATATATATACACTTGACATATATAGATAAATACTTGTCACTTAGTATTGCTAACTATAATTCCATGTTTCAAGCATGCAACTGCAAATTTTATAGTTGAAAGTTAATATATAATAGTCATATAAGTGGTCTATATTACATATCAGTGGTTTTATGAAGCTATATCAAAATATGGTAATACAAATTTGCATTCCATATTTTATGGCGTATGTTTATAATAGCTTTAGTCCATAAATCTACCACACAAGGTTAAGTAATCTAGTATACGATGGAAATTAGTTACATTAAATAATTATTCAGTTTTAATGATGCATTTATTTGCATTTGAAAGCACACATTGGATCAGAATTGAGTTTTACTTCAGACTGAATCATACTCGCCACCGTCTCATCAAAATATTTGACAAAATTGCACCCAAGATAAAGTTCCAGAATTATTAAAATTTGGTAAACGATGTTTATCTCGCTTACTCCTGAAACCCGCTCATGCTTTCTTTGAATTATTGGGCTTAGGGGCGCTTCGACTGTTTCGGTCATACAGCATGCTTTCTTTGGAAATTTATTTCATTGTCTCATCGGAAATTTCCCTCCCGATGAAAAATACTGTGATGCCGAATGTGAAATTTTGGGAACCTCAAAAGGTAGACGTAGTACCTAAATGTAGGGTGCATGCTTTTTTGTAGAGTATATACCCATGTTAATTTGTTGTAAAGTACTTCTATTGCTGAACATTTTCATGTTGCACAGTGGAGCAGTGGAACTATCGGAAAATAGCTCAAGAATTATCTTCACGCGTTTAGCCTTGAGGGCCCTTCCAGAGATCATGAGGCTTCTTTGAACCTTTTTGGGTTATGGGGCTTCTCTGAGTGTCAGCGCACATTAGACACTAGTTTCGAGTTTCGTCTCGATTGCAAAATTGAAGGAGCCACCGATGGAAACCTCCATGCAGACCAGGCGGTGGAAGTGGTGCACTATTAATTTTTTGGCCTGAAATGTCTGGTGCAAACCACAGAACCAATGTTAAATTTGCTTCTACCAGGTCGAAAGGTTCAGAATCCTCAAAGCTGATCGGGGTATACACCATGTTTACTGGCTTACTCATACACCCTCTTGGTTGCTGGGCTCCCTTTATCTGAAGTTGGCAGCTGCAGCTCTCATCGGACCTTTCGACTGGCTTACTTTGGTGTCCAACGGTCAAAAGCGGACATTCAAGCGTTCATCAAGAATTTTCAGGCACGGACTTACAAAAATCAGAATTAAAAATGTCGCTAATCGAGCACTGGTTTGGAAGGCCACCAAGCACGAGATCCAACATTTTTCGATCATCCTCCATCGCAAATACCTGGTCCTGCCCATGTTGTGGGGTGGGGGGGGGGGACGCAACTTTTGACGCACTTGAATATTGAACACTATATTAAGATACTACGCACCGGATATTAAGACCTGTAATTTTCTGGGAAACTCAACCGATTATTAGATAAGCTCGAGTCCCTGTATAGATAGGAAAGTCAGCCATGATCGTGACAGCGTCCTTAGTCTTTAACACAATTCAAAGACACTGCTGAGAACACAAAACTGATGTCATCCAGCCCAAATGCACAATAAACACAAGAATACCGAAAACGTAGATTTCTACACACCGCACTATGAAGATGTCCCCAAGCACAATAAATCTCCATTTTCAGCCCACATTTCACCATGTTCTGGCCCATCAGCTTAAGCACCCCCTCCCCCGGTTGCCTGTCAATACCACGAAGAGCTGGAGTTATTCCGTAAGCTGTCGATGTCAGATGAGCTTTATAACTGTTGGTGGCCCTCGGTGCTTGGGGTTTCATACATTTTGCATTTTCATCCAATTCAAACTAACTTTTGCTGCCTCTGCTCCCCTTCCCCAAGACAAAGGTGGAACCAAGCAGGCGCCCTCTCAAATCCAAGCCAGCCTCTCACCTTAGGAGCAGCGATCCACATATTGTAGCACAATCCAACCGAGCCTCCTTTTCCAGTGTCGGGTATTGATATATACGGCCGCTCTCTAGCGTCGCGAAACTGCCACGAGGGATTCCCTGGTGGTAGCACAGTGCTGGCGAGCCCCCTTGGCATTGGTATAAAGTGTAGATATGCACAGCTGCTCTGCAATCCCGGCCGCAGTCTAGCCCCACACACTGCGAGGCCCTGGCGGAAGCATGCTGATGTTCAGACCCCCCACCCACCCCCCACCCCACCCACAAGCACGGGCGTCAGGCGCAGGTTTGCACGGCCGCCCTCCAACCCGCCCGCAGCCTCAACCTGAGGAGCGGTGTTTCGCTGGCGGAAGTTCAGATGTGCCACTGCTGGAGCCAGCAGCAGCTGTGTTTCGAGTAGTTTAAATACTCTAGAGCTGTAGCTGATGGTGCGACTGGGGAGCTCGAGCTATAGCTGATGGTGCGACTGGGGAGCTCGAGCTATAGCTGATGGTGCGACTGGGGAGATAGAGCTATAGCTGATGGTGCGACTGGGGAGCTCGAGCTATAGCTGATGGTGCGACTGGGGAGATAGAGCTATAGCTGATGGTGCGACTGGGGTGTTAGAGCTATAGCTGATAGTGCAACTGGGGAGATAAAGCTATAGCTGATGGTGCGACTGGGGAGATAGAGCTATAGCTGATGGTGCAACTGGGGAGCTAAAGGTATAGCTGATGGCGCGACTGGGGAGATAGAGCTATAGCTGATGGTGCGACTGGGGAGATAGAGCTATAGATGATGGTGCGACTGGGGAGATAGAGCTATAGCTGATGGTGCGACTGGGGAGATAGAGCTATAGCTGATGGCGCGACTGGGGAGATAGAGCTATAGCTGATGGTGCGACTGGGGAGATAGAGCTATAGCTGATGGTGCGACTGGGGAGATAGAGCTATAGCTGATGGTGCGACTGGGGAGATAGAGCTATAGCTGATGGTGCGACTGGGGAGCGTCCAGTCGTCGACCACTATGCGGCGACCTCCCGTGTTCAACTGGCCATCTGTAGCAATACGTAGTGTTTGTTCTTGACCCTGCTCCAAACCACTCCGGCACCCTGCGAGTAGCCGTGCTCCCGTGGGTTTTCAGAACAGACCGGAGCAGCTCCGATTTTTTCCAACTTACTACGGCCGAGAGCAGGGGGAGCTTGAAACAGCTTGGAGTGGCACACATGCTGCGCCGATTATATACCTGTGAAGCACTGTGCGCCCGCCTCCAATTTGCTAGTCCTGCAGCAACGGTGGGTGCCGATATTCAGGTCCACTCCGATCCGTTCTCATGGCAAGAACTTAATTATATGCTAAGCATTAATATAAGGTTAACATCCCCCTGTGATGACTGGCTCTCTGGATACAATGTCGTTCAAAACAGAACAGCGTAAGTTGTTCCAAGTAAGGACTAACTCATGCGTAACCATGAACCAAGCAGACAACTGATTTATACTCCAAATCGTTCGAGACAAGTTGCAGCATTCGTCTGTACGGAATAGGTCCGGATAATTCAAAGCTGCTAGAAGCTGTTGTACCATTTTTAGAGGTCTGGAACAGTCAGGAACAACAGTGGAACAGGGCAGTCAGTGAGGAACAGATCCATAGTTCGTCCTCGCACCAAATTAATCATTGTTGTACCCGTATGAGGCAGCTAAAGAGGAGCTGGGCGAGCGAGTAAGTGACAAGGGCGCAGTTCAGTGGAATCTCCGTGCCCACCAGCCATAGGCACATTGCCTTGGGTGCTTGCCAGGCACCTTGAAGCATGCATGGAGAGCTGAAGTGATTTCGGATGGAATAAATTGCATTACCAACTTCCATTACTCAAGGCAGAAATAAAACCTCCTTCCCTCCATTGGACGGAACTCTATGGACTCGCTCGGGTTTCACTTTTGCTCACAACTGATGTCTCCCAGAATGTCCTGAAAGGGTAGAGTGTGAAAATTATTTTTGTATCATGACACATTTGTGCAAACATGATTAAGAGGAATTCACAAACATTTTATTCACGATCTGTCAGAAAACAGGAAGATCCTGCACGCATCCACTGCAATCCCTCCGAAACACATTGTAAAATGACACCATCAACCTTTTCGGAATCAACTGGCGTTGAATTAACTAAAAGTGCACAGAATATGGTCGAATCAGCACCCACACATGGCGTAACACGAATGACTAACCAAAACTCCTTCACGTCGCAAACCAACCAATACAAACGCCTTCGATAGTGACACCATCTACAACCGTCGAGCATTCCCGACATCAGCGATAGTGACACAATCCAAAATCACAGCCTAATCCTGGCATACAAACCAATGTTCCACGAAACTTAGAGCAAACGCACTCGCCATTTCTGGACTCCGAGAAGGGCACGATTGATCTTGTCAAGTCTGCCGGGTGATGTATGGCAGAGATCCTCCGGAGACTCGCGGCGTTGTGCTCAGAGCAGCTTCAGTGAGCCAGTCACCTGGTCTACCAGTACATCCTCTCCAAACACGCCCAGCACTGTCCTGGAGCCCTCCGGTACCTGGCGGCGGTCAGACGTGCACACGATAACCGATACGGTGTCAATGCCAGCCATAGCCACCTGCCGCCACAGCTCGTGTCACCCAACCCCGACCCGCCTAGCCGTTAGTGTACACCGAAAGGGCGATCCGGTCTCTGTTCAGGCGGCGGTCGGACGCCTCACGGCGGTCCACCCGTGCGACGGTGGCTGGGGAGCTGATGCCATCGAGCACCCGCCTCAGCATGTCACGCAGAGCTTTCTGTTCCCTGGCGGCCTTTTACTGCACTGGCCTGCGGCTCTTTTACTGGACTCCTTTACGACCATTTGCGTGTTGTTATCCTTTCGATTGTTTCTTGATTATTTGGGCTTAAGGGCGCGCCGACAACAAGGTCATTTGGCGCACGTCCTTTCAACTGTACTCCGTCTCCCGACTAAATACACGTGTTAATACATTGAAGGAATTTGTTTACTACAATTACAAATACTGACGAAAAAGAGTCGTCGCAGCGTAAAACGCTTGAACTGAATCACGGGCGTCGCTTCACGAAATTAAATCGATTCGATTCGATTCCAGGGAAGACAATATGCAGCTGATTTGTCAGCTGACCGACACTTCATCATTGAGGCGTGTGAGGGGCGGAACAACTTCATAAAGCCCATGCTACATCTTGAATACACGTGAGGAACCAATCAGCTACGGAGCATGGAGGGGGGGGGGGGCGGCGGCAATGATCCATCCAAAACCATCCAAAACGACACTCCCAAAACGTTCCGTATGCACCGTTATAACTATCGCAGAGTGCATCGTGACAATACCAGTGTACATAGTGATGAATGTCGCAGGGTACATCGTGACAACAGCATAGACAGTGGTAACTGCTCTAGTGTACACCGTAACCAGAGCTGAATTGTACTTTGTAATCCTGGGCGATGAGAGGAAATTTTACGGTAATCAAATATGGAGAGGACAATTTCCTTCAGACCTGTGACATCCCAACCTCAGTTTGCAGTTCACAGTGCACCTTTGGCACTGTATCACAGAACAATTCCGTGAAAATAGCACCATTCAAACTCCAAATTAGGAATATGAGGGTAGTTTCCTGAAGCGGATATTGTACTGCATGTAAAAAATCCAGGAATTATCCCAACCCTAACCGTGACAGTTGCACCAGTATGCACGGTAACATCTACACCAGTACCGTGACAAGTGCTCACGGTACACACTGGTGCGGATATCACGGCACAAGTGGCATAGCCAGGATTTTTATTCCGGCCGAGTCCCAACCACCCGAGGTGCCCTTAGCCGAGAAGTATGTCGCTATATAATATATAAAGTATAAACGCTCACTATAAATCGGTGTCCCTGTTAAGAATGAATACAACGACGCGAACTGGCAACTACACGAACATGTACCATAACAACCGCACCAGCATGTACCATAACAACTGCACCAGCATGCACCATAACAACTACACCAGCATGTAATATGACAAGTGCACCAGCATGTACTATGACAACTGCACCAGCACGTACTGACAACTGCATCAGCATGTACTGACAACCACATCAGCATGTATCATGCCAACTGCACCAGCATGTACTATAACAGGCGCACCAGCATGTACTATGACAACAGCACCAGCATGTACCATGACATGTGCACCAGTATCTACTATGACAACTCCACCAGCATGTCCTATGACAAGTGCACCAGCGTTCATCACTCCCCGATGAGTTCAAATCAGCCTGCCTCTGTGTCACTCGGGCGAGATGGCTCCTCGCTCACTGATCTGATCCTCGCTGTGACCTCATCTAGCCGAACATTTCTACCCCACCTGACTATTGGTGATCAAAGTAACACAGGTCGTATTTTTCACACCTTAGAAAAGCATTATAAAGAGATAAAATTATATAAAACAACTCTGAAGTCCCAATACCTTGAAATACGAATTAAATTATCTTATTTTAACTTCTATATTAAACCATTATAGACTATATATCATATTTTTATGCTTAAGATTTTAGCGTTTGAATCCTATGAGACTAATGCTTACCCTTTCCAAACGGCTTTCTTGCCTTTCAAATTTGCAAGGATATCAAATATAATCTGGTGCCTTGCAGTCACTTGATCTAGCCTCATCTCTCTGTATCCTAACCTCTCTTAAACTCGACTGTGACCTAGAAGCATTACCACGCGCCCTGGAGGGGTGGGGGTGGGGGGGATCCGCCCACCCCTCCGGTTTTTCGTACATAACTCCAGATTTTACCGGGCGATATACGCCATTGTTTGCGTACCTGCTTAGAAATGACCGGCGCATTGCATAAAGTAAGAAAAACAAAACGGACCGAAAAGTTTTCAAGTTAGGGGTCGTTAAAGCAAAAAATAAATAATCAGCGCCAGAGCACCAATCGGCGCTGATGCGCTTCCCGCATATTAGCAAAAGGGAAGTGTTCTTGGTAACACTAGCGACTTGTTTTATGTATATTGTTATGCTTTATAGTATCAAAGTCATGTTAGGTCACCGAGGTCAAGTCAGGTCAAGTTCATAGCAGTCAAGTTAATGAAACCAAACTTGATCAACTGGAATGTTGCCATAAATGCAAATGACTGTCTTGCAATTGATGTCACCTTGCATGTTACTCCCTACACATCTTGAAAACTGCTGTTCGGCATTGTTGTCGGAGTAGTCGGGCGGGCGCCCCGGTTTCGGTAGCTGGAGCAGGCAATGACGTGATAAAGTGCTGGTATATAGGTGATCCGAGGTCAAATTCCGGGTCCAACATCTGTACTGCATCATTAGTAATTTCCAAAACATCATTGATGTCCATTTTAGAGCATTTAAACACAGTCACAGCGATCCATAACAATGACAAGCCAAGCCATGCAAAAACATAAAATGTTTGAGTTTGACCTCATTTGACCTCGAAGATCAAATGAGATCAAAATTCGAAGATCCTCGAAGACCTAAGGTCATGAAATTTGCACAAAATAGAGTTCATTACCGTACCCATCGACCCTGCGAATTTCGTTGCTCCAGCTTTGATAGGAGCCGAGATCTGAGTGGGAGGAATACGCCCCCCTCCCCCTCCCTCCCTCCAGTGCGCGTAATTTTCAGAGGCTCTCCAGGGAGAGTGTTAAAGTTCAGTGTGACATGGCCTAACATCGCGCGTAAAATTGAGCTAAGTTCATTTCCAAAGTGAACCGATCCCAGCTGGAACCTGTGTGAAGCAATTTAGTCTCACACCTCACCGTGGTGATGGTGGTGGATTTGTGTTTTTGAGCGCGTCGGCTACGTTGGTTATTTTACGCCCATTATGCCCATCTTGGCAATGTTGCGCTCAAACCACCTCATCGTAGTTTGACCTAACAACAAATGTCTTTGGGACTTCACCTAGCCTCGCACCTGTGACCCAATTTAATATCACGTCCGTGACTCAGACTCGAACCTGCGTGTGACCGGCATCTTCAACGATCCAGGCGAGCACACCGAGGTCCATCGCCTTGGTGTATAATGACAGCAGGTCCTCGGTGCTGTCCGCCTTCAGCACTATTTTCTTCTCCCTGAAAGCAGAAGTTGATGTCCATCAGGAATGAAATAAAAATTACGCAAAAATGTATGGAGCAATAACACGCACAGGCGCACCGGGGGTGGGGGGGGAATCTGTCCCTCCGTCCTGCTTATGTACTTTGACGATATTTCATAAACGGGCGGAGACATTGTAATGAAATAGTGTGATATTGCTCAAATTGATAAGCTTATCTTATGCCAATAATCAAAATTATCTGGCAAACATGGTAACTGCGGAGTACAAAGCCGACCGGCAGGCGGCCGACCGCTGAGCGTTCAAGGCCACAGATGTTTCGTTGGTGCGGTGGGGCGACGGTGCGGTGGGGCGACGGTGCGGTGTAGCGGTCTTCGACCTCACTTCACCCTGAAGGCATTGACCCAGTCATGAAATTTATACTGAAGCGATTTCGATACGGCAGGAATTTACTCACCGAATTTTGCCCTTCTAGCTTCAGTAGTTTCCGGGGCCTTGGGGAGGGGAAGGGGAGGGTGAATCGCTCTCAGGTGCGCGCTATGTGAGAGACCCTCCGGAAGGCATGTTAATAGAGGCCCTCCGGCGCACGTGAGGCCGTGCCCTCTGGGCATGCGATTTGATCACATGATCTGCTTAAAGGCAGCCATACCGTGAACCCGATGCCGCAGGCGCTGGTGGGTCAGCGCTGATCCCGCACCCCGGCATACACTCAACGTTACTGCGAGTTGGGTGAAAGGCGGCCTGGGGAAAGTCTTCCCGGGGTCAGACTGAATGCGTACCTTCAGTTGCCTGCACTAAGCACTTACCCCTCTTCCTCCCAATCCTCGGCTGCTTCTGCAAACTTGTCGTTGGAGATCATCATCCGATGCAGGTTAATTGCCGCGTGACCCACCTGAGGGAAATAAACTCTGCAGACTGATCCATGGCCCACCTGAAGCAAAACAAAACTCTGCAGACCTAACTGTTTGCGCGGCTCGCGACGTACGGAACGAAAAATTACCTTATATGGCATGCTTGCATGTAATCTGCTCCTTAACTACCATCTCCGCAGTGTACTGCACGGAACTACATGTGTCCAACCACGGATGCCGGCACATATTTTGGATGTGGGAGGAACGAATGTGGGTGGGGGGCAGGAGGGGTTTGGTGAATTTTTTGTTCATGCAATGCCACAAGTGAAACGTTAAATTTCACGTTTGAGGATGCATACCCCACCATAGCGACGGCATGGGCCCAATCATCGGCAACAGCATATATATGTGTGAAGTAGATTTAGTACGGACATGTCCCTGTATCAGACGGCAGTCTGCGAACGGGTCCCTGTATCACACGTCAGACGCCGGACGCGTCTCTGTATCACACGTCAGACGCCGGACGCGTCTCTGTATCACACGTCAGACGACGGACGCGTCCCTGTATCACACGTCAGACGCCGGACGCGTCTCTGTATCACACGTCAGACGCCGGACGCGTCCCTGTATCACACGTCAGACGCCGGACGCGTCTCTGTATCACACGTCAGACGACGGACGCGTCCCTGTATCACACGTCAGACGCCGGACGCGTCTCTGTATCACACGTCAGACGCCGGACGCGCCCTTGTATCAAACGGCAGACGGCGGATGCGTCTCTGTATCAGGCTGCGACGATGTACACATTCTGACACTGAAGGATGAGCGCAAAGCCGGAAGCCCGGCCCTTCCGTCCCGCCACCCATTTCAACAAGGACAAACGCATTTCTCGGCATGCACGAATGATGGCGTGGCAGTGGATTCCAGGGTTCCAGGGGGTTCAAGCTCCATTTCTCGAGCAACGTATTTTTTGCGTAACGGTGCGATATTTGGGGCCAGGCATGATTACTTCGGGGTCATGCGTGTTTTTTCCAGGTTCTAGCATGCATTTGGAAGCCACTGATGTGATCTGTCCAGCCGAAAGTGATTTTCCGAGCCCGGATGGAGAGGTGGAACTCATTTTGTGAATTCTGGTGCGATTTGTAGGACTTATGCGCCATTTTGTTGGACACCAGCGTATTTTTTTTTGTCGGTGCCAAGGCGAATTTCGTTCGGGATCCGACGCTTTTTCGGGGGCCTTTGGCACGATTCTGTAGACAGCCGTTATTTTCCAGGCTCGGATCCATTTTTTAGATATCCGGTGCGATTGTTGGGGCCAAGTGTGATTTTTAGTGGGCCGGCGTAATTTTTTTTTATCAAGCCTCTGCGCCCTTCCTTGCAGGCTCATCACCTTTCGGGGCGGGGGGTGGAGCATTGCACTGCTGGCCTCCCATTCGGTGAGCAACTGCTACTCGATAATCTACGTTTCGATCATTTGTCCGGAAGCCATCCCAAATATCAAATAGCAGGCATTAAAAGGGTCGCATAAAAGCAGCAAAAATACTATCGTATGCAATGCTCCTGAAAGGGGGAAAGGGGACGGGTTCGTACAAAGGTCACGAAAAGCGCAGTGATGTACTCTTATCGCCGTGTTGTCTTGACCCAAACATTTGTCGTACCCAGGACATTTGAATCCGCCGCCACTGTCGACAATTATACACAATTGCGGTGTTGGTGATACCGTACCTTGTAATCAACCACAATTTTGCACCATAAGCAATTCGCTGAACTGAAGTGAACTTGAAGAGATTCTCGATAATTGACAAAAACTGTACGTCTTGGCTTTTCACCATTTTTTGCCTGTCTTCTCACATCAGAAAATCCTGTGTGTACGTCTTGATGTGGTGGCCTCCAACCGGATAAAAAATATATTTATTAATTTACTCATTCAGGGAAAACTGCATTAGGATTAACAAGTTGAACAGAAGCAATGCAACCTGTAGTTCTCACTCATAATCACACAATGCTCACTTACAGGAGAGAAAATGCAGGCTTTAAAACTTCCATATTTGGAGCACTTGCTCACAGATCACTAGGTTTGCATCATTGCATTGCTAAAGAGCAATGTTCAACATTCCAGCGAGGCAAGTGAAACGTATAATCTTTCAGATATAATGGATGCTTCCGATAAATGTTCCAGGTGACGAAAAAATCAACTAGGATGCTTTTCCAGCTCTGGTCAACTCGTGTCAGGTCAGCAAACCAGGATGTTATTTCTGGAGGTGTTTCTGGCACATTTTCTGCACTTCCAATTTGTGCCAGTCTAACTGTAGTTAATGTGTTCATACGATTGACATTCCATGTTTTCAAACTTGCGTGAAAAAGAAACTGTTGACCTTTTCCAGGCCATTATCGTTTAATGGTTTTGGCTGTCCTTGGATGGACGTTTCGTGAAGCATGAATGTAAAGCATTTTAACGTACTGAATTCAAGTTTAGTGGGCTTCTTCTAATGAAAATTGACGAAAGGATGACAAGTGGGCTCAAAATATGCGACGATAAATGTTCCTAGATGGTGTGGCAACATCTTCAGCACAAACAAAATCCTCAAGAACCCAACTATAGAGAGATCGTGGACAGAACGTCCCTGAAGAGGGTTAAGGTAAGTCTGATCCGAGGCCGCCAGCATACCTGAGCAGCTATTTTGCCGACGCCCATGCCGAGACCGGCGTTCACAACAAACACCATTTTGCAGTCATGCTGCTCGGCGTTGTCTGTGAGTTCTGGGTCGAACGGCTCGTTGACCCGGTTCGATGGCTGTTCGAAAATGTAGGCCGCCGCCGCTTGTACTGATTCATTGTCTGTGTGATACAGACCCTGGCAATACAGCACAGGCACAGGGTTAATATCACATGCACTTTCATTGATCACCATTTTGGACGCATGTCTGCCGGTATGTCCTGCAGCATTGGTGGAGCTTTACATACAGATACATGCATGCACATATGTATACATTTGTGTTGGGTGGGTTGGGGGTAGCTTAAAGTCAACAGCAACCATCCCAATAACTTACATTTCAGCATGGGACTCCATGGAGTGGGTCCTTCAAAGCTGATTTGGACCCCCATTGCCTCCATGCATTTCCTTCCCCAACATTTGAATGAAGATCCACTCCTGTCCCACAGGCATCCTGTGGCCCATGGATCATTACTCATATAGTGAGCTACTAACTAGATGGCATTTCACATGGAACATAAGCTGGGAAATGCGAACCTTGATATGATGCAAAATAATCTTAATCGCCTCCTGGTATCTCATCACAGTGCAATAATTAATACACAAGAAATACTATTTTATTTATCCCAAGAGAACCAATAAGGTGATGCAGTCTGCAAATACTGCATTAGTGGTAACATATTCGATCGCTTCGGCACTGTGCCATCAGGAGTGATGGTCCACTGCCAAAACACCAATTATTTCGCTAGTAATACAATACTTTTGAAAATCATGAGCTCACCCTCTTAGCTGCATTCTCTGAAATTCCCATTTCAAGCAATGATAACAGAAACCCTCCATTTGGCTCCCATGGCCCAGCAGATTCACTTCCACTCTCTGATATAACTTCTTCACCATCGCCAGACATGTTCTGAAACAAAATAGATACAAGTAAAGGAAACAGATGATGCAAAATTAACCATTTAGCAAAACCCCACACCTCTGGCACCGGGGAAGAGAAGCCATTGTGATCCTCCCAGCTACCAATTTTCTTCCAGATCACTCTTAAAATATTTATGGTGTCACATTATAGCATTTCTGTCAATAAACTTCAGTTGAAATCATTTCACATAACCAATACATTGCATTTCAGTCAGGCCATCAATATCTTCAACAATCATCACTAGCTAACTGTATTATGGAAGAACAATGTCTAAGAAAGGGATATGTGATCATATAAAAACGAACAAAGCCATAGTAATGTCAGTGCTCCTGCAGTTTATTGGGTGGTTAAAGACACACTTCTTGCACATTCACAGCTGATGATGCTGCCCACACTGTTTCGCCGGTGGGCCAGCGGATTGTGAAATGTCTTGAGCTGTGCTGGTGTTGAACCTGGACCTTTGGTAACCATAGACCGACACCTTAACCACTCGGCCATCCCTGCCCCTCAGTGCTCCTGCAATGACAACCTGTGATTTACATACAAGTAAGAGTTTCATACCTTATTTCAACCTGCTTATGAGTATCCTAACCATCGTTCATCCATGTGCTATACAGGATGCAGGCTATCAGTGGCCCTTCATGGCTTAGGCACAACATAACCAATAAAACATCAAGTACATCTTGTGGATTACATAGAAAAGGGCTCCTGGGACCTGAAGACATACACTCTGAGGGCTGGCAAAGACAGTAAAGACAGAAGGGTGTCTGTCTGAATGTGAATGGCCATGCAAGTCAAAAAGAGCTGTCTTGGCTGAAAAGGCCAACAGCTAAGGAATAAACATGGTTCTCATGGTCTTCAGAAATAAACAAAGCACCTGTGGCCCATATGGCTGGGACGTTCTTACCATTTGAAATGGTCACTGAGGGATGAGCAGACAGGGATAAATTATCAGTGAAATAAGGTGGAATATACCACTTGTTGAATACTCAATCAACATCCTTCTCCAAGAAGTATCAAAATCCTGCTCCATGATGCATGCTTATGAAGTCTTTGTGTCTACTTTTTACCAGTATCTCATTTACAAGTAGCATGTGCATGCTCTCAAAAGAAGAATAGTGATACACACACATTTTGCAATGCAAGTTCAGTCAATGGGTTTACCTATAATGTGATATGGCATATAACACTAGTGTATGGCATAGTTATTATTCTCTTTAACCTGAATATAGCTCTTCTTAAATTATGCATCTCAAAGCAAATTATAAAGGTATGGCCATTTATTTTCTACTCCACTACCAAGAAAATAATATGGAAATCCTACACTGGGACTAGACATGACATGTGGTATATAGACATGTGGTACAAGGTATTAATAATGACTAAAATATCCTGGTGTAATTGGAAAAGATGTAAATCACTTTCCTATGGTTTTCTTAAGCCAATTGCTCTTTGAAGCCTAAACTCATGCCTGTGAATTTTCCCTGTTCTGTGCACAAATAATTGGTAGAACCATGTAATCAGACATTCATATTTTGGTAGAAAGAAGTCATTTCTGAGTACCATAATATTTTTGTTATTTATGTACTGAACATGATGAGGGAGACATCAAAAGGCATGTGTTCAGGAAACAGAACATGTTCAGATACCCCACCCCCTCTTCCCCTACTTGGCTTAAATTTGAGGTAAATGGTATACTTATGACTGTACCTTTATCATCTATTTTGAGATACATCCTTTCAGAAGAGCTATATTCTGGATAAGGAGAACTGCTATAAACTCATATTGTATGCCACTTCACACTATAGGTAATCCCTTTACCTGAAATCTCATTGCAAAATGCTTGTGTATAACCATTCCTTATCGAGAGTAAGCACATGCTTCTAATAAACAAGATATTGCTAGAAAGGAGACACTAAGATTCATAAGTATGCATCAAGGAGCAGGATGTCGATACTTCTTGGAGAAGGATGTGGATTGTGTTCAGAAAATGGTATATTCCACCCTATTTCACAAATAATTTATAACGGTACCTAAATTCCTACTACTTCGAATGATATCGAATAATATCGCAATGATATAATCTCAGTATTAGGTAAATTTACATCACACTACGTGAACATACCTTCCAGACCAGACGCACCAAAAAGCGAATAAAAATACAGCAGATCTAAACTGATGCCAAGACACTATACTTTACAAGCACCAAACGTTCATGCCTTTTTTTTGTATAACGTAACAAGTTCACCATATTTGTATAAGCACAATTGCTCAAGAGTGATGAGTATATGCAGACATAAAAAGTGTTTTAGTTGGTTACTTGATTGCAGAAATTATATTTTTAGCATCTAGGCGTAAGTATCCAACTTTAAACAAAAATAATGAGAACTACAACAACGATCAATTAAGATCAAACTAATCCTTGATGGTAAATTGACATCAAGAAAGCACTAAGATGCGGCAAAAAAGACGCTAATGTTTTGTTTATCCATGCATTGTTTATGTAGCTGGGGCGTGTTGCATTATTTACGTAACCCGTACCACACAGCGTCCATCTGATTGTATGGTAGCTGGTGCTTGGTTTCTCATGACTCGCTTCCAGAATTGAGCTTTTTTATGTCGAAGCCTTGATATACATGACCTTGCCCTCCCATTGTCGTACCCGTTCGTCATTGTGATCTTGCGTCCTGTGCCAAGACGTATTCAAAGTTCCACGCCGAGCCGGTCTCAACACTTCTCCCAAGTGTCGCCTACCAACTACCAATGCTACTAGGCACGTCTTCAAGGATCTGTCGTAGTATCACCAGCGCAGTGAACATGCAGAAATATGTTTCTACCATCATCAAGGGGCCCTTCAACTTTATCGCCAACCAACGATGTGAACCAGTCGACAATTTTGGCCAAGTTGACATTTTGGAACCGGCGACAAATAAGCGTATGAGCGTATTTGGAAGTTCTGGGAAGAATGAAGTGGACCGGGCAATAAGGGCAGCGAAGGAGGCGCTACCATCATGGAGTGCAGTAAGTATTTTGAGAAGATTAGGGTATTATTGGTTTACATTCATGGGGCAAAGAAATGGCTTGGGCTCGGCTAGATTAGGCTTTGGTTTGAATTTGGTAAAGAAGCTCAAAATACTGTTGTACAATTTTTCAAGAATTTTGTTTAAACATCCTGAAATGTTATGTTAGGTTCTTAATTTGATGATTTAGACAATTGTTTTGCTTTCCTAATCATTGAATTATAAAAATAAATTTTAAAAATTATAAAATATTGAACCAAATTAGGTTTTCCAACATCTGCATGCTTTCATCACCCTTACATATTTTTTTTTTTGCTAATTTCTCAGATATTGATGCATTTTATTGTTGCATGGACCTTGGGATGCAGGATGGATAGGCATCTGTCATTTATTAGTTTCCTGCTTGCATTAACAATCAGATCAGCACTGTCCTTGATTGGCCTCACCACTTTGGCACAGCTTAGACCAAAATAATGGTATGGTATTCTTCAAGTATTGCCTCTCACACTTCCTTTATCTCAATGATATTTCCAAGCCATCAGCTGACTGCCTGTCAGGTGTTGATGATGTCATTAAAATGTTCCAAGACACACCCCCAGCTGGATGCACTGAATGACCCAAGGGCATCACCAGGAATATTTCTAAGAGTTTGGTTTGGTTAGGTTAGTGTTAGGCTAGGGTGTGAGGTTAGTGTTAGGCTAGAAAGTGTGATGGGTAATACATGAAAATAACTTGTATCATGTGCATTCATCTCATTTATAGCTGACAGTTTGATGGTGATGAACTCTTGATATTTCTTCCTGCATCACCTTATCCTGATAACTATATATTGTAAGATTTGAATCTGGTATGTCCATGTTAAGCTGCCTAAACCTGTTCAGCACCTTTACCATTGTGTTCAAATATCACCAACATTTTTTATGTTCTGTGCTATCTTCTGTAAGCAGGACATTTTAATAGCATCAATATATGCTTGCTGCTCTTACAGTTATTTCATAACAGTATGCCAAACAAATAAAAATAGTTTGCAGGGCCTCATTTACTAGCTTCACATGGGTAGCATGCTGTATTTTGTCATGCATGCTGTGTTCTTCCAGGGGACGAGTAGCCTAGGGGTAAGTTGCTCGTCTCACAATCGAAAGGATGTGAGTTTGAGTCTCACGTGTCACTACTCTTCGCCCACGACCAATCAGTGTGAGAGATTGGGGATGCTACATGACTCAGCAGTCAATGTGTAGTAAAACCAATAACCAACTGTGTTCTTCCAGTTAATAATCATAATCGTATCCAGGCTCTAGAATGTATCATGCATGTCATGTGCTTTTAATGGTATCAACTTTCTTGCTTGTTTTTCCAGCCCAGATAAATTGGCTGAATTCCTTTTGATTTGCTCTTCACTTATTCCTCACAGTTTTTGGAATCCCATTCCTTAATCTATGTTGTACTTATTATTCCTTTCTCTTATGGATGCATATATGGCTAGTCCAGGCTAGGGATGTCATATTTTGCCTCCCTAAGATCTCCGTAACTATTGAAGCTGGAAGCACACACTTTGGAGGGGAAATTACAGCTGTAGTAAACTCTGCAGTATAAATTTGATGACCCTAGGTCAATGCCTTTAGTGTCAAGCGATGTTGAGATTGGCTGATATGCAGCACCACAGTTGGTGCTGACAAACTATGAAAACAATGAAACAGTTGGTTGATTTTGCACTTCCACAGTGCCTATGTTTACCAACAGATTTGGTAAAATAATAAGAATGTGCTAATCAATTTGCAAGACAGTCACATAATTTCATTACAACTTCCCTTCCAATTTGATATATTATATTTTTTAAACAGGAGGGATGGATGTATTCTGACCCCCACCACACCCCACTGTGGCATGTGCTAAGAGAAAAAGTTAGCAGCCAGCATCTGTCCTCATGTGATGCCCTCTCTGTTCCCTTCTGATCTCTAAGGGGTACCAGGGTCAACCTGTTGTCAACTGTGCTCACATGCTGGACCCTTCTGTTCCCAGCTGACCTCCAGGGAGTAGCATGACACCTGCTGTCACCACATGCTAGACCCTTGTGCTTCCAGCCGACCCCCGGGGAGTGTCAGTCAGGAGTCCGGCCACCACCCACTGTCCTCACATGCTGGACCCTTCCATTCCCAGTTGACCTCCAGGGGAACCAGGGTGCCAGCCACCACCCACTGTCACCCTCCAGGGGGTGCCAGGGTTCCAGCTGCCACCCACTGTCACCATATGCTGGACCCTTCTGTTCCCAGTTGACCTCCAGGGGGTGCCAGGGTTCCAGCTGCCGCCCACTGTCACCATATGCTGGACCCTTCTGTTCCCAGTTGACCTCCGGGGGGTGCCAGGGTTCCAGCTGCCGCCCACTGTCACCATATGCTGGACCCTTCTGTTCCCAGTTGACCTCCAGGGGGTGCCAGGGCTCCGGCAGCCACCCACTGTCACCATGTGCTGTACCCATGTGTTCCCAGCTCACGGCCGGGGAGCGCGGTGTCTTCCTGAAGCGAGCCGCCAGCATTATCGAGGAGAACGTGGAGGACATCGCTCGGCTGGAGGTGCGCGACTCTGGCAAGCCGATCTGGGAGGCCCGTCTTGACGTCCAGTCAGTGGCTGACACTCTAAACTACTTCGCCGCTGTCACCCCAGAGGCCATGAAGGGTGAGCTGAAGCGATGTCATCAAATCCCGACATCTCACGCCGCCGGCGACTGATCGGAAAATGTGATATCGAACGGCATGTTACCATGGGATTTTTCATATATGGGCAGTTCCGGTGTGGGGTGTGAATCGCTGCTGGGTTTCCAACCTTGGTATGTGTTGCCAGGGACCTACATACCGCAGCCGGGAGGTTCGTACGCGCTGGTGCAGCGGGAACCAGTGGGCGTGTGCGTCGGAATAGGCGCCTGGAACTACCCAATGCAGACGTGTGTCTGGAAGGTAACACCACTGGGTGGAGAGGGTGCTGTCATGGGCATGGTATGGTATGGTGTATTGTCAATGGAATGTTCTGAAATGTATGGCGCAAGGGGGAAATTATACGGGAGTATGCTCAAAAACACCATAAAATACCCAGCGAACGCGAATTAACTCATAGCTATTTAATGCCCAGGGCCCATTTATATGTTGGGATCAGAAGTGCTGCCATCTATTGGTCAAATTTTACACCGTAACTAACTCGAAAACTATATGCTGAAACAACACATTCTGCTAGTGTTTTTTTTTAAAGCATTGTATCCTCCACCTTTTATAAACCTTGAGCGCAATTGGCCCTTTAGTTATAAATAAATGGCTGATACAGTTGGGTGTGCATTCACATTGGGGTGGTTACCACCCTTCCTTGCAGATTTTCAAGGAACACAAGGAAATGTGGTGAAGATTTTCGTGGTACCATCCTGACAAGTCCAGTTCCGCTTGATATGAAGCAACGTCGCTGCATAGTGTCCAACGATTAATTTGACCGCATTAGTTAGACCTCATTAGACCAGGAACATTAGTTCCTTTTATTCACTAAAATTGAAGCCATTCTCCTTGATGCCACTCAATGCAGTGCTGCAGTGGTTCCACCTGAACCAGCTCAAGCTGAACCTGAAGAGACACCACTGCTGCTGACCAGATCTGTCAGGTGACAGCCCCAAGATGGTTTCACCATCTCTATGAGCAGCACACAGGTAAATTATGTGGCTGACACTGAGCTGTTAGGTGTCACTGTGGATTTCAACCTTACCTAGCAAAAAACATGTCATTACAACCTGCAAGAATTGCTGAGGCATCCTGATAAGTCTGGCGAGACATTCCGCAGCCCTGCCGGAAGGCGTCGGAAAAGTTGGTGGAACGCGAGGTCTTCTCCTACATCTCCTACCGCTGGACCGTGTGGGGAAGCTGCACCTGCACTATGAAGCGCTAGCTGCAGCGAGTCTTTAACTACGGTGCCAGAATCGTGACCCAAGCTAACGAGCGTGACCGCACCGCCCCAGTCTTTCGTCAACTCCAGTGGCCATCTGTGGAGCAGCTCACCAAAGAAAAAGACATAGTCATCCACAAGCGACTCACCTGCGAGACGTCAGCCAGCGTTCTGAGGCTCGGGCTGACCTGCAGGGACAGAGTGGCTGTACGCACAGCACGAGCTGTCGGCTCGCGTCTCACCTGCGAGACGTCACCCAGCGTTCTGAGGCTCGGGCTGACCTGCAGGGACAGGGTGGCTGTACGCACAGCACGAGCTGTCGGCTCGCGTCTCTCCTGCGAGGCGTCAGCCAGCGTTCTGAGGCTCGGGCTGACCTGCAGGGACAGGGTGGCTGTACGCACAGCACGAGCTGTCGGCTCGCGTCTCACCTGCGAGACGTCACCCAGCGTTCTGAGGCTCGGGCTGACCTGCAGGGACAGGGTGGCTGTACGCACAGCACGAGCTGTCGGCTCGCGTCTCACCTGCGAGACGTCACCCAGCGTTCTGAGGCTCGGGCTACGCAGGGGGGGGGGGAGGGCGGCACGCACGAGCTCGGCCGCGCCACCGCGAGACGTCACCCACGTCGAGGCCGGGCGACCGCAGGGACAGGGTGGCTGTACGCACAGCACGAGCTGTCGGCTCGCGTCTCTCCTGCGAGGCGTCAGCCAGCGTCCTGAGGCTCGGGCTGACCTGCAGGGACAGGGTGGCTGTACGCACAACACGAGCTGTCAGCTCGCGTCTCTCCTGCGAGGCGTCACCCAGCGTTCTGAGGCTCGGGCTGACCTGCAGGGACAGGGTGGCTGTACGCACAGCACGAGCTGTCGGCTCGCGTCTCACCTGCGAGACGTCACCCAGCGTTCTGAGGCTCGGGCTGACCTGCAGGGACAGGGTGGCTGTACGCACAGCACGAGCTGTCGGCTCGCGTCTCACCTGCGAGACATCACCCAGCGTTCTGAGGCTCGGGCTGACCTGCAGGGACAGGGTGGCTGTACGCACAGCACGAGCTGTCGGCTCGCGTCTCACCTGCGAGACGTCACCCAGCGTCCTGAGGCTTGGGTTGACCTGCAGGGGCAGGGTGGCTGTACGCACAACACGAGCTGTCGGCTCGCGTCTCACCTGCGAGACGTCACCCAGCGTCCTGAGGCTCGGGCTGACCTGCAGGGGCAGGGTGGCTGTACGCACAACACGAGCTGTCGGCTCGCGTCTCACCTGCGAGACGTCACCCAGCGTTCTGAGGCTCGGGCTGACCTGCAGGGACAGGGTGGCTGTACGCACAGCACGAGCTGTCGGCTCGCGTCTCCCTGCGAGACGTCACCAGCGTTCTGAGGCTCGGGCTGACCTGCAGGGACAGGGTGGCTGTACGCACAACACGAGCTGTCGGCTCGCGTCTCCCTGCGAGGCGTCATCCAGCGTCCTGAGGCTCGGGCTGACCTGCAGGGGCAGGGTGGCTGTACGCACAACATGAGCTGTCGGCTCGCGTCTCACCTGCGAGACGTCATCCAGCGTCCTGAGGCTTGGGTTGACCTGCAGGGGCAGGGTGGCTGTACGCACAACACGAGCTGTCGGCTCGCGTCTCACCTGCGAGACGTCATCCAGCGTCCTGAGGCTTGGGCTGACCTGCAGGGGCAGGTAGCTGTATGCACAACATGAGCTGTCGGCTCGCGTCTCACCTGCGAGACGTCATCCAGCGTCCTGAGGCTTGGGCTGACCTGCAGGGACAGGGTGGCTGTACGCACAGCACGAGCTGTCGGCTCGCGTCTCACCTGCGAGACGTCATCCAGCGTCCTGAGGCTTGGGTTGACCTGCAGGGGCAGGGTGGCTGTACGCACAGCACGAGCTGTCGGCTCGCGTCTCACCTGCGAGACGTCATCCAGCGTCCTGAGGCTTGGGTTGACCTGCAGGGACAGGGTGGCTGTACGTACAACACGAGCTGTCGGCTCGCGTCTCACCTGCGAGACGTCATCCAGCGTCCTGAGGCTTGGGTTGACCTGCAGGGGCAGGTAGCTGTACGCACAACACGAGCTGTCGGCTCGCGTCTCACCTGCGAGACGTCATCCAGCGTCCTGAGGCTTGGGTTGACCTGCAGGGACAGGGTGCTGTACGCACAACACGAGCTGTCGGCCGCGTCTCACCTGCGAACGTCATCCAGCGTCCTGAGGCTCGGGTTGACCGCAGGGCAGGTGCTGTACGCACAGCACGAGCTGTCGGCTCGCGTCTCTCCTGCGAGACGTCATCCAGCGTCCTGAGGCTCGGGCTGACCTGCAGGGACAGGTAGCTGTACGTACAACACGAGCTGTCGGCTCGCGTCTCCCGCACCTGCCTCGAGCCCGTGCCGAATTCGCGTCATACTCTACCGCGCCGCAAGACCTAACGGCGAACCACGGGCAGTCAGAGACGCGGAGACTGCAAACACGTGCAGACTGGCAGTGCACGGCTGGCTGCGCCCCGTGTAGAGCGTCCCCGCTGCTGTTGGTTGGTGACACCGAGCAACACTGCGGCGGTGCTGCGCGATCTCGTGATCAACTTTTGCCCACGCTCATGTCTTAACCGTAACCTTAAATTTCATGGGCGCTGTATGACCGGAGCAGTCTATGCGCCCCTAAGCCCAAATAAGCAACCAACTAACCTTTACTTTCTACGCTAGCTAATTACTTTTGGACCCACGCTCCGACGTCGTCTTTTCTTGCGATCTGTACTGTCATACCGTTTTGCCACAATAGCCATGCCATAGGCACCGACAGACTGCATGCACACTTGCATGCCTGCATGTATATATATGTATAATATATATATATATATATATATGTATATATATATTCACCCATATATATATATATATATATATATATATATATATATATTCATCCATACATTCATACATACGTGCGAACATCTCCCCTTATTATATCACCCTACCGACTGAGAATATACGAACGCGCCGATTGAAATTATCGTAGCAAACTGAATGGTGAGAGATTCCTTGAATGCTTGCATGATCGATTAGCCACCAGCATAGTAACTGAAATCATACAGTGTGATGCGTATACACACTGCATGTGCCAGGTAACCTATTAGTGCCAGCAAACAAACTATTATATTTGGCTCAAAACAGTGCCAATAGATGCAGTTTGTCTTGTTCATTAAGAACCATACAGAATGTGTGGCTTCAGTGTAGTTTTCCATTTAATCAAGAAGTTGCTAATTTTACCAATAGATGACAGCACCGCCGATTCCAAACATGTATATGGGTTCAGGACGTCAAGTATTCACGAGTTAATTCGCATTTGATGGGCATTTTCCGAAGTATTCGAGCGTGCTTCGTTATAATTCTACCAGTCCTTATTCTGTGATTGACGATGCACTCATAAGCTGCACTGTCCAATCTGCACAGTTATCCCATAGAGTACATGGCATGACTTTGTCCTGTAGTGTCGGGGTGCATTGGAAGACCTGTTCCGAAGAGGATGTATGGGTGCGCTGTGCACTACAGCTTTGTCCTGGAGAAAGTGTATGGGAAAACCGAAGAGCTGTCCCGGAGATGATGTCTGGGTACACTGTGCAACTTTGTCCCTAAGAGAGTGTCGGAGTATACGGCACTGGTATGTCCGAGAGAGGATGTATGGGTACATGGTTCAGTATCATCTACCTCCTCTCATCTTTTTCAGAACTCCAAAGGGAATCCATTTTTTCATAACTTTTTTTTGCAGAGCTCAAATAGCTTTGACAGTTCGGTCCGTCAGTGGTGTCGGCTGGATCACACTGTACACGGTACAGCTGTAGCCGTTAGTGGCATCGTTTGGGATCACGCGATACAGCTGTGTCCGTCAGCAGTGTCGGCCGGTACCACACGGTACAGCTGTGTCCGTCAGCAGTGTCGGCCGGTACCACACGGTACAGCTGTGTCCGTCAGCAGTGTCGGCCGGTACCACACGGTACAGCTGTGTCCGTCAGTAGTGCCGGCCGTTACCACACGGTACAGCTGTGTCCGTCAGCAGTGCCGGCCAGTACCACACGGTACAGCTGTGTCCGTCAGCAGTGCCGGCCGTTACCACACGGTACAGCTGTGTCCGTCAGCAGTGCCGGCCGTTACCACACGGTACAGCTGTGCCCGTCAGCGGTGCCGGCCGGTACCACACGGTACAGCTGTGTCCGTCAGCAGTGCGGCCGTTACCACACGGTACAGCTGTGTCCGTCAGCAGTGCCGGCCGTTACCACACGGTACAGCTGTGTCCGTCAGCAGTGTCGGCCGTTACCACACGGTGCTGTGTCCGTCAGCAGTGCCGGCTTACCACACGGTACAGCTGTGTCCGTCGCCGGTACCACGCGATAGTGTCCGCATTCGTTACCACACGGTACAGCTGTGTCCGTCAGCAGTGTCGGCCGGTACCACACGGTACAGCTGTGTCCGTCAGCAGTGCCGGCCGTTACCACACGGTACAGCTGTGCCCGTCAGTAGCGCCGGCCGTTACCACACGGTACAGCTGTGCCCGTCAGCAGTGCCGGCTGGGATCAGTCGTCTGCACTCGACACAACTATGTTGGACGTGTGGCCGGCGAGATGCCTTCGCCAGCATTGTGTTTAGACCGTGTGCAGTGATGCGTACCATCTCGTTATCGGTGTTTACGACATTCAGTGCGCGGCTGTAGATGGCTGTGTGTGGGTGTGGGTGTGGGTGTGGGCGTAGGCATGGGCGTGGGCGTGTGCGTGGGCGTGGGCGTGGGCGTGTGCGTGTGTGTGTGTGTGCGTGCGTGCGTGCGTGCGTGCGAGCGTGCGAGCGTGGGTGTGATGAGCATCTCAGCACAGGGGGGACGAAAAGGTTTTTCGTCCCAAGGGGACGAAAAGTCCCCCGGTCAGCCGCACCCCAGAAAGCCTCCCATGATATACAGGACACGTTCGAAAGTCAGAATGCTGATCGCTACAGGCAGGATCGTAGAAGCCGAGATCAAGTGGCGATCGTCTCCAAACTTTGTGACAGTGTTCTGCAAAAAAAATATGCAAAAAGACATCACGCCAAGTCTGTCTCTCGATTATCAGAATTTCTGATTCTAAAAGAGAACATTTTTCGTTTTCAGTGATTATTGCTTGAGAGGAAATGCATAATAAGGGTAGTACAAAAGAAATAGTTTTATCACACATGTAGGCAAAAATTGGCAGACAAAGAATGATTTCCAAAGCCAAATGAACCATTGCTAAGTCTGTAGGGATTGCCTTAGCCTGCATCATTTTCAGAATTCAACCTCCACCCCCACTCTACCCCTCCCTCACTTCCTCTCAACATGTTCTTTGTGGACCTGGAGCCACGCTTTTTCTATGGAAGTGCTCCCTCGCACTGAGGCGAATAAGCCCCGCGCCACCCACCTCATGCAGGGCATCTCTTTGCTAGCAGTCCCATACGAACCTTCACTTCCTTTTGGGACGAATCTGCGCCATGCTTCTATCTCCAGATTTCCAATGATGGCTTGGAATCGTAATTGTTCCAATTAAGCGACATTTGGAAACATTGGTGGTTGCTTCCGGAAGGCGCCACATCTTCACCAAAAGGTCAAAAGTTTACTGTGAATCGCGCACTTCCTCGAAGTGAATGATTGAATTATCGTATCAGTTACGGGGTTAGCTACTGAAGCTACGCTGTCCGGCACTATTTCTCTGGTGATGGCACCAGCAGCTGGCCGGTGTGCTGCACCATCACTGGACGCAGCAGAAGCCACACTCCGTTCACCACATCTGCATCTGTGTAGCGCGCCCCACAGCGTGACCCGTGCGCCTGGCTGGACGTCCGGGGGTACCCAACACCCTGGTTGAGCCCCCTGCTAATCTTAAGCTGTCACTTTCCCTATTCAATCTGAAAATACGTCTTCAAAATAAGGACTTGTCTGGCTCCCTGGCTTCGTGAGAGATCTCCAGCCCTGCTTGTGTACGTGTTCACAGACAGCTCCGGCGCTGGCCACCGGCAACACGTTTGTGTACAAGCCCTCCCAGCTGACGCCCGTCACAGCCACCACTCTGGGAGAAGCCCTGGCAGCCGCCGGCGTGCCCCCGGGCGTATATGGGGTCGTGCAGGTAGGTGGTAACCCTGTGTGACCGCGTAGCGGGCGGTCAACTCGTGCGGCGGGTATGCTTACCTGAGTATGTTGTATTTTAGCCATTGTTAACAGAAATCCGGATAAAATTAGTCCCATCGAACCCGTGGTTTTAGTCGTTAAGGAGCGACTTGGAGGAAGGAGGCTAGGCGTCTACTTGGTTTGTATACACATGAGAGCATTTGCGACATGTGTAGTATATTTAATGTGTCATGTATCTGGTGATCTGCAGCCCTGCCTCATCACGTACCGTAGCTTGTTTTAATATTCTAATTCACTATTTGGTTGTTTTGTATTACTACAATTCAGGTTCTACTTACTTAAATCCATGCACGAAATTGGGAGGGCAGGGGAGGGGCGGGGTGGCGTTTCAGTAATAATTTCAGTTCTGCTGGCAGTGCGATGTTGCTGTTGGCGCAGATGGTTGACATGCCGTGACGGTGACCACCATGTTCGCAGGGGGAGGCCGAGACGGGCCATTTACTGTGCTCACACCCAGATGTGGCCAAGGTCTCCTTCACCGGCTCTGTTGCCACCGGGAAAAAAATTATGGCTGTAGCCGCTGACGGAATCAAAAAGGTACGGTCACGGTCAAACACGATTTGACTGTTGTTTGTCTTTTCTGTATTTCTTTCTGTGTTATGTTACATGAACCACATGTCATATCTACGTGTCTCTCAAGTTGATACGTAAAAGCACAATAATGTTATTGCAATTGGAAATGGCACCGCAAGCCTGATGGAGCGAGTATTGCAGTTTGAAAGGAATTATTTTAAATCTTTCCTTTTAATCTGCGATACTCGTTAATGGAGTTAAATCAGAACCGACACAATACAAGAAGCAAAAAGCCTGAAATCTGCAGCTGAAACTAAAACCAGGGACAGAATACCGCACAACCCCAACATGTATAAGCACACTGAACTACCCGAAAACAGTTCTCGCAATTGTTAATCTGACTGGCTACTTGATGAGGCGCTGTGTCAATAGGCAGAACGTATCCGTGATATAATGATCTGACACACATTGGTAAGGTACACGATAGCAGTGTTTTGAGAGATACGACGTCGTGCTCATGTGAAATTGAAGGGTTTTGGTCGCTACTAACTGAGCTGAACAACAGCAGCTGGTCGGGCGTGGGAGGTGCACACGAACGCAACCCCGCCATCTCAGGAGCGGTTGGGTGTACAATGTACGGTTTGCGATTTGCACTCGACTACCGTCAGCCTAGAGCTCCCCGCCGACTGAGATTTGGTCATCCGGCGGCGGCAGATCGCCTCGCTCGACGTCTTCGTCGTCGCTGGGGTCTTCTTCGTCATCGTCTGGATCCGCCTCTTTTGCGTTGCCTGTATCTAAGTCTTATTCACCGCATGCATTTACGTCTGCATCGTCCTATGGATCTGTTTCTTCGTCATCGCCTGTGTTTGCCTCATCGCCGTTTTCCTCATCGCCGTGGTCGTATTCCTCGCTGGAGTGTGTCCCGAGACGCTCCTTGGAACGTATTCTGGAGTCATCAGGAGGGGCCGTTGCGGCTGTCGTGTCTGTGGTGCTGGCGATGGTGGAGGTCACCAACTCGGCGTCCGGATCTAGAGTCTGCGTCGCAGGGTCGCCGGTCGCCGCCGTCTGGGTGGATGTGTCTGTGGTCGCCGTAGGGTCGGTGGTGGTCCCTGTGGGGTCGTTGGTGGTCCCTGCGGGCTCGGTGGTGGTCGCCGTGGGCTCGGTAATAGTCGCCGTGGGCTCGGTAGTGGTCGCCGTGGGCTCGGTGGTCGATCCATCGGCGTTGGTGGCGTCAGTCACATCCTCCTTGCTGTCGCTCTTCTTTCGCCGGCGCCAATGCCGACACTTGCGACGCTTGTGGCGCTCTTGGGACGACTCGTCTTCGTCCAGCTCGGCCGTCGTCTCAGTGCCGGGGGCCGATGTGGGATCGGTCTCCGATTCAGCTGTTGCATGGGTATCCGTGTCGTCTGTCGGGTCGGTTTCTTCGTCATCTTCCTCGCGTGAGTGCCTTTGCTGAGAGTCCTTGCCTTTAGAACACTTCCGTTTGCATTTGTAGTCCTTCTTGCCCTTCTTCCACCTATTCTTGCTTGACCTGTGCCTGTGTCTTGATGTCCGCTCGCGGGAGTGCCGCCAGTTCCTGTGTCGGCTCCTGTGGCGGCTCCTGTGGCGGCTTCTCGCCTTGGGCGAGCGTGTGAGCCGTGCCGGCAACAGGTCCTGCTCCTGCTCGGTGGTCGATCCATCGGCGTTGGTGGCGTCCGTCACATCCTCCTTGCTGTCGCTCTTCTTTCGCCGGCGCCAATGCCGACACTTGCGGCGCTTGTGGCGCTCTTGGGACGACTCGTCTTCGTCCAGCTCGGCCGTCGTCTCAGTGCCCGGGGCCGGTGTGGGATCGGTCTCCGATTCAGCTGTTGCATGGGTATCCGTGTCGTCTGTCGGGTCGGTTTCTTCGTCATCTTCCTCGCGTGAGTGTCTTTGCTGAGAGTCCTTGCCTTTAGAACACTTCCGTTTGCATTTGTTGTCCTTCTTGCCCTTCTTCCACCTCTTCTTGCTTGACCTGTGCCTGTGTCCTGATGTCCTCTCGCGGGAGTGCCGCCAGTTCCTGTGTCGGCTCCTGTGGCGGCCCCTGTGGCGGCCCCTGTGGCGGCTTCTCGCCTTGGGCGAGCGTGTGAGCCGTGCCGGCAACAGGTCCTGCTCCTCGCTATCGACGCTGACACGGCCCAGGTCACCGTCGCGCCCCAACTGTGCGTCGATCCGCAGCAGCGTGGCCAACAGAGGCGTGGCGACACCGTCCGCTGCCAGCCCCCGCTGCGCGCACAGCTCCAGTGACGGCTCTGCACCGCTGAGGACAGCCAGCCGGCAGCGACGACTGGCGGCGACAGCGGCAGCTGGTGGAGCCGCGGCGGCCGTCAGGGCCAGCGCTGCCAGCACAGCCGCTCCGGCCAGCCACATGACGACGACTGAACTGCCGCGGCGGGAGGCCAGCCCCGCTGTTATTAGTCGGTTGTGGCTCGTGTGGATTGCTGCTAGAGGTCACGTAAACAGTGTGGCCTGGTCGGTTGTACCGGAGACTGGAAATCTACTTTATGTGCATGTGCACCCCACATATCTGGTGTCCTGTGCGTCCGGGTGCAATGCACCTCGGCTTGTGCTGAGAGATGTTTACGTTATATATATATATATATATATATATATATATATATATATATATATCGTATTACGTGTCGGCTGTATGTCGTCCGAAAAGATTAACAAGGGATCAAAGCGGGGGGGGGGGGTTTCCAAAGGTCAATAATAGCCTGACGCTCTTCGTTGGAGGCCAAGTTATAATCATGGACAGTCTTTTGGCAGGAGGTACTGGAAGCTGAGTGCAGCCACTTTAGTTTCTGTTTGTTGGCTATTTGGTAAAAACTAGCCTCAGCAATTCGCGTTTGAATAGTTGAATATGTAGCCGGTATCCGAAGTCGCTGTTCGTGTCGTTGCCCGCTGTCTGTTTGGTTACTCAACATACTTGACAGCATATCATCTGTATGGACAGACGGTAGTTTCTATGGAACTGAACAGGAACGGATTAATTAAGGATTAATAATTAAGTAATGTGAGACGGCCTTGTCCATTCTTTGATGCAACTGATTAAAACGGTAATCTCCTGGTGCCGAAAGGCTTCTGGATGGCAAATATTTAGTAAGCAAATGGGTCCTAAGTTCGGCTCTGAGGGCACTGTTATCCCAGAACTAACGGTGATCGCAGCTGATGCCTTCCACCAGGTGACTATGGAACTGGGCGGCAAGTCACCTCTAATCATCTTCGAGGACGCCGATCTCGAGAACGCCGTCAAAGGCGCCATGCTGGCCAACTTCCTGTCGCAGGGCCAGGTACGACCGTCCGCCGATGCACCTCTCCGTCAATGTGTTCATGCGAGTAACAATATGTTCACGAGAAATATGCCTTGTGGGGCCCATTGTAATATAGTCGGTCGTTTGAGTTCCCAATATAGTTTCCAATATAGTAATATAGTTCCCAAAGTTACCTTGGAACAACCCCAAAGTCACTAAGGTCATTTCAGGGCAAACTCATCTTGTGCCTCTTCGGTCAAACCTGGATACCCATTTAACTTTTAATCAAATTGGCGAGGGGACGAGTGGCCTAGGGGTAAGTTGCTCGTCTCACAATCGAAAGGTTGTGGGTTCGAGTCTCACCTGTCGCTACTCTTCGCCCGCGACCAATCGGCGTGAGAGATTGGCGACGCTACATGACTCAACGGTCGATGTGTCGTAAAACCAACAACCAGCCAATTAAATTGGCGACATTGAGGAATATCTAGTCACCCACGTTATGTCTCTTACTGGTTAGAGCTCAAAGTAATTATAATTCATAGACGGCTGGGACGGTCCAAACAGTGCAGCTTCCGGGTTAGACCGTATATTTGTGGGCGGCCAACCCCACATTATATAGGGCTGCCAAATTCGCCGTGAATATGGCACCGCGCCAGAAAAGCTCCATAATCACGCAAGAGGATTACGTCCTTGAATATATATATATATAATGATAATAAACACGGCGTTTGATTTGCTCAATATGCTGCTCCCAGGAGAGGAAATCGTCCAGGTTGACATCCATAATTTTAACACGATGTGTCGGTTTTATTTTCAGAGTTCCCAATGTATACCGAGCAATGTTCATGCATCTTTTCACGCCGTGATTTCAGAATAGCCATCTTTGTCTGAAAGGTTCATTGATTTTTGGCCTATTTTGTGCATGCCAATTAATGCGGTTTCGGTTGCTTCGACGCGTTATTTCAGTACAAAGAGATTTGATATCACATCTGCGTGAAAAAACTCAGTATCATCGGCGTACATCAAGACAATGCTTCTATTCGTAGATATTCGTCAGATAAGGATTTGTTCTCGCCGTGTGGCATGTGCTGTGGCATGTCGTTGGTAAATAGAAGGAAGAGTACGGTGCCAAATATGGCGGTAGCGGAGTCCACGCACCCGTCTGAATAACAGTAGTATCCGTGCATCCCTCACGCCTCGCGAGATATGCTGCGGATACTACCGAGGCGGCCGCTGGTGAGTCACGACGGCTGCCTCAGTGACAACAGAACATCGCATGAGCGACGCTGAACACAACATTGCTGCCGTGTCCAGGTGTGCAACAACGGCACGCGTGTGTACGTGCACGCGCGACTGAAGGCGCCGTTCACTGCGGCGCTAGTGGCGGCCGCCGAGCGGCTGCGGGTGGGCGACCCTCAGGCGGACGACACCACAGTTGGCGCCACCGTCTGCCGCCAACAGGCCGACAAAGTGGCTGGCTTCATCGAGCGCGCCAAACAGGAGGTGCGTGACCCGAGCACGGGGAGGACTGCCTCAACGCCGCCAATCTGACGTCAGCTTTTAATCGTTGTTTTTTCTGATAAGCATCTGTTCTCGTGCAGGTTGTATTACATGTGACGCTGCTTTGAGTGGCCGTCGCCTTTTCTCCGTGCTGACTAATATCAGTGATGACATGATATTAATCGTTCATAATATTTAAGAGTAGTGTGTTACAGTTCTGTGTGTGGTAGTCCTTTTCTCCCGGCTGATAGGGTCATACCGAATCAGGATGGCAGCTATTTTATTCTGTGCAGTGAACTCCTGACGATGTCAGAGTAGGTGCCAGCAATGAGTGCACTTACCAGTACCTGATCTGCCAGGGTGACTTGCAGTACGGTGTTGACTTGCAGTGCACTCCCGGCCCCGTACACTGACTTCGTAGATCTGAGTGACCAGTTGCTGCGTAACATTGGCGATGTTCCGATATGCACCGGCGGCACGGATTCGGAATCAACACCACTCCGCTTGAGGGTGTTGTCTGTGGCCCTGCAGGGAGGTCGGGTGCTGTGCGGCGGTGACTGGGTGACGCTGCCCGGCGATCTGGCGGGCGGCCGGTACCTGAGGCCATGCGTGGTGCAGTGTCCGCGGGACGACATGGAGCTGGTGCGGGAGGAGGTGTTCGGCGCCGTGCTGGCGCTGCTCGAGTTCACCGACGAAGAGGACGTCATCCGCCGCGCCAACGACACACGCTACGGCTTGTCCGCCGGCATTTTTACACGGTGGGTAGAGGGTACCATCCACGAGCCAACGACACCCGCTATGGCTAGTCCGCTGGCATCTTTACACGGTGGGTAGAGTGCACTATTCGCGAGCCAACGACGCGCTACGGCCTGTCCGCTGACATCTTTACACAGTGGGTAGCGGGTAGCATCCACGAACCAACGACACCCGCTACTGCTGGCATCTTCACTCGGTGGGTAGCGGGTACCATCCACGAGCCAACGACACCAGCTACGGCTTTTCCACCGGCATCTTCACTCGGTGGGTAGAGGGTACCATCCACGAGCCAACGACACCCGCTACTGCTGGCATCTTCACTCGATGGGTAGAGGGTACCATCCATGAACCAACGACACCCGCTACTGCTGGCATCTTCACTCGGTGGGTAGAGGGTACCATCCACGAGCCAGCGACACCCGCCACGGCTAGCCCGCCAGCATCTTTACACTGTGGGTAGAGGGCGCCATCCATGCGTCCCAGTCGGCCACTGACGCTGTCCCTCGGGGTGGGACGGTGATCGGCTCGAGCGAGCAAGTCACTCCGCTTCTCGCATGTGAGGGATCGGCTGTAGTTGTAGCCTGGACTGCTGCTGAATTACTAGATATGTCAGGCATGGATCATTTTAGTCCAGTGATGTTTGTTTGCACAATTTCTAGTAGTATTGACTCCTTACGCTTTGTTTGATCTCTACTGAGCTTGTGCTGTTTCTGTGCGCCTACCGGTCATTTTCTGACGGTGTCTGCCGCCTCCGAGGACCTATACTGTATATGTATCGTGCCAGTGTCTGCTACCCTCAGAGACCTGTACTGTATCTGTATAGTGAAGTTGTCTGCCGACCTCAGAAACCTGTCCTATATCTGCATTAGTGAGTGTCTGCCGCCTCCAGGGACCTGTATTATATCTGTATAGGAAGTGTTTACCGCCCTCATGCACCTGTACTGCATCTGAACGGTGGCAGTGTCTGCAGCCTCCAGGGGCCTGTATTGTTTCTGAATGGTGACGATGTCTGCTACCCTCAGGGATCTGTACTATATCTGAAGTGTTACATGTCCTCAGGGACCTCCACTGTATCTGAATAATGACTATCTACCACGCTCAGAGCATCTGTACTGTATCTGACTGGTGACGGTGTCAGCCACCCTCAGGACACCTGTACTGTATCTGAACGATGACAGTGTCTGCCACCCTCAGGACACCTGTACTGTATTTGAACGATGACGTGCACATTTGTATTTCGGTGACAGTACCTGCCGCCCGGCCTGTACTTATCTGTAGAGTGACAGTGTCTGCCACCCTCAGGACACCTGTACTGTATCTGTGACAGTGTCTGCCACCCTCAGATTAGTGACGGTGCCTGCCACCCTCAGGACACCTGTACTGTATCTGTAGAGTGACAGTGCCTGCCCCCTCAGGACACCTGTACTGTATCTGAACTATGACAGTGACAGTGTCTGCCACCCTCAGGACACCTGTACTGTATCTGTGGTGATAGTCCTGCCACCCTCAGGACACTGTACTGTACTAATGACAGTGTCTGCCACCCTCAGGACACCTGTACTGTATTTCCGTGGTGACAGTGCCTGCCACCCCCAGGACACCTGTTCTTTTTCTTTTAAGGGGACGGTGCCTGCCCCTTCAGGACACCTGTACTGTATCTGAACGATGACAGTGTCTGCCACCCTCAGGACACCTGTACTGTATTTGCGCGGTGACAGTACCTGCCGCCCTCAGGGACCTGTACTGTATCTGTGGAGTGACAGTGTCTGCCACCCTCAGGACACTTGTACTGTATCTGTAGAGTGACAGTGTCTGCCACCCTCAGGACACCTGTACTGTATTTGCGCGGTGACAGTGTCTGCCACCCTCAGGACACCTGTACTGTATTTGCGCGGTGACAGTGCCTGCCGCCCCTCAGGACACCTGTACTGTATCTGTAGAGTGACAGTGTCTGCCACCCTCAGGACACCTGTACTGTATCTGTAGAGTGACAGTGCCTGCCACCCTCAGGACACCTGTACTGTATTTGTGCGGTGACAGTGCCTGCCACCCCTCAGGACACTTGTACTGTATCTGAACGGTGACAGTGTCTGCCACCCTCAGGACACCTGTACTGTACCTGAACGGTGACAATGTCTGCCACCCTCAGGACACCTGTACTGTATTTCTGTGGTGACAGTGCCTGCCACCCTCAGGACACCTGTACTGTATTTGTAGACCATGACACCTGTACTGTATTTGCGCGGTGACAGTGTCTGCCACCCTCAGGACACCTGGACTGTATCTGTAGAGTGACAGTGTCTGCCACCCTCAGGGCACCTGTACTGTATCTGCGCGGTGACAGAGCCTGCCACCCTCAGGACACCTGTACTATATTTGTGCGGTGATAGTGCCTGCCACCCTCAGGACACTTGTACTGTATCTGAACGATGACAGTGTCTGCCACCCTCAGGACACCTGTACTGTATTTGCGCGGTGACAGTGCCTGCCGCCCTCAGGACACCTGTACTGTATTTGCGCGGTGACAGTGCCTGCCGCCCTCAGGACACCTGTACTGTATCTGCGCGGTGACAGTGCCTGCCGCCCTCAGGGACCTGTCGCGCGCGCACCGTGTGATGGCACGCCTGCAGGCCGGCTCCTGCTTCGTCAACACGTACAACATGATGCCGCTGGGCGTGCCGTTCGGCGGCTACAAGCAGTCCGGCTTCGGCCGCGAGAACGCCGTCGAGTCCGTGCAGAGCTACACCCAGCTCAAGTCGGTGTACGTCGAGACGGGCGACGTCGACGCCGGTCCGCTCTGCTCCTAGTGACGTCACGAGTCCGGGCTCGTGCGCGCTGCTCGGAGCCCGGGGAGAGGCCGGGGCGGAGCTGCGGCAACAGCCGGTGGCTTCTGGGAGCGGGCCGTGACGAAGTGGTCGGCTAGTCAGGGATGCAATACTCGTTTTTTTGGGGGCCGGTTTTGTAGCGGTGGTGAGATAACTGTCCCGTGCGGAGACGGCGGCACGCCCTCCACGGGTGAAGTATACCCGCAGGTCTGCTAGTAACGATGCATATCAGGCTACAAGGGCGACGGCGTGATGGCGTTGCCACTGGCGACCGAGCGTCTTTCATCAGATCTTTCTGCTTCAATCACTGATCATAGCGGTGATTTGGTACTGGGGCGACTTTGGAATGACCATTAAATGGCACGCACCTGCCATCGAACGTGGGATAGCTTAAATGAAAAGGCTGATGCATTTTTGCAAGATTACTAATCACAGCCTCACGCTTCATATTTGTTGGCGTGCACCGACGCCGAGCTTGGTGCCATAAGAGGTACACCTCATTTTGAAGTCGATGTATCTGTATTGTAGACCAAACTTGCCGGGAATCATGTCTGCCTCGGCAACGTCGATTGTGCGTGTTTTGACCTGAGGTATGGAGGCTACGATCTGCGTCAGGCGCCTCGAGGATGCGATCAGCGGCAGGCCTACTTGTGTCCTCATCCCACATCACGACGTTCAATGGGCATGGATCACATTGCGGAATGTTTCCATCATTTTTTTTCCTGTTTTGGGTTAAATATTCTGGAAGATATGTTAATTCTTTGGGTGAGCGGTCACCGTACCAGTGCTTTGAATAGTGGTCTTGACTACGTGAAGCAAAACACAGTCTGTGGGATCAAGCACTTGTAGCAAGGATGAGTCGAAAGCCTGCTCTAAGAATGCCCATAGTCCTCGCAGAACAGTCCTCTCGGTCCTCCCGGAACGGCTGTGACACGCTGCTGTCAAAGGGTATCCGGTAATGGTGGATCTTTATATCATTTTATCATTATCATTATATCATCATGGGCACTTACCATGATTGGTGTGGCATCCCGGGTGTCGTGCGCCCCGACTGCCGGCCAGTCGACGTCTTCGGTGTGGGACGTGTGGCATTGTTCGCTGGTACCACTTGTGTGCAATGCACAGACCACTGGAACCGCTGGTATGTGCCACGTGCGTGCAATGCACAAACCACCGGACGACTTGTGTAGGCCACATGTATGCAATACACAGATCACTGGGACGGCTGGTGTGGGCCACATGTGTACAATATGCAGGCCACTTGGACGGCTGTGTGCGCGCAATGTTGTGGATGGTGGTCGAATGATGAGCATCACTGGGAGTTGAGGACAACGCCACGACACCGAACGCTGAGTCTGCTGCTGTCAAGCTGGGTTGCTTGGCGACACTTACAGTGCTGAGGGTATAATCTGTGAGAGTAAGGTACTTTGTCTCATGAGTATTCGTAGTAATTCGGTGGCATTAAAACTGCAAAGTTGGTGGTGTCCCTTTACCTCTTCACCGATAGAAATGTGTGGGGATGTCTACCGGTGGTGTATTGGTGCGTGACATCTTCAAAATCGTGAGTGCGTTTCCATGTTAAAAAAACGTAAGTTGTGAAGATTACACAACAGTGTTTAACAGGATGTTGCCACCATCTTGGGGAATGACTGGAGGGGGGGTGAGCGGTCTGGAGGTGCGATGAAGTGATGGTCGTCCTGTACGTAGTTTCTTGGGGGAGTGGGTTGGGAGATACCACCATTCCCACACACCTACTTTTCAAAGCAATATTTATGTTTCTTGTTGGATTTCATAAAGCATCTCCAGTACAGTTGTCCATACCCGGCCATGAAGAAAAGCATCGCCACCGACATGGTTCCATGGCGTGCCCCGTTGTCTACGGACATCCCCGACAGCTCCGGCCGCCACTATTTTCCCAAACGGTGCCTTTAAGAGCCCGTGCATTCCGGACTTGTAAACCATGCAAACTACTCGCGCCCCTAAACACAAGGGCAGATTCAGAAGCTTGGATGGGAGTGGGAGGCAACTTAAAATGTTATCCGATTTCGAAAAAACTAATTAGATTTGAACGACTAGGATTCGTCTGGTTCGCTAAATACAATATTTATTTCATAAAATGTCCTTTGATTTCGAGAACATGCAATTTTAATGCGAAACTTAAGGCCTATAGGTCATTGACAGGGAAGTATTGTATAAAAACGTCATTTGTCGCACCAACTTTAGCTGCTGGGGCGGTCCAGCATCGGGTGACTACCGGGTGACACCGCCATGCGAACGATTTCAACCTAAGTGGGTGTATAGGGTAGCCATGGGCGCTGAATCAATCTGTGAAAGTTTTAGCTTCGTACTGGCAACGACCTCGGAGATATGGCCTGAGGAAAGTTGCATAGGTCACATTGCAGGTCAATCTTTGAGAGCGATTATCTCCGGTACTTAGAACCTGGCGTAGACATATAGCATGTCTGTAAAATCGCAAAGACCACTTTTCATTTCTGGGACCGGTTTTTAATTTCGAACATTTCAAAACTGGCCATTTGACCTTAGGTCACGTGACCTCCCGTGACCCCCAGCCACTTGATATTTACATTTGTAATCACATTTACGATTGGGGTCAACGATTGTCTTTCGAAGCAAAAAATAAAAATAATGTTTATTTACTGATAACTATTAATAATTTGTCTTCATTCTACCCGAGCTTATTGATTTTCGCACGCTTCGCTGAGTAGTCGGGTCAGTCTTTTGCTATCGATTGACCCTCAAAGCTCATAGGGCAATGATTTGAGATATGTAATTATCAGGCATGATGAGATGAGTCCGAACGTGCCCGATTCCATGACCTCAGGTCACCGGTTCACCTATCCGGTTCAGGTTAAATACATCAGTGGATGTGAAAATGGTAATGTCGGAAGACGTTTTGGACCCATAGTAGTGAAATAGTTGCTGATTTACACCTAAATACATATTCAATGTATGCCTGTTACGTAGTCAATGAGAATGATTGGCAAAATCATTCACTTCATAGTTTTGGTACTCCCACCTTTGTGTTGCGGCTCGCGCGGTCAATCGCAGCCGTTCGACCGCGAAACTGATAACGATCGGTCGAGATTTAAACAGCGACTGATATGGGACGATGGTAGGGGGCATCATATCGGGAAGGGTGAAATGGGAGATCAGGTATCGATGGCAATGGCCGTCATCAGTAGGGCCGAAACGAGGACAGTACACATTACTGTCGGTCGTCTGAGTGAGGGAAGCGCGTGAACACCGAGACATTGTGCTAGCCATGTCCAGTCTTCTAAAAAAATGGTGCATCGCTATTGCTGTGATCCGTTCGAGAAGTACGAAACACGTATCATGAAGAATTTGCGCGGTATCTGATCATTTAATCCAAGTGGTGAATGATACACGCGTCGGAAGGGGATATCTGCTGTGTTAATTATCTTGCTGCGCTGAAGAAAGACCCCAGCAGCATGCCCACACAAGAGGAAAGCAGTCCAACACATCCACCTAGTGACATCAGTCAAACATTAGTGTGTTCCCTAATTGTTTTATATCGGCTTTCTACCAAAAAAAAACTACATTTTACAGTTGCTACATCTCGTACAGGCGTGCCGTCAGGTACGAGGAACTGATGCATAAGCTGAAGGACGAATACGAGAAGAGTGCAGGCCCTGCACGTCTGTAGCCCCCTGCACTGCAGGGGGCTACAGACGTCGTCTTCAGATTCTGACCCTGTCACCTTTCGGAATCGAGCGCACGGCAGAGTTCTTTGGAGCCAGTCTTTGCCCGGTGAAGAAAAGCCGAACACTTATAGAGGAGAACGGTCATAGGGGGTTGTTTCCTGTAGTAGATAAAGTTAGCGGAGGAAAGTGTGCAAGCGACCGGAATAGGCGTGCAGTTATCGATTTCTACGAGTCTGACGAGATAAGTAGGATGTGTTCCGGAAATAAAGACTGCATCGTCGTTCGCGACGAGGACGGCGTGAAAGTGACGAAACAGAAACGTCTTGTACTGGGGAGCTTAATGGATATTTATGTCGTGTACAAGGAGGCCTACGGTGTGTTAGCCTGGGGCTTCTCTTCTTTCGCAGCACTACGGCCTAAATATTGCGTGTTGACGGGGTCCAGCAGTACACACGCAGCATGCGTTTACCTATCACCAAGATGTAAAGCTAATGATCGAGTCATTAGACGTTGCGTGGCTGACGTATCACGATCTCGTGGGCATGGCCGTCTGCGACACTACGAACGAAACATGCATGATGTGAAACCGCCTCAAGTTCCCCGGGGAGCAAGGCGTCCTCTCCTTCATATAATTTGTAAAGGACGAGTATATTGCCAAAATGAACATGGAGGACGCCATCACATACAAACAGTGGGTTAAAACCGATCGTACATTGCTCGATCATATTGAGCCGCGTGACGCGTTTATGATGATCTTGTCTAAGACGGTCCGCAATCTGACCAGACATAATGTGTCTAAGGAACAGGGGCGTGCTTTTCGGGAGTTGAAGGATTCAGTCGGTGTGGGCGAGGCAGAAGTAGGCGATTTTGCCGAGAACTGTACCTGCGTTGTGTAAGATGAGGTACAGTTATCATTGGGATGCTCCCCAAGTGACGATTCATCCCTTTGTAGCTTATTGGAAACAGGACAACTCCGTAGTACATCAGAGTTTCTGTTATATCCAATGCACTGAAGCACAATGCTGCTATTGTACACTCGTTCTTACAACAGTTAGTTCCTATTTTGAAGTCAGGTGTCCCTGGTCTCAGAAAGATTCACTACGCTTCAAACGGATGCGCCGGCCAGTACAAGAACCGTTTCAATTTTGTGAACCTTTGCCGTCACCGTGAAGATTTCGATGTTGGCTGCTAGTGGCATTTTTTTCGGGACCTCCCATGGCGAGAGCGTATGCGATGGTGTCGGTGGTACAATGAAAAGAGCGACGGCTTTGGAAAGTTTGAGACGACCAAGTAATGAAGTGAGCTAATGCAATCGACTACAAACTACTTCTGAAGATCCTTTGTTGCCATTCCCCTTGAATATATTCCGAACGCACAGCTGCGAAATCTCAAGGAGAAAACTCTGCGATAGAAGTTCAAGGTTACCTCCATGTCTGTGTTGAAGAAAATGCTGCAGACGCGGCTTTACGATATCCGAGTGGCCCGGCGTGGCCAGAGACCATGCAGCTGCCTGATGACGCCATTACGGGTCGCGCTGGGGACGCACCCCATTCAGCGGCCGCTACTGGCAGGCGTCCTCCTCTACAATCACCGCCTCTACGGGTGGTGATCCCACCAACGCTGCACTCAGCAGTACTAACGTCGCAGCACTCCGTCCGCCGGTGCACCCAGGCCATGACTGCCAGGGCGGAGAGCCTGCATTGTGGCCGGGCATCACCGTGGTCATCCATGCGAGCAGGATATGCAGGATATGCGAGCGTAGTGCGGCCCATGTCACAGCATGGCAACATCGAAGTCGCGTGCTCCACCCATCCTAGCCGCCGCGCCTAACCACCCGTTCCAGTGCGTGTGCGCCGACTACTTTCATTGCATAGGCTCCTACTATCTCGTCCTTGTGGATAGACACTCCAATTGGCCCACAATGGAGCGCGGCTTCAAGGGTAGTTCCGGGCTTGTAACCAGCCTCCGAATTACGTTCGTGAGATACGGCATCCATGACGAGCACGCCAAGTGAGCTTCTCACAACGAAGTACGAAGAGACGGGCCTTGTCGAGACCCTCGACGACAACCAGCGCCTCGCCCTCGATTTGCTTACGCCTCGACTCAGCTTGGCTGATGAAACGATCACCGATCAGCGCGATATTCCAGCTGCTGCAGCATAATGGCTCTCGCCGGTGCAGGTGCAGTATTTCTGAAAGAGCCCGAACACGACCAGTCGATCCCCAGATGCACGGGTTTGCCGGTGTCGAAGATCCCGACGCCCTCCTTGATCTCGTCGATGATGACCCCTTTGGACTTCACGAAGAGTGCTTGGAGCTTATCATCTTACCGATATAGTGTGTTCGGCATGAGTAAGTTGCGGAAGGGACACATGCGGCCGGCCATGCTGAAGGCGTAGCTGACTTGGTTGACAGTGCCGAACCACACCTTCACATCAGCGATATTCTGTGGTGTGAGGAACTCCTGGATGGCCCTGGGGTACCTGACACAGGGTCGTACTGAGTTTTCGGTGATCTAAGTTCGGCGAAATCCGCCGCATTATTTGCGAACGTGAACGTCCCCGGGCTGAGCGGTCCTCGATGGCGGCCCTCGATGATGATGACTACAAGGTATCATCGACATACTTCGTGTAGCTGTTATGCAACAATTTACCGTCGGTGAAGATCTCATCGAACCGCCTGGTGTAGCCAACACATGAGGCGAAGTACCGCTGTGGCGCCACGCGGTACCGGCGCCGACCCCATGGTGTGATGAACGTGGTGAAGCGAAGGTGGTCAGGACGCAGCGGTATACAGCGCTGCGATAGCCGCTCCACGCATCACTCACGGCCTTCTTCATGCTGGCGGGCACCGAACGTACTTGGTGGCTGGGCGTGTGATACGCTTCCCGCTTCGCATAACGGTTGAGCGCTTTCGCGAATGGTCAATTCTGGTCGAAGCGCCCTAAAGCCCAAATAGCCAACGGTTGAGAGCTTGCAGGCCGACAGTGCGCCTTAGCTTCTCGATATTCTTCGCGGTTCCTACTATATGACAGGCACCAGGCCAGACACCACGCACCACGTAACAGGCCCGCCGACAGGGACAGGCTCGACGATACCCAAACGGACATCCTGGTCTAGATCCGCCTTAACTTCTGCCCTCCAGTGAATGGACACCGGGTGACCTTGTGGCATGATGGTGTCTCGTCTTCGTCCACCTTCAAACTCAGGTGTAGGTCATCCATCATGGGCAGTGTCTGATGTTCCCAAGTGTTGGATGTACTGCTGAGGTAGTACTTGATCATCCACTGCTGTAGCCGCTCCGGTACTCCTTGGTCGCAGGGAATGGTGGGCTCTCGGGGCGTGGCGAAGTGTGTTGGCGCATCGGAAAAACGCACGTGGTGTCGCCCCCATCACCCAACCCTGACTGGTCACCAGCTCGGGCTCCTGAACGGCGCCGACCTCACCGATGGCTGGGAAGCTCTACGTGATGAGGCCGAGTGCGACACAATCCTCGCGGCTGAGGTACACCCTGTTAGTGCTGTCAGTCACGTAGACGACCCGCCTAGTCTGCATCTCCTTCCCACCGGCACCACGAGCGTGGAACCGCATAATGACGGGACCCAGGACGTGCAGCGGCCGGTCGCTGGCGGCGTGCATTCAAATCCGCACAAGGATGAGGTCCCTCGTCTCAATCTCCAGGCGGCGAGCGGCCTTGATGCCAACCAAAGATGAAGACCAAAGATGTCACCATGTGTCAGTTATGGCCACCATGGTCGTGCTCCGCGCTCCGGCGCCGACCGGCCGGGAACCGAGCGCCTTGTAATCTTCGCTATTGGCCGGGACTTAGATGTCGATGTATGGTTGTGGCTTGAGTGACTGCTTGATCCATCAGTTTTTGCGGTTGTTGTACGGGTAAGGATCTAACTTCATGGTACGGTCACCGACTGCTGGTTCCTTATTGACGGCGGAAGCCACACCACGAGTCTGGGTTTCACCACTGGAAGTGAAACACAGATGGTGAAAGACTCCCCTGCCCTTCATCCAACATGGACTCCGACTCGCTCTCGCTGCGACGCACAGCCGCGAAGTGGCTGCTCTTGAAGCATCACGTGCAAGCATTGTCATATACCTACTGGGCAGAATGCCTTCCACACACTGGACGGGGCTTTCCTGCTATGTCTCCTCTTGCCGCGGTAGGTGCACGACTCCCCAGTGCTTGATGGCTGGGGTGTCGCCGACTCCATTGCCGGCTGATGTTTCATCTGCTGCTTATACCGGCTGCTTCGCAATGCACCATGACACCCAGTACACGCAGCAACTTGTTTGCTGACCGTTTCCAGTTTCTTTCGACTCGACGAGCTCTTCTTCGAACTTGGCTTCGTCTTGGTTTTGGTCGTCGTAAGGTCCAGTTCGATGTCCTGGTCGGATAGCCCCCACACGAGCACGTCATGCCGGACATCGTCTGCGTAGTGCACTGGACCCTGTCAGCCTGGGCAGTTGAGTGTAAACGTGCAAATGCCTGTTTGACCCTGAATCATGGCACCGAAGGCCCGAACTGGCTCGTCGACTTTCTGTTGCATGCTGTGCAATATGAAACTGGGCCTCCTCTGACATGGTATCTAGGTGGGATGCGTCCCACCTAGTGCCGTGAAAACCGATCTAGTGGAGTGAAAAATCCCACTTAATCAGAAGATCCAATCGAGAAAGGAACAAAAAAAAACCTTCGTACAATTCCGGTAGCGAAGGTAATTTTTTTCCTTGGAAAAGTTCCTTCATCAAGAAGAAAAGTGATATCACTGAATGAATTAATCACTTATACTGAGGTCAAAGCAACGAGAAAGGCTCAGATTTAAAATGTTTCTGTTAAAAAATTCATGCAGCAAAGCCAAAAATTGTGTCTATTAGCGGTGGCATTACAAGAAAAAACATTAACTAGACATTTACGCACACCACAGAAGAGCGGGGCGGCGAGACCCAGGCCGCTTGCCACTCGTGGGTATAACCATTAGGGGGGGCATGTCTCCCTAATTTCTGCGAAGTGGAGATTTGTCCCCCTCAATTTTTGTTGGTGTCCCCCAAGCCTCAGCTACCTATCATCGTCGCAAAATTATACTTAGTCATTTATAACGTGAAAATATATATGCAAGAGAACACAAGAAATACTAAAAGCAGATCGAGGTAATGAACGGGCTTCACAGCCTATCTGTAATGACAAAATATCGGAATAGTAAATCAACAAAGTTAAAAGTTTCTGCTTCCAGCCAATTCCTCAATAACATGAACCTTCACCATCTTCTGCTTTCGCTTGGGTGGAAAATCAACCGCCCCCTCAGGTTTTTCGCGGATAGTGGACGAACGACGCGCGGCAGCGCGCCCAAATTTGGGATACATTTTCCAACATCAATTTGACATGATGATTCAAAATTTTTCTGTCAGGTCATCTAGGGTTAACGAGTTAGTCAAGGTCAAGTCTGGTCACCTCCAAAAATGTTCAACCAGTCGTCACGCTTTAACGGGTACAGATATTTGAATTAAACTTTAAGTGTTTGCTTATCTTTATGGATGCAACAAAACGTACGAGTGGAATGGTCGTTTATTCGTTTTTGACTACATATATATTTTGCGTATTTGCCAAATTGCAGTTCAAATACAGGATTCTGGCCAAAGTAATCATTTTGTATTATGGCAAGTTGACTTCCAATAACGTTTCTCGATCTGATCTACCCATTGGAAAGGGAAAATTAAAGAAAACGTGAAAACTCAAAATTTTGAAATTCCAAATAAAAGAAACTTATTTTTGGTGGGCCAAACAATTATAGCCCTGGTCGATTTCGCTGTTCTTTTCTCATTCCAAATACGTTTTGTTTTTCATATATCCCCAAAATACACTCCCAGTGTCAAACACATAATATAAGTCGTGAAAAGTCGTGAAAATCTAGCCCCCCTGGTGACGTCACTTATGAGGGGAAATTGTTTTGGAACTCGGACCCTATTCGTCGAGCGCTTTCCGATGACACCTACTTCGTTTTCGTGCGATGCTTGGTTTGGATTTTAGAGGGGGGTCCTGAACCGCCCCCCCCCCCTCCCTCCCCGAGACGGGGTGTGAGGAAAGATCGGACCGGAGAGACCGGAAAGACGGCGCGGGTTAACGGTCAAGGTTCAACGCAAACTGGTTTCTTCGGTCGTCTTCCATTTATTTTTCGCCCAAACCTGCTCAATTATAGTATCAAGCAATGACCTGTGGTGAACCATCGTGCAACATTTCAAATCGGCACATGTCAAGGTCAGACTTCTGGGGCAAAATTAGCTTGATTTATTAGATGGCGATATTGAAGCGATATCGACCGAACGCGATATTCGGTTGCATTCGCCTCAATTTCCATCAAGTGAGCGTTATTCAACGTGGCTTGCAATATCAGAAAGCTAGCCAATCAATTTCTTCAAGGACATAGGCCAAGCTGATCCTTCGATCGCCTATTTTTTCGTTATCTCTCAAAACTATCCAAATCTAGTATCAAGCAATAATCAGTGGTGAACACTCGAGCACCATTTCAAACCTGGACAGGTCAAGGTCAAGGATATGACTGAGTTCTTCAATGTCCTCGCGCTTCGTCGCTATGGCTTCGATTTTAGCCACTTCTTTTTTAATGCCATTTTCAGACATTTCAATTCCATGTTAAGTGTATTTCAATTTTTACATTTCCCATTGTTCAAAATGATATTTTGGGGACTAAATATTCCCCTAAAATGAACATGTTTCACTACTTATCGCTACCTATGAACTAGTCTCAAACACAGATCTTTAGTTCACTGAGTGCAACTCACAGCAGACACATGCACCTTGATGGAGGCAAAATGCATTTATGGCTATATTTGTGGGCAAGTTAGTTTTATGTCGTACGTGCTAGACCCGGCTTCACGATCACCATAGAGCAATGATGTATGTTAAACGTTGCCCTCTTGTCGCAAGAAAAACATAAAATATCGGACGATGGGTTTATGGTAGCACATATGAACATGCAATTACCTTTCCCATACTTTCCTACAACCAGTGAGGATAAAGGGTCTGGAACTGAGGGTGTGCACCGCCACGTGGAAGATGGCGTCGCTCATGCCGGGAAAATGCGTCCCTCTAAAAAGGTTCCAGTGTACATATTCGAATCGTTCAGCCTGAGGAGCCTCAATGAAATAAATAGGCGCCCCCTTGGAAGGAAAGGCGGCCCTTGGGGAAGAGCCGAGTGCAACCCGTCCCCTCGAATTTTGCAGCCAGAGGCGCCTCTTCAGGCGCTTTCACAGTGGTGCCGCTCCAAAGAAATAGCGCCCCTCCAGACAGGCAGGAAGTCCAGACAGGAACTCAAATTTTGCGCATTCAGTGTAGCTTCTCTTGCAAATTTGAATAACTTCCGTTGAGCCATTAAGAGGGAAGCAAACCTAGGGAAATCAGGGCTAGGTCCCTCTATGCTATTCAAGCTTACCGCGTCCTGGGTTTTCCCCCGATTTCGAACCCGTGGTAACACCGATGATTGAGTCAATCTTAGGTTTGCAGGAAGGACTTAACAAGATTTCAAATAGCATTACTTCCATGGCGATTTCGACATCCTGCTTTACTTGTTTCGACACCACACACCTAATGATATCACTTTTTTAAAGACTGGCGCAAGATCACCATCATTCGGTGAACAACAAACCATATTCAACAAATCATATCCCTCTATGCTATTCAAGCTTACCGCGTCCTGGGTTTTCCCCCGATTTCGAACCCGTGGTAACACCGATGATTGAGTCAATCTTAGGTTTGCAGGAAGGACTTAACAAGATTTCAAATAGCATTACTTCCATGGCGATTTCGACATCCTGCTTTACTTGTTTCGACACCACACACCTAATGATATCACTTTTTTAAAGACTGGCGCACGATCTCCATCATTCGGTGAACAACAAATCATGATGATATCACTAATTACCCCAGGGGGAACCAAAATTATACATGGCCCAGCCCACTTGCACAAATCCTGAATCCCCCGATGGTGTAGCAGTTGTCTTGTTACCCTACCGGCGTTGTCCGTGAAAATGAAAACATTTTCTGATCTGTGGGTCGAGTCAATTTTCCCTTCAGCATTATATTTTAAAGTCCCTGGCTGCTTATAAATAACACCACAGAGGTCATCTCGTGTTCTTTTCACCTGATCCCAAATCCGCGGTTGTGCGCATTGAGTCATTATGCGCTGGTTAACCAAAATTGTAAAAAAAAAAAATATGTTCTGTAAGTGCTAGCTAACACTTACAGAACATTTATGTGTTTGCACTACATCACTAGCCCGCCACGAGAGGAAAATGGCAGGCTAGTGATGAATAAATATATACGCAATAAAGATGGAGATCTGAAGATAAGCGGTTCCGTAAGACACCTTTTCGCCTAATAACGAAATATCATGGCATATCTATAATGTATTTCAATTATTTCAAACCTGCATTTAAAGTAATTTAGTTGATTATATACCTAATGGTCCTGAAGGTACCCAATGCTCCTGGTGGTACCTAATGGTCCTGATGGTACCTAATGGTCCTAATGGTATCTAATGGGCCTGATGGTACCTAATGGTCCTAATGGTATCTAATGGTCCTGATGGCATATAATGGTCCTGATGGTACCTAATGGTCTTGATGGTACCTAGTGGTCATATGATACCTAGATGGTACATAGTGGTGGTTGGGGGAGGAACGATGTCTGGAGGAAAGCTATTTTTACGTCTAATGCTTTTTTTTCGATGGTACCTAGTGGTCCAATGGTACCTAGATGGTACCCAGTGGAGGATGGGAAGGAACGATGTCGGGAGGAAAGTTTTTTTTCTTGACCTACCTTTTTCGGAGAGAGGGATGGGTTTCTTGGTACTGACGTGGGTTCTAGGCGTTCTTGTTAGAACCATACGCGATTTGTGGCGCATCTAGTGATTTTTTTTTTTCATTTGAGAGAGATAGTTTCTGGGTCCGGATGTTATCCCGTCCCGTCTCTCCGGTCAAATCTTCACACCCCGTCTCGTGGGGGAGGGGGTTGATGGAAGCCTCCCTCTAAAATCCAAACTAAACGTCGCACGAAAACGAAAGAGGTGTCATCGGAAATCGTTCGACGAGTAGGGACCGGCACCACCCCTAAAACAATCTCCCCGAAAAGTGACGTCACTAGGAAGGGGAGGGCCTAGGTTTTCACGACTTACATCATGAGTTTGGCTCTGGGGAGTTCACTTTGGGAGAAATTTGAGGCAGAAATGACTTGGGATCAGAAAAGGACAGCGAAATCGACCAGGGCCATACCATTTTTTGGCCACCCAAAAATCAATTTTGTATTTTCAAATTTCACAATTTTGGGCTTTCATGTTTTCTTTAATTTTTGTTCTTCTTTTAATATGTAGAACAGACCGAAAAAACCTTGTTCGACGTCAACTTGCTCTAATACAAATGCTTGCATTAGCCAGAATATTCGGTTTGATCTGTAGAGGCAAATATGCAAAACTAATAAGTAATCAAAAAACGGAAAAAATACAAAAAAAAATACTCTGATGCACTTTCTTGCATCCCTAAATATAAGCAAACGTTGAAAGTTTCATTCAAATATCTGTATCAGCTAAAGCTTGACGACTGGTTGAACGCTTTTTTGGAGGTGACCTCATTTGACCTAAACTAACTCGTTGACCCTAGATGACCTGACTTCTTGAAAAGTTTGACACAACACGGCAAATTGATGTGGGAAAAGGTATTCCAAATTTCGGCGCGTTGCCGCGATAATGAATTATTTCACTGTCCGCGAAAAACCTGAGGGTGGGGGTGGAGGCGGTTGAAGGACTCCCGAGACGGCGGGCGTTATATTCCGCGAGGTGAACTTTAAATGTATCCATTCATAGGAGTGAATTCGCCGATCCCGAATAAGCTCGTCACTTTGTGTATTTTGCCACCATCATCCCCTGAGGAAAACTTCTTAAAGTTTAAAATTATGTGGTGTGCAGATATTTTGGTCCCGTTCATGTCGCTTGGAGGGGGTGGGGAATGGCCCCCGTGTCTCTATCTCCTAGATTCACTAGCACGTAGGTCCTGTGAGACTTTCCGAAGAAGCATTACAATTCTTCACGGCAATCTATGCATGTCTGAAGACTGCCATCAAAACTATTCGGAATATTTTTTCCACTAGGAAAGCGACACAACCACCTGGTTCCGAACGGAAACTCCGATTGGCCTGGTCAGAATACCATTTGGATCATTGGGATCACTGCGCCATCAGGTAAATTCCATTAGGAACAATTGAAACCAGTAGGAAAATCCTAATGGTTCCTAATGGTTTCCAATACAATTTTTTTTCGTAGGGCTGACACCTACTCTTCTGTTCCCCGGATCCGCGGTTATGGTTTCACGAGCTTGGTGGCCGAAGGCGAAGTTCTCTTGACTTTTTGAACTTCTTGAAATACATGAAATCAAGCCTAGAAGTATAAGTACACTATCAAAGAGCTTTTGCTATCCAATTCTAAGCTCAAGTGACTGCTGTCAATCATGGAATGACTGCTTAATAAATGACGTCATATTACGTGCAGAAGCTGAAAATGGATAGAAATGAGAAAACCATGTTACACATTTTCCGGGGAATAAGCCATCAATTGTATCGTTTGAACATATTTCGTTAGATATCACGCATTACTTTAATATACCCCGGTTTAAGTTTGTGGATAGTACTTCCTATTGGATGCGCAAATTTGTAATGTGTGTCATAATTTGATGCTAAGTTCATATTGCGATGAATAATTATTCAATAAGTAACCTCCTTAATGTTCTACGCTTCACCAAACATGGCAAGTATACTATGACGTAATAAAATATCAAAACAAAGAGTATTTGATGATGACTAACTCGGGAACTTGCGTCCAAGAGATTGCTTCTAGCAAGACGATTCCTGCGCAAATTCTCTGCTGCGGCAGTAGACGACAACAAAGCAGTGGTGCTTTCTCGCTCGATGCTGGTGGGTGTGATTGTGGGTGTGAGGTGGTGGGTTAGGTGCCAGAGTGGAATTTCTTGGTGTCTAGGGATTTAAGTGACATTAGTATTAGTCTTCCGTGCTGTAATTGAAAATGTGTGTGTTATAGCTCAAAATTCAATATTGCGATGATTCATCCTACACAGGAGGTGGTTTCGCTGGCTTAGCGTTCAAAGCCAATTTCACGTTTTAATCTCCATTTAGTTAGCCGAGGCTGTTAAGTTGTTTTGAGCTGGGTACGTCTGAGCCATTGAATGTTTATTTTAAGCATTCAAGGATAGGATGGGTAATTCAGAGAGCTCTCTCGAAAGAGATGACAATAGGAGGACAATGGAGAAGCGAGTTAATAATTACTCAACAAGCATAGTTCCTGGAACTGTGGCTACATCTCTGGCAATGAAGGTTCCAATGCCAGATCAAGGCACACTGGAGGAAAAGTTCTGCAAAGTTTTGGTGAGTAAGATGTCAACCAATTGTGGTCATGTTCTACCTACTTTCATGTTGTTTTTGTAAAAGGCAGGTGTGGTTTGCAATGCTTTATGCAATTTGTAATTTATATGTTGAATGTGTGCCATGTTTATGAACATGGTTAATGTGATGTGATGTCATTTCTGCTATAAATGCTTCTTTTCAGCTAGGAAGTAAATAACACCAAAAAGGATTTCAGTGAGGTAGGTAGGTAGGTAGGTAGGCACTACCTACCTGCCTACCTATCTAGGTAAAAAATATAATACAGCCTAGATAATCCTGACCTTCTAAGAAACAAAAGTATCATTCTGATTTAAGGTATTGGCAAGAAAAGTTTTACACTCATTTTTTTATCCTCATGAAGCAAGGAAAAATGATAGGTTTGGTTAGATTAGACAAGGGTATGTGTGTTATTTGGAAGCATTCTTATTTGTTTGGGTAATTATTTTTTCAACTATTTAATTTTTTTGTTTGTTCAAATGTGTTAGGCATTCATTTCACTTAGGTTAGATTAGTTTTTGATCTGAAAATTGATGAGCAAAATGGAAATAATTTTTCCAATAACAAGTGATATGGACGGATGGGTACCTATGTTAAATTTGTATATCATGTCAATTTTTCTTTTTTTTGCATTTTTTTCTTCAGTGTAGCTATTAGGAGCATGATTATATGTATCTAGGTTTATCTCAATGATGCTTATGAAGACCTTATAATTGTAAGTTATTGTCAAAACACTTAGGTTATAATGCTCAGTACCTACCTCACCATATTCATTAGATTGTGATGGCCATATTAAATATTACTGTGATATATGATTGTCTGCTATATTATCAGACTGAAAGATGCTTTTTTTTTGTTATTTTGCATGACAACTGAGAAGTAAGCATTTGCAGAGGAAATGAGTAGTATATCATGGTAACCACATTCATAAATATTGCATAGGTAAAGGAAATTACAATAATTCTAAACATTCCTGAACATTTCCAAAGTATGAATTTACCATAAGGAATGGTAAATTCATACTTACCATGAAAAGGAGTGTTTTTAGGTTCTCAAAATATTCCAAGCAAAAAGGCCTAAGAAAGCCTAGGTAAACCTGCTTCAAAAGGGAAACATCAATAAAATAGGTGTAAAAACCTCTTTTTTCTTCAAAATGTTGCAGCTAACAAACTACTTAACCTAATCTGACCTACCTTTTCCTATTTGTTGGCTGTTTGGAGATAATATACATGCCATCTCATTAACACCTTGAACCACAATAATGCTGATTTTCATCCCCAAATCATCAAATAAACTGCATTAAATTTCAAATATGGGTGAGCTACAAGATACTAGTAGAAGCTCAGGGAGAACATGAGTTAACAGATGGCACTGCATAACAACTGCAGTTGATGCACTCCTAAATCCCTATAAACAAATACGAGTTTTGAAAACATTGGCAATTGTTGCAGATTCTTGAAACATTTGCAATTTTTACTCAGCAATCCTCAACCAAGTACATAGTTATGTACCCTGTCAAACATCATATAATTATACATGTTCCATGCATCTGTTTAATCCTGACTTGTGCCATGTTTGTCTATCTCATTGCAATATTTGTACAATTAAATTATTTGGCCATTTATTACATATTTTACCCATCAACCTCAATCTTACGATCCATTTCTCCCCATCTTGCCCAGTTGTGATTCCTCAAAGTGTATCCATAAATGCATGCTAGTGCTTTAATCTCATGCCATGGAATTTACATGTATTTCTGCAGCAAATTTCTGACTCAATTACCCCTTACATACAGGTGCACAGCTAGAGCATTGGGGAGCTCAATCATGGAAC